>OX375880.1:42781511-44028559 GCA_947359465.1 Metellina segmentata
TTTTACTTTCAGGAACATTTTGCACGAATTCTACCGAACTAAGGTATTATTTCTTCATCGATAGAAAGATTTGATTAAAAAAAACACACGGCACTGCATGAAATTGGCATTTAAAATGTTTACACACGGACGAAATTTAGCCATTTTATCTGTTTTATCCAATACATTGTTATCCGCTAAATGCAAATTCTGTTTGATAGCAGTATGCATAGAACGTGTTAGTGCTCTACGTAGTAATGGACAACTGATACCTTCTGCAACTGAACAGTAAAGTCGCTCTTGAGGAAGACATACATAGCCAATGTAAAGCAGAAATACTATAAAACGCTTCAATATAGGAACAGAAAGAGGAAAAAGTTTGAAGATTTTCGGTTGGGCATATTTTATACTTTCTTGAGTAATATGTTCCAAAAGATTCTGATTGTATAATTGTAAAAATACATCTACTGGCTCTAGATCATGCAATTTTTGTATAATTACTTCCTTTTTTGCTTTTTCTACGGTTTCTTTGTCAGCAGGCATTAGTGTGTATACGGGAGGCAAATTTCTCCAAGCAATATTTTTTTAGGTGAGTTAGACAAGTGTTTATTATTGTGATGAATCCGATAAATTTTAAAGTTTTTTTGAAGAAAAAAGTTTGATATCACTAAATATCTTTCGGTCACGGCAAATTATCTCCTAACATATCGTCACCAATGCATTCCTCGTCAGTCAGTAAGTCAGGAGGTCGGGGGAATCACTACTATATCTGCTTGACCTTGACAGCCTTCATCTGATGAAAATTCAGAAACATCTTCATGATCTAACTCTCACATGTTCTAAAGCTTCATTCACAGTTAAAAACCGTTTTCTTCTACATCCGTTATTTTCGGACAAATGTTCATAACGTTGCGTTTTCGCAACATTTCAAAAAATGCATATTTATGCAAACAAAGACCAAATAGTAACCTTATTTTTTATGCCATTTTGCAGACCTATGTTTATAAAACAGCGTCTCTTCATGAAGTCCTTTGAATTGTTCTACCATATGTGGGATTTTTTTCTAAATTAGAATTTTTTTTAAATGACAATTTTAGAAATTTATTTTTTTAAATCTTGCATTGAGATGAAAACATTTTTTTCCCTAGAGACATTGAAGCTTTGTCTACAATATACAAAAAGTTATATAAAAAAAATGCAATACAGAATTAATAAAAAATGTTTTCACTAATGTTGCGAAAACGAAACGTCAGTCGTTAATGGGTTTTAACCATTTGACCGGTTGGTTCGCGACGTTTCTCTTGGAGACAGTTGACTATAGTCTGGTTTCTTATTGCTCGATTTGCAATTATGGAGAGCAAACATCTACGAATTGTGGTAACCCCAACCACTTCGAACGATTGGCAGGTGTTGCTGAATAGCTCAAGTCGAAACCTTTAAAACAATACGAATAGGATTTTCGAATTCGAACAAAATTCCTGGAGTGAAGTTGAATTCTACCCGAAACCGTAATGGTCACGGTACCAGAGATTTGGAAAAAAAACCCACTGGATTTTGACCTTGTCATCTTTGGTCAAATTAGTCAGACCTTGATGAATTAGATTTCTTGTCGACCCCCCTATGGGGCATAACAAATAAAAATTTACTCATTTGTTGGGCAACTTTTTGTTGCAGTAAAAATGGGAAAAGTTGCATTTATGGAAATAAAGTTGTATTTTTTTTTTATATACTAAATTCCAAAATAAATTATTTGGAAAAAATTGAAAATATATTGACAATTTTAGTCGGGTACAATAGTATTATAATACATTCTTAAATAAAGAAGAATGTTGAATGGTCGATCCTTGGCCAGTAATTTCTTTAACATTGAAAAACTGCGCCAGCCGCAGTCATAATGTTCTGTATCGGATAGCAAAAGCGCAAAATCGTTTCGCTCAACATCCAGAGATTTTAAAGCGTAATCTACAAGACGAACATATTGATGATCGACACTCATCTCGTAAACTCTGCTGTCGATTACGCAAGTTTCCTCTGGATTATCAAAAGTGCCAACCAATGTGTTAAAAGTTACTTCTTGCCATTTATTTCGTCTGTTAGGACGAATACCTTCTTCCATGAACTTCTTGTACGATCCGCAACACTTCGGCGTTCGCAAGAGCAGACACACGCGATCAAAGGGTTGGTTCAGATGGCAAAAAATGTTACTTCTTGCCATTTATTTCACTTTCGTCTGTTAGGACGAATACCTTCTTCCATGAACTTCTTGTACGATCCGCAACACTTCGGCGTTCGCAAGAGCAGACACACGCGATCAAAGGGTTGGTTCAGATGGCAAAAAATGTTACTTGCCATTTATTTCACTTTCGTCTGTTAGGACGAATACCTTCTTCCATGAACTTCTTGTACGATCCGCAACCCTTCGGCGTTCGCAAGAGCAGACACACGCGATCAAAGGGTTGGTTCAGATGGCAAAAAATGTTACTTCTTGCCATTTATTTCACTTTCGTCTGTTAGGACGAATACCTTCTTCCATGAACTTCTTGTACGATCCGCAACACTTCGGCGTTCGCAAGAGCAGACACACGCGATCAAAGGGTTGGTTCAGATGGCAAAAAATGTTACTTGCCATTTATTTCACTTTCGTCTGTTAGGACGAATACCTTCTTCCATGAACTTCTTGTACGATCCGCAACACTTCGGCGTTCGCAAGAGCAGACACACGCGATCAAAGGGTTGGTTCAGATGGCAAAAAATGTTACTTCTTGCCATTTATTTCACTTTCGTCTGTTAGGACGAATACCTTCTTCCATGAACTTCTTGTACGATCCGCAACACTTCGGCGTTCGCAAGAGCAGACACACGCGATCAAAGGGTTGGTTCAGATGGCAAAAAATGTTACTTCTTGCCATTTATTTCACTTTCGTCTGTTAGGACGAATACCTTCTTCCATGAACTTCTTGTACGATCCTCAATACTTCGGCGTTCGCAAGAGCAGACACACGCGATCAAAGGGTTGGTTCAGATGGCAAAAAATGAAATAGCATTTTCCTATTAATTAATTTTAAGCTATATTTTAAAAAGTTACAGGTGGTTGCATTTATGCAGAAAGTTGCAATTACGTTGCGGTTATAACTCACTTACAACGCACCCCCCCCCCATGTAGGAGGAATTTTGTTTTTAGTACTTTACATGCAGCGTAGAACATGTGAAAAAGTTTCATTTGTTGCAAAAAGTTGCACTACTCATTTGTTAAACCCGTCAAATTTCTTCCAGTTCTTCCTTAGTGTTTTACGATGCTTAAATCTTAAAATGCAAGTTAATTATTTGAATTTCTTTATGGCTTTAATATTTGTGAAACTCTTTCAAGAGGGATTTTATCATGGCGAAAACACTTATGGACCTTGATATATAGATTGAAGTACGCGTTCTCAAGATGACTTGTCCAGAGCTTTAGAATTAACTAATCCCTTGCTAGAGACGCATTTGTAATTATCTAGATAAATTATGTACTTCAATTAATGTAATTTAACGACACGAGTAGGATATTTTTTTTTGACATGTGAAACTTAAAGTAATTAAATAAGCCGTTTTTTTAAAAATTAAAGCATATTTCTTAAACATTTAAACCCGTAAGTTTAGCACATACAAAAATCAACCTACAGAGTTGCATAATTTAAAGCATAAATGAAAACTGCATCATTTTAAAACATCGATTTTTATTTCAACGATACAACATTCGATCCTTTGTACGACAGAAATTTATACAATCGTAATTTTTTCTTCTAAAATATGAAAAATTTCCATCGATACCAGAAATATAAAATATAGAGTTTTCGATGCATTATTGTACTGTAATTTCAAAATTGTTTCCGAAGGTCCTATTATACGATATTTAGATTACCAAAGTTGGGTCTATAGGTTAAGACTACCGAATAGAAATTGGAGATTACAATCAAATGTACAACTGGAATAATGTGTACGACATGATCTCTAAAATATAGACTTTTCACTTCTCAATTCTGTAAAAGGCATTACCGGAATCCAATAATTTATGCAATACTGAAATAATGTAAGACAAGAATATGTCTAAAATATAAAAACTTTCTCTTCTCGATTCTATAAAAAGGCATTTTACGGAATCCAACAATTCAAAATTTAAGACTAAGCGTATAATTTTTTCATTCATATTTCTTGCAATTTCTATAGTTCGCTCATATAAGTCTTAAACTTAAATCGTACCACTTCTTCCAATACACGTGTATAGAAGGCACGCAATTTAATACAATTACGTTTAGCTAAAATCATAAACCAATTCATCTAAAGATATAACGAGGGTATAGAAGATTAACATTAAAAAGTTTCAACAATCACTAAATAGAATTTAGTTTCGAATAAAAACACTGATCGCCAAAAAGCCTTACAAGATGCGTTAGCCAGAAGATTTAAATTTTCCCATAGACCCTTAACTATCGCGGGGAAGCTGAAGAGTAAAATTTAAAGGAATGCGTTTCAGGTATCCATTAAGAGTTAAATTGTTCTATGACAGCTATTGAATACAGCTATTCGGACTTCGTGCGTTAAAAAGATCGAACGGATCTTCGCATTACTTTTCATAAAGATGCAATTTCCTGTTTTTCAAAGGATAGCAGCTGCCGTTAACATCCTCATCTTCATGGTTTCGGATTTCAAAAGGCTTTCCCTTGCTGTTTACAAGACGTGAACTCTCCGGGGCAATGAGTGCTTGGAAAAGTAAATCGTTGAAGAACATTCGTTTCTTCATCCCTTCCATCCAAAATATACTTGATGCGACGGCTTCGGACTGCATACCACACACTGGGCATGGAACGGATTTAGAGAATGGTTCAAAAACGGACTTGCAAATCCCGCGAAGACATGGATAGCAGAAGATGTGCTCGCAGTTCTTCAGCATACCATAGCGACGCTGTTTGGAGCATGCATATTTCCCAATTGGAATGTGGCATATACTGCAGACTTTCTCAATCGATACTGACGACGAGTCTGCAGAAAGGCATATATCGCAGTCATCCACAGTTGAAAATGACGACAAGCGTGCAGAGAAGCTTTTACCGCAGTCACCCATAGTTGAAAATGGCGACGAGTGTGCAGGGAGGCATATACCGCAGTCATCAAAAGTTGAAAATTGCGACGAGTGTGCAGACAGGCATATACCGTAGTCATCCTCACTCGAAACTGGCGACGAGTGTGCAGAGAGGCGTGTACCGTAGTCTTCCTCACTCGAAACTGGCGACGAGTGTGCAGACAGGTATATACCGTAGTCTTCCTCACTCGAAATTGGCGACGAGTGGGGTATGCCGCAGACTTTCTCGGTCGCAACTGGCCAAGAGTCTTCAGAGGGGGATATGACGCAAACTTTCTTGGTTACAACTGGCCACGAGTCTTCAGAGGGGGATATGCCGCAAACTTTCTTGGTTGCAACTGGCCACGAGTCTTCAGAGGAGGATATGCCGCAAACTCTCTCGGTAGCAACTGGGCATGAGTCTTCAAAGAGGTTCTCAGGAAGGCATATGCAGTAGTCTTCCTCAATTTGAGCAGACAACGAATCTTCAGTGACGCTCTCAGAAATGCGTATGCCATAATCTTTCTCAGTCTTAACTAGCGACGATTCTTCATAGAGGCTCTCAGAATCGCCGAAATACGAATCAGAGTCAGAGTCTTGCCATTTCTCGAGATTCGTTTCACCCATTTTGCAATTCCAGTGGTCTTGGCCGCTCGTTTTTTGAACATCTCTATGCAGACAGCACTGCCACAGATCTCCAAATTCCTCGGTCTCCTTCGGTTTCCAGACATGGTCGCAATCCGACAGCGGATCATAAAGATTAATCGATTCTTGTTCAGACTTCCAGAAAGCGGAACAGTCCGGCAACACATAAAGCCGTCTCGACGTTTCGGATCCAACGTTCTGGATCGAGGCATCAAGAGACTTCGGGGCTTCGCACAACACTTTAGAGGTTGAGACGGTTTCAGAAAGGCACTTTTGGCACCCACCACGTTCATATTTGAACTGGAATTCAACAGCGAGTAGCATCCGTTCGACGTAGATATTTTCGATCACAGCTTGAAGGAGAGACATTAAGACTAAGGAGTCGAGGTTCAAGCCAATGTCCATTTTCAGCTGCGGTTCGGAGAGGGTAACCAAAGAAGCCTCGTTCTCCTTCAACTCTTTGAAACGTCCGGACAAAGACTCTCGACGACTCCTCTTTCTGGCCGTGTTCAATGTCCCCAAAGTCAAGCACTCCAACACTTGCGACAGCGTTCTTTCCTCACTCCGTTCTATCGACGCCATGCGGACACAAGGACTGAACACCACTCCGAAGACGAATAGGGACAAATTGTCGATAGCGCCAAAAAATCGCAGCATTGCTAAAAGAGAAAAGCCCTCACACCTCGGTAAAATCAGCAAAAAAATGTAACGAGGCAATGCCTGTACAAATTAAAAACAGCGTTAAGGCGACTTGAGTTGGCTAACCACAACCTGCAAGACACTTTCTGCAAGGGCAAATATCTTTAAATAGGATACATATCCTCTCAGCTTCAGTTCGTTTCCTTCTGACGATCTTAAATACATGGTGTAGGTATGTTTTAATTAACGTAGTACTGGAGCAACAAAACTGGTTTTTGCCGAAAATCTAGGATCAAACCCCCAACGGAAAGATCCGAGGACAATACATAATTTTAAACCTCCTTAAATATACGGAATTAAACTCTTACAATACATAATTTTAAACCACCTTAAATATACGGAATTAAACTCTTTTTAATATATTGATGGTAGCCATTTGTGTTACTCCAGTGAGACGTTCATTAAATACCTTAAATTAAAATTTATATGAGATTCGTGGGTATTTAATGGAACGTCGTATCGGAGCAACACAAGGGGCTATTCCGAACATTTAAAACTAATGATTTAGTACGTAGGTATTTAATGAACGTACTGAAGCAACACAATGGGCTATTGGTGACGGTCCAGGTAAGGTAAGGTAAGGTAATTTTAGTTAGCGTCATACTAGAGCAACACAACGGGGTATTGACCACTGTCCGGGATCCATCCCCAAAAGGAAAGAACCGAGGACTTCACCTCGTAATTTTTAACCACGATCGGATGACGAGATAACACCTTAGCTTCCAACGTGAGGACATTATTTATCAACTTCTCACCATCCAAGTAGGTTGGTGTGGATGTTAGGAGAGTGGGGTGCCATTTCAGGTGTTGCTTCGTCATCTGACCGTGGTTCAAAATTACGAGGTGTTGTTCTCGGATCTTTCACTTAAGGGACTGATCCAGGACAGTCATCAATATATATAATCCAATTAGGCTACGGGCCAAGGAAACCCGTTTGTATGAGCAAACAAATTTGCAACTATAGAGTTGAATCCAACCAAAGACCGGTTAGATCCGCCGTGGCCTCAAATGTCCTCATGTTGGCGCAGTGTGGACGTTCGGATAGTGGGGTGTCAGTTCAGGTGTGACCTTGTCATCTGACCGTATTTTTACATATCGGGGTGTTGTCATTGGTTCTTTCCATACGGAGTTAATCCCGGAACGTACCAGGTGTTAGCCTCTTGATCGAAAGGTTCCTGGTTCGAATCCGGGTCCGGGCATGGATGTTTGTAAGCGTATGGAGTACAAGCGGCTGGTGCAACTAAAATCTGTCATGGCAGAAAGTCCTCACGTTGGGTTGGTGTGGAAGTTTGGAGAGTGGGGTGCCAGCTCAGGTGTTGTTTCGTCATCTGACCGTGGTTCAAAATTATGAGGTGTTGTCCTTGGATCTTTCCCTTAAGGGATTGATCCCGGACCGTCGTCAATAGCTCGTTGTGTTGCTCTAGTAGGACGTTAAGTAAAATTACCATTACCATTACCATTGGTCCTTTTGGTTATTTCATTGGGTATTGTTTCTGGACCGTCGTCATTAGCCCGTTGTGTTGCTTTAGTGTGATGTTAATTAAAACACCTACCTACCAACCTACGCCCAAGCCACACACTGAGCAGCGTGGTAATGGTAATTTTAGTTAACGTCGTACTAGAGCAACACAACGGGCTATTGACGACGGTCCGGGATCAGTCATTTAAAGGAAAGATCCGAGGACAACACCTCGTAATTTTGAACCACGGTCAGATGACGAAGCAACAACTGAGCTGGCTCCCCTCTCTCCAGACTTCCACACCAACCCAACGTGAGTACATTCGGCCACGACAGATTTAAGGTTCACCAGACGACTCTACACTATACGCTTACAAACAACCATGCCCAAACCCGGATTCGGACCAGGAACCTTCCGATCTAGAGGCTAACACCTTATCTACTATACCGGTTGGTCGGCACTAAGCAGCGTGAAACAAAGCATACGAAAAGCGCATGCCCACTTCTTGTCTGGACAGAAAAGAAGTTAGTTCGCATGCGTATTTCTGACAATTTAGTGTCGGTATGACAGAAAGTGAACCACTGCAGAGCTCGCCTAAGGCAACCCACCCACTGATTGGAGAGTGGGGTGCCAGCCCAGGTGTTGTCACGTCACCTGAGCTGGCAACTCACTCTCAAAAATTCCACTGACTCTACGTGAGGACTTTCGGCCACAACATTTTTAATGTGCAACTGCCTTTT
Source organism: Metellina segmentata (assembly GCA_947359465.1). Classification (NCBI taxonomy): domain Eukaryota; kingdom Metazoa; phylum Arthropoda; class Arachnida; order Araneae; family Tetragnathidae; genus Metellina; species Metellina segmentata. The sequence continues at coordinate 42,790,133 of OX375880.1, forward strand.
CTACATCATACACTTACAAACATCCATGCACTGATCCGGATTCAAACCAGGAACCTTCCGATCTAGAGGCTAACACCTTAATCATCGATTGTGGAAAGAATCAAGCACAGAAAATTTTTGAACGATTGTTTGTTGTGAATATTCAACAATTAATTTACAGTTTGAACGATTAAAGTGCAGTTTTTTATTAAACGTTGTAGTCCAACATCAATTATGTGGTTCAAAATTACTTGGTGTGGTTCTCGGATCTTTCCTGTTGTTAATAACTCCAGTACGACGTTAATTAAAAATACAAAAAAAGCATCAATTCTAGCGTACTTCTGTAACGAGGTTACATATCGCATCCCGACTAGGAAAGTGACACAACTCAAAATTGCAGAATTTGAGAAACATCAACTTAAAGGATACTATAAAACTTATATTGAAATAGTATAAGCTTCTTTTAAATTTTAGGTAAGTATTTATGGTGGTAATTTATATTATATTCTATAGGCAGGGGATTCCCAACCGATGGTACGCGTACCACTGGTGGTACGCGGCAACGTTTCAGATGGTCCGCAAGAATGATACGAGCGACCCAAATATTCTACTTTATTTTTTCCTTTATTAACCCTTCTTTGCATGATTTTTTCTTAATTGGTGAAATAAATCAAGGTGATATAATTCATGTTCAAAATTAAAGGAAAAATGGTTAAAAAAATCTTAGTATATATTTATGTTCTGGTTCGGGTTGTCTAGGGTGTTGATGTATGAAGACAAGAACAAGTCAGGTTCTAACAATAACTATATATTCTCAGGTTTAGCATACAACTTTAGGCTCTTAAGCCTAACTAAAAGACACATTAAAACGGAAACATCGATGAGAGCTTCGCTGTTGGTGACTTCGCTCTTCACTACTCTGCTCTCTTATGCACCTGCGCTCCGTGGCGCTGGCGTCGCTACGAGTGTCGTCACTGTGCAGGTGGTTTGGCGGATGGGGTTTTGAAAATACAACACTCGTCCATCCTGACTGGTCGGGCCGCCGACCTTTGCTGTGAATTGAGGATCTGAAAAATAATCAAAAGAAAAAGACAAAGGGAAAACAAATATTTACAAAATCTATCTTGCAGACACAAAACGCTTTCTGAAATTGTTCATTCAGGAAATATTCACATGAAATGAGAGAAAGAGGGGGGGAAAAACTAAGTCTTCTCCCAAGGTTTCATAAAATCTGCACTGGTTGAAGTAACACGTGGACCTTCATGGATTCCCACTTTTTCCACATCATACCTGTCATTAGGTCTAACTTTCACCACTTGGTATGGTCCGAAGAACCGTGGTTGAAGCTTTAGCCCGACTCCAAATTGGGTTCGCTTGATAGCAACTTTGTCGCCTACACCATATGTTTGTGCTGGTTTTCGTCGCTTGTCGTATTGTTGTTTACTTTGTTGCTGCACTTTCAAAATATTAGCCTTAGCTTCCTCACGTAGTTGTTGGACATTTTGTAACGATATCTGTATGTATTCATCTTGAAGTGCCTCCTTAATTTTAACGTCATCCTTGTTTTTCATTTTAATTCCCGTCAAAAGTTCAAATGGGGTGTATTTGGTTGATGTTGATATCGTACTGTTGATGACCCGTTGCACTGTGGATGTGTGCTTGAACCATTTGGTGGGGTCTTCAATTGAAAGTTTCGTTAAAACTGAGATTATTTTTGCATGAAGCTTTTCCACCTGTCCATTACCTCTACATACACCTGTTGTTATTGGAATGTGTGTGATATTTTCTTCTTGGCAATATTTTTGAAAATCTGCTGATGTAAAAGCTGAACCTTTATCAGAAATAATTCTCGATGGGTTCCCAAATGTGTCTTGCTGTTGTCTTAATTTTTCTAACGCGTCATGTGATGAAGTAGATTTTACCGGATCTATCCAAAGAAATTTGGTAAAGGCATCAACGACAGTGGATATGTATTTGTAGTGTTTATGTGTTGATGGCAGTGGTCCTAGAAAATCAATGTGATAAGTGTCAAGTGGTACATCTCCCTTTGGGATAGGATGTAGTAACCCTTCTTGTTTGCCTGATTTTTTAGATGATAGTATGCATTGCACATAATTGGAAATGACAGTCTCAACCACTTTCCTTATGTTGGGAAAAAAGAATTGTTGTTTCACCAAATTTTCAGTTTTGTTTATACCAAAATGGCCTTTCGAGTGTTCAAGCTGAACAATGTGTTTCTGCATGTCTTGTGGAACTACTAAAAATTCTTGGTCATTGACCATTTTATACAGCACGTCATGTTTTAATGTGTACTCTGAAGTTGAAGACTGTTTAAGCAGTTGTTTGATAGTTTGTGTAAACTCGTCTTTTGTTTGTGCATCTATGATTTTTTGTGTTAGCTCATCATGCTGTATTACCAAAGCTGGGTAACGACTTAGGGCATCGACGTGACGCATTTGTTTAGCTGGCCTATGGAGTATTTCGTAGTCAAAATCTGCTAAGAAAAGGACCCATCTCGCTATTTTCGGTGGGATATCCTTTTTAGACATTGTTTTTTGAAACGCCTGACAATCAGTAAAAATTTGAAATTTTGTTCCTACTAAATAATGTTGGAACTTTTTAAGGGCTTCGACTATCGCTAACACTTCTAATTCGTAACTTGAATTTTTTTCCTCTTGAGGGGAAGTTTTACGACTCATATAGTGTATTGGATGAAAATTTTTATCTGAATCCATTTGTAAAAGTATAGCCCCAAAGCCTTTCGAGCTTGCATCGCAATGCAGTTGTAATGGTGCTCCTTGTTCGTAAAGTTTAAGTATGGGCTCTGATGACAGGGCTTGCTTCAAAGCAAGGAAACCCGTTTCTGCTCGTGATCAAAGTGAAATGGCACTTTGTCCCGTAAAAGGTCACTAAGAGGTCTGGCTATTATTGCAAAATCTCTGATGAATTTTCGAAAATATGAACTTAGCCCTAAAAATGATTGGACATGTTTAATTGTTTTGGGCTCAGGAAAATTCAGTACCGCTTTTGTTTTGGCTTCAGAGGGACGTATTGTACCTTTTTCTAGTATGTGTCCTAGGAAAGTTATTTTCCGTTGCAGGAAATTGCATTTTTTAAAATTAAATTCAAGTCCGTAGTCCGAAGCGACTTTGAAAACTTTTTTAAGTTTTGTAACCCCTTCAATTTCGTTTTTGGAAGGAATGATGATATCATCCATGTAAATAATTACTGTTCCATCAGCTAGAAATTCCTTAAAAATAGACTGAATAAACTTTTGAAATACAGATGGAGAATTACATAATCCAAACGGAACTCTTTTAAACTCATATTGACCGTTATGCGTTACAAAACTGGTATATTTAGAACTTTCGGGGCTAATTGGAATGTGGAAATATCCATTCTTAAGATCTAAATTACTATATACTAAGGCTCCTTGTAATTTGTCAAAAATGTACTCTATAAGGGGTAGTGGAAATCTTTCTTATATGGTTTTAGTGTTAATCTTACGATAATCAACACAAATTCTCGTTGAATTATCCGCTTTTTTTTAACTAACACTATTGGCGATGAATATATAATCTGAATTGCTCTCTGTAATTATTCCATCGTGTAACCATTTCGATATTTGTCTGTTAACTTCCTGCTTTTCAATTTCCGCTAACCGGCGTGGTCGCTGCGCAGTAGGAATATCATCCGAAAGAATTATTTTCATTTCCAAATTGGTTTGTTTGGATTTATTCGGTGTATATGAATTTATCAAACTTTGGAGCTCATTCCTCAAATTCAAATCGCGGATGTGCAAAGTATCGACTTCCTGTAAAGACGCATCTAGTTTGATGTTGAATAAAAACAAATCATCACAGGCGTCGAGGGGTGTGTTTAGTCTACTGTTTTTGTTGATCTTTCGGCTGCGATTTATCGTTTTGCTTTTTTATACATTCGTTGTCAGCTGTGCTTTTGTGGATTCGGTGGGGTTCTTTTTTTAGATTGTCGAATGTGTTCGGGGGAATAATGAAGTCCTCACATACATTTTTGCAAACCGCTACGGGAATTGCTATAGTGTTTGTAGGGTTGTTGGGTAATGCTAAAGAAAGATTTGTTATTTTTGCGTCTTGATAATTACCGAACGCTCCTCGTAACGTAATGGAACTTTCGTATTTCGTTTCTGGGGAGAGGTGTGATTCTTTCATACAGCATATTACGGTTCCATCATCATATTAAATTTTTCTCCGTTAACCAAAATGTTTTCGTATTGTAATGTATTGACGCATTAATTTCGTTTCTGTGGTTTGTGGCTTCCGATTTCATTTACTGGGTTGTTGTGATTAAATCTCGTATTATCTGGTCTAGGTGAGTTTCGGTTGTAAAATCCTCGCGTAGGGTTGTTTTGTCTTCGAAACTGTTCGTGTGGTGTTTGTCTATAATGGTTTTCGAAAGTCGGTTGGCGTGTGTGTGTGTCACTGAGTGATTTTTGCTTTGAAGCGAAGTAAATGTCACATTCTTTTGCGAGTTCTGGTGGTCTAAACCAATTTTCGCCAGAGCGAATTGAAATATGTGATTGTGTATCCCTTTCTAAAGTACTATAAAGTTTGTCCGAAACCATTAGTTCACATACAGATTTAAAGTCATTGACATCTCGAAGTCTGCAATAATATTCGAATGCTCTAGTTAATCTTGCTGCAAATTGAGTATGTGTTTCATTAGGAAATCTTTGACATCTACGGAAATTAGCGAGACATTCTTGTGGCGTTGGTTGGAATTCTTTTAGTACGGTAGCTTTGACCTGTTCGTAGTTTTTCAGTTCATTTTCTGGAACGTATAGGAGGATATTGGCAGATTTTTCTTGAAGAATGTTAATTAATATTTCGGATTTATATTCTTGTGGCATGTTTTTTGTTTCAAAAGCACGTTCGAGCGAATGGAAAAATAGATTGTAATTTTCTGCCTTAGTTGGGACTGGCATACTTAGCGTTTTAACACTTTTTGTATAACTTTCTATGTTCGGCGGTGATGTGTCGTTCATTCTAGTATTGTTTCCGGTAGGAGATTGGTTTGCTCCTGCATTATTTCTTATAGTAGCTAATTCGAGTTCTCGTTCAATTTGTGCTAACTTAAGTTTCTCGGTGTCACGGTTTTCGAGTATTTGTGTTAACTTAAGTTTCTCGGTGTCACGGTTTTCGAGTATTTGTGTTAACTTAAGTTTCTCGATTTCTGCTAACTTAAGTTTCTCGGTGTCGACTTCTTTAGCCTTTCTTTCTTCGACGATTGAACTCATTAAATCTTTTATAAATTCTGGGTCTTGTTTGAACGTATCATTTTTCTCAATAATTTCTTTTAGTTTGATTATAGTGGCACCTTCCGGTACAATTTCATCAATTTCTTGAACAACCTTTATGAGGTCTTCTTTCTTCGTATTTTTATACATGCTTAAAATAAAGGTTTGGTCCTACCTTAGATTCTTGTTTGGCTTCTGTTTTGGCACCGTCGTCGATTTGACCGTTGCACTGGTCACTTTCGTTGTGGCGGGGAGATTGACCGTTTTGCTTCCGTTTTGGCACGTCGGTGAGTTGCACTGGATATTTTCGTTGAGGCGGGGAGTTTGGCGTTTTGCTTCTGTTTCGCACGTCGGTGAGCTGCACTGGACACTTTCGTTGAGGCGGGGAGTTTGGCGTATTGCTTCCGTTTTGCACGTCGGTGAGTTGCACTGGACACTTTCGTTGCGGCGGGGAGTTTAGCGTATTGCTTCCGTTTTGCACGTCGGTGAGCTGCACTGGACACTTTCGTTGAGGCGGGGAGTTTAGCGTATTGCTTCCGTTTTGCACGTCGGTGAGCTGCACTGGACACTTTCGTTGAGGCGGGGAGATTGGCCTCTTGCTTCCGTTTTCTCTGCGTTGTTGTTTGCTTGACTGTTGACTGGACACGTTAGTTGAGGCGGTGGAATTGGCCTGCGCTTTTAGTTGCTTCACAGTTGCACTGGACTCATTCGTTGAGGCGGGGTAATTGGCCTCTTGCTTCCGTTTTCTCTGCGTTGTTGTTTACTTGACTGTTGACTGGACACGTTAGTTGAGGCGGGGGAATTGGCCTGCGCTTTTAGTTGCTTCACAGTTGCACTGGACTCGTTCGTTGAGGCGGGGTAATTGGCCTCTTGCTTTGATTTGGCTGTAGAATTTCGTTTCGTTGCTGTTAGTCCAAGAGCTGTTCATTTCGTTTGTCAAAGTTCAGAACCGGTTGAGCCCCCATGTTCTGGTTCGGGTTGTCTAGGGTGTTGATGTATGAAGACAAGAACAGGTCAGTTTCTAACAATAACTATATATTCTCAGGTTTAGCATACAACTTTAGGCTCTTAAGCCTAACTAAAAGACACATTAAAACGGAAACATCGATGAGAGCTTCGCTGTTGGCGACTTCGCTCTTCACTACTCTGCTCTCTTATGCACCTGCGCTCCGTGGCGCTGGCGTCGCTACGAGTGTCGCCACTGTGCAGGTGGTTTGGCGGATGGGGTTTTGAATATACAACATTTATAGTATAAATTTAGCAAAAAACAATAGGATGGTATCATGTGGTATTTTTTAAATTAAACTCATACTTCTTCAGAAATAGCTCTAAAAATAACAGAAACATGTGTTACAAACCTTTCTTCCACTCATTTTCACTTTTTTAGCAATAGAAACTCAAATATAATAAAACAAAATTAAAAACGAAATCATACGTTTATTGCAACTACAGCAAACAGCGGAATGACAACTTCAAGCTCGTTTTACTGATAGTGACACATGCTTATTTTTGACAGCTATGTTTTTTTTTAATCAATGGACATTAAAAGGGTATCCAGACACGATCAACTTAAAGTGAACTTGTTCTTTTATATAATTTTTGGCCATTCAATGTTATGATGGAAATTTCCACCATTATGCAAAGAAGGGTTAAAACATCATTAATACGAAATACAAATGCATTAATCATAAAATATGAAGCTTTCTTAGTATTTTAATTAAAATAAAACAAGCCATTGGGCACTTTTCTGACATTAGATATATGTTTCTAAAAAAATATAAAACTGGTGGTACGCCAAAAATTTCTAAAAATTTCAGGAGGTACGCAGTTACTAAAAGGTTGGGAACTCCTGTTCGATAGAATAGTAATGTTACATGTTGGGGCATCTCATACATATTTTTCAATGACATAACATCAAAAATTTTATTTGAGTTGTGTCACTTTTGTTGCCGTGGTGCGAAATGAATTTCCACGCATGCAATTTACATAGGGTCAGCCAAATTTCTGTGTTTAACGACGCAGCGGTTACACATGCATTTTCACGAATATACCTATGTGGGTTAAGCCTATTGTACTGGGAAGGTCTACTAACCAAACTATATTTTTTTACAATGTATTTGTTCAACAAGGCAGCAAGCGAAAATTCTTCGCAGGCTGTTTTATATTCCCAAGCCCTGAAACATTTAATAGTTTATATAGTTTCCTTTTTCTTTCGGGTGCCCATTTCCCTTGACAGTAATTGCAGCGGAACTTTCAACCGGGTAATTCTCCACCCTTTTACCAAAAAGAAAGGACCGGGCAATGTTCCCCTTCCTAAGTGTATTACACCAAGCTCCCTTTTGTGGATCTCCCTCTAAAGACGCTCGGATAATCATTGCCCCAAGCTGTGTGGGTTTTATTTACCTTGGAAAGAGCATAATAAGAGCGCAAGACCACGTCATTAAATGCAGCTGGTTTAATGTATTCCTTTTCGGGAGAATAAATAAAGTTTTAACCTAGTTTCCCGGAGTTGGAAGGTGATACAAAGTCTGGAGAAAATTCCTTTGAAGTCGGATGCATGCATACTTGGAGCATGAGGCTCCCGAGTTCGTAAAAAGGATTTCGAATATTGAATGGCATTAAAAACCGACGGAATCATTAGGCGGATTCGAGTTTGCGTCGGATTCATTTTGAGCGACTGATTTGAAAGTATCTTTTCCTTCGCTGTTTTCTTTCGGGACTAAAAATATTTGGCGTCTTTGGATTACTTTTGGAAGTCGAATTTGCTCTTCTCGCTTTTCGTGGTCGCGTTTCGATATCGAACTTTGGGGGTAGAGGGATTCTGTTAATAAGTTCGAGTTCGAATGCTTCTGCTGATTTGTTTTTTGAGGGATTCTTCCATTCGAAAGGAATCAAAAGCATGAAAGCGTTCAAATCGAATTTGGCTTGGATTTGGGAAGTGTTTGTTCTGTGCTTATTGAAAGAAATTAGGGGGAGAGGTTGAGAATGATTGGGATCGTTTTGGTGTTGGAAAAGAATATATGTGATGAAAGGTAAAGTGTATTATTGAATAATCCAAAAAAGGAGGTTTGGTTGGGTTGTACGTAGAAAGAACCATGTTTGGCTATTCTGCGTCAAACACAAGACAGTTAAGTGATGGACTTGCACATACAAGGAAATTTTTACTGGTACAGAGAAGAGAAATACACACAGGTGAAGTTCCAGGTAAGTTTAATTTCTTCGCCGTGCCATATTTGACCAGGCTGATCAAAACACAAGCTGAACGATATGTGGAAGGTAGGTAGTACTTAGAAAGTATCTTGTACGTAGAAAGAACCATGTTTGGCTATTCTGCGTCAAACACAATACAGTTAAGTGATGGACTTGCACATACAAGGAAATTTTTACTGGCACAGAGGAGAGAAATACACACAGGTCAAGTTCCAGGTAAGTTTAATTTCTTCGCCGTGCCATATTTGACCAGGCTGATCAAAACACAAGCTGAACGATATGTGGAAGGTAGGTAGTACTTAGAAAGTATCTTGTACGTAGAAAGAACCATGTTTGGCTATTCTGCGTCAAACACAAGACAGTTAAGTGATGGACCTGTACATACAAGGAAATTTTTACTGGCACAGAGAAGAGAAATACACACAGGTGAAGTTCCAGGTAAGTTTAATTTCTTCGCCGTGCCATATTTGACCAGGCTGATCAAAACACAAGCTGAACGATATGTGGAAGGTAGGTAGTACTTAGAAAGTATCTTGTACTTAGAAAGAACCATGTTTGGCTATTCTGCGTCAAACACAAGACAGTTAAGTGATGGACTTGCACACACAAGGAAATTTTTACTGGCACAGAGGAGAGAAATACACACAGGTCAAGTTCCAGGGAAGTTTAATTTCTTCGCCGTGCCATATTTGACCAGGCTGATCAAAACACAAGCTGAACGATATGTGGAAGGTAGGTAGTACTTAGAAAGTATCTTGTACGTAGAAAGAACCATGTTTGGCTATTCTGCGTCAAACACAAGACAGTTAAGTGATGGACCTGTACATACAAGGAAATTTTTACTGGCACAGAGAAGAGAAATACACACAGGTGAAGTTCCAGGTAAGTTTAATTTCTTCGCCGTGCCATATTTGAACAGGCTGATCAAAACACAAGCTGAACGATATGTGGAAGGTAGGTAGTACTTAGAAAGTATCTTGTACTTAGAAAGAACCATGTTTGGCTATTCTGCGTCAAACACAAGACAGTTAAGTGATGGACTTGCACATACAAGGAAATTTTTACTGGCACAGAGGAGAGAAATACACACAGGTCAAGTTCCAGGTAAGTTTAATTTCTTCGCCGTGCCATATTTGACCAGGCTGATCAAAACACAAGCTGAACGATATGTGGAAGGTAGGTAGTACTTAGAAAGTATCTTGTACGTAGAAAGAACCATGTTTGGCTATTCTGCGTCAAACACAAGACAGTTAAGTGATGGACTTGTACATACAAGGAAATTTTTACTGGCACAGAGAAGAGAAATACACACAGGTGAAGTTCCAGGTAAGTTTAATTTCTTCGCCGTGCCATATTTGAACAGGCTGATCAAAACACAAGCTGAACGATATGTGGAAGGTAGGTAGTACTTAGAAAGTATCTTGTACTTAGAAAGAACCATGTTTGGCTATTCTGCGTCAAACACAAGACAGTTAAGTGATGGACTTGCACATACAAGGAAATTTTTTCTGGCACAGAGGAGAGAAATACACACAGGTCAAGTTCCAGGGAAGTTTAATTTCTTCGCCGTGCCATATTTGACCAGGCTGATCAAAACACAAGCTGAACGATATGTGGAAGGTTAATTTTATACAGTATTTTATAAGCTCCTTAAGTAGTATACGTGTTAACACTCATTTTTTGTATCGAATCAATAGTTTAAAACGTGGATAAATAGGTAAATTCTAATTAACGTCATAATAGAGCAGCACAATGGGTTATTGACGACGGTCCGGGATCAATCCAGTAAAGAAAAGATCCGAGGACAGCACCACGTCATTTTGAACCATGGTCAGATGACGAGGCAATACCTGAGATCGCACCCCACTCTCCAAACTTCCACACCAACTCAACGTGCTGACTTTTGACCACGTCAGATTTAAGGTGCACCTGCCACATCTACACCATACCTTTACAAACACCATACACTGACCGAAATTCGAATCAGGGTCCTTCCGATCTAGAGGATAACACTTTAACCACTTGATCAGTTAGTCGGCTTTAAAACGTGGGAAGCCGATTACTGCGACTAACTAAAACGATGGGTAAATGACCGACGACTTCGAATAAAACATGGATATGTAAATAACTGCAATTCTGGAATGCGAAGTTCAGGCTCACTGGATATTTACCGGTCTGGTTTAGCAGACCGTACGACAATTCAAATTGTCGGATAGCATTTTTGGCGCATCCGGAAATATCGGACTGTCGTGTGTGCAAAGTATCAATACAAAGCAATGTAATTTGGAAGGTACCGGCATCCGGTAGTTCCACACCCCAACACATAATTTGGTGCCGGCGTTTTTTTTTAACTGATTGTATGTGTATTTCATGTGCTAAAAGCAAACAAGACGTTAGTTTTGCCCATCGCCTCATGTTTGTGAGACATGACAGTCGCGTTATTTACGTTAACACGTTAAATTATGCTTTGGGCATTAGGCGGTTAAATTAAAAACCTCATTCCTTAATACATTTTGTGAAACATTTTAAGTAATTGAAAAACACAACACTCCTGTAAATCTACAATAGATCTATTCAAATTTAGATGTGAGAAGAATCAAATAAAAAAACGAAAAGAAAAGTTAATTGTGTTCCACCCGGAAATCTCCTTTCGTTTGATATTTTTGAATGAATTTTGTTTACACAGTTTCTTTGCAGGTTGTAACAGTAATCTGCCATTAGATAAATATCCCATCTGCTCTGGTATCGGTCCTCCATTGTCTTTATGTCTTGGTGAAATCGTTTCCCTTATTCTTGAACAGTATCCCAAGATTTTCAGTTAAACAGTCTAAATGGCTATGCAAGTAATGAACCTCTATGCCCATATTATAACCAAGGTCTCTGAAGTTGGTAAGCATACTGCTAACGAGTTCATCATAGTTTTAGGCCTTGTGGTTGCCCAGAAAGTTCTTGACAACAAAGACAAATGAAATTCACGCTTTTCGTTGTCGCATTCATGTTATCCACGAAATGAGGATCGTTTATGAGCTGTCTGATTTGAGGACCATCACAAATTTCAGTTTTAATTTTTTCTGCACTTGTTCCAGGCATTTTTTGTCCCATGTATGCAAAAGAAGGGATATCCTAATCAATGGCTTTCATGAACTGTTTCACTAACCCTACCTTTATATGCAACAAAGGCGACAAGAGGATTCTGTCTCGTCCGAAAAGGGTTCAGGAGAATGGACCATTTATTTCTCGAACAACCATGTTCTCTCGCGTATGCCACTCTTTTCTTATCCAGTGGTGGATAAGAAAAGATTTAAGCTGCCGATTAGCTCTGCTATCCCATGGTCATAAGAGAAGCAAGTATATCTAGTATAGCACCCTTGCTGACCAGAAGAAAGTTAACCCTTCTAAGTCTGAGTGATGAGCAGGCCGTCTTGTGGAGGCTAAATCAGGTTATACAGCGGTTATTTTGGTTTATGCTGGTAATATTCACAGTACAAAAATAAGTCATCAAAGTGGTTTATGTGTTCCCTCCAAACCATTGGGACTTCAAATTTTAGACTACATCTCCCACTGTCGTAGGATGTTTGAATCTTAGATGGCGCTGGCATCACCGACGTCATGCGTCTTCTCTCCTCCCACACCTTGCAGCTTTAGTCAGTTGAAGTTAGATTTTTATTCGATTTCGAAGGAACCTTAGTGTTCTTAATTTGATTGATTTGATTAACCTCAATTTGCATTAATATGTAATCTTTTCTATATCTGTAAATAGTGTGTAAATAGTAATTAAACTTTAATTTAACTTAAAGAATCTTTCCAATCGTCATTTTTGTATAGACCAAAAGATACATCTGAACCATTTGATTTTATAAATCCTGCCATTCTGCATCATAGGTGTTCTGTCACGTTTTACACACGTGTGAAGCCCACACTTTATCTTGGTCACCAAGTCCAACGCCAAATTACAAAGGTAAGCTCTTAACAAAATCAGAAATGGCTTTTCAGTTCTCTTTTAGGATGTACTCACCACATATGTAGCAAAATACATCAGGATTGTTATGTTAGATGTAAACACTAGGTTATGTCAACAAGTATGGCTTCATACAATCAGTTGATAGATGCACAGAGAAGAAAGAAGAAATAAGCAGGAACCAATCCACCTTAAAACTTAACCAGTACTCAATGAGTTTTTTATAAAATACCGGGACATTTCCCTGTGTTAACTCCTCAAGTAAAAAAACCCTGTAGAACGTGTTTCCTACCGTGACAGTTAAAATATGACCGAGACATCTCCCTATGTTAACTCATACACAAACTCTGCAGAAACTGTTTCCTAGTCCATGTCCATTTATTGCCGAAAAACAAACTTTAGATTTTAAAATTGGTACCTTGAGGGGCACTTTTAGGACTACCTGTGTGCCAATTTTAATGGATACATATTGGTGTGAAGACAGGAAAGAAATAGCCTGCGTTTTCCGCAGTGTTCTAAACTAGAAGTGTACCATATTTGGTGTGGATTGATCAAACGTTGTAGATTTGAATTAGAGAATACACCACACGCCATCCTTTTTTATATATTTATAAAACATTTCATAATTTAGCTATGCTGAGTCTCAAAAAAGTAGAGTGGATAGAGAAAAACAGTTTCCATATTTGATATCAGCACACCAAATATAGTTAAAGTCAGTTAAAACATCCCAACAAAAAACAGCACCAAACAAAAAACTTCTGTAAGGCTGTGTTATCGGTGGGTGTGCAAACTCTAAGTACTTACTACTAGTTTTGTGACATGTATCTTATTCACATAAATGGGTCATCTTTTCCCCCCTCTAGATCTATATTTCCACGATACATTCACCCACAGCATTACACTGATCGGATTTCTTCCCACCAACGGAACTTAAAGTCACCAGGGAGTTAAGCGACCTAACGCCCGAATCGAGTGGGCCTACAAGCCGCAAAGGAACGCAGAAAGATCTCCAAAGACACAGCGTCGCCGTATCTATCGAAACACCCGTTGACATCGCCGTAAAACAAAACACCCGTGTCTTGAGAGAGGGAATCCTAATTAACTTTATCGGCTCTTCGATTCGGCGAGGGGACTTAGGTGTTTTAATTATCGAGTCGCAATGGCTCGTTGGCTTCTGCTCTCGCAATCGCGGGCGACATGAGACGCTTAATCAAGGGGATTTTTCCCGAGTCGTTTCATGTCGAGGGGTCTGGTTTGCATCGGTGGCGTGAAATGAGATTGAGGCTTTTGCGAAGATGCGATTGGCACGGTCCGGGAGATATGTCTTTTGGGAGGCGTTTATTTTTATTCGCCAGTGCCAGGTGTTTGACAATTGAGCCGTGAGTCGTCTTGCTTTCCCAGCGTATCTGAACAGTCGAGTTGAATGCATTGAGAGCAGTACACGTGTCTCAAAGTTCACGGGAATTGAATAAAGTACAATTAAGTGAATTCTTAAATTCGATACCCTAAGGGGCACATCGGCTATGAACGGGCTACAGGAAGGCGATATATTATTTTTGCCTCTGGTACACAGGGGAGTCGAGGCCCTAGCATTCTAGGCGACTTTTGTATACCTCCTCTCTGTCCTTCTCCAACCAATCGGTCTGGTTGTTGAGGTGTTAGCCTCTCGATCGGAAGATTCCTGGTTTGAATCCAGGTCAGATGGATGTTTTTAAGTGTATGATGTAGAGGCCGGCTGGTGCACCTTCAATCTTTCATGGCCGAAAGTCCTCTCGCGTTGGAGGCAAAATCACGATTTCCGTCCTGGACAACCTCAGACGGCTATCCAAACACCATGAGATCTTCCTGCAGTGGATCCACTCTCACGTGGGTGTCATGGGAAATGAGACTGCTGACAGACTGGTAAAGGAGGGTACTGACATTTGCACACCCACAAACTCCTCTGCTTTGACCTTTCTAGAAGTCTATCCAAGAAAAAAAATCTCCAGAGCCTTCACATTTGGAGAACTTCTCCCTCACATGACTGGTATAATATGAAAAAACCTGGCGGTGCCTTGCCTTTCCAAGTTGATAGACCTCGGCAAACCACTATTTCTAGACTCATCAGTGGACATACTATGTGTCTTAAATTTGACCTTAATTTGACCGAAAATCACAAGACCTTCACAAGACCAGGCCTGCCCCTCTCATCTCTTGAACTGCATCGGGGTGTCTAGAGAGGATCTCTTAGTGGATCCCCTCCTGATTTGTGACTTTCTACATATCCACGGACTCATGGACTTGGTCTAGCCTCTAGCTAGACCTAAGGGATTAGAAACAACAAGTCCTCTCGTGGCCGAAAGTCCTCTCGTTGGATTGGTGTGGAAGTTTGCAGAGTGGGGAGCAAGTGCAGGTGTTACCTCGTCATCTGACCCTGGTTCAAAATTACGTGGTGTTGTCCTTAGATTTTACGTTAGGGAATTGATCCCGGACCGTCGTTGATGGCCTGCTGTGTTGCTCTAGTACGACGTTAAACTTCCAGCGGTTGAACCCTTCACAACAACGTGAAAGGTCGCGAGTATTTCTTAGATACATTATTTCAAAATTTAAAATTAAATGTAATTTTTATCGAAGTATTTATTGAAATTATGCTTTAAATAGTATCAATACAATTTATATAAATAAATGCTATTCAAATTTATGCATTATTTCTTTATTTAATACATAATATAAATGTTAATATAGGCATTAAAACAATTTTAAATGCCCAAAGAATTGTATAAATGAGGTGAAAATTAAAGGTAAAAAAAATGATAATTTTTAGTTAACGTCGTACTAGAGCAACACAACGGGCTATTGACGATGATCCGGGATCAGTCCCTTGAGGGAAAGATCCGAGGACAACACCTCGTAATTTTGAACCACGGTCAGATGACGAATGAAAATTAAAGGAATGAAATTGTCGATATAGTTACTGAATTATTTACATTTAAGTAACATAAAAAAGTAATGAATAACATAATAAAGATTTTTTGGTAATTGGTAATTTTTAATTAACGTCGTACTAGAGCAACACAACGGGCAAATATTTCTTGTAACTAAAAAAAATAGATGTAATAAAACTTACCTACACGGTCACGCGTATCTGTTAAATACAAATAACGGATCTGCAGGAGACCTATTGACACTTCAAAATTCAAATTATGACTGAAAGTATTGCTAAGTGAGCGGAAGGAATAGCCAAGAGGGAGTATTCGTACCGCTATTTTGTTAAAAATATGTAACTAAAATCAACTCTAGTGTACCCCCACATACGCGCGACCGCCTGGAGGGTTAATTAAAAATTAATAAAAATTACCTCGCCGTCCTTCCGTTCAATTGGCACTGCCTGTCTTGGGTTTGGCACAGTTTGTCCAGCGTGACCCATTTGCAATAAGAAAACCCAACCAATCTGTAACTTGCCCTGCGTGTATTTCTCTCTTCTGACTCACTTAAACCCGTCTTGAGTGTGTATGTCCATTACTTGACATTGTCTTTTGTGGTGATTGGTGCAATTTGACTTAATATGGCCGTCAGATCTCGATGGGACGAGATATCTTGTCAACTTCCGTCTAGTGGGCGATATGTGGACTTCTAACCCTCCTGGTGGTTGCGCCTAGGGTATCTCGTCATTAGAAAAGCTGACCAGATATTGATCATCATCAAAAATTCAGTAGTACCTTGACGAAAGGTTTCGTCTTCAGCAGAATTGGTCAGATCTCGATAGACGAGATATGTCGTAAGCTTCGAGGGTTCAGGTACTTCCGAGATGCTTTATTCGAGACAACATTTAGGGGCCGGGAAGGCCCTGGTATAGTACCGAGTTAGCGACCTGAAAGTTACAGGTTCCTTAAGTGATCCATTCAAAAAGACGTGTAGTTCTCGAATCTTTTACTTCAGGATTGATCTCGGACCCCTCGCCAGTAGCCCGCTGTGTTGCTCCAGTGCAATGTAAATTCCGCTACCAACCAACAGGAAATAGCTTTTAGTAGGTTGTAGTTGGAATAACGTCGCACTGCCGTATAACGACTGAGGACGCGGTATTCAGTTGAGAGAGTAACAGATTGGCAATTTGTTAATTTTTAATTAACGTCGTACTAGAGCACCACAACGGGCTATTGACGACGGTCCGGGATCAATCCTCTATGGCAGTGGTCGGTAAACCGCGGCTCGCGAGCCTCATGCGGTTCTTTAGCCACTTGAGTGCGGCTCTTTAGACACTTGAGTGCGGCTCTTTAGCCACTTGAGTGCGGCTCTTTAGCCACTTGAGTGCGGCTCTTTAGCCACTTGAGTGCGGCTCTTTAGCCACTTGAGTGCGGCTCTTTAGCCACTTGAGTGCGGCTCTTTAGACACTTGAGTCTTGCTCTTTAGCCACTTGAGTGCGGCTGTTTAGCCACTTGAGTGCGGCTCTTTAGACACTTGAGTCTTGCTCTTTAGCCACTTGAGTGCGGCTGTTTAGCCACTTGAGTGCGGCTGTTTAGCCACTTGAGTGCGGCTCTTTAGCCACTTGAGTGCGGCTCTTTAGACACTTGAGTCCTGCTCTTTAGCCACTTGAGTGCGGCTGTTTAGCCACTTGAGTGCGGCTCTTTAGCCACTTGAGTGCAGCTGTTTAGCCACTTGAGTGCGGCTCTTTAGCCACTTGAGTGGGGATCTTTCGCCACTTGAGTGGGGATCTTTCGCCACTTGAGTGTGGCTCTGACACGAATTGATTTCGACTAAATGCGGGCAGTAAATATCCCGCCGGATATGCGAGGAATAAAGCAGTTGAAGAACTTCATAAGAGTCGAGAAAAATCAAGTTCTGCATTTAATTATTAGGCGCAATCTTCCAACAATGGTATATTGCAAGCTTTATTGTTAGTCAAGTGGTTTTTAAGAGAGGCAAACCGTACACAGACGGTGAACACATTAAAAGTTATGTAAGAAATGCATCCGAAGAGCTATTTCGGAATTTTAAGAACAAGACAGGAATTCTTTAAAAATTAAAGAGTTACCACTGTTTGTTAAAACAGTGAAAGACATAACAGTCACAATGTCTTCGAATATAAACAATCAGGAAATTGAAGAACTTAAATTGATTTCAGCTCTAACAATAGCTGTTGACGAATCATGTGACAAAATGACACAGCACACGTTTCACTTTTTGTTGGATTTATTTCGTCTTCGGGCCCTAAAGAAGAACTTTTAAGAGTATTGTCACTGAAAGGTCAAACACGTGGTGAGGATAGTGCAAATGCTGTCATTGAATGCATGGAGAAACATAAAATTCCACTCGATAAAATTGTTTCAATTTCAACAGATGGGGCAAAAAGTATGAACGGAGTGAGAAACGGTGTTGTTTCTATCTTGAAGGAAATAATTAATCACGAGATACTTGTTAACCATCGCTTCATTCATCAAGAAGTACTTTGTGCGGAGACATTTCAAGAAGAAATTTGCAATGGTATGAAATTGGTGACAAAGATTGTCAACACAATTGAAGCTAAAGGTCTTTATCATCGCCAATTTAAAGAATTTTTAGATAAAATTGAGAGTGAATACGCGCAGATCTTCTGTATAATAAGGTACGTTGGCTTTCAAGAGGAAACGTTTTAAAATGTTTCGCTTCCTTATTCTTTCTTCTTGAGAAGGGTGTTGACTATCTTGAAGCAACGGACGATCAGTGAATCCAAAACTTTTATTTCATGGCAGACGTTACGTTTTATCTAAATAATCTTAATCGTAAACAACAAGGAAAGAAAACACAATTTTTTCGATGCATCGATGTTTTGAGACATCGATGTTCAAAATTAAAACATCGATGTTGATAATGCATCGCCCCAAAACCATCGATGTTTTTAAAATTCAGTGTATTTAAACTTTTTTCCCCATTTCTTAAAACTGGTTTAGCAACTAGTGATGCGACATCGGCTCCAATACATCGATGTTTTTTTATAAAACAGCAATATTTTGAAAACATCGACACCGATGTCGCATCCCTACTTTTCAGACCCTTCACCCTTGGCCACTTTGGTCTAAAAGTATGTTCAATTTGCTGATTATGAAAATTATATATTGCTAGGTTATTTTTAAAATTTTTATAACGGTACTTTTTTCATTTAAAAATAAAACATCGACAAGTATAATCATCGATGTTTCCACAACATCGACTCCAATTCATCGATTCTAAATACATAGATGTGTTTTATAAAACATCGATGTTTTGAAAACATCGACATCATTGTCACATCCCTAGTTGGAAGATGTCATTTCATTCGAAAACAAATTATCACTTTGTGCTCAAGTTTTTGAAAGAGAAACATTAATTCGTTTTCCAAGCTTGCTGAAACATCGCTAAGAAAATAACTCGGTAATTGACAGTTACCATTTCAACACAATTTTAAATACCAGAGAAGCTTTTCTACTGAGGTTTCGGGAATTCAGAAATAGCATAGCGACGTCAGCCTTTGTTAAAAAATAAATTTCACTGCTGACGTAACAGAATTGAATTTTTCACCCTTCAATATTGACGTTGGCGCTTTTGAAATGCAATTACTGGAGTTAAAAACAAATAATAATGGACTTCAAATTTGAACGCCTTAATGCTGATATGGAAAAATTGGAGAAAAATAAATATGATCTTAGTTCACAGAAAAAGTGGTCTGCTTTGAAAGACAAAGGATAATTTTCAACACATATAGTATTCCCGACTTATATGATCAGTTAAAAAACTAACATGTGTTTTTCTTTCACTCTTTGGCCTTTACATATTCATGCGAACAATCTTTTTCAAGCATGAACCTTATGAAAAATAAAATGACAAATTGTCTTATTGACAAGACCCCGGAATCCTGCTTGAAATTAAAATCAATGACATAAAAACCTGATTTATCCAAAATTTCCAATGAAATGCAAGGTCATTGTTCACATTAAAAATGCGTGTTTTGTCATATTTTTTTAAAGTAAAATATATTTTTTGTCAGTAAAATAAGATTATTATATATTATTATATTACACCGTATGCCTTAGGGCGGGACAGTTTTGATAAATTAAATATAATATTATGTTATTATGATATCTGGTCTTATTTAATGTTAGTAGCTAGTTTAAACCGACTCCTCTAAAAACATGATTCTTGAAAAGAAATTAGGCTTTCTAAATAAATCTTAATAATTGTACTGCTGATCTTTGGCTCTTTGGGGGACTAATGAGTTTGCCGGCCACTACCCCAAGGTAATTTAGTAATTTTTAATTAACGTCGTACTATAGCAACAAAATGGCTATTGACGACGGTCCGGGATCAATCTCCTAAGGTTTATTTGGCAATCATTAATTAACGTCGTACTAGAGCAACACAACGGGCTATTAACGATGGTCTGGGGTAAATTCCCTAAGGTAATTTAGAATTTTTTAATTAAGGACCTTATAATATGAAAATACCAAATTACATTAGGACTTAGCAAATTACCTTTACAAAATGGACTATTGAGGTAATGGTAATGGTAATTTTAGTTAACGTCGTACTAGAGCAACACAACGGGCTATTGACGACGGTCCGGGATCAGTCCCTTAAGGGAAAGATCCGAGGACAACACCTCGTAATTTTGAACCACGGTCAGATGACGAAGCAACACCTGAGCTGGCACCCCACTCTCCAAACTTCCATGCCAACCCAACGTGAGGACTTTCGGCCACGACAGATTTAAGGTGCACCAGCCGCCTCTACACCATACGTTTACAAACATCCATGCCCGGACCCGAATTCTAACCATGTACCTTCCGATCTAGAGGCTAACACCTTAACCACTATACCGGTTGGTCAACGGACTATTGAGGACAGTCCGAGTAATTTGGTAATTTTTAACTAGCGTCATACTAGAGCAACACAACGGGCTATCGACGACGGTCCGGGATCAATCCCCTAAGGTCATTTGGTAATTTTAATTAACGTCTCACTAGAGCTACATAACGAGCTATTGACCACGATCCTGGATCAATCCCTTAAGGTAATTTGATAATTTTTAATTAACGTCATACTAAAGCAACACAACTGGCCTTTAATCCCTTAAGGAGTAACGGATTAGCAAACGTTGGGTTGCGATTTTGAATTCAACCAAAGACCGTCGTGTACTGGCCCGCATTCGAGCCAGGAACCTTCCGATCTACAGGCTAACACCTTAACCACCAGTTGATCCCGGACCGTCGTCAATAGCTCGTTGTATTGCTCTAGTACTACGTTAATTTAAAATTACCAATTACCTTATCCAAAGCCGACCAACCGGTATAGTGGTTAAGGTGTTAGCCTCTGGATCGGAAGGTTCCCGGTTCGAATCCGGGTCCGGGCATGGATGTTTGTAAACGTATGGTGTAGAGGCGGCTGGTGCACCTTAAATCTGTCGTGGCCGAAAGTCCTCACGTTGGGTTGACGTGGAAGTTTGGAGAGTGGGGTGCCAGCTCAGGTGTTGCTTCGTCATCTGACCGTGGTTCAAAATTACGAGGTGTTGTCCTCGGATCTTTCCTTTAAGGGACTGATCCCAGACCGTCGTCAGTAGCCCGTTGTGTTGCTCTAGTACGACGTTAACTAAAAATTACCAATTACCTTATCCAACAGACTGGTATGTCTGCCCTATTGCGAAGACATTTGTAATTAAAAATTGTAATTTTTAATTAAAATCGTACAAGAGCAACACAACTAGATCAAACACCTAAGTGGATGATCCCAGGACAACATCACGTATTTTAAATCATGGTCACTGCAAGAATATTTGGACAAAAAATATAAAAACAACGCAGATCGCCTGGTTTGCTGACATTGCAAATCCTTCTCTAAGTTAAAAGATAGCTATTAACATTTAGAAATTTAGCTAAGTTTAATTTCCACAGTACCGCCTTATTAAACTTGTCATCTTTTAGAAAACTGATAGTAGCGTTGCTATTTATCTGTGCATTTAGAAACGCTATTAATCACACTTAGCATTCACGTATTATTTCTTATTTTTGTTCACGGGCTAGGCACTTTATGAACAAAAACGCTCAAGATTTAGTATGAGGTGCTTTTACGGGTGTAAGGAAAGAAATGAGTTGAGAAGAAAAACTATTTTGGTTGAGAATTAATTTGATTCGCGGCCGTTAAGGCGACGTTTGGTGATATTTTTTTTATGATAAACGACATGCTGAAATTGCATTCTCCCTCGCCGCTCACGAAATGTAATGTGAGACATTTAACGTTAGCCAACGGGATTTTCCATTCTAGCTCCATGTGTATCTATTTATATATACGCTACACTAAAATAATGGACCAAACGCCAGCGGATTTGCATAAAATCTGACTACTTGTTTGTGGGTGCTTTTCGTGCTATGGATTGAGACCTTTGCATGTTGTTCCTGGTCAATAAAACGCCGACGCCTAAATGAACAGGTTCTTCTTACGCTCTGACAATTTTATGGAATAAAAAAATGTTACTTCCAAGGACAACAACGATTCATGTCATGTTGCCGCCTCTGTCAAGCAGTGGTATCAAGATATGGATGTCAAACGTCTTCCCTGGCCTTCTCAGAGTCCCGACCTAAACCCCATAGAACATTTGTGGGACACGTTAGAGCAACGCTTACAGTCCAGGGAACCACGTCCGAAATCTACAGATGAGCTGGAGATATTCTTGCAGCAGGAATAGACACAAATACCCATAGCTGTGTATCAAAACCTTATTGAAAGTATTCCCAGAAGGGTTTCTAGTGTAATTACAGCACTGTGGGGACCATCCCCTTATTCAAATATGTATTAATTTCCTTATACCATCACATCTTGCTGTCCGGTCCATTATTGTAGGGTAGTATATGTATATAAAAGGATATGAGTGTATTCTCTAGACAATTCTACACCGTTTGACCAATCCACACTAAATTTGATACACTTATACTCTAGAGCAGTGGTCCCCAACCCCCGTGCCGCGGACCGGTCCCGGTCCGTGGATCAAATGGCACCGGGCCGCCCAAGGAACATTAAATTATTTCCATTTTATTTACTGTGGTGTATTTCTCTCGCGTTTGTGCGGTTTTTATCTATGAAATGTCCACTCAAATTAGGAGGCGGTAAATCAGAACTTGAAATTTGTTCTGTTACTAGAGCTTCAATTATGATTTCTGAATTCTGTATGTCTCTATTTTCCAATTTTGACAAATGTGACAGCTGTTTTCAAGTTGGCAGAAAAAGTAGCTGCATTTAAAGCCAAACTGAAAATGTGGGGACGGCGCGTGAACAGAGGCATTTGTACATGTTTCAGACATTAGCAGGGATTTTAGGCAAGACTGAGCCTAAACATTCATTCTCCCAGTTGGTGCACGATCAGCTGTCTTTGCTTTTAAAAGAGTTCTTCCCAACCACAAAAGACCCACGAAGTGGTAAGGAATGGATCCGCGACCCATTTGTCAACAAATCAGGCGAATCTAGCATGTCTGTGCAAGAAGAAGCACAGCAGCTGGAAATTGCAAATGAAAGCGGCCTTAAAACTACTTTCGAGACAACAACTCTGACGGTGTTCTGAAGTCATGGCAGAATACCCTGAGATTGCCACCACAGCACTTAAATCCCTATTGCCATTTCCGACAATCTATCTGTGTTAAGCGGGGTTGTCTGCAGTGACAGCAACCAAAACAAAACAACGGAATAAACTGGACATAAGCAACACACTTCGGGTGTCATTGTCTCCTTTACCTCCAGATAAAACCGTGTAGTTGCAAAGAAACAAGCTCAGGGTTCTCATTGATTTAGCGTTCTAGTGAGTTAAAATGTTAAAACACCTTATATTCATTTTTTGGTGTAACTGTATTTTATTTTGAAGGCATGTTTAAATACAATTAAATTAAAATTATTAAATCAAAACAATCTAAAATCCAAACAATAAACGTCCCCCCCCCCCCTTAGCGGGCCGCGTTAAAATTATCAAACGTTGATCCGGTCCGCAGCGATAAAAAGGTTGGGGAGCACTGCTCTAGAGCATTGTGGAAAACATAGGCAATTTCTTCAGACTAATCTGTAGTCATGAAAATTGGCACACAGGTAGTCCTAAAAGTGCTCCTCGAAGCCCCAAATTTAAAATCTAAAGTTTGCTTTCCTGCAATAAATAGACATGGACAAGGAAGCACGTTCTACAGGGTTTGTGTATTTGTGTAAACACATGGGAATGTCGCGGTTATATTTTAGCTGTAACGGTAGGAAACACGTTTTACAGGGTTTGTTTAATTTAGTTAGCACAGAGAAATGTCACGGTCATATTTTAAACCCGAGCAACTCCGGGTTATTCAGCTAATATACGCTAAATGTCTTTTATATTGTTTATACCAGGGGTGGCCATAGCGTGGCTCGGTCATGCGGGTGATTCGGTTCTCATGCAAATAAAATGTAGGTATGAAATATGGTAAACTAAAACTGATCAATGTCCAAAAATAATCTTGAAAAAAATTATTCAAAAACACAAAAGTTACAAAATTAAACAAAAACATGAAAGTTCAAAGTTATTCAAAATCATAAATGTTACAAAGATATTCAAAAACATAAAAAATTAAATGCTTTTCAATAAACATATTCCTTTGATTCCCTCAAACTGATTCCAGAAATTCTTTAAGAAGTAGACTTGCTTGTGGATGCTTTACGAATGTTGTCCATCTTACGAGCGGATAGATATGCAACGGTTTCCCCTGACGTCACAGAATCGATAACCAATGAGAAGAGAACCATGATAGTACTTTACGCAAGTCCAACTTGATTGGCTAGTTTCACGGGCTTGGCTTCACTTGGATATCTCGTCAATCTGATTGTTGCAGTAACCATTTTGATTTTGATTTCGCCAACTTATCCTAAGGGTACTTATACTTTTAAAGAGCTACTTTTCGGAAAGCAACGATGGCCTAATGGCTAAAGTCACCTACCTTTAGATTTACGTCTGCAGCGGAGGATGACTTCCCGAGTTCAAACATATCTGTCGGAAAAGTTTTTAGATCCTCCAAATTATTTTTAAAAATTTCCAATTTAATTCCTTTTGATTCTAAATTACTTTTCCTAATTTTTAATACCCTTTTTATATTTTCCCAAGCTTCCGTTGATTTTACATAAATAATCTAAGAACCACTTCTGAACTCACTACCAGCTGATATTTTACCACCCCTCTGCCGTCCCCTTTGCTTTAGGATAATGGTGTCGTATCCACCCCTGGCTTAGGACCATTCTGATGTAACAAAAAGCATACATAAAACACTAACTTATATAATTATTAACTTATATAATAAAAGGTTACAATTTTCGATGATGATGTTAGATCAATGAAAATCATGTTATACACCTTATTTCCTTTTTTCTATAGCCCCCCTCTTGATTATACAGTAGATCTGAATTTAAAGTTACCGAGTCAACTAAAATATATAACTAAACAGCAGCAAAGAAATTTATCCTCACATAAATTTCGAAGTACGCCAAAGGAAGATATAAATTGCCAACAGAAAAATTCTGATGACATACGAATCTAGGTCATGTGATCCGATTAACCAACAACTGCTCCCATTCTCTTCTCATTGGTTATCGATTCTGTGACGTCAGTGGAAACAGTTGCATATATATCCGCTCGTGTCCGTCTTAGCTGACGAAAGTTTAGTTAGCTGAGAAAATTCAGTGATCGCTTTGAGAGCTCACCAGCAGCAGTGTTTTTCTTTGGCCCTTCTCTTTTGAGGAGGAAATGAAAAAAATAAAACAACTTTTAAAATCAAAATTGCCCTTCTCTTTTACACTCATATTTAAGTGAGATACACTGGTGCAATTTGCTTTATTAAACCAGCTCTAAGTCGGCAGAGAGATATTGTGATATTTTTCATTCATTTCCTATGCTAAACCTTATGCTTTGAGTCAAAGTTGTCTCAGTTAAGAAGGCAACACAGTTTTATGTTTCAGCTATGAATCAGGCAGACCGTAGGAGAAGGATCTGAGGCTAAACTTTAAAAATGTGAACTGATTTCAGTTTCTTATTGTTTGTTTGTATAATCAAAGATAAAAAAAATGTCTCTTTCAAATCTTTCCATAAATATGGCTTCCAAAGATAGTCTAACCGGCCACCCCTGACTTATGCGTTTGATATCTTCTATGTAAATATTTTCTGCTTACGTAAAACACTTGGACGGTTTTCCATTTTCTTGTACATACTTCCACCCATGCCTTTGTAGGAAGGTCTTGCGAAGGTGCGTAATTTAATTAACGTCGGCACTGGAGCAACACAACGGGCTATTGGTCACAGTCCGAGATCAAAACCGCGAAAGAAAATATCCGAGGACAATACCATGTAAATTTGAAGCATGGTTCTATGACGAGGTCAATACCTGAGCTGGCACTCCACGCCAGCGTGAAGACATTTGAGAACGGATTTAACGTACGCCAGATCATTTTCCACACTATGATCATGGCTAGATTTTCGAACCAATCAAGGAAACCATTAGTACAGATGCTAAGCACTAGTCTGCCAGTTTCAGGACAAATAACACCGCATTAAAGCTCGAGTGTTTAAATAGAAAGCAAGAATCTCTTCCAACAAAGCAAGCAAAGAAAGTAGGGTCCGGTTTTCGATCGAAAGAGTTAGCCCCTGCCCAGACAAATGCGATCGCCATAATAAGCAGGCGCACTTGATTAATCTGACGTCAGCGCAAGCAGTCTTTTCCAGAGTTTCGCCAAATTACAGCACAGGAAAAATCATCTACCATCTAGCTGGAAGATAAAACCCTTACATCGCTGCCACGCTCTAATGGCAGAGATGGTTTAATCCCTTACGACATACGATGGTATTCTAATTAATAAAGGAAGCTTGGGATGGGCTGTCTGGACTTTCGCGGGGGATACTGGTTGTTGCTATGTGTTGTTGGTTTTGCAGGAAAATCAAAAGTTGAGTTGAGATTAAAATATTTACATCGCAGTTGCTTCGATAAATGTTCTGTCGTAATGTAGTTGATAAAATCATTTTAACCCTCCAAGTGGTTTCGACGAGATATATCGTCCTGATCAACGTAAGATCTGACTAATTTTGCTAATGACGAGATATGTTTTCAAGTTGTGCCGATATTTTATGAAGTCGAATTTGCTTCTAATGATCGTGAACGTTAGTTCTCTTTATTCTTGATGGCGAGATCTCGTCCATCAAGATCTGACCAATTCTTCTATTGACGAAATATCTCGTCCATCACGATCTGACCAATTCTTCTAATGACGAGATATCTCGTCCATCAAGATCTGACCAATTCTGCTATTGACGAAATATCTCGTCCATCACGATCTTACCAATTCTGCTAATGACGAGATATTTCGTCCATCAAGATCTGACCAAATCTGCCAATGACGAAATATCTCGTCCATCAAAATCTGACCAATTCTGCTATTGACGAAATATCTCGTCCATCACGATCTGACCAATTCTGCTATTGACGAAATATCTCGTCCATCACGATCTGACCAATTCTGCTAATGACGAAATATCTCGTCCATCAAGATCTGACCAACTCTGCTATTGACGAAATATCTCGTCCATCACGATCTTACCAATTCTGCTCATGACGAGATATTTCGTCTATCAAGATCTGACCAAATCTGCCAATGACGAAATATCTCGTCCATCAAAATCTGACCAATTCTGCTATTGACGAAATATCTCGTCCATCCCGATCTGACCAATTCAGCTATTGACGAAATATCTCGTCCATCACGATCTGACCAATTCTTCTAATGACGAGATATTTCGTCCATCAAGATCTGACCAAATCTGCCAATGACGAAATATCTCGTCCATCAAAATCTGACCAATTCTGCTATTGACGAAATATCTCGTCCATCAAGATCTGACCAATTCTGCTATTGACGAAATATCTCGTCCATCACGATCTTACCAATTCTGCTAATGACGAGATATTTCGTCCATCAAGATCTGACCAAATCTGCCAATGACGAAATATCTCGTCCATCAAAATCTGACCAATTCTGCTATTGACGAAATATCTCGTCCATCACGATCTGACCAATTCTGCTATTGACGAAATATCTCGTCCATCACGATCTGACCAATTCTGCTAATGACGAAATATCTCGTCCATCAAGTTCTGACCAATTCTGCTATTGACGAAATATCTCGTCCATCACGATCTTACCAATTCTGCTAATGACGAAATATTTTGTCTATCAAGATCTGACCAAATCTGCCAATGACGAAATATCTCGTCCATCAAAATCTGACCAATTCTGCTAATGACGAAATATCTCGTCCATCAAGATCTGACCAATTCTGCTATTGACGAAATATCTCGTCCATCACGATCTTACCAATTCTGCTAATGACGAGATATTTTGTCTATCAAGATCTGACCAAATCTGCCAATGACGAAATATCTCGTCCATCAAGATCTGACCAATTCTGCTTATGACAAGATATTTCGTCATCAAGATATGCGGATCGTTTATGATGACGAGATCACGATCTGGTCAGTTTTCTTCTAATGATCGCGACCGTCAGTTTTCTTCTAAAGGCGAGATATCTCGTCTAACAAGATCTGGTCAGTTTATTGGAAGACTTGGTTAAAAAAGTGTGAGTTGTGGCCACACTATTCTTAAATAACAATACTCTACCCTACAGTAATGGACCGGACGACAGCACGGATTTGCATAAAATCCGACTACTTGTTTGGGGGTGTCTTTCGTGGAATGGCCTGGGACCATTGCATGTGATTCCTGGCCTGCATGAACATTTTGAACAATCAGGTTCTACCTAAGCTCTGGAAATTTTATGGAATGGACGAATGTTACTTCCAGGACAACAACGCTCCATGTCATGTCGCAGCCTCTGTCAAACACTGGTATTAAGATATGGATGCGAAACGTCTTTCCTGGCCTGCTCAGAGTCCCGACCTAATCCACATAGAACATTTGGGGACGCGTTAGAGGGAACCAGGGAACCACGTCCGAAATCTACAGCTGAGCTGGCGACATTCCTACTGCAGGAATGGCCACAAATACCCATAGCTGTGTAACAATACCATGTAGAAAATACGCCCGGAAGGGTTGATAGTGTAATTGCAGCACGTGAGGGACCATCCCGCTATTGAAGCATGTATTCTTTCTCTTATACCATCACATCTTGCTGCCCGGTTCATTATTGTAGGGTGGTGTATCTAAACTCATGTTTCTAACTTCAGTCCTAGTCAAGGGGGGGGGGCTAAAAATTACGTGATGGTGTCCTCTGATCTTTTCCTTGGGGATTGATACCGAACCGTTGCCATCATCCCGTTGCGTTGCATCAGTGTGACGTAAAAAAATTACCCTTACCATAATGGTGTATGTCTTTGCTCCACCTGATAATTGTGGATGTCTTTGCTCCACCGAAATGGATGTTGATGACTTTTTACATCGACTAAACTTTTAAATTGCTATTGGTCATTGTTTTGAAGGTATGCAAAATTTTACCATCAATATTAACCGATATTAGGATCTGTTTAAAGATGATTGGTTGCGTGAGTTTTTGCTGCGCAAGTGCCAAGCATCATTTCAATTGGCCAAGCAACGTCAAACAACTTCACGTAAATAGACATGAACACAAAGCACGTTTTACTGACACGGAAGAGACAAATGCAACCAGGGAGGTTTGATTGGACTTTAATGTGACGGGGCAAGCATGGATATGATACGCCAAACACAAGATAAACTTAACCAAACTCAAAATTTTCAAGGAAAAGGAAAAAAAATCATATGAAAATGTGACGGTAAAACTGGAGGGTTGAGGGTTTAAAGGTTCAAGGTCCGAATTTGGTCAAGCTGCGTCAAACACAACAACAACAACAACGGGGGAGGAACAAAAGCAAAACGCAGACGTTAAAGTTGAAGGACTGAAGGAAGGACAGGTATCCCTCTGTTAACCAGGGAATAATCGAACCTAATAAAATAGGAAATGTGAAATGGGGTTTATGTAGGTAGTTTAATCAGCGTTTCACTGGAGCAACACAACGGGTTATTGACAACTGTCCGGGATCAATACCAAAGTGAAAGTTTCGAGGACTACACTGCTTTATTTCGAACCACGGTCAGATGAGGTCACAACTGAGCTGGGACACCGCTCTCCAAGCTTCCACACCACGAAAACGTGAGGACATTTGAGGCCATGACAGGTTTAACATACACCAACCCCCTTTGTGAAATGGGCTGTTAATCCTCTGGAAGGAAAATATATTTTTATTTCTACTGACGTAAATTAAAAGCACAATACCACGTCAGTAGTATCAATAGGTTCATCACATCTCGCCTGAATAAATGTAATTTCCACAAATTTCGTCTGTATGGACAAATGAAAAATCCAATCAAATAACATAAATGTGGTTTGGAAGAACAAAACCAACGGTGGTCCTTCATCAAAGTAGCTTTCGCAGTAATGTATATTACCAACTCAAATCGATATCGATGAAAAGAAGGAGAGGAGAAATCGGTTTTTAGAATGAAAAAAAAAAGAACATTTTATCGATGTCGAGAACTCGATTAGATGTCAGTTTCGACTTTTCTTAAATTGGTGAGTTATACCCTTTCTTTCGAAGTTATCTTTTATTGTTGTTGGAAAGTAATATGGCAGGTTTTTTCCTGCTAAAAATGATAGGAATGAAAAGGATCGATTACTTCGTTTTATTTCGAATGGATTGTTTTTATTTCCCCCTAGAAAACAACAATAGCGTTGTATTTTAATGGAGGCATTTTCCTTCCGAATGAAGAATGTACAAGAATTATTTTCAACCAATATTTATATTGGTAGGTAATGGAGGCTAGTGCACGTAAAATAGGTCGTAGCCTCATGTGTCCTCATGTTGGCGTAATGTGGACCTTCGGAGAAGGGGGAGCCAACTCAAATGTTCCCAAGTCGTCTGATCATAGTTGGTTCTAATTACGTGGTGTTATTCTCGGTTCTCTCCCTTCGAGGGTTGATCCGATATATACTGGTGTAAGAAATTAAGAGAATTTCCAGACTTGGTCGCTCATTTCTAGAACTATTGTACCGATTTTAATGAAATTTGATATGTACATGTATTGATACAGTACAAAACAAATAACCATTAAATAATTGTAATACACACGCATGATCGTACGTAACACTCGTTGGAGTCGGAAGGTATGAAACAGCGGTTGCAAAATAAACAAAAATAAAATGGGTTAATAGGTGGGTTAATAGGGGGTATGGTCCCCTCTTACAGATATATAGGTCTCGCAGCGTGATTTCATACTTCAAATAAGGCAGTTTATCATTTCCTGTGGCAATTGGTCCCACGCGTGCAGAACCGCTGTTTTCATACCCTGGATGGTTCTCGGAGGGGGGTTGCGAGTTGCAATTGCCCTCCCCAGAGCGTCCCAGACATGCTCTATAATGTTAAGGTCTGGAGATCTGGCTGGCCAATCCATCCGGCGAATATCCTCACTCTCTATAAATTCGTCGACCAGAAGAGCTCTATGTGGTCTCGCGTTATCGTCCATTAAAATGAACTCAGGGACAACTGCACCCCTGAAAAGGCGAACATAGGTCTCCAAGACCTCGTCCCTATACCTCACACCAGTCACACTGCCCCTCTCAAAGACATGGAGAGGTGTGCGGCCATCCAACATGATGCCTGTCCAGACCATTAAACCTCCTCCGCCATATTGGTCGATTTCGCGGACATTGGAAGGTAGGTAGCGTGTCCCTGGTTCTCTCCATATGAACGTACGGCGAGAATCGGTATTTAGGCTGAACCGGGACTCATCAGTAAAGAGAACGGTCGCCCAGTGATCCATACTCCAATCTCTATTCTCTTTGCACCATGATAAACGGATTATCCTGTTCATAGAAGTGAGCGGGACGCAAACAGCAAGTCTTCTTGCGAACAACCCTCTCTCATGAAGTCTTTTGGAAACAGTCACCCTTGATACACGGGTTCCTATGGCTGCATACAAGTCACGAGAGAGCTGAGAAGCTGTAGTACTCCTGTTACGCCTCGCTATAATCGACAAATGGCGATCTTCTCTGGCCGTCGTGGCTCTTGGACGACCTTGCCCAGGCTTTCTCTCGATGGATCCGGTATCCTGGAACTGTTTCTGTTAGGAAAAACTTCATTTTCTCAATTTTACTGAGACAACATAACTGATTCGTACTTTATGCAAATCGTTTCACGGTTATGCAAATCTTGTCACGTGATCTTTCATACTATTATAAAAGCGGTTGCAATCTGTTGCACCAGAATTCCCGCTTTTATTCCCGCTCGCACTTGTTTGATCACGTATCCGCTTACTTGATCTCTTCGATCAAGTTATTATATTTACTTTTCAATGTAACTATGCGTCGAATGTAATCTTTTAATCTTAACTTAAATTCATTTGTTACCTTTTGTATACATTCTAGTTTGGATTTTTAAAGACTTCGTCATGTGTGCTTTTAGTAACTTAAGTTCATATCAGCCTAATAGGTGATAGTTTATTTTAATTCACTGCGTGGACACTCTAATTGCTCTTAAAATTCAATCAGTTTCCATAAGTTAAACACGACGATGGGCGTTAAATTGAACTTTCTACAAATTTGGACTTGAGATTGGCCTGCTCCTAGCCTCTCCACAATTCTCCACCTCATTCCATCATCTAAACGTTGGTGGTTACTCATTTTTACTGTTACAATTTGAAGTTAACCGATTGCTGCAAAATAACACCAAGAAATTCGCCGAGGTGCGCTAGCGAACGAAATGCGTCTTAACTTACGCGAGCTTATAAAGCCTGTTTCTCTACTGGCTCCGTCCACACACACGTGTACGATTACGTATTTGACGTACAAGATTTGCATTTTTGTCTAGAAACAGTGGTTTTACATTAAGTTCAGCTATTTTCATGAAATTCGATCAAATATGCAACTTCTCTCAATTTATTTCACCAGTGTATATCAAGGTACACTCATGTCCATAAATTAATGATAATTCATAATCACACGGAAATTGATCTCTGAAGTAAACTTTTCACCTGTAGAATTATCGCACACATCTTTAAGAATTAAATCCAAATTACAGGAAGCCATCAGATGACGCTGATAGTACGTCACAATGACGAGAGTGTAAGAGAGGTGTATATAAGGAATTGTAGCAAAGAAGTAAAATTGTTCACAAGCGTTGTATGCCGCTCAGTGCCACAACCGAATAGTTATGGCACAGAGGACGCATGTCGATGATTTTTTACGTGGTAGAATGATCGTCCGCTTGTAATGTGGGCGCTCTCAGACGGAAGTTTCAGTGGAACTTGGAATCGTCCAAAGTGTCAACTCTAGTCTTTGGCAACGATTCCAAAATGATGGAAATGTCTGTAGACGTTACAGTACAGGTCTACCCCGAGGTATAACGCCGAATGACGACCGGTATTCGGCAGTAACTGCAAAAAGAAGCAGACGTATCACAGCATCCTACCTTTCTCGTCAGCTATCTTCAGCCACGGGTACGACAGTTTCGAGGCAAAGCATTTACAGATGTTTGGGACGTGTTGGTCTATATGCTCGCAGGCCTGTCAGATGTGTTCCGCTCACGGCAACTCACTGTCGCCAGCGGTTAGCCTGGAGCAGAAAACATGGAATGTGGACACGTCACAGTGGGCTTGTGTGATGTTTTCCGACACGTCCAGGTTTAGCTTGCTGTCTGATTCGCGGCGGACGTTCATATGGAAAACTCCAAGTACCCGTTACCACCAAGACAACATCATTGAACGACACCGTTACGGTAGTGCAGGTTTGTTCGTTTTTCCAAAATTGGAATGGGCTTCAGAACAGATCTACATGTTCAAATCGGAACCATGAGAGGCCAAATTTTTTGGGATATCATTCTGGAACAACATGTACGTATGTTTAGGGGTGCCATGGGCGCAGAATTTGTGTTTATGGATGACAACGCCCGTCCTCACCGTACAAACATTGTAAACGAATTCCTTGAATCTGAGGATATCACCCGTATGGAATGGCCAGCATTCTCACCTGACTTGAATCCGATAGAGCATGTGTGGGAGATTCTTGGACGACGAGTTGCAGCCTGTCAACCACCTCCTACATGTGTACCGGAGCTTCGGAGAGCATTGCTTGCTGAGTGGAGTGATCTTCCCCAAGATGAGCTCGATAATTTGATCCTCAGAATGCCTAGGCGTTGTACGGACTGTATTTCATAGTCTGGGAGACATACAATGTATTAACTATCATACCAACCATGTCAAGTTAAGTTTTAGTAAGGTTGATATTTTTTGTAATTGCTCCAGTGAGCCATTTGAGCGAAAAATTAAAATAAAAAACTTTAAAAATTAATTGCGTCGTTTAAAAGGTTAACTCCTACGATAATACCAGAATCAGTTTGTCCTGACCTTGTTAGAGTGTACAGCACATAATCACGGTGTCTGTAATATTGCAATGAGTCTGTCGAAGCGCCTGCCTCTACAATTGCAAAAACGTCACTATCTTCTCTTTTTAGTATAATTTTATCTTCACAAAATTTGTCAGTAGACAAACCGCCAGCATTCCAGAAGATAGCTGTAATGGCAGTCACGTTCTGGCTCTGAGAAAAACCTTTTATTTTCATTTCAGTCTTTCTCCGGAGAGGACTTCTTCCTTTATTAGAAGAAGGCGTATCGTAAGGGCTGCACCAATGAACGCTGTTACTCATTTAACACTACCCAGTGAGCACGTGTAGCGTAAGAATTGCTACGGACGTGAGAAACACTGCGACCTTGCCTAGACTATGGCAATACTACACCGATGATGGTTGTTTCTTCCAACAGGATCGAGCTACATGTCATACTGCAAAACGTGTGCTGGACTGGCTTCCTGGAAATGAGGTGAATTTGCTTGACTGTCCTGTTTAGAGCCTCAGTCTCTATCCAATGGAGCACTTGTGGGACAAACTGAAGCGACCAGTACGACACCACCACGCACGCCCATCTTCATAACAATCTCTTAACACAGCCATGCAAGAGGCATGGCGAGTTATTCCTTCTCGACTTGCAGAGAACTTGTGTAAAGTATGCCTCGACGTGTTGCATCTGTAATACAAGCAAAAGGAGGGCCTACACGTTACTAAATTGAATAATGAAGCACTTTTTCTGAAAAACATGCAAAGTTTATATACTTTTGTCCATACATATCACACCCCGGCAAGAAAAGTGACCCAACTCAACATTTCAGAATTTGAGAAACATCAACTTAAAGGATACTATAAAACTTATATTGAAATAGTATAAGCTTCTTTTAAATTTTAGGTAAATATTTATGGTGGTAACTTCTATTATATTCTATAGAATAGTAATATAACACGCTGGGGCACCTCATACATATTTTCCAATGACATAACATCAAATTTTTTATTTTTTAACTCGGTCACTTCTTGTTAGGATGCGATATTTTGAAAGATTAAGGTGCGAATACTTTTTGACTTTCCCCTCCAGCCTATATATTCTTTCTCAATTTAAACAAAAGCCACATTTTCCTTGCTAACATCATCTCCAAAGGACTTAATCCATTTCCTACTGTAACACATTAGACATCGGGATGTTAATTCAACGCTTACAAAGCAAATCTCCTGCCCAGCGAATCAGGAGTAATCGTCAGTCCACCATCTGGTGTGGCACGGCAATAATACCCTCAATTCATTACCCGTGCCTCGGAACTTAATAGCCTAACTCCATCCACTCCTTACAATCAAGTATTTTTTCCAGGGTCGACATTCCCTTAATTCCATAATCTAACCGGAAGCAGCTTTTATCCGCTAAGTGGGGTTTCGCCAAACGACTATTTGCAAACCCCTTCTTAGGCCACCCCTGTACCGAGGGAAATCGTTAACTATCAGGATAACTATTACCTAACTGCGCTGCGGGTAATGAATGATTGGGAATAAATAGTTTTTCGCCTTGAAGTTTTTAGGAGAACTGGATATATATGTTATGAGGATTATTTTTCGAAACAAAAAAGGATCGTGGTAGTCTGGATGGAAGAGTTACGTATTAGCGATCGGTGGGTTACACGGTCTAACCTGAGATGGTCGCGTACATGGGGCTGGTGCATTAAATCTGTCGTGGCCTCAAATGTCCTCACTCGGGCTTGGTGTGGAAGTTTGGAGTGGGGTCCCATCTTAGGTGTTTTCCTCGTCATCTGACCATGGTTCAAAATTACATGGGACCTCGAATCTTTCCCTTCCGGATTGATCCCATACCATGCCCAATCACCTGCTCCAGTTCAACACTGACTAATTTCCCTTACCATTGGAAAGAAAAATACCTTCCCTAATGCAAAAAAAACACCTTTCATTTAATCTATATGGTACTTAGGTAGTTAATTACTGTCGCACTGAAGAGGAGCATAACGAACTATTAGTGACTATCCGGGATCAACCCAGAATGGAAAGGTCCGAGGTCAACACCTCGTAATTTTGAACCACAGTCAGATGACTAGGATAACACCTTAACTGGCATCCCACTCTTCGAACCAAAGTGAGAACATTGTTTTTAGTCCACGACCGTATTTAACGTGAACCAGCCCCCACGTACACACTTGTCTTTGTATGGATAGAGTTTCTAATTCACACTCGTTGGTTGCAAATCAGCTACTATTCCAACCTGGCTACTACGGCCTCCTAAATCCCATGCAGACCTGCTGTGCTCACATTGCGAATTCCACTCATAAGAAAGACTGAAAGCTGTTAAAGGGTCCAGCACCTAAAAATTCGAAAAAAAAATCATTTTTGAGATTGTTATTGTTTATGAACATTTGAATTGTCCTCTTCATAACGATACCTCATTTGAGAAATCCGTTAATTGAATTTATTTTAAAATATTCTTTAAAGTATATGCACAATTACCGCGACGTAAGCCTCAGAACGTACTTTTTTCATGTTTGGGGGCACATTACTCAAAAACTACTCGAGATATATTCTTGGAAAGTTTTATGATTGTTTGTGAAGCACTTTTAAACACTTTAACACAAGGAATAAGACAGGAAATGCATACTTTTTTTAAACATTTTATCTAAAAATTTTCAACTTTTTTGTCATTTTTTAAAACATTTTGTCATTTTAAAAAGTTTAAAATTTTGTGAATTTTTTTAATTAAAAAAACTTATTAAAGTTTTTAAAAGTATTCAAATATTACACTTCAAACATTTCCGATCAATACAGTAGTTTATCAATATAAATAAGAATGGAGTGTTTGTTTGTACATTGAATATTTTCGACCCATTTCAAGTTTTCTATGCCCTTCTGATGCCAAATCCACCTCTTGCGCGTTTGGTGTCTGTCTGTCTGTTATGTTATGTATGGTATGTTATGTTATGTATGTTATGTTATGTATGTTATGTATGTTATGTTATGTTATGTATGTTATGTATGTATGTTATGTATGTATGTTATGTATGTATGTTATGTTATGTATGTTATGTATGTATGTTATGTATGTATGTTATGTATGTATGTTATGTATGTATGTTATGTATGTATGTTATGTATGTAATGTATGTAATGTATTTATGTTATGTAATGTATGTATGTAATGTATGTATGTAATGTATGTATGTAATGTATGTATATAATGTAAGTATGTTATGTAATGTATGTATGTATGTAATGTATGTATGTAATGTATGTATGTATGTAATGTATATATGTATGTAATGTAATGTATGTATGTAATGTATGTATGTATGTATGTAATGTATGTATGTATCTAATGAATGTATGTAATGTAATGTATGTAATGTAATGTATGTATGTAATGTATGTAATGTAATGTAATGTAATGTATGCAATGTAATGTATGTATGTGCCCTATACACGTCCACACGGTTTAATATATTTTCTTAGAAATTTGCATACAGGTGAGTACTTATTTTCATTTAGTGAGTGCTTTTGATTGTGAATGTCTGTCTATCCGTCTTTTTGTTCCATGTTCGTTTTAGTGTTTGTGCAGGCATCACATGAATTTT
Organism: Metellina segmentata; assembly: GCA_947359465.1. Taxonomy (NCBI): domain Eukaryota; kingdom Metazoa; phylum Arthropoda; class Arachnida; order Araneae; family Tetragnathidae; genus Metellina; species Metellina segmentata. The sequence continues at coordinate 42,827,555 of OX375880.1, forward strand.
ATTATAGATATTTGATTGAAATCCGTTTTGTTTTATACATTATATATTACTGTATAGTGAATGCAATATTAAACATTTCCTTATTGTTATACTTTAAGGAGTTTCAGGCTAAAACACCTGAGTAAGTATACTTAAATCAACCATATTTTGGTAGTTTTGGAAAAATTGGAATGTATATTGAGTATTACGATTACTTTTATTTGCTTTACCAGTACTGCTAAAAAAAAAACAATCATATTTTTTTTAAATTATTTTTTATGGAATTTCAGCTTTTGTTCTTTGCGCAATGTAAACTATTTCCGAATGTTTGGGACAGACGATATTTTTTAACGAACGGGAAAAAAACAGAAACTCGTGTTTCTTCCGCTCTGAATCAATTTTGCATTGCTAAATTTTGTGCACTTTTTAGTTGTAAGTTGTGGCAACTGCGAGATTAAGCGATATAAAGGAATCACAAATTAATATCTTTAGAACAACTTTTTTCCGACAGCTTTTAATTTGTTTTATTTCGCTGTTTAATGTGTTTTATGTTTTAAATATTTATTATTTTAATAAATTGGGTTTAGTTTTCATCACACGCAACACCACCACAAAGTACTCGACTTAAAATGACAGGCAAGTCAGAATAAAGCACATTTTAAGTGTAATTCCATTATTGAAAGAATAATGCCGTTATTGAAAGAATAATGTCGTTATTGAAAGAATAATAATGTTTAAAATATCCGAACTAGAACCTTTTAAACATTAAAAAATTATTTGTCAAAATGACAGGAGAAGATTCCGAAATTCCAAAATGTCACATGCCGGATGCAGAGTACCACAAATAAAAAAATATTGTTTTGTTGACTATGAGTGCGAGAGCCCTCGCAGTAAATCATCGTTTGAATTAATTGAGTTGAACATGAAGAAAACTTAAGGGAATTCCAAATTTCCCTCAAAATTGTCTTTTGTAGTAGTAACTTCAGTGTCACCTTTGGTCATTTTGTTGCTTTGTCTTACAGCAAGGGTGCGATGTATGTGAAATGTATTACATGAATGGATATGCATGTGTAGGATTTGTGTCCAAAGTAAGTTGTAGAAATTATAAAGATGGCGAAAGGTGTTAAAATATTATTTTATTCTATGAAAAACGTAACTCATTATATATTTGGATCATCCCTTCAATCTAGAGTAAATCAATTCAAACCGAGTAAGGTCGGGTATTTTGCTAGTGAATAAATAAGATGCCTCCGAAGTTTGTGAATTTAACATGGGTTCCTATGGAGATGCCAGACCACCCTAATAAAGAAATATCGACTCATCAACTCGACTCTTTAATAAGAACAACGATTGCACTTTGAAAAATGAATTATTTTTACTTTCTCATAGATGGAGAAGCAAAAACGAAATTCTTAATCTAAAACTTATCTTATTTTCACTTTTATTCTATACCGGGCCCACATCCCTAACTAAAGCTCGAGTCCTACGAAACAAATTACAAATCAATACAAATCTCGTTTTTTATTCCGTGTGGCCGCCATTTTTTCCCATCCGTTTGTTGTTTTTGCCGTTTTTGCGCCACGGCAAATGCCGAATGAATAAAAATCGCCCCGCAACGAAAACGTAACGAAAAAAAAACGAGATTTTTCTCCTTCTGGCTTTAATTTGATTTATCGCCGCAATTGTAGAAGAATTAAGTTCTGGATGGAGGCATCTTAATATTTGAAAGAATTCTGGAACCGTTCCAGTGCTTCGCAATGCAATCGTATGAATCACATATTCCATGAAGCGGGCAGTAGCTAAATAGAATATCTTCTTTAAGTAGAAGCCCTAATTCGAGCATGTTGAGGACCGTAGAAGCAGTCGAATATCCTCTTAAATGTAGTCAAGTGTTTGAGGATCTTTTAAGCGTTGCAGTGCTGGGCGCTCATTGAAAGCTTTTTGAAATGTAAAGTAAATTATATTTCGCTTTCACTCCTTGCAGAACTACAGACGTCCCTAATGCATTAGAAGGCTGAATAATTGATTAATTTATTGGGTCAATTTAGAGAGAGCGAGCGGATTGTAGTTTTAATTGATGTTCTGCATTTGGCGTTAAATTATCGCTAGTCAATTTTGTGATGGACTCAAATAAGATGCCGTTTAAACGGCCTTAACTCCAAACATCAGAAGTCATCTGACCGTGGTTCAAAAATACGTGGTGTTGTCCTCAGTAATTTGTTACTTTTTAACTAACGTCATTCTAGAGCAACATAAAGGGCTATTTAACCCTTAACTGCTGTGTCACAAACTGTCTCGTAACTAGTGTGGAGGGGTCTCTCAGACCTCGCTCCCCAAAGTGCGTATAAAGTAGATTAATATAATATATTAATGAAAGATTCTGTAGATAATTATTATTTATACATTTTAAATTTAGACAATTCAATTCTTAACATGAAATACACTTTATATTACAAGTTGTTGTTGTTTCTTATGCCTACACTGGCAGACCGGAGGAGTTCCAGGCCCGTCGAAGACGGCAAGAGGCGAGGGGTGCGCCTTCCATGTTATTGAGCCCCATTGGGAGGAAGTCCGTCTTTGCTCGACATACATGACACATCTGTTTTACAGGATGGTCTATTTCATACATTCATTCACTCACACATATCGTAATTTAGATCTCAATCAGAGGCCGATAACCCCCTGATCAGGTACCCCCAGAGGTATTGATTTGGTATGGGAACATGGGGGGGCTTTGTGACCACGACCTATTTAACGTGCCCCAGTCACCATTAGTCAACATGACGGTCTTTTGCCAGGTCGAAGCGCCGATCTCGCAATCATCTGAATTGCAGGCTCTGCCGAGGACAGAACCCACAACCCTTCTGATGCGAGCCCGACGCTCTACTGACTGATATATTACGAGTATATACGTTAAGTAGATTCCATATCTCTTCAGGCTCAGCTTTCGGACCTAATTTTGCAGGACGTTTCAACACTGGAAACTGTAAAACTGTTGTGTTTTAGTGTTCTAAAGGCACGATCAGGTCCCCTCTCCCCCCCCCCCCTGGCATCCCATTTAAGTTATTTTTTCCGTATAAATATTATTCTTGCGAAGACGCACTTGAGATGTCTTCATCTTCATCTGTCTAAATTTCCGAATCCGTTTCGTGTTCGCTTTCAATATTATTATCCGAAATTTCACTGTCCCAGTACTCTATTTCCGACTCATTATCGACAATATCCTGAATTTATTTTTGTGTAACATACACAGGTCGTTTTTTAGTAAAGTTTGTTACCATTTTAGGCTCTTTGCCGTAATTCCTTACTCCAACTTAGACGATTTCATTCAACAAGAACGGTAACGCAAATGCTGTGAAGGGGGTCCAAGAGACCACGCGGGAAATGCAATTAGTGTGAAATACGAATTAGTTGGGGCCGCCAAACCAGTCTTGGAATGTGGCTTCTGTTGGACGTAGTAGGAAGGTACTGAATAAGACAGGAACCAATATTCACTTTAAAGGGTGGAAACGACCTGTGAAAAATGACTCGGGGTCTGTGAGACCCATGACAGCAGTAAAAGGTTAAGACGGTCTGGGACGAATCCCCTAAGGGAAATATGCGATGAAAGCACCACGTAATTTTGAACCACGGTCAGATGACGAGGCAACACCTGATCTGGCACCCCACTCTTTCAAACGTACACACCAACCCAACGTGAGGAATTTCGGCCACGACAGATTCAAGGTGCACCAGCCGCTTCTACACCATACGCTTACAAACATCCATGCACTGACCTGGACTCGAAACTGGAAAATTACGTGGTGTTGTCCTTGGATTTTTCCTTTCAGGGATTTATCCCGGACCTTCACCAATAGCCCGTTGTGTTGTTTCATTGTGATGTTAAAAGTACGAAATACCAAAATACTTTGTATGTTTTGTAGGGCCGGGTAGAAAAAGTAACGGATTGGCAACCGGAGGGTTGGAAGTTCGAATCCAATCAAAGACCTCGTGTACAAAGGGGTCTGGTGCCATGTTAAATCTGTCGTGGCTTCAAATTTCCTCACTTCGGGTTGGTGTGGAACTCTGGAGAATGGTGTGCCAGCTCAGGTGTGACCTCGTCATCTGACCATTGATTTGAAATTACGTAGTGTTATCCTCGGATCTTTCCCTTCGTGGGATTGATCCCGGACCGTCTCCATTGAGCGTCTCCAGTGCGATGTTAATTACACACCTGACTACCTTGTCAACAAGAATCAAATTAATTTTCTCTTTTGTTTAAATTAATACGAATATTTCATTCTTATTAAAAAATGAATGAAGAGGAAAAAAATTGGCAAAACTCCACCATGTTGTTTGCACAAAACTATTCACTCTCTCTACTATGTGAATAACTTTCATCTTCCATCGAACAATAAAATTCGAAACGCAATATGTTTTGTTTGTTCGCACACTTCGCAACAAGAAAAAATTGCGTGAATAAATATTCCACTAAAAATCTCGCTCTCAGACACCGCACAATAACACGCGACACTGACGCGTTTGTAAACATCGCTCCGCATCGTTATGGATGAGTCCCCCCATCAGAATAAAATATAAAACTCCCGGCATGGTTGAAGAATTCCAGCGAAAGCCAAACTTTCCCGAGTCGATCACAATGGAAAAAGTTTCCTCTGTCCAGTAAATAAAACCTCATATCGCTCCAAAAGTTTGCTCTGGAAGGAGCGTGTCGATTTCGTTAAATGTCATGTCTCCTTGCCACGGCCGACTTTACTAAGATGGATTGCACATTATGGACGCTTAACAAAGCGCGAGTCCCGGCCGACACTGGCTCGGGGCAGAGGGCGCCACTTACCATGGCAATTATTCGGAATTTCCAAAATGGCAAGGACTTCGGATGCTTGGGGGCGGGACGCTGTCGCCGACTTGGGGAAAGTATTGAGGGACAAGTATAAGAACTGATTTCTTCTGTCAAACTTTCGACGAGGGAACGCAGCTGGAGGATTTGCTTTTGCCATCCACTGTCAACTGCGGTGAACTTAGACACGACTTCTGAAATTACACCACATAATACTAGTATATATTGACTACACTGACAAAATACACGGTCACTTGGAGTTGAAACTAAAGTTGGCATTTATTTTGAGGTCTCTGTAAATTTGAATTTTTAAGAGCGTCCACGACCAAATGTGTAACTGAAGATCTATCCGCTTGGATGTGGAACTTGTGTGTACAGACTACTACAGAGCTACAACAGACTACTACAGTAGTACGGGCTGGTATGTAGTTAGGTATTGAATATTAACCTTTACGCTGCAGCAAGGTACGACAAGCGTCAGTCGTGGCACTTCTGTGAGTACAGACAACTACAGTAGTACAGACTGGTAGGTAGTTAGGTATTGTATTTTAACCTTTACGCGGCGGCAAGGTACGACAAGCGTCAGTCGTGGTACTTGTGTGTACAAACTACTACAGAGCAACAACAGTAGTACGGACTGGTAGGTAGTTAGGTATTGTATTTTAACCTTTACACTGCGACAAGGTACGACAGGCGTCAGTTGTGGTACTTGTGTGTGTAGAGACTACTACAGAGCTACAACAGACTACTACAGTAATACGGACTGGTAGTTAGTTATAGTATTTTAACCTTTACGCTGCGGCAACTTACGACAAGAGTCAGTCGTGGTACTTGTGTGTGTACAGACTACTACAGAACTACAACAGACAACAACAGTTATACGTACTGGCAGGTAGTTAGGTATTGTATTTTAACCCTTACGCTGCGGCAGGTAGACAATTGTTACCACTACAATTTCGCTTACACCAGTGGCATGGTAGAGATCTGTGTACTGTGGACGTTATCCCCTTTTAAGTGACCACTGTCATCGATCACCATTTACGAGCTGTCGGCGACTGACCTTCTAGAGGATACCTCCTTTTGTTCGGTACCGTACCCTGTCGACCGTGAAGTATGAACGCTTTGGCGGAAACGCAGAAGGTCGCTCTGGTGATATACACCACCCAATACTATGAAAGGAAAGCGTCAGTCGTAAATGCCACTCAAGGGTCTATCGCTCAAGTTAGGTAATTAGGTAAGGGGAGTTGGACATGCAGGCGAAACAGCCGTTCCTGGAGACGATTGAAAAAAATCTAAGCATTGCAGTGTATAGGTTAATTAACGTCGTACTGGAGCAACAAAATAGAAGTAGTGTACAAACTGAAATTTAATTATGGCGATAGGTATTGTTGATTAACGTCGCACTGGAGCAACTCAACGAGCCATTGGCGACGGTCCGGATCTTCATCCCAAAGGGTGAAGATTGGAAGACAACACCAAGTAATTTCAAACCACAATCAGATGACGAGTCAACATTTGAGCTGGCACTCCACTCTCCGGACATCCACGCCACGACATATTTAAAGTGCACCAGGCCACTGTGCACGATGGTCTTCGTTTGAACCTAGTTTCTACCTCGTCACCCTCCGGTTGCCAATCCGCTACTTTTTCAACCGGTATACAGCGGCCCTGGAAAAGATTCGAAAACAACACGACGTAAATTTCTCGCCACGGTCAGATGATGAGGTTAACACTTGAGCTGGTATCCCTCTCTCCAAGCTTCCATACCCAGCCCACGTGAGGGCCCGACAGAATTGACGTGCACCAACCCTCGCGCACACGATGGTCTTTGACTGGACTGTTACTCTTCCAACCACGCTACACTGTTGAGATAAAGGTAAGGTAATTTTAATTAACGTCGTACTGGAGCAACACAACGGGCTATTGACGACGGTCCGGGATCATTCCCTTAAGAGAAAGATCCGAGTATACCACCACGTAATTTTGAACCACGGTCAGATGACGATTGAGATAAATGAATAAATAACTCACATTCCACAAAGAACAACGGTGAAAAATCACTGATTACTTCTAATGCGATTGATAAAATCTCCCCAGAGTAAACGAATAACAAATTGCGTACAAGTATTCAATCGGATGGCGAGCACAAAATGAAGATAATCCTATCAATCGTGAAATGAGTTTCTATAAACTGTCCAAACTTTAAAACGCACCGAGCAATTACCCAACACAGCGCTGGAGATGATGCTCGAAACCGGATTTTCTCCGCCGAGTTGACGTAATCATAACAGCTCCCGAGGAACTTTCCGGAAAAGTTGTTAAAAATTGCATGCTGCCCGGATATTGAAAAAGCTCCGAGGTAATTTCACGGCTCTCCCAAAACGCGAAACCGAGTTCCAAGGTACCTCGCAGAAACAAAGTTCTAGTTCGCATTAAGGGAGCAGCGATTAATACACTCCAAGGAACGGTATGAAAATCTCGGAGGATGCTTTTGGTCTGCAAGTTTAATGTCGAGATTCCTGTGCTGGGAAGATAGGTATTGTAATTAACGTCTCACTGGAGCAATACAACAGCCTATCAGCGATGATCCTTGATCATTCCTATAGGAAATGGACCAACCAGTCTGGTGATTGAGGTGTTAGCCTCTAGATCGGAATTTTCCTATTTCGATTCCGGATCCGAACATGGATGTTTGTTAACATATAGGTGTAGAGGCGGCTGGTGCACCTGAAGTCTGTTGCGGCTGAAAGTCCTCACGTTGGGTTGGTGTGAACGTTTGGAGATTGTGGTGCAGCTCAGGTGTTGTCCTCGCCATCATCCGGAGAGCGAGCTGGCCAGGGAAGCAATTCAATCTGACATTGACGAAGAACCCTTGGACAATGCGTGCCATGTGTGGTCGCGCATTATCCTGTTGAAATATAACTGTGTGCAAGCCTTGAAGGTAAGGAAGGACAACTGGATCCAACAACTCGGAGATGTAGCGCTGGCTGTTTAAAGTACCGGCAATGCGTACTAGAGGAGTGCGAGAGTGGTATCCAATACCGCCCCGTACCATAATACCCGGTGCAGGACCAGTGTGGCGGTGCATAACGCAGCTGTTCAGCATCCTCTCTCCACGGTGTCTCCAGATTCGAATCCGACCATCATGGTGTTGCAGACAGAAGCGTGACTCGTCAGTAGAGACAATATTATTCCATTCTCCCGTCCATATCCTTCTTTCATCGCACCATTGGCGACAGAGACGTCTGTGGTTCTGCTTGCGGACAGACCACTCTGCCGTAAACGGCGTCGAATGGTACGCGCAGACACTGGATGATGCGTTACAGACTGAATGTGCTGTGCTATGGTTCGTGATGTGGCTGAGCGATCCGTCACTGCCATACGCACAGTATGCCTGTCATCACTTGAAGTGGTGCACTGAGGTGGATGCGATCGAACACGTCGGTCCGTCGTACCCTCCTGCATCCAACGATCACATATCCGCATTACAGTTGTTTGGTTTCATCCAACACGACTACCGATTTCCCTGAAAGATAATCCACAATCTCGGTAGGCCACAATCCTCCCTCTGTCGAACTCGGATACTTGATCAAAAGATGATCGCTGTTTTCTACGAGGCATAGTTGATCGTTTTTTTGAAAAAAACCACAAGAAAAACACAATTGCCGTACTTGAAATCGTCGAAATCTCCAATCCTTAAATAGCGCTTTGAAGTGGCGCCACAGGCGCATGTGATGTGCATCTGCGCTGAAATTCTAATCATTTGCATATCTCACCTCCGCTAATGGATGTTGTAAATTTCATATTATTTCCATGTTTCCTTCAGGGTGTTGCATTTACAGTGGCCAGCGGTGTATATTCACAGTGAAAAATCAAATCAGACGGAAAATAATGTTTTACTTCCAGTGGTGAAATGGCTCACGTATGATACTCATCGTGATTACCTTCATATACAGCTTATCGCCCTTTTGGCGATGTTTCGCATATAGGACTTGACTAATCAACTCTCATATATCAATTCGGAATTCTTTCTTTCGAATTGATATTGGCGAATTGAGGTGTTTCGAATAGGAAGGGCAATCTCAACAAATGCTGGTTTCCAGAAAAAGACGTGGAGTTCTAACGCTCTTAGAAGATAGGAGAGCTAATGTCAGTCCTACTTTTATATGGTTAGAAAAGGCGAACTCAACAAAAAGTCAATACCATTATTCACTAATGTGTGACAAACCAAAATATGGGATAAAAAAATTGTTGCACTCGTATTCGAAATCAAACCAAATGACATTCCGTTTGGAATATCTACAGGTAGAATCTACACTACCACCCCCAACATTTTATTTGACAAAAAGGCGCCTCGACATGTTTCTCGATTAAAAAAGAAGTCTTGTCTTATTCTGTTAATAATAATTTAACCCTAATTTAGGCAAAAAAATATTGGCAACATGCAAGTTGACTCTGAAATTGCTTCAAAGAGTACTAGATGATCAAAATTCATTAGCCTAAGTAAAATACATGGCTATGTCAACCGTTAGAATGGCATTGTTTGCTGTCCAAGAAACAGCGAACAATGCCATCGATTTTTATGCCTTGTTTAATATACTTTACAAGGCCCTTGTCATCTTTAATAATCTCAAATGAATAATGCATTCTAGTTTTTCCTTCACAAGCTGTTCACTCAATTATAGTGTGGTTTGCCTCTTTCACTTTCAGTTCTTTTAAATCTATTTCGTAATTTTGATGTTCTAGGTGCTTTGTATTCTGGATTACTTTTCCGAGAAACGATTATAAAGTCTGGGGAAAATTTCTTGTGAGGATGAAATATTTCATGCTAACGCTCTGAGGGTTCACACGCATATACATGTTCTGCAGCTTGCACTCTTCATCCACGTTTATACCGGAGTTGCAAACTTCTACCCCTCCAAACAGCGAAGCTTTTTCAAGAAATGGCATTAATTTTATCGTCAAGATCTCGTATCGGAGTGGCGAGTTTGCAACTCCAATTTTGTTTTCCGCCGAGAGTCGTAAAAATCAAAGGATTGCAACTTTTGAGGAACATTTCTCCGAGACGAAAAATTTAGGATGAAAATGGTTCCCCATATCGGCCTCTTTCGGTATTGCTTGACAAACAACGCTCCCCTATATCGGCCTCTTTCGGTATTGCTTGACAATCAACGCTCCCCTCTGCCCTTCGGCATCCTATGGTCGCTCAAGCCGTCTTTTGTTCGCTCATTGTGACATTTTGCCCTCATCGCTTGCCTTGACCACATCTTTCGCCAAACCTTCAGTGAGTGACCTATTAGATTAAAATGGCGTGATGATTGTGATCACTCTTCTCTACAAAGGGGTGAGAAGAGTGCTCACTCCTTGTTGTTGCCAATAAAGTCGACAAAGCGTTTACACCGGAGAGGGTCGAAGAGGGGTCAGTATAGGGGAACGTAAAACGTTTTCGCCCCAAAAAGGGAAAGAAAATGTTTGCAACTCCGGTGTAATCGCGACTTTCCTCTGCAAGACTTCTAAGGAAGGACACGCACTGGTCCGACATCAGTCCTGCGACACTCTGCGCATGCGCACCGACATCTTTTATGTACATAAATGGAGTACGCATGCGCATATCGTATGTTTTGTCACATGTTGCTCCAGTGTGTGGAGCAATACGGAGCATGTGATCAGAATCGCGATTGCAGTGTCTCAGAAGTGTAGGTGTAGGCTTGGGCAACGACTCGGCCCAATTGACTCTAACCCTGCAAGTGGTTTCGAAGAAATATCTCGTCATTAAAAGAATTGGTCTGATCTTGATGAGCGCGATATCTCGTCAAAACCGCTTTGAAGGGTTAATGCCGCTTCACAATCACAAATCATGTTGTGAGATTTCGTATCACAGTTTTGCATTTTACAAGTACAAAGTCAGATTGCTTCAGAAAGAGGGGCATCTCCATGACGAACACTTCCTCCACTTATTCGTGAGCAGCGGTAGCTCAGTCAGTCGAGCGGGGCTCGCATCAGAAGGGTTGTGGGTTCTGTCCTCGGCGGAGCCTGCAATTCTGATGATTGCGAGATCGCCGCTTCGACCTGGCTAAAGACCGTCGTGTTCACTAATGGTGACTGGCGCACGTTAAATAGGTCGTGGTCACAAAGTCCCCCATGTTCTCATACCAAATCACTACCTCTGGGGGTACCTGATCAGGGGGTTATCGGCATCTGATTGGGATCTAAATTACGATAGGTGTGAGTGAATGGATGTATGAAAAGGACCTTCCTGTAAAACGGATGCGTCATGTATGTCGTGCAGAGTCCGACTTCCTCCCAATGGGGCTCAATAACATGGAAGGCGCACCCCCTCGCCTCTTGCCGTCTTCGACGGGCCTGGTACTCCTCTGGTCTGCCAGTGTAGGCATGAGAAACAACAACAACTTATTCGTTTGGTACCTGCTCGTAACACTCAACTTGTTAGAATGAGAGCAACCATATGAAGTGCAGGGACTACTAGCACAGAGGAATCTCTCGCTTTGGCGGGGTAATCCTGAACACCGCTTTTTTGACAACACATAAAAAACCGGTTCGTGCAAGGCCAAACTTGGCAGTGTTTATGATAACGAGTATCCCCATGTGTATATATATATATATATATATATATATATATATATATATATATATATACAGGGTGGTCCCGAATTCATGGTACAAACTTTAATGGTAGGTACAGGACATTGTAACAATGATTTATTGTATAGGAATGTATAGTCGCAAGTGACGCGGTGAGGCGTAAACAGGGGAAATAAAAGGAAAGAGAAATGGAGTGATCGGTTGGTATCATTGCCGGTAGAGGGCAGTAGATGTCTAGCCGCTGTTGAACATGATGCATCGCAGTAGGGAAAAGCGCCATTCACAATTGTGCTGCCGTAGACGATGGGTGACTTTACGTATGCAGAAAAAGCAGACATGCATTACATGTACGGCCGTGCAAATGGTAACGGCAGAGCTGCGTTACGAATGTATCGCGCGGAGTATCCTGATCGACGAATGCCGGATCATAGAATTTTTCAACGGTTACATCGTCAACTTTGTGAAACAGGTGCGTTCGACGTCAACAGACATGGCGCTGGTCGAGTAAGAGCTGTACGCACTCCAAGGCTGGAAGAAAGCATCTTGAACATTGTGGCTGATAGACCCGAGTCAAGCACAAGAACTGTTGCGCGTGACGTAGGTGTGAGTCATCAGACTGTATGCAGAGTGTTAAACGAAAATCGCTTACACCCCTTCCATTTTCAGAAAGTACAAGCATTGAATCCGACAGATTATCCTCGCCGCGTGAACTTCTGCCTGTGGGTGATGCAGCAATGTGCGTTGCAGCCGGATTTCGTAGATTATGTGCTATTTACAGATGAAGCGACATTTTCACGCGAGGGTGTCTTTAATGCGCACAATTCCCATGTGTGGGCAACCGATAATCCACATGCAACGCGTCGACATGCGTTTCAACAACGTTTCAGTATTAATGTGTGGGCTGGTATTGTGAACGACTTTTTGATTGGCCCATACTTACTACCCACGCGGCTCACTGGCGGAAGCTATCTTATTTTTCTGAAAGAAGTGTTACCACAACTGCTGCATGATGTTCCGATCGCCATTCGTAACCGCATGTGGTTTCAGCACGATGGGGCGCCAGCACACTTCAGCATTGATGTACGGAATTACCTGAATGCCACGTTTGGTACTCGATGGATTGGGCGTGGTGGACCAGTCCCTTGGCCACCCCGATCTCCCGATTTATCGAGCCTCGATTACTTTTTATGGGGACATCTAAAGCATCTTGTTTATGAGACTCCAGTTGACTCAGATGAGGATCTCGTCGCTCGCTTATCTGTAGCTGCTGCAGGTGTGCGTGAAATACCAGGCATCTTTGAACGTGTACGCCAATCGCTCCACCGACGCTGTCAAGCATGTATCGATAGTGGTGGACGCAATTTTGAACAATTACTGTAAACATGACACTTGTCAACAACGCTTTCAATAAAATCTTTGTTTTTCCTTTCGGCCGTTATTTCCCCTGTTTTCGCCTCACCGCGTCACTTGCGACTATACATTCCTATACAATAAATCATTGTTACAATGTCCTGTACCTACCATTAAAGTTTGTACCATGAATTCGGGACCACCCTGTATATATATATATATATATATATATATAGAGAGAGAGAGAGAGAGAGAGAGAGAGAGAGAGAGATAGATAGATAGATAGATAGATATGAAACGATACCTAAAAATAACCCCCTAATACCATTCACACCATAGACCAGTCCCTTAATCATCCCACTTCCCTTTCAGTCTTTCGTCTTTTTTGTCCAATAGGTCATATATCTTGCCATCCCCTTTCAGTCTTTCGTCTTTTTTGTCCAATAGGTCATATATCTTGCCATCCCCTTTCACCTTTGACCTCCGGACCTCCCAGTATGACTGGACCTCCCACGATCACTTTTCCTCTCAAATCGCCTATAAGATAAAATTACCCCTTCGCTTAACTCCCGACCACTACCAATGAAATTTCTTGCTAGATTCCCTGTCCAATAATATTTCTTTTAGTTCTTATCCCTCTGGCGAATTCATTGTTAACCAAACACTTTTTCCATGAGCCCCTTAGAATAAAAAAGTCCAGATCCGTTCAGGGCTCCGTCCGCTCAATAGCCTTCACGCCAATTATGATTTTACTAGTTCGTTATTGAATAAAGATTTTCTTAGAGAATTTATGTCTCTTTTTATGGAACCGGTCCTCCACTCCACGCCAATGGATCATCCTCATCCGGTTGCCTATTACCACTCTTGCTACTCCGTCACGACTGCAGGCTTATAACTTCTGTTATTATGATATAATATATATATATATATATATATATAGTTGTGCATCAATAAATTGTAATTGGGAAAGTCCTGTTATATCATTGCTTTATTTTATTCTCTCCACGCCAGGTCACATAAATATTCTACAGCTGGCGAGGGATTTCGAACCTTAGGGTTAACGCTATCCTACTATCGTTCTGTTAGACAAAACATCCCCATACATGTGTCCAAACATTCAGAATGACAGAAACGAATCTATAAAGTACGTCCATTCGATAATGCCGAACGTACACGATTTTATGCCTTTCAGTTTAAGTATATTTCACGTATTGCCGACGACTAAGCCGGTGTCGTTCATCTATGATATATTATTCGCACGTAAGCCTTTCGATGCCACCAAAAGTAAAAGGATGAAATAAAGCATATGTCATAAAACGACTGCAGCAACACAAGAAACCCCTTCAAGAAAATAAACTGCAGAAAACAAAAGAAAAGAAATCAAGGCATTTTTTTTTTGAAAAAAGAAATTTTTATTCCTGGGGAAAAAAAGTGACAGAATGAACGAAGAACGATCTCTTAAGAGACTTTTCATCCATCCTTAAGCTTTTTCCCGAGCCCCCGACGCGAAGAAACGAAACTCAATTTCCAGTTTTTGATCCCGTTTTTTTCCATCAACCGGAATCCGGATTTTATGAGACGTGGGACGTGGTACCAGGAGAGGATTTTATCGTCCGTTCCCGGAATGTCCGGCGCGTGCGCAGACGCGGGAATAGATCATAAAAATATGATCAATTCTCTATTTGATCTGCTTTGAGAACAAGAGATCTTCGGTAATTGTTTTGAAGTATCATTTCGACTTTTGTCCAGAAATCTCGAATCCTGAAATATCTTCGCATCTGAGAAGAATTGTATTGCATTTAGAGCAAGGGGAATAGCACGAATGCGAACTCATGGAGGTTCTGTATTCTATGGTCCCTTAATAACTTTACAAAAAGGGCTGGTCACCCAAACGGATAGAAAATTGTTGCACTCGGAGAGGTTCACACCACCTTGTTATTAATATACACATAATTAATAATTACATAACATAATTATACACACGCATAATTAATTCCACCTTGTAAACTGCTGTCGTTCAATTCTTTATTTACAACTAATTTTGACCTTCGATACTAATAAAATCTTTCCTAAGGACTAAATTCTATGGAAGAAATATTTCTAAAGAGGATTATATTCTAAGGAAAGAAGAGGTAGAATATTTCCAAAGAATTATATCCTAAAGAATGGAAGGAAATTGAATTTTTTCAAAGGATTTTATTCAAGTGGAACAAAATAGAATCTCTCCAATAGATTATATCCCAAAGGAAACGACAAATAAAATCTTTCAAAAGAATTATATTCTAAAATACGCGTAACATAATCGTTCCAAAAGATTATATTCAAAGGAAAGGAGGGAAATCGAAACTATCCAAAGGATTATATTCAAAGCAAAGGAGAAATAGAATCTCTCCAAAGGATTATATTCTAAGGAAAGGAGGGAAAGTGAATCTTTTCAAAGGATTATATTCTAAGGAAAGGAGGGAAAATGAATCTTTCCATAGGATTATATCCGGAGGAAACGAGAAATAAAATCTTTCCAAAGAATTATAATCTAAAAAAGGCGAAACATAATTTTTCCAAAGGATTATACTCCAAGGAATGGGGAAATACAATCTTTTCCATACATTTTATTCTGAGTAAAGAAAAACTAGAATCTCTCCAAAGGATTGTATTCTGAGGAAACTAGAAATAGAGTACTTTCAAAGAATTACATTATGAGGAAACTAGAAATAGAGTCCTTCCAAAGGATTGTATTCTGAAGAAACAAGAAATAGAATCCGTCCAAAGGATTGTATTATGAGGAAACTAGAAATATAATCCTTCCAAAAGATTATATTCCAAGGAAAGGAGAAATAGAAACTTTCCAAAGGATTATATACTAAGGAAAAGAGAAGTATAGTCTTTCCTAATTATTATACTCTACGAAAAGTAGAAATAAAATCAAACCAAATGATAATATTCTATGGCAAAGAGAAATAGAATCCTTCCAGAGGATTTTGTTATAAGGAAACGAACAATATGTCCTTTCCAAAGGATTATATTCTGAGAAAAGGAAAAATAGATTTATCCCAAAGGATTATATTCAAAGGAAATGACCAACAGAATTTTACTAAAGGATTCTATTTTAAGAAAAGAAGCAACAGAATCTTCCAAAAGGATTTTATTCCACGGAAATTAGACTAATGGAATCTCCCTAAGTGTTGGAGGAATCCATGGATTCTCTTCACCCAATAAATGTATTTATTTTGTCATTTAGAGTGTGTTGTCGTGTAAAAGCAACAATACACTACTCGGAACGTGACGCTCAACGAATCTCTGTCACAATATTCCACCATGCACCATCTCTTCACTGCTTGCACTCAGTTTTTGATCTTTCGCACAATAGACTCAATCTTAAGATTCCTTCAACCAGTAAATTGGCTATTTATTCGTATGATGTTACAGCAACAGTGTGGAGATGTACTCGCTTAAATATTTACTGGACGATCGGAACATGCGCAAGGACGTTCTCAGGACTTCTAGCCGGAGTTACTCCACGCACACGTTGGGAGACAACGACTGAGATAGTCGAATGCTCGAAAAAACTATGACCTCAGAGATATTGCGTCCGCGACGGACTGTATCAGCCGTTTATGTAAATATTATCTAGTTTCGGAAGAAAAAAAAACCACCTCCTTTATTTTGAGCACTGTTCATGCACAGCAAATTCAAAGGTATCATTCAATATTGAATAACCTCCTCTATAAATTTAAATCCAAAATAATTGCCTAGTGGGATGTCTTTGTATCAAATTTTGCACAAAATGAAATTTCTAATGGAAACACCATGTTTTGATGCTATAATCATATTCTGCGTCGCTGAATTAGTCTAAATGTGAAATGTTATGACTTTTCTATCGTTATATAGTATATCTGGATATGTTCAATGTTAAAGTTCGTGTCAATTTGCGCAATCATCTCCACGTAGAAAACCGTTATTTGTAAATCGAGATTTTATTGTAGTTATCGTTAGCCGAATTTGAAATTTGAGCACTATTTCAAACGTATTTTTCAGCGATCTGAAAATTATTATATTTATTATGCAAATGCAAACGTTTTGAGAATTGTATTATTATACTATATAAAAATACCCGACCTTACTCGGTTGCAATTGGTTTACTCCAGATTGAAGAGATGATCAAAATACATAATGACTTATGTCTTTCGTAGAGTAAAATAATATTTTATTACCTTTCGCCCTCTTTATAGTAGGGATGCGACATCGACAGCAAAACATCGATGTTTTTAAACATCGATGTTTATAAAATTCAGTGTACTTAAACTTTTCCCCCATTTCTTAAATTTGGTTTAGCAACTAAGGATGCAGCATCGACAGCAAATCATCGATGTTGATAATGCATCACACCCAAACTATCGATGTTCTTCAAATTCAGTATATTTAAACTTTTCCCCCCATTTCTTATAACTGGTTTAGCAACTAGTGATGTGACATCGGCTCCAATACATCGATGTTTTTTATAACACATCAATGTTTTGAAAACATCGACATCGATGTCGTATCCCTGCTTTTCAGACCCTTCACCCTTGGTCACTTTGGTCTAAAAATATGTTCAATTTGCTGATTATGAAAATTAGGCTACTTGGTTATTTTTTAAATATTTATAACGGTACTTTTTTTATTTAAAAATAAAACATCAACAACGTAAAAGCATCGACAAGTATAAACATCGATGTTACAAAAACATCGACCCCAATACATCGATGTTAAATACATCGATGTTTTTTAAAAAACATTGATGTTTTGAATACATCGATGTTTTTTAAAAATCATCGATGTTTTGAAAACATCGACATCGATGTCGCATCCCTACTTTATAGTTTCTACAACTTACTCTGAACACAAATCCTACTCATGCATATTCATTCATGTAATACATTTCCCATACATCGCACTCTTGTTGTGTGACATAGCTACAAAATGACGAAAGATGACACTAAGATTACTTCTGCAAAAGACGATTTTGAGGGAGATTTGAAATTTCCTTTCTTAAGTTCTTTTCATGCTCAACTCAATTAATAAAAATGGCGATTTACGGCGAGTGCTCTCGCACTAGTAGTCAACAAAACAATATTTTTTACTTGTGGCACTCTCGCATTTGGAATGCGACATTGTAGGCTTTTGTCATCTTCTCCTGTCATTATGACAAAGAATTTTTTAATTTTTGAAAAGTTAAAAGTTCGAATTTTTTAAACATTATTATTTTTTCAATAACGGCATAATTAAAACTAAAATTTGCTTTATTCTTACTTACCGGCCACTTTAATAAGTGGAATACCTTGTAGTTGTGTTGCGCGTGATGAACAGGAAATACAATTTATTAAAATAATCTATATATATAATTATCTTACGTGGCACGCAAAAAAGACGTTATTTGTTATCGTGTTTTGGCAACACTGTACGATTGTTTGTTTACCACAAAGTCCCGTGCATCAATTGAATTTAGAGCGTTATCGGATGAAATTTTATTGAAAAAAAAAAGGAATTTAGTTAGGCTTTTGCAGTTAGTTTTTAATAGAAATCAAAGAAAGCGGAAGATCTTTTCAGGGCCTTTTAAAAAACGGTCCTTTTCAGGGCCAACAATTATAGTTCAACAAGACTTTGCACTACAACTTTCGGCAACAAACGCAATGAAAAAGTGTCGGTCGTTCAAGTGCTGGGGAAATGTACACACAAACAACATGCTGTGCTGGGTTTTCAATTTCCAAAGCAACTCTCACATTTCGAGTCAAAATTTACTCAAAGTTTTCATTTGAATTCTGATTTCAGAGGTACTGTATATATTTTCTGTAAAACAGCAAATTTAGATTTGAAAAACATTTTTTTTGGAATATCATATTTTGTAAACAATCCCTTTTGCTAGGACATGTGTCTTCGTTGAAGCGAGCATAGGTTCGCGCAGCGAACCAATGAGGACTACGAAGCAATCCTCCGGGGGTTGGCCAGCGATAGCGAGCAGGGGGCAGCCCCCCTAGTAAATATTTAAAACAGAAAACAAAAGAAAACAGCGAAATAAAACAAAATAAAACTGGTCGGGAAAAAAGTTGTAAAAGGATATTAATTCGTGATTGTTCTTTTAGCTCTTACTCTTGCACAGTTGCCACTTACAACTAAAAAGTGCACAAAATTTAGAAATGCGAAATTAATTCAGAGCGATAGAAAAAGTAAACAGAAATATCACACACTGCACGCGATCAACTAACACTAGTTTCCGTTTCATTCCCGTTAGTTGAAAAATATTGTCTGTCCCAAATATTCGGAAATCGTTTACGTAGCGCAAAGAAAAAAAAGAATCAGAAAAAAAATCTCGAAAGAAATGAAGAATCACAACTTAAATTCCATTAAAAAAAATTGGAAAATAATTGCTTTTTCAGCAATACTGGTGAAACAATCCAAGTAATCGTTCCAGTTTTACAAAACTATCAAATTCTGGTTGATTTAAACATACTTACCCAGGTGTTATTGCATGAAACTCATCTAAATATAACAGTAAAGAAATGTTTAATATTGCATTCACTAAACTAATAAATAATGCATAAAATAAATCACATTGGCAATCATCTATATATATAATTCTCCTACGTGGCACGCAAAAAAGACGTTATTAGCTATCGCGTTTTGGCAACATTGTACGATTATTTGTTTTTCACGAAGCCTCGCGCTTGAATTGAATTTATAGCGTTATCGGATAAAATTTTATTTAAAAAAAATGAATTTTCATCGAGCTGTTGCAGTTAATAATAGAAATCAAAGAAAGCGGAGGATCTTTTCAGGGCCATTTAAAAAAGGTCCTTTTCATGGCCAACAACTATAGTTCAACAAGACGCTTGCACTACAACTTTCGACAGCAAATTCAATGAAAATGCGTGGGTGGCTCGAGTGCAGGGGTAAATATACACTCAAACAACATGCTGGGTATTCAATTTCCAAATCCGTTCTCACATTTCGAGTCAAAATTTTCTCAAAGTTTTCACTTGAATTCAGATTCTATCGGTACTGTATATATCGTTTCTGAAAAATAGCAAAAAAATTTAGGTTTGAAAAATGGTTTTTTTTTGGAATATCATATTTTGTAAACAATCCCTTCTGCTAGGATACATGTCTTCATTGATGCGAGCGAAGCGAGCATAGGTTCGCGCAGCGAACCAATGAGGATTGCGAAGACATCCTCCGGGGGTTGGCGAGCGTTTGCGAGCAGGGGGCGAGCCCCCTAGTATATATGGAATTAAATTCATGTGATGCCTGTATAAACACACAAACACAAAATTGAACATATGACAGAAAGACGGACAGGCAGACTTACGCAACCACGTTGAGTCACTGAATGAAGATAAGTACTCACAGTATGCAAAGTTTCATGAAAATATATTAAACCGTAGGGACGTGGATAGAGAACATACATACAGACAGACTGACTGACACTAAATGCTCAAGAGGCAGATTTGCCATCAGAAGGGTTCAAAACGGATACAAAACTTGAAATGGGTCGAAAACATTCGATGTATAAACAAACTCATACAACTGTACAAACACTCCATTCTTATTTATATAGATTTAGTATGCAAACAAACTAAGAATTATTATCCGAGGTTTGTCCAACGTTTTTTCAACTTTTGGTTGTCCCTTAAAATTACAATAATTCGGAAAACTTAATATAATGCTAAAACGCGGAAACTATCGAATTGAGCTGAAATTTTGGATGGTCATATTAGAAGTCATTATGAATCGATTCCCATGAAAGTATAATAAGGTTCCAATCCATAATTTTTTCAAACATTAATTTAATAATTATTATTGTATACTAAAAACTATTACTAAAACAAAATATTAGATGAATTTTGTTTGGGTTGTTTAACAATAACATGGTACAAAATATCGGTACAATAAAAATATTTAGAAAGATATGCATGAATGTCTGATTTAACATTAGAAGTTACGATCTTTTGATACTAATAACTTGGAAATGATAAGAGCTAATGACATGAAATTTGTTGTCTGAAGTGAAATTTTGATATGCATTTGAAACTGAGTGTCGAAATAGGAGTTCACACTGGAAGTTATGAAGTTGGTGCTTAATTTAATATGAAGACGGCCCCTTATGCTGATTTTATGCATTTTAATTTTTGAAGGCATTAGTTCCTGTCAAACGCCATCTTTTAATTTTCTTTAATGTTAAAATTGCTAGAATGAAGAAGGGTGGTTCGGGTTTTTTTCAGCGACTGTACATATAACTGTCTTAACTAAGCTGTAGTCGACTTTTTTTGAAACCTCTGTATGCTTGCTGTTCATCGTCATGAATATTGTGTCAGAAGTGGCGTAAAATATTATCAATAAGTACTCAAAACGTTGGTTCAACCACTATCCACACCACAGACACCAAGTCTTGGAACTCCCTTAATCTATTTGTGGTTGGGACCTGGAACCTACAAGTTCTTATTGAGGAATATTAAAAAATATACTATCCACTTAACTAATGTAATAAGTTCCACTTGCAAAACGGAAAATTGACTTCAGTATATATTTCAACTTGTTATTCAGTTACAAAATGGGTCAACTATTGAAGTTTTAACTTACATGGGCAAATCATATAACTTATAACTTACAGTGGCAGATCATCTACATTTCTCAATTAGTCTCTGAATCAGTAAACAAGGAAATGTTTTGCTGACAGAGATTAGTCTTGTTCTATTATAGTGCAGGAACTGTACAGCCTTCAATAAAAACAACTCACCCGATCGCAACTGCACAATTTACAACGCAGAGCATAATGGAAGGTAGCAATCGACAGGGATGAATGTTTTCTACAAAATATCAATATTTAAAATAGATCATATAAAATTGAGTGCTTGGTGCGATAATTTCAAAACGAACCCCTATCTTGTATCACAAATTTGGATTCTACATACAATTTCAGGCGAAATAAAAAAAAAGTTCAGCAATGTGATTTGATTTTTCACCGATTTGTAAGTGTTTGAAAATTGGAACTCCTAATGTTAAATTGGTGTTTTACGTTTTTTTTTTGTTGTTGTGATATTTGCTAAAAACATTAATTTTCCTTGGAAATTGCTTTTCCATCCTTTGCTACCCGAAAACCTAAACACAATATGTACACATTATTAATCATCACACTAAATTTTACTATTTTTTATTAATTGTGGCCGACCAAACGGTATAGTGGTTGAGGTGTTAGACTATAGATCGGAAGGTTCCTGGTTCGAATCCGGGTCAGGACATGGATGTTTGTAAGCGTATGCAGAGGCAGCTGGTGCACCTTAACTCTGTCATGGCCAAAAGTCCTCACGTTGGGTTGGCGTGGAAGATTGGAGAGTGGGGTACCAGTTCAGGTGTTGCTTCGTCATCTGACCGTGATTCAAAATTACGAGGTGTTGTCCTCGGATCTTTCCCTTAAGGTATTGATCCCGGACCGCCGTCAACAGCCCGTTGAGTTGCTCTAGTACGACGTTAACTAAAAAATTATTAATTATGAAGTTTATATTCATAAAAATTATGAATAGAAACATGGACAAATTTTTACTCCATGTAATTCAATTGTTACTGAAACATCGGAATTCCACTTTTTTTCTGCTCATTACGTGAATAATTAGTAGCTCAGTGAGATTTTGCGAAATTTGATGATTATTATCGTAATTGGGAATCGTTCACAAAGTGAAAACAGCAATTTCTGCCAACAGATCCTGGGATTCAATCAGAATGGATTCTGACTTTGTCACCATCTTAACGGACTCCATGACAAGGCTCCTGCAGCAGGTCATTGACTGCGACGGCCACTTCACGTCACATTAATATTTATATTGTGATTGGACTCCAAACATTTACACGCTCCCTCAATGGTTTTTCTTGGTCTGTTTTACGCCGTCTTACAACACATTATTTTTTCATCAAATCCGCCAGAAATTATGTGTAGAATCCAAATTTGTGAAAAAAGATTTGCGATCGTATTGAAATTGTTGTAGCAAGCACCCAATTTAATATAAAGACGGCCCCCTAGACAAATTTTAACAATTGATATTTGTAGAAAATATTAATCCCTATCGATTACTACTTTTCGTTTTGTTATGTGATGTAAATTGTGCAATTGCAATAGGTTGAGTCGTTTTTTTTACGGATGTACATGCAATCAGTAAACAAGGGAATGTAAAAAGTTCCACTAACAGGGGCAGATCATCTGCATTTCTTAATCAGTGTATGAATCAGTAAACAAGGGAATGTTTTATTGACATAGATTATAATTGTTCTTTAATGGTGCAGATGTGTATTTAAGATTTCCATACTCAATGGTTTATTTACGAAGTAAAGTTATTTTCAATGTTCCTGGTAAGTTTCTCACACAAATTATCCTCCTGAAGGAACCACTTCCCAGAATTATTTGTTTCCAATTCGCAGAGAGAATTCCGGGAAGCGCCATTTCCAAAGAATTTCATCGCACAGTTTAGGTCGCAGCTAAAACAGTTTTCTGATCGTCAACATGAAACTTGTTTCTCCACAAAACTTTCCCAACTTCAGAAAACTTTCATCTCGATCGATCGGTACAGCTATTTAATTTTCACTTATGCATATGTTATCGGGTAACTTTGGAACTTTTCCTCCGCGCCTCAAAGTAAGGATCTGGACGGACCTAAACCTTGTTTGGTGGAAAGAAAATAAGCATCATGGTTGGTCTATGAGCTTTCGAATCTTATTATAATTGGTAGTTATTTGAATTTATTCATTTTAATTTATTATTGCATTGAAGCAACATAACGGGTTATTGGTGACGGTCCGGGATCATTTCCAAAGGGAAAGCTTGGTTGTTTGGGGCTTTACCAAAGAAGAAATAGGGTCGTGATAACCCAGTTAGAAAAACGACGGATTAGCAACAGGTAGATTGAGAGTTCGAAACTCGGTCCAGTTAAACACCATCGTGTACAAAGGCACTGGAGGAAGTTAAATCTGTCGTAGCCTGAATTGTCCTCACGTTGGCGTGGTGTGGACGTTTGGTAATTTGGTAATTTTTAATTAACGTCATACTAGAGCAACATAACGGGCTATTGACGACGGTCCAGGATCAATCCCCTCAAGGAAAAGTCCAAGGACAAAACCATGTAATTCTGAGTCGCGGTCAGATGACGAGGCAACACCTGAGCTGGCACACCAAACTTTCACACCAACCCAACTGGTGTGGGATGTTGCAGAGTGGGGTGCCAACTCAGGTGTTCTCGTCATCTGACCCTTGTTCAAAATGACGAGACATTGTCCTTGGATCTTTACCTTCGGTAGTGATCACGGAGCATCACCAGTAGCCCGTCTTGTTTATCGTGCGACGTTAATTAACTACCTACTATAGAAGAAATGTAAAAGTAGAGTAAGAAATTATATTGTTTTATGGTGCACAGTATCATGAGACCAAAGCAAGTAGTTCGTCATCTGACCGACAAAATAACGAGGTGTTGTCCTCGAATCTTTCCCTTAAGAGATTGATCCCGTACCCTCGTCAATAGCCCGTCGTGTTGCTCTAGCACGACGTTAATTAAAAATTACCAAAGCAAGTAGTAACTGTTACTTTCAAAGAGAGACTACTTTCGTCTACTGGGTGGAACCTAACATTCATCATATGATTGGTCCTGATGGCAGAAGAATTCCATCCATTGATTCATAATATGATTGGTCTATTAACTGATCATCGTATAGACTTTGGCGATTTCACCATCTTTGATGCCACTCTATAGAAAAGCGTATTCACACACCTTCCCTGCCATAAGATGTTATATATCCAAACGAGTTGATAAGTTATCAAGTCCCTTTTTCATGCATTAGTCACGTGACTACTGGTCGGAATGAGGGTAACACTTTTTTTAAATCATCTTAATAGCAATATTCACTTATATTTCGCGTCGATGGGTTGTATGGCGCAACCAAGACTGCCACAGTCAAAGCTCCATGTGTAATAGTATCAAACGGGTTTAAAAAAATAGAAAAAAAACTTCTCTTAAACTTTGTTTTAGAAACAATTTTAGTGGCTCAGTTATAAAATGAATGGGCTAAAATACAAAATGTGCTAATTAAATTAAGAATGAAACAGTTGTTGATTTAAATTTAAAAATTGAAAACTAAGTACACTCTATAACAAAAACAAATCGACGCACCAAGAGGATGCAGAATTACAGAGGTGCCAGGCTCCATCAACTTGGAACGAAGCCGACTGGGAACGTATAGTCTTTAGTGACGAATCCCGTTTTCGACTGTGTCCTGACAACAACCTCAGACTGGTTGGAGACGACCATGGTAGCTTGGGAATCCTGCCCTAACTATCGCACGCCACACATACCCACAAAAGAGCGTTATGGTCTGGGTTGCCATCTCCTTTGATAGACAAACCCCTTTCGTAGTCATTTCTGGCACACTTACACCATTGAAGTACAGCGGTATAGACGACATTCTACTACCTTTTGTGCTACGTTCCTTTTGCGACACTACGGACTTACTTCTCAACAATATAATGCCCGGTGCTGTGTTGCTGTGAATTGTCTTCGAGCTTTCCCAACACTTCCTTGGCCATCTAGGTCTCCTGATCTCTCTCCGATAGAGCTCATTTGGGACGTTATGGGATCGCAACCATCCCGGAATGTTGACCATTTAGCCGGACAGTTGGAGATAATTTGGCAAGTAATTTCTCAGGACACCATCCAGGATTTTTTTTGTCTATGCCACGCCGGGTGACTGCTTGCATCCAAGCCAGAGATGGACCGACGACAAATTGACTTCCTCCCTTTGTAACGGTCATACTCTGAAATAAATCATTCAATTGTTCTGAAATCTGAATCGCTTGTTTTTCTATGCATGTTCTTCACATCCACCAATTTGTATCGCAATCGAACAACTCCTTCTCGGAGCGTCGATTGTTTTGTTATAGAGTATATTTTCTTTATAAGGTTGGCTTTCTTTATAAGGTATGCATAGATTCCGATGCCTTTTTTTTTCGCGGTTGCCACGACTTCTTCCGCGATTTTCTTCCAAAGAAAAATCAAATTAATGATTATTCCGTCCGCTATAATTTTAAAATAGGACCAATTTTGGTTGACTTTCGGTGAATTTAAAAAAAAAATCGCCAAATTTTTTTAAACAAGTTTCTGAAGAGATTTTGCTTAAAAGTCGCCTTTTTGATCTTTGTGGTAGTCTTGTGCAAAGGTCATACTTGGCCATGCTGTGCTGAAAAAAAAGACAGTTTAAAGCAGAAAACAAAGAAATACAGGGTGTGTCCGTAAAGTAATGAGACTGGCCACAGCGCGGCACTCCAATCGCCAGCTGCGCGCTCCCTAGGGGCGGGATTTGTGGTGGGGGGTCTAAGCTAAGCAACGCACCGGGCGGCCGTCGCTTCCGAGCTTTGATTCAGTGAGGATCACACGTGACGCAAAAGCTGTGTTTGAGTTTTTAATCACGGCAGAAAAAAGCAAAAATGGAACGTTTGCTGGAGCAGCGCTACGCGATTAAATTTTGCTTTTACCTGGGCAAAACCGCTTCCGAGAGGCTTCCCTTTGTTAAGGAGGCTTACAAAGAGCCACGGTAACTCAGTCAGTAGAGCGTCGGGCTCGCATCAGAAGGGTTGTGGATTCTGTCCTCGGCGGAGCCTGCAATTCTGATGATTGCGAGATCGGCGCTTCGACCTGGCTAAAGACCGTCGTGTTCACTAATGATGGCTGGGGCACGTTAAATAGGTCGTGGTCATAAAGTCCCCCATGATCCCATACCAAATCAATACCTCTGGGGGTACCTGATCAGGGGGTTATCGGCCTCTGATTGGGATCTAAATTACGATTTGTGTGAGTGAATGGATGTATGAAAGGGACCTTCCTGTAAAACGAATGTGTCATGTATATCGAGCAAAGTCGAACTTCCTCCCAATGGGGCTCAATTACATGGAAGGCGCACCCCCCTCGCCTCTTGCCATCTTCGACGGGCCTGGCACTCCTTTGGTCTGCCAGTGTAGTCATGAGAAACAACAACAACAACAAAGACGACGTCCTGTCAAGGGCTCAGGTTCAGTGACTCCAAGAACGAACGAGAGACCCTTGAAGACATGGAGCGATCTGGACGCTGTGGTTTGGACGAATATGTGGTGAAAGTGGGTGGTCCACAAAGAATTTGTACTTTCAGGACGAGCCATCAACGCCGTTTTCTACAAAGAAGTCCTTGCGGGCCTGCACAGAGCCGCCAAACGGAAACGACCGGAGATTGCCGATAGCTGGAAGCTCCAGCCCACACCACCTTCATTGTTATTGCCTACGTAGCCCCCGGATAGGGGTTGCAACGTTACCGCAGCCGCAGTGCAGCCCCGGTGGGAGCCCGGCAGACCTTTTCCTGTTCCCAAAGGTCAAGAGAAGCCTTGAAAGGTCACCGTTTCGAAGATGTTCCCGACATCCAACGAGCTGTCACAGAGTCTCTGAAAGAGGTTGCGTCAGTTGACTTCCAGGGAGCTTTTGCAGCGTGGGACCTGCGTAGTCAGCGGTGTATCGACGCCCAAGGAGACTATTTTGTAGACTTTAACAATATGTACCGATTGGATCAATAAATTCTTTTCACCAGACCCAGTCTCATTACTTTACGGACGAACCCTGTATAACCGGAGATGAATCGAACCTGTGCCGCATAGAGCTCGTAGATTGCGAGCGTAGGGGTCAATCGCATCGCAACACGACTATTTCACCCTCAATGGATACACCCAAGGACAATACATCGTAATTTTTTGAATAATGTATGGTAATTGAAATGAAAATTATCGACGTATTTTTCTAACCTTACGAATACTCCAACTGTACTCTCAATGTCTATTCTTTGACACTAAGTATCAATATTGTAAAACAATGTGGTCCACGCTCGCTTCAGCATGGCTTGGTCAACCTATTAGATTCATGATAGAGCTATTTCGATTCTGTTAAATATCACGGCGAGCGCGAATTGATAAAGAGAATGGGGAAGAAATCATGCGGAGTTAAGACTGGTGATTGGGGCGGCTAAGCCAGAGACTGTTGGTCATCGGCAGAATCTACCTGCTGGTTAAATTATTATTCAAACAAGTCATAAGTAGAGCTCAGATTTTGAATAGTTTGCATATCTTTTTTTAGTCAGTAATGTAGATAGAAATCCGAACTGAGTGTTTTTTTAGCATTTTACAACAAAAAAAACCCGAATTTAATTTGCATGTTTTTACATATTTGGGTTGTTTTGCATGTTTTGTGCATATCTAGACAATTTTTTATCTATTTTAAAACATTTTTACAAAATAATGTTTTTTAAAGAACTTTGCTCAGCGCGTTTGGAAGGAAGGTTTTCAGAAGCAATCGAATTCAAATCAACTGCGACTCGCAAACAAAAAGTGGAAAAGGCGCAATAAGATAAGAATAATCAACGACCTTTCATCGCGTCAAATTTTGAATCAGTATGCAAGTCTTCGGAGAACGACATGTACCAAAATCTCTGCAAGGCATTGTTGGAATCCGATATTCCTCTTTATAAGTTGGAGAATAAGCATTTTAGAGCCTTCTTGAAGAAGTACACAGGTAAGAAAGTTCCTCTTGAATCGACACTCAGAAATAACTACATTATTACGCAAGTGTACTTGAAGGTGATACAAAGAATACGAAATGAGATAGGTGATTCCCCTTCCCCATCTGGATGTCGATGAAACGACTGACCCCTGCTGGCGATACCTAATTTAGGCAAAGAGTTGGAAAAAACAAATCACTCTACGATTGCTAGGAGAGTGGGTGAAGCGATTAATAAATAAAATTGTGTATTAATTGAATGAAAGTGTGGCTCATTTTCACTTTATCCTCCTCACAGCACTTTTTGTAAAAACGATTTTTTTTTTTTTTTTTTTTTTGTTTGCAATTTTTCGTATTTTGGGGTTTTAGTGCATACTTTGGGATTTTGAAATGCATATTTCAGGTCACTTTTTTGCATATCGATCCGAGCTCGAGTCATAAGCGTCCCTAAGAAATCGGAATGGAACAAATTGAATTGGAGAAAAAGAATATATCATTGTACCTGAAAAATATCTCATTGTACCTGAAGAGTATATCCTTGTGCCTGAAGAATTTCTCATTCTACCTGAATAATATCTCATTGTACCTCAAGAATAACTCGTTGTACCTGAAGAATATCTCATTGTGCATGAAAAATTTCTCATTGTACCTAAATAATATCTGACAGTAACTGGAGAATATCTCATTGTGCCTGAAGAATATTCATTGTACCAAAATAATATCTCCATTGTACCTGAAGAATATCTCATAGTACCTTAAGAATTTCTTATTGTATCTGAAGAAAACTTCATTTTACCAGAAGAATATCTGCATTGTACCTGAAGAATTTCTCATAGTACCTGAAGAACATTTCATTGTACCAGAAGAATATCTCATTGTACCAGAAGAATATCTCATTGTACCTGAAGAATATCTCATTGTACCTGAAGAATTTCTTATTTTTCCAACTTTCTCTTCGCTTCCTATACCTTATTGTTTTTACGTCAATCCTCGTAGTGCTTTATTTTTCCATATAAAACTGCCTTGTAGTGACCAGCCTCTGATACAAAACTTTCTCCTCGCTTGGATCTTCAATCCCCTTAAAGTAATAGAGTAGTTTTGTCGGTATGATGTATTTCGTAATTAACAAAACTGACCAGATCTTGATGGACGACATATGTCATCATTGGAAAACTTTGCCAGATCTAGGTGGACGAGGAATCTCGTCAAAACCATTCGAGGGGGTTGAAGCTCGTCAGAGCAGAGGCGAGAATTATGGCTTACCCTGTATTTGTTATAAACTCAACTACTACTAAAATAGACCAGCTGCAGTATACAATCGAGTTCAACCTTAACCCTCCTGGTGGCTTTACTTCCCGTCGAAATCTGCTCTACAGTGACCGATCCCTGGTGTAACAACCTGTTCTATACTGTAATCAGATCTAGGCTTGAGATAATTTCCTTTTTCTACTTGAATCTTCATTCCCCTTGGAGTAATAGAGCAGTTTTGTCTCGACGGGGTCTCTCGTCATTAGCAAAATGGACCAGACCTTATCCGAATCTCGTCGGAATACTTGTAGAGCTAAGGAACAGTGAAGTTTTCACCTGTTGCATTGCAGTGCAGCGACCTCACTGTCGGAAACCGATAACGAAATGCAGTTCCAGAGTTGTCGAACCGATGAGCAAAAACCAACGTTAACTACGAGGGAATATCAATAAGTAACGCACATAATGTAAAAAAAAAATAATAATAATAAAAGCAATTAACGACAATAGGAAACAGATATGAATTACCCATTTATTACTTTTCCACATAATTTCCATGCATGGTGAGGCATTTTTCCCAAACGATGGATCAGTTTGAAAATCCGGGTCTCATACAACTCCGTCGGCTGCGAGAACAGCCACCTTCGCACGGCCCGTTTGAGAGCCGTCGTCAGAGTCAAACTTCTTTCCGTCAAGGAACTTACTTCTTTATGGGTCCAAAGCGCAGTGCGACAAATCAACACATTCGACTGCTGCACGACATCGTTCGTCCGCATGTGTCTCGCCTAGGTCGTGCAAAAGTGCATTGTTTCGGTTGGGAAGTTTTGGAGCATCGTCCATACAGCCTGGACCTGGCACCCTCCGATTTCCATCTGTTTGGACCCATAAAGAAGTTCCTTGACGGTAAGAAGTTTGACTCTGACGACGGCACTCAAACGGGCAGTGCGAAGGTGACTCTTCTTGCAGCCGACGGAGTTCTATGAGACCGGGATTTTCAAACTGATCCATCGTTGGGGAAAATGCCGCAACGTGCATGGAAATTATGTGGAAAAGAAATAAATGGGTAATACTTTCATATATGTTTCCTATTGCCATTAATTGCTTTTATTATTATTTTTTTTACATTATGTGTTTTACTTATTGATACTCCCTCGTAGAATAGAAACGAACACTAAAATATAAGTCTTTGAACTGAAACGGCGACGCTCCCCTCGATTCCATGAGACAGAATGATAGTTGAGAAATGTTAAAAAAAGAGGACAGAAGATCCTTTGTAGGCGGAAGGATCCATTATAAATAGACAGAGCATAGTGTTAAGAGGAGATTAATCCCCTTGTCATTCACGCCAGAACGGACCAGCCTTCGCCTAGTAAAATAAAAAATTGTGGATGGTCCGTTCTGGTGCTCAACGCCTTAATTTTGCCCTGGAGCTATTTTCGCGGCTTAACTGATTTGCCTGTATGGCGTACGGGTTAGGGATGTCAACTCTCAGAAAATAACCGATTATCGGTAAACCGCTTTTTTTTTTCGTCCGGTTACAACTGCCCCGGTTTAACGGAGTTAAAATAACCGGATAAAAAAAAGAACCGATTTTTAAAAACTTCAAAATGTTTCTTTGTTGTTGTTTTAAAAAAATGCTAAATGTCGTTAACTTTTATTTATCACATCACAACTGTTACAAAAATTCACATTAATTCTAAAATAATACAAAACTAACTTAATTGTTTCAAAATAAAGGTACACAAACTAATAAAATAATTAAAACATTAGTTACCTTTTTAATAAATTGTTTTATTTATTCAACGCAATACTTTTTATTTACTCTGCTCATAAATACTCGCTCAGTTATATGCTGGTTAGTTAATCGACTTCTGTCATCCGAAACCACAGAATTCAGAACAGATACTAACTAACCTTTAAGATAGCACTGAACTTCCAACAACTGTCAAATACTTATAAGCTAGCAATGCTAATACAGGCGAACATGTCTTTTTTTAACCCCAAAATTCAACTGGTCTGCTATCCCTTAACAGCAGAGGCTGCTGCAAAAAAAAAATAAGCGCCTTTGGAAAGTAAGCATATGCATCCTACGATTTTGGAAAAATGGATTTTGTCAAATTTTTGTCATGTGTTGCCAGAGAAGGATTGGATTTGTTGAATCGGAACTAGCTGGTATTGCTGCAGGAGGCGAATTTTTTCGTAATTGATTCAGTCAGTGCGTTAACTCTTTGCTGACTTGGGAAACTGCTTGACTAGCAATTGTGGAAGCCATAAAGTTTTTTTAATCGGGTCAGAAAGAGACGCTTAGCACAGAAGAGGGTTGGATAAAAGAAGTTCTGAACGAAAGGTAAAAGTATGTGAGAACTTTACTAATAACATTTTAAAAATATGAATAGGGGTAATTTTTGCCAGAAGGTAATTTTTGCTAAGTCAGAATGAGAAAATGCTATGCCACGGGAGTGGTTGAAAAGGGATATAAACTACACTGACGAGCAGCCAAAACATCATGACCATGACCACATTTTTCAATGAACTCGTCGGGATGACGTGAAGGGCACGTGATTAAGTGAGAGTGGTATTTAACTGCTGCTGGAGAAGGTAAGTAATCATCTTTTTACTTACTATTGCGAGTGATGGGAAAGGCTGATGATCTAAACGAATTTGATAGAGGGCAGATCGTAATGGCCCGAAGACTCAGAACGAGTATCACCGAAACTACACGACTGGTAGGTTGTTCACGAGTCTGCCGTTGTTAGTATTCATGCAAAGTGGATAAATGACGGTGATACCAGCTGTAGAAGCCAAGATGTTGGTCGTCCACGCGTCATCAAACAAAAAGAACGTCGTAGACTGTCCCACTTGGTAAAGCAAAATCGGCGCGAGACAGTGGCTCAGCTGACAGCCCAATACGATGCAGGTCCAAGCGCAAGTGTTTCGGAAGACACAGTTCAGCTGACACTGTTGTATATGGGACTGTGCAGCATACGTCCCAGTCGTGTGCCTCTGTTGACCAAGCGTCATCGTCAACTACGCCAACAGTGGGCCCGGGAACATCGAGACTGGACCATTTATGAGTGGAAGTGAGTTGCCTGGTCAGATGAATCCTGATTTCTCATTCATCACGCCAATGGTCGTGTCAGGGTACGCCGTCTACCAGGCAAATAGTTACTCCTCTCTTGTACAGCAGGTCATACACAAGCTGGTGATGGCGGTATTATGCTTTGGGGGGGGGACGTTCTCATGGATGACTATGGGACCCGTAGTTGTGATAGAATAGACCATGAACACTGCGAACTATCTGAACATCATTGCGGATCAGTTGCACCTTTACATGGCGTCTGTCTACCCAACTGGAAATAGAATCTTCCAGCAGGACAACGCCCCGTGTCACAAAGCTCGGATTGTGTTGGAGTGGTTCTAGGAGCATACTGATGAATTCCACTTGATGTCCTGGCCACCTAACTCGCCGGATCCGATAGAACACATTTGGGGTGTCATGGAGCGGCAGCTCAGAGCTGAAACACCATCATGTTCGAAAATCTCGACTTAGCGTGACCGCTGCTTAGACATTTGGTACAACCTGTCTCCAGTCATGTACCAAGAACTTGTGGCTTCTATGCCCATGCCAGTTGCAGCTTTTTTGCTGGCCAAAGGAGGCGCTAAGCGTTTTTGAGTAGGTGGCCATAATGTTTTGGCTCTTCAGTGTATGTGGATCTTGAAAAATCAGTTGAGAAAAAATAACTATTTGCATCCCATAAACACAGGCCACGAATATAATTTTCTTGAACATTCGGGTCGGGTTTTTTTCCGGTCATCAATTTTAAAATAACAACCGCGGTTATAACCGTGTGAAGAAAACACCGAAAAAAACCGGTTAATCAAAACGAAAAACCGGACGGTTATTGACATCCCTAGTACGGGCTATCTCAATTATCCGTCGCTTTTACAGTTTTGCCCTTATTTTCCCTGTTTCTAATACCAAATTAGTCGTATAGATGGCGATAGTGTTCCACTGAATGGTAGTTTGTTAAGTTCTGTTCTAGTTCTAGAGTCTCACATTCTCCGTCGCTTTTACTGTTTTGAACTTATTTTCCCTATTTCTAATACCAAATTAGTCGTATAGATGGCGATAGTTTTCCACTGAATAGTAGTTTGTTAAGTTCTGTTCTAGTTCTAGAATCTCACATTCTCCGTCGCTTTTACTGTTTTGAACTTATTTTCCCTATTTCTAATACCAAATTAGTCGTATAGATGGCGATAGTTTTCCACTGAATGGTAGTTTGTTAAGTTCTGTTCTAGTTCTAGAATCTCACATTCTCCGTCGCTTTTACTGTTTTGAACTTATTTTCCCTATTTCTAATACCAAATTAGTCGTATAGATGGCGATAGTTTTCCACTGAATGGTAGTTTGTTAAGTTCTGTTCTAGTTCTAGAATCTCACATTCTCCGTCGCTTTTACTGTTTTGCCCTTATTTTCCCTATTCCTAATACCAAATTAGTTGTATGGATGGCTATAGTTTTCCACTAAATGTTAATTTACTTAGTCTATTTTGTTCTATTCTGATTGGTAAAATAAAAACATGTGATAAACGTGCGCGCTTTTGTCACATGTTTTGCATGACTCGGCGAATTTTTATCATTCGGTGCTTAGGTCTTTGCATGTATTTTTCTTTTACTGGTCATTTGACAGCTTTATTGATATACAAGCAGAGCACACTTTTTTCCAAAAATAATGGTTGATTCAGAATTCATGAAGCTAATTTCTTCAGACTGTGATTCGGAATCAGAATCTGAAATATCAGTAAATAAGTCTGGGTGTAGTGAAAGTTTTTTTTAGATGACTTCGATACTAGTGACTGATGGATCAAGCAAGGCAATTTTTTTAAATCAATCAACAATAAGGGAAAGTAAATCTAATTGCAATCTAAAATTAACTGTAAAGTAATTGTATTTTTATATGCACATCAGAAAATGTAACTTCCCTTCAGGGCGGGTCTTGTAGAAAGAAAAACAACTTCCAGGAAAAACAATTTTATTCTATTTGTTGTAAAAAAAAAAATTCTAAATGCGAAAAAAAATGTTAATATAAACAATAGTTTCCTACTTACAAATGTAAAATGTACAATAATTGCGATAAAAAAAATTACATTTTTTGGATCGAATTCGGGGGGAAATGTAACGGTGAAGGGATTAAAAGTCAAACGTGTCGATTAGAATAGTCGCGTAAATTCTCTGAGAAACTGATTTTGTACGCAAGTTTAGCAACTTATAGTCTCGTTTAGCGATATCACATTTGTGCGTGTGAACGAGCATTTCTGGAGAGTGCTGACAAAAATGGTAAAATCGCCGGTTGCCAATCCCTTGCTCTCCCAACAGGGCTACCGTGGCCCCGGTGATAAGAGTGGTGAAATATCCATAGTCTACTACTAGGTCATGCGAATCAATCAGATGACGAATCAGTGAATGGTAGTCTTCTCTCGTTCCGTAGACTAATCAGATGGCGAATGTCCGTTTCCATGCGACGTCACATTCGCGTGGTGTGGAAATTTGGTGACTCGGGTGCTGTAACGTCATCTGACCGTGGTTCAAAATTACGTGGGGTTGTCCTCGGATCTTTCCCTTGGGGGGTTGATGACGGACCGTCGCGTCGTCTATAGCCCTTTGGGTTACTCTAGTACGACGTTAATTTAAAAGATTACCATTATAAAGGAGCCGTTTCCACATAAATCCACTCACTACATTTCTGAAATCTGAATTTGCCGCAGTTTTCAAATGAGTATACTCGATAATGAAATTTGCCCCAGGTTATTTCGTTTAATTTTGAGGTTACACTTAAAAGTAATAGTGTTCCTTAAGTTTCGGCCGCCAGTGTAGTACAACATAAACTTGATTTGCTTCAGTTTACCACGCTGCAGTCATCTTTTGTCACAAAAGATGTAATTAGACCGAGATCTAAAGCTTAACCTTGATTTTGAAGAACGCACGCGTAGACGGGGATTTTAATCTGGAGCCTATTGGACAGAGGGCCAGAGCGCTAAGCACTTGGCTTCGAGGTCAGCACCACATAAAGTGGTGATTTATACCTATATTGGTGTTCTTTTAAATAAACTGATGTACTGTGTCAACATGTACTGGATGTATGTGATGTACACGGGAGCATTTTTAATATTTTATAAGGTGTTAGTCTCTAGATCGGAAGGTTCCTGATTCGAATCCGGGTCAGGGCATGAATGTTTGTAAGCGCATGGTGTAGAGGCAGCTGGTGCACCTTAAACCTGTCGTGGCCGAAAGTCCTCAAGTTGGGTTGGTGTGGAAGTTTGGAGAGTGGGGTGCCAGCTCAGGTCATCTGACCGTGGTTCAAAATTACGTGGTGTTGTCCTCGAATTTTTCCCTTGGGAGATTGATTCCGGACCGTCGTCAATAGCCCGTTGTGTTTTCTAGTAGCACGTTAATTAGAAATCACTAAATTATAGTTTAATATTTTTAAACCGAAACCGAAAAATTTTACTTACTCGGTTATTAGATTTTCCATACACTAAAACTAAAATTTGTCACCATGGTTTGACGAATATAAAAAAATACGTTCATGGTACGTTAACCGATTCCAAATAGAAGGACTTACGTCACTATGACCATAAAGAAATAGGAGTGGTCACGAAGCCAGGGATTTAATATGGGATGGATGGACTTGCTGGCAATGGTCATGGCATTCATTGATTATGAAGCCGGGTTTCATTGGGGTGGTGCTAGTATGGAACTTGGAATTTATCGGAGGAGTACAGAGATCTTGTAAATGCTGACAACGCATGACCAGAAAAGAGCGTGCTTCGCTAGAAACCCCAAGAGTTATTCAGTACTTCCCGAAATGAGTAGAACCATCGTATTAATAAGGACAACACAGAACCCAAGAGTCGGCTAGTACAATCTCATGAAAACTCACATAAATTCACATTTAACCCCTTGACAACGCGAATTAACCGCCCAAGTTGTTTCGACGAGATATCTCGTTCATCAAGGTGACCAGATGTCTCGTCTATTAGGTTCGGTCGGTTTTGCTTGTGGTGAGATACCTAGTAAACCAACCTTAGGGTTAATCTCGGTGGTGCGCAATTGAGAAATGATTGTTCACATAAGGAGTATCTCGATGACACTCCTTCTGTGCCAATAATGACGTATAATATAAATTATTAACGAACTGAGAGCTTCTATGGTCACAATTTAAAACTGTATTTAATTAAATTATTCTGTAAAACATTTATTATAATGTTATCGAAACACGTACAGTGCTTATATAATTTGTAATGGATGTACAAACCTTGATGCATATTACTTTTAACAGCACACGCACACACATGTACATCTCTACTACAAAATTTAAAAGCAATGTTTTTTCTAGGACACATCCTGGATTCTCCGTACTACAGTTAAGGACTAATAAAAACCTTTCCTCTGTGGTAACAAAACAACCCAAAAGAAATCAATACTTTATATGGAATTTTCTTTGTTTTCCAGAAATTTTTCATGTTTTTTTTGCAAGAGTACTCTAGTGATAATTTTAAACTAGTACGTATCCGACTGATGGCAAAGCAAAATTCCTCGTGGCGCCATCTCTGTCTAGTACTGGATACCAGAAATTAATGAAAAATTGAAATTCTTAAGTACATACTTTGAAAATGGAATTAATTTAAGAGCTGGTGGACCTTGTGAGCCATTTCTTTTTCAGAACTGTACTTGCAGTTGGTAGTGTTAGTTTGCATGAACTTCTTGTATTTGTTACTTTCGAAAGTCGGACCTCTTCAGCACAAAGGGTTAACTAAAGGCAACCTGTGAAGGGATCACCCAGGGGGTTGATCCACCACTACTCTTAACATTGACAGTCAGCAGCACTCATACAAGTGATCCGAATACGGCACCTACTGCTTGTCAGATCATCCAGTATGTTTCCATTATTGTTAAATTATCAGGAAACGTCTTGAACAAAGGGGTCACTAAAGCCCAACTGGAAATCCTTTGTCAGACTGCCCTCAAATGCTCTCATGTTGGCATGGTGTGGAAATTAGAGAATGGGGCGTTATCCTCGTCATCGGACTGGTTCGAAATTTCGAGGTGCATACCTGCGTTCGTTCCTTTCGGGATGTATTCCAGATCGTTGCCAATAGCCCGTTGTATAGCTCAAGATGAACGTTAAGTCAACTACCTACCTGCCTTCTAACAAAGAGGGTCGATCAATTTTTTTATTTTTGCAACCGATCTCGATTTGCATTCTGTACAGAGATGGTTCGGTTCTTATGATATTACAGCAGTCAGTCAAACACGTGATCTGGAAGACATAATAGATGAAAATAAAAATGAACTTTCCTTGAATACTTTATGTTTTATATTTTCTATCTTCCTATGTTCACAAACAACTAAAGCTAGATAGGTCAGATGCATATAACAGGAATGAATTTTTCTGTACCTTAAAAATAGGTGTCGATAGTGTTCTGCCGCTATAGGTATCTCCTGTTCGTATTCTTCGTATTTGGCTTGTGTTTGGAATACCATTTCAGTAACTTTGGCGAAAACAATTTGGAAGAGTGGATTCCAGATTGATATATGACAGTTGATTGGCCAGCGCAAATTCCATTAAACGCCAATTGTTGCCAAAACGGCGATAAGTAAATATTAAAGTATAATGGATATGTATCAAGAGAGAATTTAAAAAGAAAAAGAGATTCCCACACTATCAGGTTTTTTACTGACATAAAATATTTCCAAAGAATTTTATTCTAATTAATGCGCCAATAGAATCTTTAAAACGGATTTATTCGAAGGAAAGGAACATTTGTAGTGGATTCGTATTTTAAGTAAAGGACTATATATGCAAAGATTCTAATAGAATCTTTGCAGGGGATTTTATTCTAAGGAATTTTGAATTAAGAATACTTGCAAATGATTTTATTCTACACTAGTAAAATACCCGACCTTACTCGGTTTGAATTGGTTTACTCTAGATTGAAGAGATAATCAAAATATATAATGACTTACGTTTTTTGTAGAATAAAAATTTATTTTAACACCTTTCGCCATCTTTATATTTTCTACAACTTACTTTGGACACAAATCCTACACAATTCATCCATTCATGTAATACATTTCACATACATCGCACAATTGCTGTATGACAAAGCTACAAAATGACGAAAGGTGATACTAAGGTTACTACTATAAAAGACGATTTATAGAAAGATTTGGAATTCCCTTTCTTAAGTTATTTTCATGTTCAACTCAATTAATTAAAATTACGATTTACGGCGAGTGCCCTCGCACTCATAGTCAACAAAACAATATTTTTTTTACTTGTGACACTCTTGCCTCCGGTATGCGACATTGTGAAATTTTGCAATCTTCTCCTGTCATTACTACAACGAATTTTTTAATGTTGGAAAAAGTTCTAGTTTGGAATTTTAAACATTATTATTCTTTCAATAACGGCATTATTCTTTAAATAACGGCATTATTCTTTCAATAATGGCCTAACTATACTTAAAATTTACTGAAAATTTATACTGACTTACCTAACATTTTTAAGTCTAATACTTTGTGGTGCTGTTGCGTGTGATGAGAAGGAAAACACATTTATTAAAATAATAAATATTTAAAACAGGAAACAGCAAAATAAAACAAAATAAAAGATGTCGCAAAAAATTGTTCTAAAGATATTAATTTATGATTCAAATTTATCTCTTGATCTACAGTTGCCACAACTTACAACTAAAAGTGTACAAAATTTAGAAATGAGAAATTAATTCAGAGCGAAAGAAC
Source organism: Metellina segmentata (assembly GCA_947359465.1). Taxonomy (NCBI): domain Eukaryota; kingdom Metazoa; phylum Arthropoda; class Arachnida; order Araneae; family Tetragnathidae; genus Metellina; species Metellina segmentata. The sequence goes on from OX375880.1 coordinate 42,866,951, forward strand.
CAGAAAAAATATCACTGCTTGCGCGATCTTGTTCATTCTCGTTTCGTTGAAAAATATCGTCTGTCCCAAATATTCGGAAAATCGTTTTCATTGCGCAAAGAACAAAAATAAGACTCGAAATAAATGAAGTATCAGAGATGAAATTCCATACAAAAGAAATAATTTTTTGAAGAATAATTACTTTTTCAGCAGTACTGGTAAAGCAATCGAAGTAATCGTAATATTCAATAGACATTCCAATTTTTCCAAAACTACCAAATTATGGTTGATTTAAGTATACTTACTCAGGTGTTTTAGCATGAAACTCAACTAAATATAACAATAAAGAAATGTTTAATATTGCATTCACTAAACTAATAGATAATGTATAACATAAAATACACTGCAATTTAATATCTGGAATACAATTTATGTGATGTTTACACAAACACACAAACACATAATCGAGCATAGAACAGAAAGACGGACAGACAGACTTTCGCAACCAATGCCACTCACTAAATGAAGATAAGTACTCACTGTATGCAAATTTCCATGAAAATATATTAAACCGCGTGGACGTGTATAGGGCACAACATACAGACAGACAGACACCAAACGAGAAAAAGGCGGATTCGGCATCAGAAGGGTCCAAAACGGATAGAAAACTTGAAATGGGTCGAAAATATTGAATGTACAAACAAACACTCCATTATTATTTATATAGATATAATGGGTCGCTAAAATCTTTCCAAAAAAATTTATTCTAAGGAAAGGAGCTATAGAATCTTTCCAGGGGACTTAATTCTAAGGAAATGGACGATAGAATCTTTTCAGAAGATTTTATTCTGAGAAAAAGAACAATTGAGTCTTTGCCAAGGATTTTATCCGAAGGAAATGAGCAATAGAATATTTTCAAATGATTCTATTCTCAGTAAAGAGTGAATAGAATCGGTCCAGAGGATTCCATTTTTCGGAAAGGGGACCAATGGATTCTATCTATGGGTTGAAAGAATCCGTGGATTTCATCAATCATTAGAAGCGATTAATTAGTCATAAAGCAGGTTGTACGGTAAAACCAATACTACACTGCTCAGAATTCTCGCGACCTCAGAGGGTTAAGAAGTATGAATCTTCAAGTTTGCATTCTTCTCAATAGCAAAATCATGTCGGTGTCTTTACTTTTAAGTACCGTAGACATTGCTTTAAGAAAATATTTTACAACATTCTGCATATAACAAAATTGGTTTGCCATTTATAGTTCACTAGCTGAATAACCCTCGGATTTCAATTATGACCGCTACTTTTCCCTGTGTTAACTCAATACACCAACTCTGTAGAACGTGTTTCCTTGTCCATGTCCATTTAATGCAGAAAAACTAACTTCAGATTAAAAAAGTTGGAGCTTCTAGGGGCACGTTTCAGACTATCTGTGTCCATTTTCATGACTACAAATTGATCTGAATACAGCCTATGTTTTCCGCAGTGTTCTAAAGTATAAGTATCAAATATGATATAGATTGGTCAAACGGTGTAGATTTGTATAGAGAATATACACATATCCTTTTTTTTATATAGATTGTACTGATTTTAGCGTCCCCAGGTTAAACTGTGATTTATTTTGTTTGACTGAATAGCAATTTTGATATAAATAGATTTTTTAACCTGTTCTTAGGTGTCGATGGATCACTTAACGATTCAATTCAATAAGTAATCTGTTTCACTAAAGTGCTTCGCTTTATCTACTTTTTTAACTGCATTAAAGTATGTCTTTTTCCTTGCCTTGATCGGATAATTTTATTTTGTTATCAATAATCGGACATATTTCTGTGCAGAAACAACAGTTAATTAAACAGTTGATTGTTTTGTGTTTGGTTTTCAAAATTTCGAATACACCAGACGACATGAAAAAAATGAATTGGTAACATCAAAGATTTTCTTTTAAAGCACTATGATATTGCATCTTCAATTTATAAAAAAATGAAATAAAATTGAAACAATGCGCCGCCCGGGAATCGAACCCGAGTCGCAAGAATGGGAATCTTGCATGATACCACTACACCAGCGGCGCTCACCCCAAACGTAATAGTAAAGTTATAAATACCGTAATCGCAGTTGTAAAACGATACTGCGGCAGACTGAAAGGGAAACCATAGCTTATTGAATCTTAAGAAAAAGTTCACACACACACAGTAACGGCTCTGTCGGGTTTGAAAATTCCTCTTTACAACTCGAGTTTCCCATTTCTGTCACAAAGCGCTATCTGCCGACCATATTTTACTGTCTCCAAGCAAAGAATAGTTGCACGAGAAAACATTTATACGTACATGCGTTAAAATTTTTTGTTTTGCTATCTCCAAATCTTAAAAAATTATTTATATTTTAGAATCAAATGACAGATTAAAATTAGTTTTTTTTTAAAATAAAATGGAATACTAGCTTCATCCCTGAACGAATCATTACAAACCCTTTCAGAAAATGTTATAGAAGATATAGCTCCATGTAATTCTATATAGAAATGAAATTTCGTTTCTATAGAAAAAAATTCTGTAAAATTCTATAAGGATTTCGAATTTTGCTATGCTGTTTCAATGTATTTCTATACCATTCCATAGACAAGTTCTACAAGTTAAGTCGTGAAAAAAAGAAAATTTGCTTCGATGGAATTCCATGGAGAATTCTACAGACATTTTCAATTGAGATTTCTATAGACTTTTATAGAGGTTGGTTGGTTGGTTTATTTGATTTTTATGGCGCAAGATCCAAAAATGGACAGGTTGTTCCAAACGCAAGACTAAATATAAACCAATACAAATTTCTGCTAAAATAGTCTTATAAACTATACTCATTATAAAATCGAACGCTGCGCGCGTGTGTTTGTGTATATGAGTGCGTGCGCGCCTGTGTGTTTGACTGTGTGTGTGTTTTACAGTCCGCCTAGGCTAATTATGAAATCCCCGTTCTATTTGTCCTAGCTATGCAGAAGGGGCCAAAAACAATTCGAAATCAAAATAGAAATAACATTGAGAATAAAATGATTGCAGAACACAGCTCAGATTGTTTTATCAGTATTGATCGAAAATCATGTTTTCCAACAATATCGTTTTATCTGCATTGCTCGAAAAACAATTCTTTTCTCCAAAAACAAATTAAATTATAATATTTATGTTTGAACTCACTTTTCATTTCTTCCCATTATATAAATAATTTATAGATATTCGATAGATGAAGAAAGAATATTTAAAACTAGGGGGCCTGCCCCCTGCTCGCTAACGCTCGCCAAACCCCGGAGGATTGCTTCGCAATCCTGATTGGTTCGCTGCGCGAACCTATGCTCGTTTCGCTCGCCTCAATGAAGACATGTGTCCTAGCAGAAGGGATTGTTTACAAATTATGTTACCAAAAAAATATTTTTCAAATCTAAATTTGCTGTATTACAGAAAAAATATATACAGTATCTCTAAAATCAGAATTCAAATGAAAACTTTGTGCAAATTTTGACTCGAAATGTGAGCGTTGCTTTGGAAATTGAATACCCAGCATGTTGTTTGTGTGTACATTTTCCCAGCACTCAAACGACCCCCACTTTTGCATTGAGTTTGTTGCCGAAAGTTGTAGTGCAAGCGTCTTGTTGAACTATAATTGTTGGCCCTGAAAAGGACCGTTTTTTAAGAGGCCCTGAAAAGATCCTTCGCTTTCTTTGATTTCTATTAAAAACTAACTGCAAAAGCCTAACTAAATTCCTTTTTTTTTTTCAATAAAATTTCATCCGATAACGCTCTAACTTCAATTGATGCACGAGACTTTGTGGTAAACAAACAATCGTACAGTGTTGCCAAAACACGATAACAAATAACGTCTTTTTTGCGTGCCACGTAAGAGAATTATATATATAGATATATAATTTTATAACCGGTGGGCTTGTGGAGTTTGGATAAGTAAACATATCGGGTTATACTCATCGTATATTTATTAACATTTAGGGTACAAGTTAGAAGACAAACATTGGGACAAGGCCACAGCGCAGTCGAGTGCCTGTACGGAAGCTCTACAGAACAGCTCTTCTTACTAGGGAAGAAGTTATTAGTTCGGTAACACACTTGGCAACGGGCCAAGAAGGGATAAAGTGTTTATAGCGTAATTAGTGTCAAGAGTTCGATCTGTTACATTCTTAACCTCAACCTGCTGTTAACCGTCCTCGGGAGCCATACTGCTAGACGAATACGGCGATGTGGACCGTAAGAAGCGGTGCCACATCCGGTTTTTCAACGGGCGGCGCCGCTGCTGCAACGCAAGTGCGGTCTGAGAAACATAGAGTGCGGTCTGAGATCCAATGGAGTAGTGGACACATGCCTCCGGCGCCGCTGCTACGACGCACGTCCAACTTGCGTGCAATTTGTACCGCAGTTCCCCACGGCGCTGAAATCGCAGCAAACGCTTCTCCGTTCTGAAGTACCTTGTTTTCATATATAAATGGAATTGGTTGTATCCAGTAACGTCTATTTTGTTACAAAATATACTTTTTTTACAAGTGAAATAAACACGTTTTCTTCAATGGAATATTTATCGCAAATGGCGCGAAATGAGAACTTGCGTCATTTCACGGTTATGTGTGCATACTTGAGCTTCCATGCCGCAGCGGCGCCTCACGTTGAAAAACCGGATGTGTGCACCGTGCCTAAAGGTAATGTCTTTTGGGGCTTCGATAATAGGCAACCACTTGTAACGTCAGGACTGTTGGCATCTACAGAAAGATATCATTTCTCCTAGTCATCAGATTGCTTCTTTGGTCGTCCCCTATTGCGAATAGGTGCCACAGGTCGGGAATCTGGGCCCTATATAACCTACCTTTACTCGAGTAGAAGCTATGGAGGATTTCAAGCCCTCTGATTCGTTGATTTCTCACACTCTTCTATCACGTCACTCACTCATATTGCTCATGCGCGAGAAGTATCATTATTTAGTACCATTTACGTGCAATGTCTAATCTAGTGCTCGCTCAGTCCGTCTCATCATGATTGATGATTGGATATTTTATTAATGATTCTCAATTAACCGTTCTGAACACCTTATACAATAGACAATGCATATTTTCAAGATTACAATGAACATTCTTTTAATTCAAAAACATAGATATGTATTTACAATTTTGTACCTCAGAGTAAAAGTATCGTAAGTGCAAATTTTTAGATTGTAGGGTTTTCATCGTAAGTGGCATTTAAACTATTGTGTAAGTGAGCAACCATTTATCTTTAAAGCATTTTACTTAATGTAAAGAAAAAGCCATTTGAAAAAATGTTTTAATCTCTACTGTAAAATATTGATACTTCTCACGCATGCGCACTATGAGTGACGTCATAGATGACGATAAGAAACCAACGAATCAGCTGGCCTAAAATTTTCCCATAGCTTATACTCGAGCAAAGGTAGGTTATATGCAATCCGGGCCGTTGTAGAGTTCAAGGGCTGACACATGGTATTTTCCTTTTAGGTGAAGAAAGATCATCTTTAGTAGCAACGGTATAAGAGATAGGAGACCTTTGTGACACAATTACATATGAGTCATCACGTCGGGGCATAATTTTGAGGTTTTGCCTTTTTAAACCTGACTTATTGGGTGCAAAGTAACCCAAACGTTGTCACCCGTCTTAAACTGAGGTGATGGTTTACGACTCTTGTCCGCATACTGTTTATGCTTGTATTGACATTCTTAAACACGATCTTTTATTTGCTTCGTGCAAATTTCTTCAGATAAAGAGTTATCTCTGGAACGAAAAATTGTCATCATCGACAACGCCTTGAAAATCGTGCGAACTATCATACACAGTGCGCAGCTCTCTACCAAACTGCAACTAAGCAGCAATTTGTCCTGCTGATTCGCACTTGGCGGTGTTTAAAGCAAATATAATTGTTGGTAACTTTTTGCACCATGTGGTGTGATCATCACCCACTAATATTGCCAAACGCGGTTTCAGTTCTCGGTTCTTCCTTTCCACTGGATTTGCTCGAGGATAATAGACTGGTGTCAAAGTTTGTTTATTATTTAAAAGATAGTATACTTGTTGTGTCATGGCACTTATAAATTGAGAGCCATTGTTACAAATGACTCGTCATGGCAACCCGTATATCTCATAAAAATTTCTTCAGTCAGAATTGCTGCACATTCCTTAGGAGTTGTTGTTGTTGTTGTTGTTTCTTATGCCTACACTGGCAGACCGGAGGAGTGCCAGGCCCGTCGAAGACGGCAAGAGGCTAGGGGGGTGCGCCTTCCATGTTATTGAGCCCCATTGGGAGGAAGTCCGACTTTGCTCGACATACATGACACATCCGTTTTATAGGAAGGTCCCTTTCATACATCCATTCACTCACACATATCGTAATTTAGATCCCAATCAGAGGCCGATAACCCCCTGATCAGGTACCCCCAGAGGTATTGATTTGGTATGGGAACATGGGGGACATTGTGACCACGACCTATTTAACGTGCCCCAGTCACCATTAGTGAACACGACGGTCTTTAGCCAGGTCGAAGCGCCGATTTCGCAATCATCAGAATTGGAGGCTCCGCCGAGGACAGAACCCACAACCCTTCTGATGCGAGCCCGACGCTCTACTGACTGAGCTACCGCGGCTCTGTAACCCATCTTTTTAGGTGCTTTGTTTCGGTTAAGGGCTCAGTTAGATCCAAGGACATTGTTTCAAATCCTTATGAGTAGATAGGTGTCTGAAGAAATCCAGCGGTTTTTGGTTGCGAGGTTTGAACCGACAACAATCAGTAAAGTTTTTACATTTTCTGTACTGTATCTCTTGATGCCAATCCAAAGGTACCGCTTTGCATCCGTCAGAATTAATTGCAAAATTTTTGACTTTTACGATACTCTCAAAATAATCGATAATTTTCTTGAGACTTTCATCTTTCAGTTGCTCTTTTTGAATACCTCTTGGATTACGCGAGGGTATATCAATGAATATAGTACTTCACAAGTTCCTTTCATGTGTTGGCGAAAGTCTGGACGGCATGTCAACTATAACGTTAGCTTTTCCTGGAATGTATTCCAATTTCAAGTTGAAGTATTGGACCTCTTCAGCCCGTTTCGCTAATAGTCTGGTAGGAGACTTTAAATTCATTAGTCATTTAAGAGGCTGATGGTCAGATGCAACAGAGATTTCTTGGCCTTCAAATGTAAGCACGGAACTTCTTCAAGACCCATACTATACCTAATGCTTCACGTTCCGTTGTCGAATAATTTCTTCTGTATGTATGGTTTTTCCATGATCTTTATTTTATATTTACTGCATTGGCATTTTTCAACGAGTGGAATGAAAAATAAAGTGTGTTTCAATAAAGATTACACACAAAAGAAATATTGCTTTCTGAATTTAGGGAGATATTTTATTATGATAGAAGTTGATATTAAAGTATTGTATTGAAATCAAATATGATTAATTAAATTCAGTCACATGTGTGTTAAACAATATTTTAATGGTTTCTTGGGTATGAATTCATGTTACCGTACTTAAATAATTTTATAGTGAATAGAAAAAATCCTCATCTAACAAACATTACTTTTGATATAAAATAAGGGTAGTTTTGGAAACGCTAAGTTACATTTGTTTGGTTTCTTCTATAAGGAAATTTTGCTATTGAATTTTGACTGCACATTATTAATGAACATAAAGAAATTGTCTTTATTGAATTATTATTTTTGTAATAAAGGATAGTTTAGATCAAGTTATTGAAACGTTCAGGAATTCATGTTTTATAATTAGTGTTAATGCAAGTATCTGTATACAAGTGTTTCTGAATATTTACTTACAACGGACAATAGCATATCAAGTATTATATGAAGGTGTATTTTTTAATAGTTAATTGTGTATTTTGCTATAGTTCATACTTTAGCTAAGTGAATTTTTGAAATTGTTTGGGAAATGTTTTATTAGTAATGGTTCTGAGAATTCAAGAATAAGTATCATAACGGAATAAACATTAAGATATTCTAAACGTTCTGCTTTTACATGCATTAAGTTTAGGACTATTGAACTATAAACTTCGGACTCTTTAGATTTAGGACTCTCTTCTTAAAGAAAAAATATTCCAACATAAACAATAGTTAGGGGTTTAGGACAATATGGCGTTCCTAGGGAAATGAAGGAAATAAGACCCGCGAACTCTTGCATCGGATCTTGGTCTGGCCAGCTTAAAAGTTATCAATCTTCGAGAACTTATAATTAAAAGTGAAAATTTCGAAGAAGAGCTCGTAAAGAATACGCTCACCGTTGGAATTGAAAATCGCCAAAAAGCGGAGCATGCGGCCGAGGAAGACAAGTTGAAGACTGAAAAGAAGGCCGAAAAGATGGCTAAGGAGGATAGGTTGGCACGAGAAAAAGAGATTGAAGAGGAAATATTACTTAAAGCACAAACAGAAGAACATGTCCAAATTGAGAATGAACGCAAGTATGAACTCGAGAAGCTAAAACTACAGCTTCAAACCCAAAAGGTTTCCAATTCAGTTGATTTTACTCATGGCTCATAGTAACCGAAGTATGAACTAAGTCGGATTATCCCTAAGTTTAATCCAAAGGAAGATGAAATAGGACTGTTTTTATTTATTTTTGAACGTCGATTGAAGTTTATGAATCTTCCAGAGTCATCATGGATGCCATATCTTATTGGTTCCTTTCCAGCTGAAATAACGCAGTTACTAGCTAGAGAAGATGAACAGGAGGCTCAAAATTACCAAAAGGTGAAAGAAATGCTTCTCAAGAGATTTAAGTTCACTGTTGATAAGTTTCGACAGTTATTTTCCCAACATAGGGAGAATCCTGATACGGCATGGAGGGACTACTTTTTCGATCTGGCTTCTTATTTTGAAGGTTGGACAAAAGAAATGAATGTCACAATCTTTGAGCAACACAAAAGTTTATTAATTACTGATCAGATTAAGAAAACGACTCCACCAGACATCAAAGATCGCTTCATTGATTTGTGGACAGATTCCACAAATCAATTCTTCTTGAAAATGTTCTTTCTCTATTCAAGATAGCATGTGAGATTTCCTGTATCATTTATACTAGTTACATTAGAAAATCCATGTAACAAAAGATCCATAAAAGTAATTAAAACATTATCGTGGAGTCAGACGAGAGGCCAAACCACTTTTTTTTTATGAAGTACCACCATCATACTGTTTATGAACGGTCTAAATCAATTATCACTTTAAAATCCGAAGAAAAAAAATATTTCTATGTTCCGATCCCCGACCCGTTTCTTAATGATGGCCCCGGTGATTGATTGAACGTCGAGCAAGGGAATCAAAAAACGCCGTCCAAATTGAGCGAGCACAAGCACTTGCTTTCCTTTGATGTACCGACAAGAAGCTGATCATTTTGCTCGTGCTCAAACTGTTCAATTCACCTTCTACACTGAACGAGGAATCAATCAAACCTATCTCTGGGGTTAATCAATCATACATGTTCAGCTCGGTTTCTCTGGTGTGGACGGGGCTTAACCTCATTGATGGAATGTCCGTCGGTGTGTGGAGCGTCGTGTGTGAAAATAAATCGTATATCCTTTTCTTATATTAATTTTTACAAAAATTCTTTAGGATACTTATTGTCTTATTTACCTATGTATTTGTGTTGTGCGTTTATTTGTTCGTTCAAATTTCGATATATTTGTTAAATGCTTTTTGGCATATACCTTTTTCGTTTTCGTGATTGTATTGTTCATTACTACCGTTACTCTTTTATTTGTGCTTCACAGTTTATTTTTCTGCATAATTATATGGATGATGACAGGAATTATTTTTGATAACTGCATTTGTGATCTTGTTATTTGATGGCGTTTTATTGTAAACCTCTTGTGATACAATTCCTTCCTTTGCTTTTGATATTATGCGATGAGTTGCTTTCCGTTGAATTATACTATATTTCTATCCTTTATACTATATTTCTATCCTTTATACTATATTTCTATCCTTTATACTATATTTCTATCCTTTATACTATATTTATATCCTTTATACTATATTTCTATCCTTTATACTATATTTCTATCCTTTATACTACATTTCTATCCTTTATACTATATTTCTATCCTTTATACTATATTTCTATCCTTTATACTATATTTCTATCCTTTATACTATATTTCTATCCTTTATACTATATTTCTATCCTTTATACTATATTTCTATCCTTTATACTATATTTCTATCCTTTATACTATATTTCTATCCTTTATACTATATTTATATCCTTTGTACTATATTTCTGCATATGCAGCTGCTTCCCATTGCCCAATTATTTTATATGCCTATTCCACACACACAAGCTGTACTTCCAAATGCAATTTAAACAATAATACTAAGCATGTTTCCTCTCTGATCTTTCTGTTTTAATTCGTTTGAAATAGAAATTTCATGATCCGTATAATTCAAATCAAATCTTTGAATGATAATTATGATTCTGCTAATAGACTAGAGAAAATTTATATTTTTATGATCCCATGGGGATCTATTTCTCATATTTAGAACGATTCATTTAAATTCTGTGACTGACATGATAGTGTGTAAAACAGTTTTGTCGGGAAATTTGCATGTGTGCTCCCACCCAGAAGCTAGAAGTCTTTCTCGACCTGATGCACGTCGCCAAGTTGGGAAAAAGCCGATTTAAAAACGGAGATGCAATACGTCATGCGTTAGATCCAGATACTTATATTCACCTTTTCTTTCATGTCGCTGTCAAACATGGCGCTAAAGACTGAAGATCTGGCCTTAAGGATAATGTTATGCACCTTGAATTCTCTATTTCCTGCTCGAATCGTCATGTCGGACAATTCTCCATCTCTGCACAGCTGTCCAAACTCATCAATTAGATGACAAACATTGTAAAACTCGAATTTATTTTTGGAGGAGTCTTTCTCGACATGATGCACGTCGCCAAGTTGGGAAAAAGCTGATTTCAAAACGGAGATGCAATACGTCATGCGTTAGATCCAGATACTTATATTCACCTTTTTTTTTCATGTCGCTGTCAAACATGGCGCTAAAGACGGGAGATCTGGCCTTAAGGATAATTTTATGCGACTTGAATTCTCAATTTTCTGCTCGAATCGTCATGTCGGACAATTCTCCATCTTTCACAGCTGTCTAAACTCGTCAATTGGATGACAAACATTGTAGAACTCGAATTTATTTTTGGAGAAGTCTTTCTCGACCTGATGCACGTCGCCAAGTTGGGAAAAGGCGAATTCAAAGCGGAGATGCAATACGCCATGCGTCAGATCCAGATACTTATGGCCCGTTTACGATTCTCCGCATGTCCGTATGCGATGAACCAATGATAGAGGAGAACCACGTGATTGACAGATGGGCGGGATTACCCTATCAATAGCTTCGTATGCGTTAAGGCGGAGCCTACGCATACGGAGAATCGTAAACGGACCTTTATTCTCTTAGAGTTTACGTAATTCGAGAAATGGCGGAAACTTCCAGACATTGTCTTCTTCGGGGTCAATTAAATGTTCATCCTCGGAAAAACAACCAGCACTTTTCGGAGCATAGATCCAGATATCTTGCATTTAACGAACGTCTGTTTTATTAATGTGGTTTTCAGTCTTCGGATTTCAATTACGGCCTAGCGATTGTCGATTGATTTGTAGAATGTTAAAAAGAATGACGGTACATCAGTCAGTGAGGACTGAACAAGTATTGTGATTCTTTTGTTTGGGCTGATAGAATTAAAGCTCCAGATAGGCCAAGAAACAGTTTTCCTCTGCACTTGAACACGAGTTACGATGGTGCATCCATCGAATCTTTCGGAATCTTCTACAAAGCCTCCAGATGTTGTCGTAAACATTTTTTTCTTGAGAACGTCTGGAAACTCATATTCGCTGTCTGAATCATCTATTCCCCACAATGAGCATTTTAAAGTGAAAGTCACTGTTCAAGTAAGCGTCTTTGTCGTTTAAACTGCTTCAAGACTAACTCAGCAAAGACCAAATTTGTTTTGAGTTTCAAGACCTCTCGCGTCACTATTTTCGTGAAATCGGCAAAATAGCATGTTAAGTTGAAAGCAATTTTTATGCGATCAGTGTAGTCATCAGTTTCTTTTGAAACAGAGATAGCGCGCCATTGCAACTTTATATCTATTTCCATTAGAATAAAGCTCCAAGCACCATTCTGATTCCTTTAACTTATCAACCACAAAAACTGGGTTCCTTTAACAGTCATCTAATTTCTGCGGACACAAGCTGAAGTTCTGGATTTGCCAGGTGAATGTGAATTTTCTCTTTTCGGAAGTCGACATTCTTCATCAAATCAATTTATTGTGAAGTTATTCACCACACTTCTTTCACATTTATCATCCACGCGAATGCTTACTTTCCTCTCCACAGTTGGGTAATACTAGAGTGCCTATATAATTAGAGTGGCGACATACGGGAAACACTTTCTGATTGGCTTAGTGACCTTTTCTACCGCCCGAGGCGGTCTTTTCCTAGCTCCCGTAGACTTAACATGGGAACTTTTTGTGTGTTCGAGAAAAACGTGTGTACATTAAATAAAAAAGAAAATATAGCTTATTCATGTTCCATTTCGTGTTCTAGAATGTTTATTTATTATTATTTTAGTGTTTTTGTCAGTATAAATTTGAAGACTTTTTAAGTAAGTAGCTTTTTTTTTTAACAACGTGGTGTTTTCCGCAATCTAAGTTAGCGCATTGTGTAATCCATCTGATCAATTACGCATGTAATTGAGCGTTTATATGACTCATGTATACTGAATGTATCCATATTATAACAATCATATGCTTTTTGTTCTCCTTGATATGATATATTAATTCGCCCAGCAAACTTCTTTGAGACGATTCTGGTAGAAAAATGGCTGTCGCGCATGATCATTAGGCCAAATTTGGTCCCTTGTCGCCACTTTTATTATATAGGCACTCTAGGTATTACTAGAGTGCCTGAATTGGGAGAGTGGCATCAGTTGGGTGACTGAATCTGATTGGTGGAAACCTAGATTTTACCACCTCGGACGTTTGGTAAAAAGTTCCCATAGACGTAACATGTGAGTCGAGAGAAGTGCTTTGAAAACAGCAGTATTTAGACAATTAAAGGTATGTACCACTTTGAAACCTTGTTTTAATCTTTCTTTTTATTTCATATTATTGCTAAATGCAAGATTTTGAAAGTTGTAAATAGTGTCCGAGTAACGGCTGTGTAATTACTAGGGCAACTTTTTTGTTGCAGTAAAAATGGGAAAAGTTGCATTTATCATTCCCTAAAGTTGGAATTATGGAAATAAAGTTGCATTTATTTTTTATACACTAAATTCTAAAATAAATTATTGGTAAAAAATGAAAAAATTCAAACATATCGACAGTTTTAGTCGTGTATAACAGTATTATAATACATTCTTAAATACAGAAGAACGTTGAATGGCCGATCCTTGGCCAGTAATTTTTTTAACATTGAAAATCTGCGCCAGCCGCATTCATATAATGTGCTGTATTGGATAGCAGAAGCGCCAAATCCTTTCGCTCAACATTCAGAGATTTTAAAACGTCATCTTTACAAAGAAACAACATATTTATGATCGACACTCACCTCACAAACTCTGCAGTCGATTACGCGAGTTTCCTCTGCATTATCAAGAGTGCCAACCAATGTGTTAAAAGTACTTCTTGCCTTTTCACTTTCGTCTGTTAGGACGAATAACTTCTTTGCATGAACTTCTTGTTTGATCCACAATACTTCGGCGTTCGCAAGATCAGACACACGTGAACGAAGGGTTGGTTCAGAGGGCAAAAAATGAAATAGTAATTGCATATTCATTAATTTTAAAAAGTTGCAGGTGGTTGCATTTATGCAGAAAGTTGCATTTATGTTGCGGTTTTAACTCACTTAAAATACACCCCCATGTTGGAGAAATTTTGGTTTTAGTACTTTACATGCAGCTTAGAACGTGTGAAAAAAAGTTGCATTTGTTGCAAAAAGTTGTCCTAGTAATTACGTTTGGCATTCTATATTAATCGCCAATGTTTACTTTCGTCGGTAACGCATAGTTTGGTGAATGAAGTAAACATTTTTAAATGTTATTCTGGATATACAATACATACAAGGTGTTCCAAAAATGACAGGCCTATTTGAAAAACCAATAAAAACTAAACGGGCAGCGATAAATATGCGCCGTGACAACAGTAAATTTTCAGGCAGACAGACTTACGAAATAAGTTACAATGTTCAAGAACAGATGGCGCTGCAGGGGATTTGCGAGATATATAATTAAACACAGTCTCTGAGTCGTCTTTCTGCTGTAAGCGTGTGCTGTTTACAGATTGCAAGTTTGCTGTAAAAAATAGTTTATTCCTTAGAACAACAGATTTTTCTCGTGTTGGAATTCCACCGCCTAGAACAGTGTTGTTGCAACAAGACAAAGTTTTCAACGGAAGTTTAATGTAACCAAATGACCGAAAAAATATACAATAAAGGATCTGTTTGAAAAATTTCAACGGACTAGGAACGTGAAGGATGAACGTCATGGAAAGGTAGGGCGACCGAGTACGACAACCACCGAGGACAAAGCAAAGCTTGTGCAACAGAGTGGTGACACTTGAAAGACCAAGTGTACCGCCACAATCCAGAAACAATTGCGCAACTGGAGCAGTACATCTCTTCTGCATGTGAAGCCATTCCCGCCTGAGACGTTTGCTCGGGTTTCTGATAATTTTGTACTGAGACTACGCCATATTGGTTGCTGCGCATGGTGGATATGTGGAAAATATCGTAGCATAGATTTTTTTTCCAAGCACATTGCAATAAACAGCGCATTTCTGTCGCTGCCCGTTTAGTTTTTATTGATTTTTCAAATAGGCCGGTCATTTTTGGAACACCCTGTATCTTTTGCAATCTAATTTTTCTGGCGAAGGTTGTTATTTGCTTCTAATCTGCACATTTTTTTAATCTAATGCAGTCTGAATTAAGATTTTGCTTTTGACTAAGCAAAAAATATTAGAAATAAATAAGTTCAATTTGTGTTGTATTACAAAAGAATTTCCTCCAAAATTAAGTAAATGCATCAGTGCAAATAAAATGCAAATGCATTACTAGATAGAAATACTGTTCAATTTAAACAGTTTTAAAAAATTAAAAAATGTCAGTAATTTTCCACGCCGAAGAATTCAAACGGATAGTTGGCCGATGATTTATAAGAAATGCATTTCTTAACAAAAATGCTTTGAAAGATCTTTATATGTATTTTGTTATGCAGCTTCGATTTGTTTTAAATTTACGTTTGTTTTGAAGTTTACTTATATCCATTAAATTTTCTTTCCAATTCGACTTAAAGTTGTACATTTCTTTTAGAGTTATGATCTCAATCAAACTTTGATTTTTTAACCTTCCTAAATCCAATTTTTTAAATACGAAAGGAAAGCTTAGAAAGGTTATACTAAAATCAGTAGAATATATATAAATATAATTGACTAATAACCTTTGATCTAAAATATTTATTATATGCATACTAGATGCCTGGTTGTTCAGCATTCAACTCCAATAATAGATCAGAGCAAGGTTTTTGCCTTAAAAGTGTGTACAATCCCTAAACTGCATTTTCAAGTTTGTATAATTCTGCTCTATGTATTTTTGAAGGTAGCAATCCTGCTCTTGGATAAGTTTGAAGTGTAAATTCGTATGTATTTGGGATTAAGTTTGCTGATTTTTATTTTTTCTTTTTTTTAAATAAAATACTGAATTATTAAATTGGATGACTTGTGATTCACTTTGTCCACTGTTTAAATGAATGAAAATATAATTATTATGAAAATGTTGCTCATGATTCTAAACATAAATAATCTAAATTTTGTTTCAAGAAAAATTATTTGCTTCTTAACTGAAATCTTTCGTAAAATTCCAGATTTAACACTTTATCTAATTTAATTAGCTACAGTAAATTTGCTGAACTATTAAAACATATTTAAGTATTTTAAATTGCTATGTTCAGTAGGCAAAAAAGTAGTGTTGAGTTTCTAAAAGTATTTATTAGAAGCAGCTTAAAGAAAATAAAAATCGCTCCATGGGATAACGTCTTTCCATCAAACTCCTTAAAATGATTTTAGTTTTTAAATACCTTTAAAGCTTCTTATTTTTATATCTTACTCCTTAAAAACTTTAATTTGCCATATTAATTATTAAATTTATATTTTCTAAAAAATTATGAACATGAGCCTCGATATATTTTGACAGAAATCGCGATTCAGAGACTTAATATTACCATACACATTTTCAGCTCTTTCCTCTGGATCATTTCCTGGATCTTCCAGGATTTTAAAGCTACATTTCAATTTTCGTAAGTATGGTGATTTTAGGGGCATCCAAATGGTGAAAAAATATATACATGTTTCAAAGTAAAATTTTCCGCAGATTTGAAATCCGTTTAAAATCACTCTATCTTTAACCGTCACAGTGATGGAAACTTACATCAAGGGGAAAAACACAATTTAACACCGAGTCTTTGAAACAACTTTTAAGCAATTCCTAACTAGGTCAAGGACTTTAGCTTGTGTGTCCTTCTGTGAGACGAAAATGTGGATTGGATTGAATGTTTGAGTTTCGTGGGTAAGAACTACCGAGTCGTGACAGCGAGACGAGTTTCGGTTCAAATTTTTTGATAGGAGGAAAACTCAAAGATAGAGTTTTCTATCTTTGAGAGTCAAAGAGAGAGACTCAAAGAGTTAGCTCACTTGACGGAGTGAGCGAGCGCTGATTCGTCAAAAAAGAGCTATAGCTCTTTTTTAACCAATCAGGGCTGAAGAGCGGTAACTCTTTTTTAACGAATCAGCGCTTCCACTCTCGATGAGTCATTTCCGCATGCGATAACCACTCAATGATTCTTTTGGGAGTTGATTCTTTGGGAGTTGATTCTTTTGGGAGTTGATTCTTTTCGAGTTTTGGCTCTTTCGAAGAATCATTTCCGCATTCGATCGTTTGCGCTCACTGATTCTTTTGGGAGTTAACTCTTTGACTCTTTTCGATAACTATCGCTCTCGAAGAGTCAATTCCGCATTCGTTCTTTTGCGCTCCCTAGCTTTTTGTTACTTTTTTGAAGTTTCAAATTTTTAAATATCTATGTATTATCATAAATGTTATTTTTTTAAATTTAATTCAATTTTAGATTGAAAGGGTGTTTTTACGGCTTAAGTCATATCACGCCTTTTAGCACTAATTAAAACTAGTCTTAAGGTTGTTATTAAAACATATTCTAACAGTTATTATGTTATTCACTTAACATTAATATAATAATTATAATAAAACTTTGATTTCTCGGGAGTGATATCATTTTAATAAAGCTACACAAAATTAAATTAAACGTAACTCGTTTTTAATGCACTGCCTTCAAAAACAAGGCATTTTGAAAATATTTTATTAAAAGACAGGGAGGGAACTGGGATTTTGAAAATCTTTGGGACAACGAGTATTCGAGGGTATTATATACCTATATCTTAAAATAAATAGTTAAAAATCTTAAGTACTTAAAAAATTATTCATATTTTTATTATTTGATTTTAAAATATCATTTAAATTATTAGGAAGTCTCATTTGGTAACTAAGTGGTTTTAGAAAGAAATCTTAATGTATCCAAACACGTCCAAGACACTTTTTTTAAATGTGGTATAGAAACATTTTAATGATATTTTTATATTTTGTGTTTTAAACAATAGCAATGGGCTATAAATATTTAAAGTATATATTAATAATTTTGTAAAAATATGATAATTATGTATGAAATTTTAAAGAAATGTGTCAAAAACTTCAAATGCGCTACATGAAAATTTATTCAACCAATTTGAAAAATGATGCTACCAAAATAAACTACATGCATATTTCTAGGGAATGAACTAGAATAAAAGGATATTTAAATAAACAACAATTTTACAAGTGATTGAAAAATGAATAGAAGATTTTTTATAGTTTTACAGTCCTATTTCTTAAATAAATAGTAATAATTTAGAAACTTTTGAACTCAGCATAATTATTCTAGTTTATTCACTTGACAACATTATAAATAACAAACTCTCAAAAGTTTACTAGAATCCAGTTGTAAGTTTTTGTATTATAACATTTGAAGTGAGGAAATAATGCAAAAATATTAATTTAGAGTTTAGGATGGATGATTGTTCTCTTCGAATGAATATGAGGCAACTCTATGAACGGTTTGTGCATAGAATATGTGGATGTATGTAAGTTGGTTGGTAGTATGAATCCATCCTACGTGGAATGGTACATCATGGTAATTCTATGTGGTTTACAAATCCATTCTTGTGGTGGCAAAAGGATAAAATTTAATTTGTCCAAGCATAAGGTTAAAGCTTTGGCATGTGGTCATTTCAGGTCCGGAAAATGCCAATAAAAATATCTAAAGAATTAGTTATCTAATGTATATAACTTGAATCAAAAACAACGATCCTTAACGTATATATGAGGGAGAAATCAATTTTGATTTTTAACGTCCTTGAATTTCCCCTCAATACTCCAACCAGTGTAGACCCTCGATCATATAAGCGTCTTGTCGATAATTATTAAGATTAGGTAACAGTAGCTAGTTAAACTAAGAAAATACGTAGTTTTCTTGGAATAATGATTGATGGTTATGTGATGGTTCTATTGATCCCTTACTTAAAAAAGAATGCTTCGTAAAATTTCTATCATAAAAAAAAGGTACAGATTGATTAGAAGTTATGAACAAAGACTACAATTTGCAAAGTTAAATTTGCGTGTAAACCACTCATAGGGCTAAAAACTACATTTTTAGTGTATTTAAGACATAAGAAGGACTTAAGCCACTAAAAGTGCGCTCCATTGTGTCCATAAAGTTCTAAAGTAGGTTGGTTAATATGCTAGTAACTATATAACCATACAGATTAGTTGAACGAATTCCTTGATTCTTTCAACTTTAGGTGCATTTTAAACATATAATTATTCCTTTTCGTGGTATGTAATTTTTTGGAAAGTGTCTATTGTATTAATATGTAAAACAAAATAACTTGGAACTATCCTATTAGTCCTTTCCTTTCAAAGGAATCCTTTAGGAATATTTTATTGTCTCCTCACCGATAGTACAATATAATTTAGAACATTTTTATTGCTCCTTTATTTTTAATACGACCCTTGGAACGATTCTAATGTATAATATTATTGAATAAAGTAATTTGGAATGATCCTATTGGTTTTTTCTGGTTATCAGAATCCTTTGGAAAGACTCTACTGCTCCTCATTTTAGGGATGTGAGAACATGAACACACGACGACGGAAATCGTTCAAAAAATTCGTTACTAAAGGGTTAAAGTTTTTTAAATGAGTGCTAAAATAATGCTTTTAATATTCCGATTAAAATAAGTATATAATAAAATTAAGTTTATTACACAAAGATTTTCTTTTTTGATAAAAAATATAGGACATTAGTAGAATTCTATGGAACGATGCTATTAAATATTAGCATTCTTTATAATACATTGAGTTGGAAGTTTCCTATAAAATTCACATACTGACATACAGAGTTCTAGAGAAGTGGAAGGCCAAATGGAAGAGTAACGGATGAGTAAACGAAGTGTACCGAGATCGAAATTAGGTGCAGCCAAAGATAATCGTGTATACAGTGGCTAGGGCATGTTGAAACTGTCGTGGCCTTAAAAGACCCCACATAAACGTGGCGAGGAATTAAAGAGAGTAGGGTGCCAGCTGAGGTGTTGTTCTTGTTATCTGACTGTGCTTCGAGGCGTAGCTCATCGATCTGACCGTGGTCTTGGAATCTTTGCTTTTGGGATTGATCCCAGGCCGTTACAAATATCCCGTTCAACTGATCCAGTGCGACTTTACTTAACTACCTACACAAATTCCAACCTAACTCCTAATCAATTCGAACCTTCTTGACTTAATGAAAATTCTTATTTGGAAAGATGGAATCATTCCAAATCTTTTGAATTCAATTCAAAGGAAAGCAGTGGGAGATAGTTGAATTAAGGTAGCACTGGAGCAAAACAATGTGTTATTGGCGACGGTTTGGGGTTGATACCAGAGAGGAAGACATAAGGACACATCATAAAACAATTAATTTTAAAACCAACTCATCTTTCTTTCTTGCAGATATGATGTTGAATTCAATGCATGACGACGAAAGTATCAATTTTACCTGTTATTTCGTCGAATATCTGCAAACTTCCAAATATGGTAAATTTCATTTCATATATTCTTTGAATTTAAAAATATTTAAAATTTTTAACATTTAATGTATTGCACGCAATTATATTAACTTTCATAAGGCAGAATTAATCGATTCTTAATGTTCAGTGTTATGCTTTTTTTTAAATCGACCATAGACCCCTTTAAAAATTATGTTTCTCATTGAACCTTCAGATATTATTGAATTAATTAGGGCATACATAGACCTACATATGACTGTGACATGTGTGCGTGTGTTAAGTTATTGTACAAAGTAAGATTGGTTCACTTATGGATCATCTGATTGCAGTAGACGTTAGGGTGATTTAATTACCCTTGTCACCACTATAGAAATGCTGATTGGCACACTACCCTATCGTAAGATGTTATACAGCTATACGATGACAGGCTATCAGATGGCAAAACGGCAAACCAAATAAATGTTTAACAGAAGCACAGACTACTTGTCCTTAGATTGTTCATGCGTTTGGAAGCAGCTTTGAATCGCAATGTTCAATCTACTATATTTCACATCTATGGTCAGAACCTGAAGAACACGCATTTATTAAGACTTCTTTTTTCAGATTTCATTGGTGAACTGTCTTGGCTACAGGATTACCTAAGGTCCATTAACTACACTGTGGTCAATATGAGACACGTCAGAGCTATTGGTTTGAGGTGAGTTCACATTAAAAAAAATTATTTTTAGAGTAAAATATTAAAATACAGATCATAATAATCAATTACTCCTACCCCTCTTACAACGACGACTAATAGAATAAAATTGATTGAAAATACTTAAGTAACAGTAAAGTTTCAGTTACTGCTTTCTAATGAAACGACCTGGCTAAGAGAAAATGATAAGATAGGCCGAGATATACCCCAAACCGATTATCAAAAATAAAACGCTTGCAAGAACAGGAACAAATCAGTAAAAAATTACTGAAACTGCACTGGGTGCCACGAATTGGAAGAGTAACTGAAAATATGTGGTAGCACAGTTGGTAGGATAACAGATAAAAAATCCGAAAGTTGCGAATTTGAACCTCGTTCTGATCAAATTCCGACGTATACGCTCAAATGTTTTCTCTTTCTCTCTCTCTCTTCAAAATTACTAGATGTTATCCTCGAATCTTTCCATTCGGTTTTGACACCTTACTCCAATAACTGAGCGACTTTCATTAACTACCTACTAATCATATTTACATTGCACATTTATAAATACTTAACGACATCTTCGATTGAATGGGGTAATTAACATTTATATGCTGACTTTTCAGTTTAATATAACGTGATATTCATATGCTCAGTTCAAATTTAAGGGATACATTGTGAATCACTTAAAATTTTATTTTATTTCATTCTATTCATATTCTTGTTTTCAGCCTGAGCTTAAACTTGGAACCTGAGATTAACGTTATTAACTACACACCTAACATACTTATGAATGAGTATCCATCTCGCGCAAAGCTAAGATATTGATAATTGTTACTTATAAACAATGTTTGAAAGTGATACATACTTAGAGAACTTGGCTTTGCAGATAATTTGTTTTCTTAGGCATACGCGTTGTATAAAATAGACTTAACATTTCTATTGACAAGAGCTTCAAAACAGATGAACCACATGTCGACTAGTAGGCACATTTCTACTCTGTAAAAAATTGACTTGGCTGATAGATATTGTATCTTATGGCCTCGTTTGCTAATCTAACATCTAAGGATTGGTTAGGTGAATCCTCATTTCTATAGAATGGGGTACAAAATTAGTGATATCGTAAAGGTTTTCTATGACGAAAGCAGTCCAAGGGTCAGGTTAGAAATAGTTTGGTCACAGGGTTCTGTGCACATAAAAAGGTTACCATTAGGGACTGTTGATTTAAATTTTAAGCATGGCCTTTGAATTATTCATTCCTACCTGTTCTACATTTGGAAAAAAGATCGGATTTGGAGGGCTGATATACGAGGGCTGTTCAGTAAAAAATGATCATAATTTTTTAAAGGTGATTAAAAAAAATCAAGAATAATACAATTAATATTGAATGTGTAATGGGATAATTAGAGAATAAATAGCGTAAATTTCACGGTCATGACGTCATTGATGAGGCCTTGGAAGCCGGCCAAGAACGCCTAGTTTTACTTTCGCCAACGACAAAATTGGACGTGACACGCGAAGTGCAATACACTGTTTTCTCCTCAAAAAATCGTCAGATCTTTCAAAAACCAATGTCATATGTGTTCCCCATCTTCCATATAGTCCTGATGTAGCTATGCGAATTTTTCTTTTTCCGAATATGAAGAAACTCCTACGGAAAAAGCGATTTTCATCATCACAGGCAGTGGTAAAAGTTGCGTAGGTGATTTTGAAGGACCTGTCAAAAAGTGGATTAAATCATGTATTTTAAGACTGTGAAAGAGGTGGGATAAGTGCATTACACACATGTAATGCAGAGTACTTTCAGAATGACCATAAAAATTTGAAGGATTAGTACATAACATTATATTTTATTAATTTATGATCATTCTTTATTGAACAGCCCTCGTATATCGTAGCAGCCGCATACGGGGTTAAATAAAATATGTCTATGGTGCTGAAGTAATAAATGAAAAGAACATCTTAAGGAACTTACAATTTGCTCTCAGACAGTAATATTTAAACGAGAGGGTTAAAACGGTGTTTGAAAACGAAATTAAAGGCTGAGGTCGTGTGCTTGCAGCTGGTGAACAAGCGTCGGAATCTCTTGACACTGGAAACACTTTATTAGATTGTTTTATAAATTCTGGATTGCTTAATATCCCAACACCAAGAACATGAACATAACAAAGATATTTTCGTAACGAATGACGGTAATAAAAGTATTAGTGCACTAAATCTATTAGATCTATTTGCAAAGAAACTAAAATATAATTTTGCAATCGCTTCTAGGAAATTTAGAATATAGAACCAGAAAAATATAATTATACTACACACAAGTATGAACATCAGTAGGTAATAAAGTCTGTGTTCTTAAGCAAAGTTTTATTCACACGAGTTCTTTTCTATGTTGTCATCTCACTAATCTATCAGAAACTAATGTATATATTATAACACTTCAAGAATTCCCATGCCACTAAGTAGACTATCGCGTGACAATAGTGGGAATTAAAGCTTAAACAAATGTGGTTCAACCTACTGCTCCTGAAAAGCATCTAACTGATGATTATCATTTTAAGCAGTTCTAGAGTTGAAACTTTGTTTAGAATGTTAAAGTAGTGCTTACGGTACGGAAGAACGGAACTATTACAACAGTAATGAAACTTTTATGTCAATGACAAAAACTAATTTTTTTTTTGACCTAAAGTAAGTGGAACAATAAAAGGTTAAAAGATGTTTCTTTCTGTGAGAATTTGCATAGTTTTAAAAGTGATATATACTAAGGATCAGTCCAATTCATACATTTGTCTGACTAATTATATTCATCCTTCACTGAATTTTCTTGTAGAAATTTCATTCTGGAGTTTTGCAAGAATTAATATGTTTGTGATGAAATATAGAGTTACAGTGAATTCTTACATAACGTAGGATTTATGGATATGGAATGGTTGCTTTTTCGTTAACTCTTCTTGTACCCAAATCTTTCTGAAAACCTAAGCAATTGTTGACTCTTTAAGGTATTCACGCACATAACTCCACTTTACAACCTGTAGTTTTCTCCATGACTTATAAACTATTTTGACCCTTGCCACCAACAAAACCTTTCCAAAGAATTCTATTCGCCAGAAGTAAGAGATGGAATATTTCAAAGGATTTTATTCTAAGGAAATGAGTAGTAAAATTGTTCAAAATATTATATTGTAAGAGCACAATAGGCCGATAGAAAGAACCAATAAAACCATCCCAAAAAAGTGTTCTGTTCTGAGGAGAGAATCAAAAGAATTATTCCAAAGAAAGATTCTATTTTGTGGAGAGGACCAATAGAATATTTCTAAGGGCAGAAAGAACCCACGGGATCTTAAGTAAAATGTGGTTATTTAGTTATTATATGAGTTGTGTGGTAAAACCAGTACTACACTTCTCGGAAATCTTATCAACCTTCGAGGTTTAAGAACTATAGAGTTCTCACACAGTTAGTTAACAAATAGAAACAAACAGATAAGCTGTAGAGATTTGGCTGATAACCCATTTGTTGGACTCGATGAAGTTAAGAATAGAGGATTTGATTGGGCATCTTGTTTGTCTTTGCACCATAATTTAGTCAATTCCAATAGGATTGAGTTACTTCATTCATATCAATAAAATCAACAGTATGCTATTCCCTGTAAAGTCTTATCAATATTTTCATGTTTCCACTTTATATCCCACAGCTATCAACTACTTTATATTTTTGCATCTGTTTACTTCGTTACGTAAACATTGTGACAAACCAGACCAAAGTTCACAGAGGGTACAGATCTACCCTGATATATGCGTACCATAAACCCCATCTAGATAAAATTTCCAGCATATCATCTCCCAGATAGGAGAGAGACGAAGGGGCAGATGTCGGGAAAGAAGGAAATAATAAGAACAGGATCACGGAGTATGGGCGCACAAAATAAAAACTTTGCTGCCATAGTAAGACCAAAAAATGAAACAAACACTACTTCAATAGAAACCAAAAAGATGATTAAATCAAAAATAGACATTAAAAGTCTAAATATTGGAATCAACAGAGTTGCAGATATTAGAGGAGGAGGAATTATAATAGAGACCAATACAGAGGAAGAATTAAATACAATAATGGCTTAAATAAATAAGAGGGAAAGTTTAGAGGATTACAAGGTAACAAGGCTACTAAACAAGACCCCCCACCAAAAAAAAAATTATTTTACATGAAATATTAGAAGAAAGGGGACAAGAAGAGATAGACGAAGCTATTGGAGAATTCGTACTCCAAGAGGAAGAAGGCTTTATGAAAACAAGATCTAAGTTTAAAAAAATAAAAAGCGGAATAAATTGGATAGTGTAATTACTCCCAGTGGTATTTGGAAGAGTCATGGACAACGATTCTATACGAATAGGTTGGGAAAGCATAAAGTTTAAAGAAAGTTTAAAACCAACACAATGTTTTAAATGCTGCAGATATGGTCATATAGCCAAAGTCTGCAGGGAAACACATGAAATATGCACAAACTGCGGCTCAGGAAGTCATAAATTGAGGGACTGTACGGTTAAAAGTAATTGTGTATAGTGCCTAAACCACAATCAAAAATTTAAAACAAGTATTGAAGTAGATCACAGTGCCACAAATAAAAAATGTAAAATGTACGAAAAAGAAATCAGGAACCTAGTAAATAAAATAGACTATGCCTAGAAACACAATTAATAGTTTTTAATAGGAGCTCACATTAACCTGGGAAACACAAAAGCAGCAGCAATGCAGAATAATCTGGACTAGGAAACAATGATTATGACTTTTTTTCATTGAACGAACCCTACTGGATGGAGGGCAGATTGACTGGCATCCCACAAAAATTATAAAATTATAGGCACAAACGAATCAAAAACAGCTATCCTGATCAAACAAAGAACAAACACACAAACGGTCTTAAAAATGGATTCCCTTACCTTTGTCTTAATAATCATAAACCAAGATGAGAAATTAATAGCCACAATTTATTCCATTTATTATTCCGAATTATATATAGTGAACTATAAGACAAATTTATATAACTGTAACAACACTATGACCACTCCGGATACAAAAGGAAAATGTTTTAGTGTAACGTTTTGTATTTCCCGGGGATAGACAGAGATAGAGAAGCATCTGGTTTCTCAGGCTATAATTATGCACAGAGCAGAATAGTAACTATATACTAGACAGGCTATAATTATGCACAGAGCAGAGCACTAGTAAGCAGAATAGAACACATTTAAAAATCTGCTTCAACCGAGGTCACTCTATATCAGCTGAAGCAAAATAATAATAACAAAGCTAGCTTCGATTTGAAAACGCGCAGAGCTTTTCGGATGACCCAATATGATACGGATAGATTTTATTGAAAATTCAAACCCACAAAACCCCCAACATTTTATTACCACCTTTTATTATTATTATTTATTTAAATGCGCTGCTTGAAGTCTTCTAAAATTACAAAATAACTTAATGTTGATCGATGGAAAATAAATTTTAGAACCTCAAATCCAATTAAGGATAAAAAAATTGTAAAAAATGGGGCCAAGAAAATCGAGTTCATTACCATTGGGTATATTGGGTGGGTTAGGCCGCTCTTTCTGTGATAATCTCAAATATATATTCTAATTGACCCCACATTAATTAGTTAATAAATTTTCGTTCATATCATTAATTTTGAACCAAAATTTAGTATTGATAAATGTTAACACATAAAAACTAACAAAAAAGCTTAAGTGTTGGTTACTGACCTCGTCAGGTCTCCTGATAGAAGTAAGGCGTTCCTGTCTCCCTTTGTGGTCTCTAGCAGGCACCCCACATCAATAGGTGGGACCCGTTGCCAGCTGAAATGACAAGCCCCTCCCCTACCTTACACATATCCCTGTTACACTGTTTATGTTTGAACAGAGACATTTTGAATTTTTTTGAGGCAATTTCCATAGTTTAATCCTTAAACATACTTTATATCTCTACTATTATAAAGTAAAGTTTTTTTGTGTGTGTTTATGTTCATGAAATGGTGCCCTGACGAATTTATGGCATTCACACTAATGAAATTTGGCACACATGTAGTACGAATGTTTTAGCAGTTTTATAGACCAGCCTGATTTAAAAATTTAATCTTGAAAATTTTAAAATTAATTTAATGTAATGTTTAATTATTATTCCCTTTCCTCCGAATGGCAACAGTCATGATCGGTATTGAATGAATCCGTATTTTCTGCGCGCGTGTAGCCGCCCTATTACTGGATATTCTTTATGAAATTTATTGTCTTTTTTAAAGCATATTAACTTTTAGTTAGCGTCAACTTTTATATGTTAATTTTTTTACTGTGCTTACTTAATTTTTGCGACTGGATAACGGTTGTGCTATATGTTTGTTATTGTTTCTTTTTTAGACTACGATACTTTGGATTTTGATTTTTTAAGCATATTCACTTTTAGTAATACTGAATATCCTTTATGAAATTTATTGCCTTTTTAAAAGCATATTAACTTTTAGTTAGCGTTAACTTTTAATATTTTATATTTGTATTTTTTTATTGTGCTTACTTCATTTTTCCAACTGGATAATGGTTGTGCAATACGTTTGTTATTGTTTCTTTTTTAGACTACGATACTTTGGATTTTGATTTTGTAACCATATTCACTTATAGTTTGGATTATTTGGATATTTTTTTCAAAGTCTAGCGATATTTTTTTTTATCTTTTGTGCAATTTCTGGTTTGTTTCATTTATGCTATCTTTTGTTTCTTTCTGTATAGTAATTCCGCTTTTGTAAAGTAAATTTTTATCATTTTTTTTATGTCTTATGGAAAGAAAAGCGATATTATTTTTGTTTTATTTGGTTTCCTAAAAATGTCCACAGAATTTAAAAGGTCTTTACTGCACTCAGTCCAATCTTGGATTTTAATCATTTATGCAAACTAAGAACATTTCTTCTATGTACCTCTACGCTCACAGGATGATGATGTGTTCTTCGAATTTTAACATTTTACTGAGAAGCAAACACATGTTCCGATGCATTGATGAAGAATGGAAATGTTGCAAAACAAAAACACACATAAATCGCTAAACTTCCAAAAAGATATCAAAACCAAAAGTTAAAGGTGATACTTTTGTACATATTTTGTTGCATAAATTATCAAAATTAAGTATTGTTATTCTTAATTATTCCTATTCTTTGCAAAACACACTCAAACACAGAAACAAACAAAAAAATTGCATAAAATAATAACTAAATTATGGCATTTCGCTAAAACGGCCTCTTTTAATTTACGCCCCACAATGTTTTGTTATACGGCCAAAAGAAATGCTGTTTTTATGCTTTTGTTTAGTATCAGCTTCTCCCTTTAGGCGACACTGCTACATTTTGCCTCACCAAAATATCAGTAATGTTTGCATAACATTGTCATAATTTTACTGCGTTGTCGCTATAGTGTACTTATACCAACATCGACTTTATACAAAGCCCACGTCGCAGCTCAAAATCCTATCGCGAGGCTACTTTTACACGCTACGATACGAACTGAAGTCGGTTCAGACTAATAGGTGTAGTTAAACATAAGTAACTTTTTCATATTCGTCTTACAATACACTCTACAGAAATAAGGAAGTATTAAAATGTATTACGTAACGGCCAATCACGGTTTTGTTTTTAGAAATATGCTAAAATGCTGTCTTGGATTTAAACATTACTTTATTAATGACACCAATGCTCTAACCCTTCACAATGCTGGCTTCTTATATCACTGCCTTTTTTGCATATTGGGGGCTGTAAATTAAAAAAATACTGTTATTACGAAATGATGTTATTTGTTAATCTATTTATTCTATTTATGTTTGTTTCTGTGTTTGGGTGTCTTTTGGAAAGCATAGCAATATTTAATTATGTTAATTTATGTAACGTGTAAATTTACAAAAGCATATACTTTAACTTATGGTTTTTATATCGTTTTGGAAGTTAAGCAATTTTGTGCAGTTTACGTATAGCAACGTTTCCACCGTTCATGAAAGCATCTCTCAAATGTGCATAATGTTCCACTCTCTGAGTCCCTCTGATTCAACGATATTCAAAACAAAATTTTATACTTTTGTAAATTTACGTTGCATAAATTATCATAATTAAATATTGCTATGTTTTCCGAAAGTCACCCAAACACAGAAACAAACAAAAAATTGCCTAAACGAGCAACAAAACTATGGCATTTCGCTATAACTGCCTTTTTTTTTTAATTTTCGGTCCACAATATTTCGTTATAGGGCCAAAAAAAAAACCCGCTGTTTTTATGTTTCTGTTTAATTTCCAGAAGCCAATCTTCATTTCAGAGGCTGCAATTTGCTGCACAGGAAGATGGAAGTATTCAAATGTGTTAGGTAACAGCCAATCACGGTTTCGTTTTAACAAATATGCAAAAAAAAGGTAGTCTTGGATTTAAACATCATTTTGCCAATGCTGGCTTCTGATATGAATGCCTTTTTTGCATATTGGGGGCTGTAAATAAAAAAAAATGTTATTGCGAAATGCTGTTATTTTGTTTATCTTTAATGTTATTTTTTGTTTGTTTCTGTGTTTGGTTGTCTTTTGGAAAGCATAGCAATACTTAATTTTAATAATTTATGCAACATATAAATTTACAAAAGCATAAACTTTTACTTTTGGTTTTTATATCTTTTTGGAAGTTTAGTTATTTCTGTGTACTTCATTTTTTTTTATCGCAGCATTTCCACCGTTCATCAACGCTTTTCTCAAATGTGCATACCGTTCCACTCTGAGTGATCTCATTCAGTCGTATGTACAACACCTTCTCCGATTCAATCCCCGAATACATAGCGACAATAAATTGATGAAACAGGTCTCTGCTTTTTAAAAACATATCCAAATAATCCAAACAAAAAGTTAATATGCTTTAAAAATGATAATCCAAAGTATCGTACTCTAAAACAGAAGCAATGACAAACAACATATTGCACAACTGTGATCCAGTTCCAAAAATGGAGGAAAAACAAAAAATATATACTTATATTTTACATTATGATAATCCAGACTAAATGTTTACGCTAACTAAACATTAATATGCTTTTAGTAAAGAAATAAATTTTTATAAAGTATATCCATTAATGGGGCAGCTACATACGCACTGTAAATACGTATTTAGTCAATAACAATTGAATACTTGCTATTCGGAGGAACACAACAATAATTAAACATCTCATTACATTACTTTTAAAATGTTCTGGATTAAATTTTAAAATTTGTGATGGACTATAAAATTGTAAAATATTCACACTACATAAAATTGTAAAATATTCACACTACATAAAATTGTAAAATATTCACACTACCTATGTGCCAAATTTCAGAATAAGAAGTACTATAGCAGGGACGTGCCAACGTATTGAATAGAGGAGGACCGACCATAGGCGTAACTAGGTTTGTTGAATTGGGGGGGGGTGCTCCCGAAAAGTACCCCTGTAAAAAAGGGAAAATAAATTAATTATATTAATATTTATTAATTATAATTAATAAATTATAAACAGTTAATTAATTTACATAAAAAGATATTCATCAATTAACACTCGATTTTTAAAAATCATATTTTTTTTCTTTATACAATATTTACTAAATGACTTTAAGGTGAATTTTAAAACTTACAATACATTTAAATTAGAAATTAAAACGTCGATTTTTTCGTAAACGTCTCGATTTTTCTGAACTTTTTAGATTTATATTTGATTTGCTTGAAGCACATGGGTAAAAATTATCTCGATTCTGACTCTGCCGCCTATGAGTGCTCATAATTTTTTAAACAGAATCTATATTTAAAAATTCGGTTTCAATGAAGCACAGTAGCCAAAATTTTTAAAATCCAATGAAATAAGTTAAAAATTAATTTTAAAAACTAATAACAATAATTAAAATATAAAATGTATTTGAAAATTTGGTTTAAAAAAGCACAATTGACAGTAATAAAATATTCCATTTTTAATCGAAAAATTTTCCTTTGACCTTTTACTCTGCATAATCTAGTATGAGTTCTTTAAAACAGAATTTATCACTAAACTTATTTTCGATAGTTATAGTCAATCTACTTAGTCTATGTAGAGTGATTGTGGATCTGAAATAATTTTTGATGATTTTTAATTTGGAAAAACTTTTTTCACCTCTTGGAGCTTACATAGGCAAAGTTTTAAAATTCGAAGAGTGCAATATTAATATAAATATGATAGATAATAATAAACCCCTGTGGAAAATTATATTGAAAATTCCTTGTTTTTTCGAGAATGAGGAAATTTTCTATTAATTAAATTTTAAGGCTCATATGTCGGTAATTGGTAATTATTAGTTAATATCGTATTTGAGCAACACAACGGGCTATTAACGGCGGTCCGGGATTAATCCTTTAAGAAAAAGATCCGATGACAATACCTCGTAATTTTGAACCACGGTCAGATGACGAAACAACACCAGAGCTAGCACCCCACTCTCCAAACTTCCACACCAACCCAACGTGAGGTCGACAGATTTAAGGTGCACAAGCCGCCTCTACGCCATACGCTTACAAACAACCATGCCCCGACCCGGATTCGAACCTGGAACCTTCCTATCTAGATGCTAACACCTTAACCACTATACCGGTTGCACTGTAAGCATCAACAAGGTACAATCACTTAAGTCATACGACTCCGTCTCATTAAACCGTGTTTCTCCCACGGTCAAGTGTTCGACAGAATTTAATACCTTTTTACTTTTTATAAACAGATATTACTTCAATTTCTTGCCACATATGGTTGTTTTAATAAGTGTACATGTATACTATCTCGTCGGAAATTAATCAAATATAAAATGCTAATTTTTATAGTTTGTTTTCCTTTCGCACATGGCACACACTTATTTCATTTCATTTAATTGTTTCGAAAGTTGCATTTCACATCTACAAACATTGCTAATTTTAAAAATTTAGGTTTAGATTTAATTTTTATATAATTAATTTAATTTTTAATAATTTTTAGCAGATTTAATTTTTAAAAATTATTTAACTTTTATAATTAATAATAAATTTTTTAAAGAAAATCACATTTAAGGTATCGATCTGGTGTAAAATATCTCCGCAGATTCAAAATCTGCTGAAATTTTTTCTCTATCTTCAACGATTGCAAAGATAGAAACTTGGATAAGAGCAATAAAGAAAACATAATTTAACTAGCCACTGCGTGACTAGCACGGCGTTGCCCGTGCTTTACTTTGTGGGGTTAGGTGTGTTCATTGTGAACGTTTGTAAACCACTGGTGTTTGCTACGCATTTCCATTTCCTACGCATTTACTTTCCTTAGGCGATTGATCCCGGACCGTAGTCAAGAGCCGGTGAGTTGCTATAGTACGACGTTAATTAAAGTTACCTCGGATCTCTCAATTATGGAATTAATCCCATACCCTCGTTAATAGCCAATTGTGTTGATTTTGTGTGATGTTAATTAAAAATTTCCTCAGATTTCAAATTCGCTGAAATTTTTAATAAAAACATGTAGAATTTCTGTTGATTGTTGTATTTTTTTTTCAATCCGTCTTATATATACACATGCATATTTTACACATTTTACTGCAATGCCAAAAATTATATTTTCTAAGAATTAAGAGATTTAAGTTTTTGGAAAAGGCAGTTGAGAAAATTGAAAGGAGAGAGAAAACAGGCTTTTGTACTAAAAACCGAAAAAATTAGTGTCTTCTTTTTTAAATTTAGATTTTTTTTCTTAATTTTTACTATGATGCTTTTTTTATTTAAAAATACAACTTTCTACGACAACGTAACAACATCGATGTTAAACAAACATCAGCTCCAATAAATCGATGGTAACTACTTCGATGTTCCTTCTCTACTTTCAATTAGTTGTAATTGAAAAAATGGAACGCATTTGAAAATCTTTGTTTCGAGAACCCAATCTGAGGGACTCAGATTAGGGATGCGACATAGATGTCGATGTTTACAAAACACCGATGTTTTTGTAACATCGATGTTTATACTTGTCGATGTTTTATTTTTAAATAAAAAAAGTTCCGTTAGAAAAATTTAAAAACTAACCAAATAGCATAACTTTTATAACTAGCAAATTGAACATATATTTATACCAAAGTAACCAAGGAAGAAGGATCTGAAAAGTAGGAATACGACATCGATATCGATGTTTTCTAAACATTGATGTTTTAGAAAAAAACATGGATGTATTGGAGCTGATGTCGCATCACTAGTTGCTAAACCAGTTTTAAGAAATGGGGAAACAAGTTTAAATACACTGAATTTTAAAAACATCGATGTTTTTGGGACGATGTATTATCAAGATCGATGTTTTAATTTTGAACATCAAAGTTTCAAAACATCGATGTTTTGTTGTCGATGTCGCATCCTTAGCTCAGATACGGGTTTGCAGTTTGCAATTAAAATCCGTCGATGTGAAGACAGAAAACACGCGAATTAACGAACCTGATATCAGTAACTTCAACATGAGATTCAAACCGCTGAACTCAACAGAATTGATCACACCAGCTTCCTTTTTTCGCTCTACGGGAAACCCCTCCAGCTATCGTGTTTCGGTTAGTGATAAAACTATGCAACCATAAACATCCGCCTTTCAGAATGACACCGAGGATATAGATTTGTGCTCCCACAGAGCTGATGTAAAGTGACAGATGTGGCAGTTTCGTCTTCCCGCTTCTTTGGGTGGACCTGTCACAATGCTCGTTTCTAAATCCTCCCGTGTCAAAATTTGAGGGGCCGGAAGGAGTGAATGTTTCAGCTTGAAAGAGCTCTTGGATGGTCAGTATCATGGGCACAAGAAACAGAAGATTTTTTAATGGAAGGTATGCAACAAAAATTTCAGTTGAAAAGGAGATTCGTAAATGTTTGGTTGCAGACAGAAATCCTTTCAGTATTGATAATGTGTAACAACTTATACATATTAATTGAATAATCCCTAACCAGTTGGTACGGCAACGGATTTGCAATCGGAGGGATGCAAGTTAGAAAATAGAACTAACCAAAAACCGTCGAGTACACGGGGGCTGTTGCACGTTAAATTTGTCGTGGCCTCAAATGCTCTCGTTGGTTTGTTGTTTGTTGTTGTTGTTGTTGTCGTGTCTATGCATACAGTACTAGTGCAAAAGTTTAGAGTCCTCCAAAAGCCTTGGTGACAAGATCTGCAATTTCTGGAGCTCGATGGCTATGCAGGATTTCGATTGGGGGTGCTCCAAGTTAAAAGAGGGAACCGATAATGGCCTGGAAGTCAAAAACATGATCTGGAGTTAGTTGCTATTGGGGACAGTACCTGCAGATGGGATAGGATTTTATATTAGTTCGTGAAATATTCATGCCTTTGAACTGTCCAGTACGTAGCCTAGCTATTGCAGAGGAGAGGTTTCTTGGGCAGTTTAGATCGGGGATTGTTGGCTTTCTAAAATGCTGGTTATAGATCCTTCGCCTGGCGACGGCATTCGCATTTGCACAGGTGAGTACTCGAGGTTGGTCTTTGTCGCGTGCTTCCTTTGCAAGGGCATCTGCACATTCGTTCCCCTCAATTCCAACATGAGCTGGGATCCACTGGAGAGTGCAAGGTATATTCAATAAATGGAGAAGAGTATTAATTTCTTGCGTTATTGTTTTTTTACCATTATGTATGGCTTCGAGAGCTGATTTTGAGTCTGAGGGTTTGTTGTTTAAGTTTAGAAGGGGGTTCCAGCTCAGGTGCTGATTTCGTCATCTGACCTTAATTCAATATTACGAGCCGTTGTCATTGTATCTTTCAATTCGGGATTAATCCCGGACCGTAAACAATAAAACGTTATGTTGCTCCAGTCTGACGTTAATTCACTACCTACTTACTTACCCTTCACTCTCAGATGTCAAGAAAGAGACTTTTGCTGCTACACTCTGGTGAAATTCTAGAGTAAATTTTTTTTTGGTATCTTAAACACATTACACGATAAAAGGATGTTTATTTACTTGCAATTATGGTCTTAATAGAGAGTGTTTTGAGTAAATTACATCCTAATTTTTATTTACAACATTTACACAGTGAGGAATTTGATATGGTTTTTGATATACATATATATATAGGAATTATTTCTTTTCTAACATTAAAAATAACAATTTCCCTATACCTCTATTTAAGACCAGATCAAATCCTCTATTTGTTATTTTGTATTTTGTGAAATTTT
This sequence comes from Metellina segmentata, assembly GCA_947359465.1. Classification (NCBI taxonomy): domain Eukaryota; kingdom Metazoa; phylum Arthropoda; class Arachnida; order Araneae; family Tetragnathidae; genus Metellina; species Metellina segmentata. Next base: position 42,902,009 of record OX375880.1, read on the forward strand.
CCATCTGATACAAGTTCAAATCTAATCTCATCTAATCTTTTAGTGCCTAAATCGGTTCCTTAAAATATTAAAACGCATCATAAATTTGTATATATTATTGGATGTAGATACATAAAAGATGTAGATATTTTTTTATAAATCATGGATATTACTATACATTCAGTTTTAGATCGAAAAAACAGATTTTTCTAAATTAAATAGGGTCCACTGTAGCTCATTTGGAAGAGTCTCGGATTAGCAAACGGAGGATTTCGAGTTATAAGTTATGTACAACAATAGACCATCGTACACGAGGGAACTGGTGTACGTTACATCTGTCGTGGTCTAAATAAGGTCTCCTCACGTTGGTGAGATGTGGAAGATCGTAGAGTGGAGTGACATCTCAGGTGTTGACCTCGTCATCCTAACGTGGTTGAAAGTTACGAGGTGTTGTCCTCGATCTTTCCCTTCGCGACTGATCCCAGACCGTCACTGTTGCTACAGTACGATGCAAATTCAGCAACTTACCTACGAAAATAAATGTTACTTTTATGTTTTAACTACATATCATGCAAATTTTGACGGTCATTTGCACTGTGTGGTCTATGTTTCGTACATACAACTTTTATAATTTTATTTATATTTAGTAACATTCTTTTATTTTTAACTATACTGGTTCTGACGTCTATTTCGCGAAAAATTCACATTATTTTGGTGCACGGAATTGCCAAAATGCAAAACAAATTTTTAAACTTTGTCTGCCTAAAGCTTTTTTTTAGTTCGTATAAATCAATTTATTTGAGTTGGGAGCTAAAATGTGATTTATATACGCCAAAGAAAACAATTTTCGTTAGTATAATAAACAGTTGTCCAACATAAAGAATTTTTTTTCCAAAATCAGTCACTGGACTCTATCCTTGGTCACTGCCAGGCCGGAAGTGATGGTCGACTACTTCCAATGGCGGACACTGAGGACCTGTCCTTGACTATTGCAAGGCCGGAAGTGATGGTCACTTGTGAAGGGGCCCCCAGTGGGAGAACCATCATACATATATAGTATATTTGTTTTCGGAAAAATTTTTCAAGCGTCAGAAAGTACAGTAGAACTCCAATTATCCGAACTCCGACTATTCGAATCGCTGATTATCCGAATCGCTTTCAGAATTTCAGAAAAAAAAATTAAGACGGAAACGTACTGCGATTCGCAAGATAATGATTCTGGGTTTCAAATTCTAAATGATGATGAACTTATTGAAAGTGTCGAGGAAATATATGACCTGAATGTCGAAGTTGAAGCAGACACGGGACCATCTGCTAGTGAAACATTTGCCGGCCTTGAAACTGCGTTGAAGTGGATGGAGCGTCAGCCCGAGTGTGACTACATGCAACTCTCACTGTCAAGCGGTTGAGCGACTTGACTGCCCGAAAACGGATAAAGACAGTCAAACAGCTTGCTTTGACAGAGATGTTCAGCAAGCAATGACTTTAATTTACAGTAATGTAAGTACTAATGTACGGCACTTGTAAGTACGCTTAACATGTAAAAGAGTTGGCTTTTTATTTAATTAATTAAAATCTATTTTTCTTTAAAAATAGTTTTTTTTCTCCCATTTTTGACATACATACATACATATAGTAATTAATTAAAATACATATAGACCCTTTTTTTTTGGAAAAAATCCAATTATCCGAATGGGGTCCGGTCCCAATTGATTCGGATAATTGGAGTTCTACTGTATAAGAAATAATATATTAGTGCTTGTGATAGTGTGAAAGCGATCCGTGAATTTAATTTTTATAGGGCGCATGCAACTGCAACTATTGTATTTGTAAACTTTATTTTGTCTTCGTAGGTATTTTGGTATGGTACGCATTTTAAATGACGTCGTACTGGAGCAAGACACGGGCTATTGGCGACGGCCCGGGATCAATTCCAAATGAACAAATCCGAGGACAACATGTAATTTGAAACCAGTGTCATATGAAGAGGCCACACCTGAGCTGGCTCCCCACTTTCCAAATTTCCATGCAACAAGCTGAAGTGAGGACATTTGAGGCCACGGCTAATTTAACGTGCACCAGCCTTCACTATCACACGACAGTCTTGGGCTAGATTCCAACTTGGAAACCTGCGGTTGATAATCTGTTACTCTTCCTATTTTGTCTTGATATTATATTTGGAAACTAAAAAAGAAATGTATTTTTAATTAAGGGCCACAGTATCCCGGTTTGAAGAGAAACGGATTAGCAACCAGAGGGTTGCGAGTTCGAAGCCAATTAAAGACTGTCGTGTACGAAGGGGGATGGTGCCCGTTAAATCTGTCGAGGCCTCAAATGTCCGCAAGTTGGCGTGGTTTGGAGAGTGGGATTGATCTCGTCATCTGAAAGTGGTTCAAAATTACGAGACATTGTCTTCGGATTTTTCCCTTCGAGTTTGATCTAGTTCAATAGCTAGTTGTATTGCGTCAGTGCGATTTTATTTAATAACTGGTGGAATAATCCGTCGTTGCTCGGGTTTCAAATATGACCGATACAGCTAAAATATGACCACGGCATTTCACTGTGTTAACTCAAGAACACAAACTCTGTAGAACGTGTTTCCTACCGCGACATCTAAAATATGACCGCGACATCTAAAATATGACCGCGACATTTCTCTGTGTTAACTCATACACAAACCTTGAAGAACGTGTTTCCTTGTCCATGTCCATGTATTGCAGAAAAACAAACTTTAGATTGTGAAACTGGGGCTTCGAGGGCCAATTTTCATGGGTACAGATTGGTCCGAAGACAGGAAAGAAATAGCCTATGTTTTCCGCAGTGTTCTAAAGTATAAGTGTACCAAATTTGGTGCGGATTGGACATACGGTGTAGATTTGTATAGATAATATACATACCCACAAACAATCTCTGAAATCTGAAAGGTGGCAACCCTGAGTATGCAATATGGTGATCCCGCATTTATTTGGCCGACCAACCGGTATAGTGGTTAAGGTGTTAGCCTCTAGATCGGAAGGTTCCTGGTTCGAATCCGGGTACGGGCATGGATGTTTGTAAGCGTATGGTGTAGAGGCGGCTGGTGCACCTTAAATATGTCGTATCCGAAAGTCCTCACGTTGGGTTTGCGTGGAAGTTTGGAGAGTGGGGTGCCAGCTCAGGTGTAGCTTCGTCATCTGACCGTGGTTCAAAATTACGAGGTGTTGTCCGCGGATCTTTTCCTTAAGGGACTGATCCCGGACCTTCGTCAATAGCCCGTTGTCTTGCTCTAGTATGACGTTAACTAAAATTACCATTACCCGCATTTATTTGAACCACAGCTGATAACAATAAGTTTAGTTGAAAAATGTGTAGTTGAAAGTTTGGGTTTTGAAGTTGGAGTGTGCTGCATTTTCTGCTGCCCTCCATAATCCATTGAAAGGTATGTTGCTCAAAGTCCTTACTACTGTCTGTTATGTTTCTATCTAACATAAAAAAATTGACTTTTGCTTCTGGGAACTTTAATGCACCTACAGTTGAATGTTTATAGTTACCCCATATTTTTCAAAGTACGGGGTAATTGTAAACATCTTTGGCAATAGTTTCGTTCGATTTGAGTGAAATATCAAAGTAAGATAGTGACAAGTTTGTTTAATAGGGCGAAGGATGGTTTATTACTTCATCAAGAGTTTGAGAAAAGGAATGGAAAGTGAACATAGAAATTTTATTTACAATAACCCCGCCTGGCCCTATTTGGTTTTCCTTTTCTAAATTTCGTTAATGATTTAAAATGGCAAAAAAAGAGTATTTTCGACTTATTCTTTATTACTTCCGAAAAGGCAAGAATTTTTGAATACGTAAAAGAAGATTGTGTTGTTCAGGGTGAAGGTATCGTTGATGATTCCACGTTCCGTAAATGGCTCAAAAAGTTTCGTAATCTGGACCAGTTTATTAGTCTGAAACCTCAGAACTTTAATTTTCTTCTACTCATGTGAAAAATACGGGATGAACTTTTCAAACTCAACTCAATATGATAGTTGATTAGTCAATAAGAATTAGGTTAAACGCCAAACAGTTGGAACAGTTTGTGACGATTTAACCTTCCAATAACAGCGTAGTATCGTCTTGACGAGCTGTCTTGTCATTATTAAAACTGGTCAGATCTTCAAGGGCGAGATACCTCGTCGAAAGCAGTTGGACTGTTATGGTGGCTTCAAACCAACGGCGACAGTAACAAAGACAGGCAACATTTTGTTGCTTGTCTCTGTCGCTGTTAAAAAAGCCTTCATATCCGCGAGCGACAAGAATTTATTTGCGCATGCGCATAATCTTTTTCGAAAGCAAAATATTTAATTGATTATTTCTTATTCTTACAAATTGGCTGACAGATCACGTCCGCATTTAACAAAACTCCTTTTACAGCGAAAACGTTCCTTTTTTATCACTGTCCCTGAAATTGGCCCTTGAAAAGTCATATATCCAATGACATTCACGGACCAAAGAAATTAAAATTTCTTCAATAGTATTTCCGTATATTTCACTGAAATAGTTCGCTGAAACCAAAGCTATAGAGAAAGCTTAGCTGGAACGTCAACAAAAACGCACGTATCGAGAGTCACAATCTTTATTCTGATTGGCTGTTGGCATGGCGACAGAGACAAAAGTTGAACTTCTTCCAAGACTCGAAAGCGCAGCGACAGAGACAAACCGGGAGAAACAAAATTGTTTGTAATACGCATGCGCAATAGCGAAGAAACATGTATTTTGCCGCTGTCGCCGTTAATGTGAACCACCATTAAACTCAAAACGACTGTTGTGTCTTGTGATACTGAAGCAACCAGTGTAACTCCAAGTCCAACAATGCATTTGATATTTATAAAGATACATCGCAACAGACAAGCATAGAGAACGATACGAACAGCGTAAAGACTCACAGGCAGCTATCCCACCGCGTATTATAAAAAGGATTGCATCAGACAAATGAACATAAGAATGTGTATACAGGAAACAGTAGTGGCAAACACTGGAAAGAGTATTATAAAACACCAGTGATTTACGACTCATCCATGTAAGCACTCGAAAGAAATATGCAGCAACGATGATAGACTATGTTTTAAGGTAATCCCGATGTGCAATCATAAGATAGTATTTTTGCAACTGAAGTTTGTTTGCATGGAAAATCTCACTCGTAGAATAAATACAGACGGGCTAGACAATTTTCAAAGAAGCTTCCACAACAGATTCTGATATAATTAAGAAAAATAAGTCCATCTTGACGTAAGTATTAATATACATTCCCATGCGCCCACATTAAAATACACACCGTAATCACAATCGGCACAATCTCGCTGTAGCAACATTTCTCTCTCTCTCTCTCTGAAGTCGAGAAACTTTTGAAGCATGTCTTCTCTTTCCATTAAAACTCAAGCGCAGTTAGGAGAGAAAATGTATAATAATCGAAGCTTTTATAGCCGAAACCTTTTACAAAAAATGTTTTGCAGAATTAAGGGCGTAGTATTTGAAGGAATCCCAGCTGGAGTGTAATTCATCGGAAAAAGTTTGATAAGCTAAAGCTCAAGAAGCTTTTTTTTATGCACAATATTTTTTTGAGAGCGTTACCCGTCCAATTTCTTTCTAGTTCGCTCCGCAGTTTTAGGGTTTTATTGTTTTTCCGTTTGAAACACGCACACACACAAAAAAGTGGGATAAGTCAGGAGCTTATTAATGTATAGATGTTGTTCATGTGGACAATATTTATGTGAAAGTTTCAAAGACAATAAATCTGTCGTATAAAAACGAAGCAAAGTCGTAGGAGATCCACCTGGTGGTTATCTGGATGAGATAGTGGACAGTGATCTAATACGAGATACTTTTTTTTTAAATTGCGTTGGTGACTGTCTAATGAAAAATTTTGCAAACATCTTTTTGGTTTTCAACACTGTCTCGAAAGCTGCTTCGGAATGTTGATGTATTTTTTGGTAAACTACATTGCAAATATGCGCAAAAAGCAATTTTATAGAATTTTTCGAATTAGCTGTTTTGGGAAAAGATTACCAAATATGAGTCACCAAGCTTTCTTACACTGGCATTAAAGCAGTTTCGGAACTTTGATGGATGTTTTAGCAAAATACATTACAAATATGCGCTTTATAAAATTATTTTTGGATTAAGATGTTTTGAGAAAAGGTCGTCAAATGCGAGACACTAAGCTTTCTTAATATGATATTGTGCATTCACAATGACAACGAAATGCTACAAGTGTGACAAAAAAGTATATTTAATAAAAAACTAATTATTTATTTCTGCAAAAACTTTTCAATTAACTTAACAACTTACCTATACGGCTAAAGATCAGTCAAAAAGAAGTCTTTCAAACTCTTAAAAGCAATGTGATATAATAGGTTGTTACTGAAGTATGGGTCGGTATTCAATGGGGAAAGTTATGTTTACAATGACCAGTCTCCGTAGTTAATAGTTCATGACACTTACAGTAAATGACGACACCATACGGTAAGGATACAGGAGCACCTGTATCGTTACCGTATAGTGATATGGGCAAGTATCTCAAATTCGTCCCCTTTTCACTATGCCTGACCAGATTTTGATGGACAAGATATCTGGTTATTAGAAGAAAACAGGCCACACCTTGATGGACGAGAGATCTTGCTATTAGAAGAAACTAATCAGATCTTGATGGTTGAAATATCTTGTCATTAGAAGATAACTGATCCGTAACTGCATCATAATTGAATTGGCAATATCTTGACGACTAGATGGCTTGTCAGAAGTAAGTTTGGACAGATCGTGATGACGAGATTTCTTGTCTTTAATAAAATTGTTAAGATCTTTATGGACGAGATGCCTGTTCAAAACGACTTGGAGGGTTGAAACTGAAAAAAAAAAAACCTCGATGCATTATAACACAATAATTTGGAGTGAAAAACTTAAGGTACTGTGGAAGGTGACGTGGATGTGGGAAAATTTCTCTATATTAAAAAATGTCACCGCCGCCACAGGTTGGAAAACTGTGTTGTTTAGCTCGATTCTTAGACGGTTTCCCGAGAAAGTACTGATCGGAAAAAAACAAAATTAACATGGTTTGTTCTTCATTGTATTCCCTGGACAATTATTAAGATTTTTTTCCGATGCGGCTATTAGTTTAGGGTTTATTAAGTGTCAAAATTGAAGAAGCGAAATTTCTTCCGCGAGTGAGCAAAACACATGCAAATTTTCAGTCTTCAGCCGTGAGTTTTTTTAAGAGTACCTCTCAACGTAAATTTTTGCAGCTAGTCTAGTTTTCTTTTAAATTTCAATTTGGTTCTTGATAATATTTTTTTGAAATTCGGGAAAAATCAGGACATTTTTGTTACTTTTTTTTTTAAACTGCCGTATCTATATCTTACTGCTATTATTTTTTAATTTTTAAACTATCGCAGTATACCTCAGAATGTACTCTTTCTTACGGTACTATTATTTTTGAAATCGGTTAATAATTAAATTCGATGCGATCAAAAGTTGGTCATACAAAATTCGAAATCTTTGGATATTTTCGCTACTTCTTGTTAAAATCGTTATATCTACAGCAAAAACCATTATTTTTTAAATTTAAGAACATCACTGAATACATTACATTACACTCTTTCTTATGGTACAATTATTTTTCAAATTGGTTAATAAATAAAATCGATGCAATTCAAAGTTGGTAATACAAAATATTCGTAACTTTCAGATCATAATTTCCGATACAAAACTAAAACTGTCATATCTATATTGTATTACTATTAGTTTTTAATTTTGAAAATATCGCAGTTTACCTCAGAATGTACTCTTTCTTACTGTACAATTATTTTTAAAATTGGTTCATAAATAAATTCGATGCAATCAAAAGTTGGTGACACAAATTTCGTATTTTTCAGTTCGCATAGCAGGTTCCGCAAGCAGTAGTGGGTTGCATTTTTGACTATCGGGTTTGCCAGATATCAAATTTATCGTAGCAACAACTGCCATACAAACGATTTCTTTTTATTTGGCGAGGAAAAAGGCTCGCTTTTTTCCCTCTGTTCTCAGACAGTTTACCGAAAAAGTACAAAGTATAGATCATAAAGTTTGGAGATAAACACGGTTTACTTAAAATTGTACAGGGAACAAGATGCAGAAGATTTTTTACTGATGCGGCTATTAGTTTAGGGTGCATTAAGTGTTAAAGCAAAAAAAAAATTGAAATCACTTGCGAAAGAAGTATTGGTTTGCGAAGCAAACCAAACGGGATTGCGTAGCAATTCCCATGGGTCGAAGAGCGTAAACGAGCAGAGGGCGAAGCCCTCGTTGTGACGTCATGGACCGGAAAGTGAAATCAGGATAATACGAATTATGCAGATAGTTTCACTCTGCGAAAGGAATGTTGGTTTGTATATGTAAAACGAGTGTTTGTAAAAGAAATGCATATGTAAAAGGAGTGTTGGTTTGCGAAGCAAACCAAATGGGATTGCGTCCCCGGGGGTTGGCGAGCGTAAGCGAGCAGTGGGCGGAGCCCCCTAGTTATACAAAAAAATGCGTCGGGAGTTACCGACCTGTTGATTAAACAGAAAGTGATTACAAGAACAGAAAATAAACTGTAAAAAATTTACTTAAACTGAACTGTTGACACAGCACTACAGACCATGAAACAAAAAGGTAGCTTTAACCTTATATAATGAAATGAAACGGTCTTTACTAGACTGCAATATCACCTCCAACACTGATGCAGGCTTTACACTACGTTTACATGCTTAGAATGAAAGCCACTAAACGAACCACTAAAGACATCGCAAATATATCGTTTATGGTTTTTATTTTAGCGTAAATATCATAGGAAGGAAAAGGTAGGATGTTTCCAAGACTCGTATTTATCTCCCTATGCGATACCTATCGATTACGTCAACGCATCTTAGAAACCTATCTGTTTTACTAGTAAAGGCTATACATTGTAATGCCCAATCATACCAAATAAGCTGTGCCAAACACAAGATAGACAACATCAAGTAATAGACTTATACGCGTATACTCTACGTAATGAACCTTACACGTACCCTACTCGTAAGCTTTACTGACACAAAAGAGAGAAATACACCCAGGGAGGAATCGGTCATGCGTCATCTACAATTGGCCGTTTATTAACGCAGCGGACAAACCCACAGATAATATTGGTAGGAGACTCAAACATCTGCTGGTGAAACAAAATTAAATGTGTTCTTGTTTGCAAATGCCAGAATAGTAATTCCGACCCCTCATTAGTACAAGAGTTTACTAATACTTCTGAACGTCTGCAACTTTTCCAATACTTCTCACGGTCTGTAACGTTTCTAATACTTCTCAGCGTCTGTGACATTTCCAATACTTTTCAGCGTCTGTAACGTTTCCAGTATTTCTGAACGTATGTAATGTTTTCCATACATCTCCAACTTCTGTAACGCTTCTCATACTTCTGAACGTCTGTAACGTTTCCAATACTTCTGAACGTCTGTAACGTTTTCAATACTTTTCAGCGTCTGTAACGTTTACAATACTTCTCAACGTATGTAATGTTTTCCATACATCTTAACGCCCTTGTAACGTTTACAATAGTTTTGATTGTCTGTAACATTTCCAATACTTCTCAACGTTTGTAAAGTTCCAATACCTTCCCAACTTGAAATAAAATAAACTCACAGTAAAGCCTAGAGAGCTAACTAAAAAGTTATAGAAGATTTAACAGTCAATATTCCATTTTGTCATAAGTATTTTTATGAATACCTACTTTTAGTAATAAATTTATAAATATCACTGCATTTCAAGATCTTTTGATTAATTATGAGCCGAAAACTTCCGCCAGTAGAGTAGTAAGATAAATATAACCCTCCCTCTCTATACAGACAGTTGCACAGCTTAATATCCAACTAATTATTGAGAAAAAGCGAGACCAGATATTCATTTTCGATGTTACCATACTATTTTCACACGCGAATACTTTCTGTTGTACAAAGAAATGAGCTCCAATAATTCACGAAACGAATGAGACAAAGAATGTGATAAAAGTAGGAAGTAGAAATGAACCTAATGATTCGAGTTAACGAGTCGAAGTAATGCTAACTATTTCCCTCATAATGCCAATGAAATGCAGTAACAATTCATAACATGACCGTGCAATTGGGATATCGCTGCTTCCATTGAATGCCCATACAATAGGAAGGAATTCTTTGTTTCTGTTAGCTCAGGCACTGCATTACAGATGAGTTAGTTGAAAATTAAATGACGGTCAAGTGTGTGCATACCATAACTGGCTTTAAGAACTTGGCGCTTTTGAAGTAAGGCAATTATGGATGAATCCACATAGTGTAGCGTTTATATGTTGATATATGGTTTCTCATTACACCAAACTGTTCCTTTAACGTAGCAGTCATTTACGGAATTACTCAATCCTCTTTGCAGTTTATTCATAGTTGAATTTGTGTGAGGGAAATAACTTTTATACAAGTTTATAAACCTCTCCGAGTGGTACAAGTATTCAACTTCCAATCAGGAAAACAACAGCAAAACTATTACTTTAAAAGCATGGACTTTTTCTGAAAAGCTATTATAAAGAGAAGTTATAGAGAGATAACTGTGAGGTTACGAGGTTATTGAATAAGTTCAAAACATGAATACAAAAGAAGTAATTTAATGTCCCATTCACCGAAAAGCATTTCTAAAAGCGATATCGATTGTTTTTGAAGCTCACGAACACTTTTTTTACTTTTTTGTCGTGATGAGTTGAGCTTCATCTGGGAAGTAGATACGTTTTAATCGAACTGCTTTTTCATTACTTTCAATTTCGCTGATTGTTTCCAGTTACTTTCGATATGTATCTGTTATTTAACACTTTCTCATGTGAGGTTTTTCGATTCCACCAAAAAAGACGAAACTTTACTTAATCGAGACTTAGTTAATTGGGCAAGTAATAATTTCAATTCACCCGAAGCTTTTTTCATGAACATTGAAAGCAGATAAGAATCGCTAGAAAAGAAGTGTTCCAAAAATGAAATTGAAAATGTAGTTTTAGAGTTGTTTTCCGAATGCAAACCATTTTTACGGAATATATAGAGCTAACGTTAAACTCGTATATTAATATTTTTTTTATAAGAGGTTTCTTATTTTGAAATATCATGCTCTTAGAAATATTTGTATTGATTTTTGTTAGTTTAGAGAACGAAACTACTCCCAGACTGTTTTGAATGGATCATATTCTGTTTTATAAGAAAGCTTTACAACCCAGCTTTACCCGAAAGTTTTTGATGCTTCAAGCAAACTAACAGTCAACTCTCTTCTCTCAGCAGTTTTGTTGCGTCGTCAAACAGTTTTTCGAGGTTTATCTTTTACACTTGCTAATATTCTCTTCCAATAGCTGTGCTCGTGAAAGCTTTTAACGTCTTGTATTGATTAAAGTGTGATTAAAAATTGACCTCTCCTGTGAAATGTTCTATATTGAATTTAATTTCCACAAAGGAGATAAGACTGAGAGCTGAAAATAGTGGGATGAACTAGAAATTTCGGACAGAACAAGCTGTTCAAATCTCTTTCCCCAGAGCTTAGAGGTCGGAGTTTTGCTGTTTCAGACAGTTTATCTACTTCATACATATGAATATTAAAATTTTGATCAATTAAATTGATTCAAGCAAGGTACGATTTCGAATTTTAAAAGTTAATACCGATTGAACGAGAGAGTTTAAATTTTAAGTTTTTAAAGAGTTGGTATTGAAAGCATGTCTACCCAAGTGTTGAATATTCAAATTTATAGAAATTCTTATAGTTGTGCATTTTGGTTGGTTGGTGCTTATCCTATTGTGCTAGATAAGTTTAACACCAACGCATGGAGTTCGTGCAAAAATAATTTCCAGCTATTGTAGAGTGGTAAAAGATTTCTTGGCTACTGACATTCATTTTAGGATGAGATGTTTAGAGGCTGACTCTTTTTTTAATACTCGGTGCACTAGAAGAAAGACTTGGTACATCGACGAAGGTTATATAATTTATATTTCCAGACGCAGGTCTTGTCAACTGGTAAATCGTCAACCTTTTCGTTCCCTGGGATACCAATGTCGTGCATTATAGAAACAAACACGTATATTTATATTTAAATATTTATCCAAAATGCGGTAGATCATTTTGAATTTCATTCAATTGTAATAAAGTAGCAGATATTTACAAATGATGAATTTCCAGAAGGTTCTACAAAGTTCTATTCGACTATAAAATGTTATCGTGGGACTGTCACCTATCACCATAGCGACCACGAAAACTATGGATTCGACACTAATCTCGGTCATTTTGGACAATGTAATTTTTACCCCTTCTCACCTCCCATGCTGAAAGGAACTGAACGAGGACTTAAACAGCATCATGAGTGTTACTATTCATCTCGGCGACCCCGAAAACCATGGATTCGTCACTAATATCGGTCGTGTTTGATTATGATTACATGTCACCCACTTCAAACACCACCCCTAGGGGTGTCTTACCCCCACATTACTTTTTTTAAGACAGTAAGTTATATGTGTTCCAAATTTCGTTGACATTGCTCCAGGCGATCCAGAGTTATGTTGGAACATACATACATACATTCACACGTCAATTTTTATAATGGGTCATCCGGAAAGTTCTGCACGTTTATTTAGATCAATCGTTTAGATCGAAGCAGTACAAAAACATAGGAAAATTTTATGTACCCCATTTTGTTCTATGAATTTTTAACCTCTTTTGGCAGCTGGAACATTACTTAAAAAAATTATTAGGCTTATTTGTAAAGAAGTTAACGAGGTGTTGTTTCACAGTCTCCGAAGTATTGAACTCCTGGCCGTTCAAAGAATTTTGAAGTGACCTGAAGAGGTGCAAATATGAGAGGTCAAGGTCTGGTGAATATGTGAGATGACACAAAACATCCCAGACATACTCAATAAGTCTTTGTCTGAGATTCAGCGAAACGTGGGGGCGAGTATTGTCATGCTGGAAGATAACACCTCGACGACAAGTCAGTTCTGGCCACTTTGCTTCAATTTCTTTTTAATACTGCCATTTGTAGATAGTATTTTTCCGAATTTACTGTCTGATTTTTTGGCAACATTTCATAATAAACTATTCCTTTATAGTTCCACCATACAGAAAGCATTACCTTTTTGTAATGCAGCCCCCCCCCTCCCCCACACTCTCGATGTTGCTTGGGGAGGTTCATTTGATTTACCCCATAATCTTTTCCTTATAACATTCTTGTATAGTATCCACTTCTCATCTGAAGTAATGAGCCGTTTCGTGGCCACAGAATCAGTACTATGTAGTACTATACAGTACAAATTTTACGAGCAGTCTGACTAGCATTTTTTCCTTTCTTAAAATATAAGAGCATAATATGACGAAAATGAACTCTCTGATTCTAAATTCTTAGCACTGCAGTGAAACAAAAATATAATATTTGAAATAGTGAAAAACATCATCTAAAAAGCACAAAAGTGGTCGAAAATCGAAGCTAAATGATAGAGATAGAAGGGTTTTAAAGCGGATTGTGGCAAATAAAACACAAGACAACAGCATCACAGATAAGATCTGAGATGAACACACATCTACAGAAGCAGTTTCATCAAAAACTATCCGTCGTGAACTGCATCTGGCAAATTGTCATGGTAGAACGGCTATTTAAAACCATTGATTGCATCATGCAATGCCCTGAAGTGACGAATATGGTGTCACGAGCATAAAAGTAGGACACAACAACAATGGGAGAATCTAATATGGTCAGACGAAACGTCGTTCACATTATTCCCAGCAAATGGACGTGTTTACGTTTGGAGAACGCAACCAGAAGTCTTTCGAGTTGACTGTCTTCGGCCTACGGTTAAGCATGGCGGCGGTTCAGTGATCTGGGGTGCGATATCACATCGTGGTCTTGGCCCACTTTTCCTGAATGGCCGTGTGACAGGAGAGGATTATGTCAGTATTCTGGCCGACCATCTTCACCCAATGGTGCAAAGTGTGTTTCCTGATAAACGACCAGTCTTCCAAGATGATAATGAGCCCATTCATACCTGGGGTATGAATGGGCTCATACCACGATGAAATAAAGCACATTATCGGGCACCGTCAGTCTCCTCAGTCTCAATATAATTGAACCTTTGAGGGGTATTTTGGAAAAAAAAATGCGCAGTCGATTCCCCTCTCAAGGACACTTTCTGAATAAGGGACTTTTTTGAAATTTGAGTGGGAACGTATTTGAATGTTGTACGGGACTTGTATTTGTCAATTCCTCGTCCGATACAATCTGTAATTCATGCAAAAGGAGGACAAACTACCTATTAATTAAACTTTTTACATGTTTATCACATTATTTTGTCCAACCCCTGTATATATATTTATATTTGTAAGTTTTTCCTCTGTTGGCATCGTCTCATTATTATTCACCGAAATCCATTATAACAACTCTAAACAATGAACATCAAGAATACCTTCTCGAGTAGAGACCATTGAATGTTCAAATAGTAATATTTTGAATATTGTTACGTTGCTTTGTATAACAATGTTTTTTTCGAACAATAAAATACGATCTTCTATTTCGTCTCATTTCATGCAAACTTTTTGTGCTATTAGCGTTGAAACTGCAAACTTCTGTTATTTCATTTTGAATTCACAATCGATTTTCTAAGGATTTGAATTAACTTCTTTGACGAACTCATCTTATTACTTCTTGAGTCTTTACACTTGAGCTGTTGATTTCTTCAAAGATTGAAAATGGCCCAACGATTCTGGAAGGGATTTAAGAAACTGTAAGTGTTTACAATATTACTTTATTTTGTCTTTGAGATCTCGTGAGTGGAAAATATCTAATTTAACTGGCTGAAATGAGGTAGCCATTGCAACTGGTCATGTCAGATAACTCTTTTGTCTTGGTCATTAAATAAGTTTATTTGCCTGAAATGCAACGAAGTTGATTATATATGTATATTCTGTCTCTCTTACTTTACCTTGTTTCTCCTCGCATTATTTTTGTAAGAAATTACATTTAAACATCAATAAATATACAAATGATCCACAAAGTGGTTATCTCTAATATTATAAAATGAAGTGTTTGTCTGCGTATCTGCGTGTCTCTATGTACTATTATGACGAATCTATAGCTCTTACAATCATGAAACTTGGCACACAGGTTGTCCGAATTCTTTGCAATTTTTGTGGGAAAATTTTGTTCAATTTTTGTGGAATAAATATTTTGTAAATTATAACTTTCATATTTTTTCCTGCCTTCAAACGCTTCCAGCGAAGGAAATTTTTGAGATTGTGACGTCAAGCCGATTAGATCTCTTCCAATTCGATCTTGGCCGCATTTGGAAACGATGTAGTGGCTGTTATCCAATAGGCTACGAATTTATGTTCGTTTTGCGAAGCAAACCAATACCTCGGGTAACGCAGTTATGGCTGTTATCGAATTGGCTACTCTTGGTGCGTCTTGATTGCATTGCCCGAATACCCCGTGATTGGTACAAACTTTTTTATACTACTACACTGCAACGAACGGGTTTCGTTCTGAAGCGTTGAGAAGGTGAAACTTCCTTTTTATTCTTTAAAAAATCCGCTTTTGGGGGATTTTGTAATTCCAAAACAGTGAAAGCAAAACAATTTCGTTTATATATTAAAAATTTTCACATGGAAGAATACATGCATTGGGCAAACCCTCTGCAAAACACCACAGTAATGCCTTTCTACAGAAATCACACTCAATAATATTTACTTATTTATTTATTTTCACGTATTTATTTTATTCACCAATTCTTGCTTGTTTTATTTATTTTTTTACGTGTTTATTATTATTTATTTATTAATATTTTTGATTCACTTAAAAGTTTTGCTTTTCCATAAAGTAAACCAATGCGATCCTGCTCAATAGAAAGTAATTGAATAGTAATGACTTTTACCTCTTTTAATGATTACATGGTTATTACTGTTTCGGCTTGCCGACCAACCGGTCTAGTGGTCAAGGTGTTGGCCTCTGGATAGGAAGGTTCCTGATTCGAATCCGGGGTTAGGACATGGGTGTAAATTGTGCTGTCCTATGTTAGGAACAATGATGGTCCACCCACTGGGTGCCCCTTCACAAGTGACCATCACTTCAGGCCTTGTATAAGGCTAAAATGACCTCGGTCAACTCTGTACTTTGTGTTGTATTGTATTGTATTGCATTTGTATTTGTCTTCGCAATTGTACTGCCTTGCCATTGGGGGAAAAAAACTGTTTTGTCTTGTTCAATGATTTACAACTGAATTAGTTTTTATGATTATAGTCTCTAATACAGATCAGCGTCATAGAGCTTGAAACATTTTAATTCTTTCAGTTTTACCATCAACGTCGAAGAAGACTCCGTGGGAGAAATCGACGCAGCCTCAGATTTTGTAAGTAAACTCATCTTAAACAACAATTTTTATCTAAATATTTAACAATAAAACAGAAACTGTTACTTATGTTGACGAATTATTCCTAACATAAATGGCTGAAACAGTTCCGTGCAGAGAGCTCGTTAGTTGCAAGGAGTTATTTGAAAACTCATTCTTTTTGCGTTTGAAAGAGAGGAAAAATTCTCGACTTGATAAAATATACTTGGATATGAATTCCGAGGTCGTAAACGAAGGCGTACTGGGTATTTGTGATATGGATTTGATATCGCACTCGAACATTTTTTGGCAAAGAAGTGACAATTATAGTTGAGACTGTGATTTTTAATAAGAGGAATCAAATAAAATGAAAGAAGAAGTAGAATACAAAAAAAATGGATACAGTAATACCCCATAGTAGTTTTTGCAAGAAATTTCGTGTATCAAGTTCTGACCGATTTTGCTTTTGCTACGATAACTCGTCATCATGATATTATCGATAAAAAAATGACTTGATCGCGATCAGGTCATTTTGACAAATGACTAGATATCTTGTCCATCAAGGGGTGTCATTTTTGCTAATGACGATACATTTCGTCGAGAGAACCATCAGTAGGTTTAATCCATTTGTGATGAATATCACCATCACAATATGCGCGTTTCTACCCTCAAAATGTATAAGATTCAAGTAAAAATGTAAAGCAGTATTTCGAGTTCTTATTGGTGTTAACTTTTATTTCTAATATAACTCAAAGTAGAAAGTGCGTTCCTGGTCATGTTACTACAATTTGACCATGTGTTCCTCGTTGATAATGACGTAAGGTCAGGGCATTTTTTCTAATGACAAGTAATCTCGTCCATCAAGATGTGGTCAGTTTTGTTAATGACGAGGTACATCGTCAACACGTCCAGCATTAGGGTTGAAGGAATGAAGCTGAATAAAAGGGGAGAGTGTATAGGTTTAGGTATCATAAATATTAAATTATGCATCAAGGTTGAAAAGAAAACTAACTGCATTTGGTTAAAAGTTTAAAGTTATCGGGATATTTGTGGCAGTGGTAAATAAAATATTAAACATTCGGTTTCTAATATTCCATATTCAGTAAATAAATCAAGTATCTTTCAATCAATTGTCATCATGATCAAAGTATTTTTGAGGGACAACATATGGCCCACACAGAAAAATGGCAAAAAGGCTTATCTCGCTGCAGTCACATGCATGGTCTGCTCTGAAACTTTCACAAAGTATTTCATGGAAATATAGATAATGTGCAGTGAAAAAGCTGATTTTGAAGATTTTACATGCATTTTTTTTGTCAAGACTTATAGTTTTTGTACTGGTATTATGCCAGAAAAGTGCTATAAACCTCACTCCATGAATGGGTTGATTTATTAATATCTTTGTTTATCCTCAGGAGGACTATCTACCAATACCACCAGTAGTGGGTGCTTTTTTAAGCTACAGACCCCAAGACATCGCAGTAAGTTCTTTCAAACTTGATTAATACGAGTTATTGTTATTGTGTGCATAAGGATGTTTTGAAGTTCATGAACATGAAATATATTATCAAAAGGATAATAGCATTGTGTTATAGCATTTTATTCAAAGTAGCTGATGGATCCCGTTGCATCTTATATTAATAATGTTATATTTTAATTTTCAGGACCAGTTGACCCTCATCGACTTGAAAATATTTAAAGATGTCACTCGCGAGGTAAAGGAATTCATTACAGTTGTTCATCAGAAATTTTGCTTTTAAAATAATTACAAAAAATTCAGTGTTTGATTCTAAGTAGACCAAATTATATAGCGTCCATTTAGAGAAAACAAAATGTTTAGAAGTTTTTTTTGCAAAAATACCATTACGGCGATTTCTTCAATCTATCAAGGTCATAACGTTTCCTGTTATCATGGTCACATTTTTTCATGGAATATGAATCAATCAAATTAAACTTTTCCAGGTTAATGTAATGCTTGCTAACAAACACCATCACACACACTTGTCTAATGTCATAATATTTTGTACCAGTTTAAATAATTGTGGTTATCTATCTAGAACGTTAAAGCACATCTATACATTATTACATCTGCAATGTCTCTATCTATATATAAATTATATAAATACTATCATACAGTATCATACTATGCATGCAATATGAAAAAGAAAAGTGAATTTCTGCGGGTTATGAAGTTCTGATGAGTCTCACAATACGAGTTAAATAACACATGCCAGTAATTTTGTAGCTCTGGCTTTTGCTATAAGCAATGTTCTTCAGCCATTTGATGTTAATGTGGACGTCAAGTCACTCCCTCGTTAGATTAGATGAAAAATAGGGGATTCTTAAACATTTGTTTTAATTTAATTTATTCTTCTCACGGGGGTATTAGATGCGTTATAATACTTCTGATTTGTCCAGATGCTGGTGAACATAGACCAGGTTGTCGTTTTCCCAACTTCTTTTAGTCTTTTCTCATAATTTGTTTACGTTTGACTATAATTCTGTAGAAAGTTTCTTTTTTTACTGAAATTACGTTTTTAACAACATACAATTTCGAATGTTACAGGAGGTGCAACACAGTGCACGAAAAGACTGGCGAAAATCCCCAAATATATCAAAACTTCTTGGAGGATTCGTTTCTGTGAGTAGATTTTTGTATAAAAGCATTTCTAGAAGTTTTAAATCTCTGTTCCTAATTCATGTTGTATAAACTCTTTTATTATTCAACAGTTGAGCACCTGGGTGCAGGATACCTTACTAAACACGCCTACCGTGGAGTTACGATCAACTGTGCTTAAAAATTTTATCCTTATTGCACATCGCCTCCACAAGCACAAGAATCTACATTCAACGAAGGCGATAATGGAAGGGTTGCTCGTGGAGCCCATCCAGAGACTGGCTTCCACATGGAAGGTAACATACTATACTCTAAATCTAACATTTAGTGGTGCAGATCCAACAAATTGGTCTAGTAATCAGGGTGCTGGCTTCGGAATCGAAAGGGAATTCAAGTGGTTTCGACAAGATATCTCATAAAGCAAGGCCTATCCAATTTTGTCATTAAGCTGTCAATTTTTTTATCATGACAATGAAAAATATCTAGTAAGTTTTCTTCAAATAACGAGTAACTTCATAGAGACAACCAGGATCAGGGTTTAAGGATGGATGATTGTTCTCTTCGAATGAATATGAGGCAACTCTGTGAACGGTTTGTGCATAGAATATGTGGATGTATGTAAGTTGGTTGGTAGTATGAATCCATCCTACGTGGAATGGTACATCATGGTAATTCTATGTGGTTTACAAATCCATTCTTGTGGTGGCAAAAAGATAAAATTTAATTTGTCCAAGCATAAGGTTAAAGCTTTGGCATGTGGTCATTTCAGGTCCGGAAAATGCCAATAAAAAAATCTAAAGAATTAGATATCTAATGTATATAACTTGAATCAAAAGCAACGATCCTTAACGTATATATGAGGGAGAAATCAATTTTGTTTTTTAACGTCCTTGAATTTCCCCTCAAGACTCCAACCAGTGTAGACGCTCGATCATATAAGCGTCTTGTCGATAATTATTAAGATTAGGTAACAGTAGCTAGTTAAACTAAGAAAAGACGTAGTTTTCTTGGAATTTTCC
Source organism: Metellina segmentata (assembly GCA_947359465.1). NCBI lineage: Eukaryota > Metazoa > Arthropoda > Arachnida > Araneae > Tetragnathidae > Metellina > Metellina segmentata. Next base: position 42,922,003 of record OX375880.1, read on the forward strand.
ATTATATATTTCTTTTTTAATAAAATGATTTTGATGGTTTCTATTGATCCATTACTTAAAAAAGAATGCTTCTTAAAATTTCTATCATAAAAAAAATATACAGATTGATTAGAAGTTATGAACAAAGACTACAATTTGCAAAGTTAAATTTGCGTGTAAACCACTCATAAGGCTAAAAACTACATTTTTAGTGTATTTAAGACATAAGAAGGACTTAAGCCACTAAAGGTACGATCCATTGTGTACATAAAGTTCTAAAGTAGGTTGGTTAATATGCTAAATTGAAGGTTCGTAATTTTGACTAGTTTTATGAATGCTTATTATTTTAATGATACACGACATGTTTTTTATTCTTCCAGAATCTGTCCTCCAAGAATAGGAGATGCTATAAAAAACTGCATCGGATTTATTCCAACTGCCAGAATGTCGAAGAAATGATGTGGGACGCATGGAACTCGTATGGGGTTAGATGCATACCCGATATAGGTGTGTATCAGAATTTGCTGTCAATCTTTTGGGAGTCTAGATATTTTAGAGCAATATTGCTATTTTCTCAGCACATTTAGAAACTAAATAACCATACAGATTAGTTGAACGAATTGTTTGATTCTTTCAATTTTAGGTGCATTTTAAACATATAATTATTCCTTTTCGTGGTATGTAATTTTTTGGAAAGTGTCTATTGTATTAATATGTAAAACAAAATAACTTGGAACTATCCTATTAGTCCTTTCCTTTCAAAGGAATACTTTGGGAATATTTTATTGTCTCCTCACCGACAGTACAATATAATTTAGAACATTTCTATTGCTCCTTTATTTTTAATACGACCCTTGGAACGATTCTAATGTATAATATTATTGAATAAAGTAATTTGGAATGATCCTATTGGTTTTTTCTGGTTATCAGAATCCTTTGGAAAGATTCTACTGCTCCTCATTTTAGGGATGTGAGAACAAGAACACACGACGACGGAAATCGTTCAAAAAATTCTTTACTAAAGGGTTAAACTTTTTTAAATGAGTGCTAAAATAATTCTTTTAATATTCCGATTAAAAGAAGTATATAACAAAAGGAAGTTTATCACACTAAGATTTTCTTTCTTGATAAAAAATATAGGACATTAGTAGAATTCTATGGAACGATGCTATTAAATATTATCAATCTTTATAATACATTGAGTTGGAAGTTTCCTATAAAATTCACATACTGACATACAGAGTCCTAGAGAAGTGGGAGCAGTGGAAGCCCAGTTGGTTGAGTAACGGATGTGAAAACGAAGTGTACCGAGATCGAAATTAGGTGCAGCCAAAGATAATCGTGTATACAGTGGCTAGGGCATGTTGAAACTGTCGTGGCCTTAAAAGACCCCACATAAACGTGGCGGGGAATTAAAGAGAGTAGGGTGCTAGCTGAGGTGTTGTGTTCTTGTTATCTGACTGTGGTTCGAGGCGTAGCTTATCGATCTGAACGTGGTCTTGGAATCTTTGCGTTTGGGATTGATCCCAGGCCGTTACAAATAGCCCGTTCAACTGATCCAGTGCGACTTTACTTAACTACCTACACAAATTCCAACCTAACTCCTAATCAATTCGAACCTTCTGGACTTAATGAAAATTCTTATTTGGAAAGTTGGAATCATTCCAAATCTTTTGAATTCAATTCAAAGGAAAGCAGAGGGAGGTAGTTGAATTAAGGTAGCACTGGAGCAAAACAATGTGTTATTGGCGACGGTTTGGGGTTGATACCAGAGAGGAAGACATAAGGACACATCATAAAACAATTAATTTTAAAACCAACTCATCTTTCTTTCTTGCAGATATGATGTTGAATTCAATGCATGACGACGAAAGTATCAATTTTACCTGTTATTTCGTCGAATATCTGCAAACTTCCAAATATGGTAAATTTCATTTCATAGATTCTTCGAATTTAAAAATATTTTAAATTTTTAACATTTAATGTATTGCACGCAATTATATTAACTTTCATAAGGCAGAATTAATCGATTCTAAATGTTCAGTGTTATGCTTTTTTTTAAATCGACCATAGACCCTTTAAAAATTAAGTTTCTCATTGAACCTTCAGATATTATTGAATTAATTAGGGCATACATAGACCTACATATGACTGTGACATGTGTGCGTGTGTTAAGTTATTGTACAAAGTAAGATTGGTTCACTTATGGATCATCTGATGGCAGTAGACTTTAGGGTGATTTAACTACCCGTGTCACCACTATAGAAATGCTGATTCGCACACTACCCTATCGTAAGATGTTATACAGCTATACGATGACAGGCTATCAGATGGCAAAACGGCAAACCAAATAAATGTTTAAGAGAAGCACAGACTACTTGTCCTTAGATTGTTCATGCGTTTGGAAGCAGCTTTGAATCGCAATGTTCAATCTACTATATTTCACATCTATGGTCAGAACCTGAAGAACACGCATTTATTAAGACTTCTTTTTTCAGATTTCATTGGTGAACTGTCTTGGCTACATGATTACCTAAGGTCCATTAACTACACTGTGGTCAATATGAGACACGTCAGGGCTATTGGTTTGAGGTGAGTTCACATTTAAAAAAATTATTTTTAGAGTAAAATATTAAAATACAGATCATAATAATCAATTACTCCTACCCTTCTTAAAAAGTGTCCGTTACTGCTTTCTAATGAAACGACCTGGCTAAGAGAAAATGATAAGATAGGCCAAGAGATATACCCCAAACCGATTATCAAAAATAAAACGCTTGCAAGAACAGAAACAAAACAGTAAAAAATTACTGAAACTGCACTGGGTGCCACGAATCGGAAGAGTAACTGAAAATATGTGGTAGCACAGTAGGAAAGGATAACAGATAAAAAATCCGAAAGTTGCGAATTTGAACCTCGTTCTGATCAAATTCCGACGTATACGCTCAAATGTTTTCTCTTTCTCTCTCTCTCTCTCTCTCTTTTCAAAATTACTAGATGTTATCCTCGAATCTTTCCATTCGGTTTTGACACCTAACTCCAATAACTGAGCGACTTTCATTAACTACCTACTAATCATATTTAAATTGCACATTTATAAATACTTAACGACATCTTCGATTGAATGGGGTAATAACATTTATATGCTGACTTTTGAGTTTAATATAACGTGATATTCATATGCACAGTTCAAATTTTAAGGATACATTGTGAATCACTTAAAATTTTATTTTATTTCATTCTATTCATATTCTTGTTTTCAGCCTGAGCTTAAACTTGGAACCTGAGAATTAGATGTCATATTTGGTCGCCATAGCTACAATAAACAGGTCACAAATATCCACACCTATATCAAATTGCAAAGACAACGTCTTCACCTGATTTTCTTTTCCTCCAACTACAAAACATGAAAAGATAATAATACCATATGCATCCTGTGAAGATGTGAAAGATGGAGTGAAGTTCTGCTTTAGATGTAAGCACGGATTTAATGTCATCTCTCGTCGCTTTAAGACAGACACTCGTTAACTGACGGGGTCACGTTAGAAAAATAGTAAAAGTCACGAAATAGCAATCGGAGGGTTGCGACTTTTAAACTTTATCCAACCAAAGACCATCGTCTACGAAGGGGCTAGTGCACGTTATATATGTCCAGGCCTTTAATGCACTTACGTTGACGGGGTGTGGAAGTTTGGAGGGTTAGGTGTTAGCTCACTTGTTGACCTTGTTACCTGGCCAAGGTTCAAAATGACGAGTTGTTGTGCTCGGATCTTTCCCTTTGGAATTGATACTAGCGTTAAATAATTACCATTAACTGACGGTTATCTGAAGTAGCTTTTTTCTTACTTTCATGATGGTCAAAAATGCAATCCCTTTGTAAACTCTTTAGGATATGTTTAACATTATAAATAATTTATGTTTTAACCTGAAAATTAATAAATTGTATTTAAAACAAATGTGAATAAAAAAACGATTATGGTTAGTTAATTAGTATATCCTCAAAGTCGACGAATTAGATTGAATCTATACACAAATTAAAGCAGTACTTAATGAATATTATAGAAGAGGCTTGAAGCATCTAGATTATAAAATCTAGTGAGTGTCACTACGAAATATCTAGTCATTACTCATCTTACCCAGACCATGATGGCAAGATATCTAGTCAAAGCAAGAAGAACTGATTAGACTTTCATGTTGTCGTCATCAAAACATTAGCAATATTATGATGACAAGAAATCTCGTTCATAACAAACTTTAAATAACAGTGAGTCAGAAAAGAGTTCCCAATCTGACTTTATACAAATTCAAGGACTTTTCAAGTACTTCCACTCAGAGTCAATTCCTTTCCTGTATCAATAAGCTTTCTTTGTGTATATATGTATACATAATTTGGCGACTATTTCTTTTGTGTTTGGCCCATCTTCCTCAAATATTACGCTAATGCCGCGAACCTAGAAGCCAAACCACCAACAAACAAGATCTTCCACCGAAATGTAAAGTACCTTGTTTTGATAGAGATTAGCTTTCCTCTCCGAGCGATGAAAACTTGACGATTAAAGTCCAGGAAATTAAATTTTAAGCGAAAAATATTCATCAAATTCCAAGAAATGAAATGAAATTTTAATAAATATAATCAATATGTGTAACTTTAAAGGAGAAAAAGACCAAAATATACGAGTTTAGAAGTTTTAGATTGCCGGTAAACATTGTAAGAAAAAAGGTCTGGGTAAAATTCAAGGATTGGACAAATTTAATACGTTTTAAGTACCTTTTATGGACTTCCAAGTACCGAGGAACACTACCGAATGAATAATTAATTAAAAGATACTGATTCAAACTCAATGGTGTATCTCATGCAAATTTGTGTTCTCTTCCAGGAAAGCCGAAAGCTGGATAACTACCATCTGCATAGTGCCGTCCGACGTCTTTGATCCGAAGATTCTTGCGGTTGCCCCCTTGTGCTCGTCCACCCCTCTTGTTTGTATATATATCAAAATTACTGCGGGCACAAGGGTAGCATCTCGCATAGTTTTAGAAGACCAGATGTCGAAAAGTACTCTGCTTGTCCAGCAGGCTATTTTGGGGATGGCTTCGGTCTGATAACAAACGAATGTTTTGCGAAAGATATAATAAACATTCTACAACCCCAAACTGACTCTCGTATTCTTAGAGCGTATTAAATCACTTCATTACAATCACACTTCAATAAAAGAATGAGTCCAAGTAGCTGATTTAGAAGAGTAACACACTAGAAACCGGAGGGTTGCGATTTCGGAATTAGATCCAACCAAAAAATATTGCGTACGGGAGGTTTTATGTACGTAAAATGTGTGGCAACCTCAAATGTCCTCATGTTGGTGTGGTATGGAAGTTAGGACATTGTGGTACCAGCTCAGGTGTTTACCATTTCAACTGATTATGGTTCAAAATTTTGAGGGGTTGTAATTGATTTTTTGCCATAAGTATTGATTGAGGACCGTTACCAATCGACGTTATTAACTACTCACCTAACATACTTATGAATGAGTATCCATCTCGCGCAAAGCTAAGATATTGATAATTGTTACTTATAAACGATGTTTGAAAGTGATACATACTTCGAGAACTTGGCTTTGCAGATTATTTGTTTTCTTAGGCATACGCGTTGTATAAAATAGACTTAACATTTCTATTGACAAGAGCTTCAAAACAGATGAACCACATGTCGATTAGTAGGCACATTTCTACTCTGTAACAAATTGACTTGGCTGATGGATATTGTATCTTATGGCCTCGTTTGCTAATCTAACATCTAAGGATTGGTTAGGTGAATCCTCATTTCTATAGAATGGGGTCCAAAAGTAGTGAAATCGTAAAGGTTTGCTATGACGAAAGCAGTCCAAGGGTCAGGTTAGAAATAGTTTGGTCACAGGGTTCTGTGCACATAAAAAGGTTACCATTAGGGACTGTTGATCTAAATTTTAAGCATGGCCTTTGAATTATTCATTCCTACCTTTTCTTCATTTGGAAAAAAGAACGGATTTGGAGGGTTGATATACGAGGGCTGTTCAGTAAAAAATGATCATAATTTTTTAAAGTGATTAAAAAAAAAATCAAGATTAATATAATTCATATTGAATGTGTAGTTGGATAATGAGAGAATAAATAGCGTAAATTTCACGGTCATGACGTCATTGATGAGGCCTTGGCAGCCGGCCAAGAACGCCTAGTTTTACTTTCGCCAACGACAAAATTGGACGTGACACGCGAAGCGCAATACACTGCATTGAAAATTTGTTTTCTCCTCAAAAAATCGTCAGATCTTTCAAAAACCAATGTCATATGTGTTCCCCATCCTCCATATAGTCCTGATGTAGCTATGCGATTTTTTCTTTTCCCGAATATGAAGAAACTCCTCCGGAAAAAGCGATTTTCATCATCACAGGCAGTGGTAAAAGTTGCGTAGGCGATTTTGAAGGACCTGTCAAAAAGAGGATTAAATCATGTATTTTAAGACTGTGAAAGAGGTGGGATAAGTGCATTACACACATGTAATGCGGAGTACTTTCAGAATGACCATAAAAATTTGGAGGATTAGTACATAACATTATTTTGTATTAATTTATGATCATTCTTTATTGAACAGCCCTCGTATATCGTAGCAGCCGCATACAGGGTTAAATAAAATATGTCTATGGTGCTGAAGCAATAAATGAAAAGAACATCTTAAGGAACTTACAATTTGCTCTCAGACAGTAATATTAAAACGAGAGGGTTAAAACGGTGTTTAAAAACGAAATTAAAGGCTGAGGTCGTGTGCTTGCAGCTGGTGAACAAGCGTCGGAATATCTTGAAACTGGAAACACTTTATTAGATTGTTTTATAAATTCTGGATTGCTTAATATCCCAACACCAAGAACATGAACATAACAAAGATATTTTCGTAACGAATGACGGAAATAAAAGCATTAGTGCACTAAATCTATTGGATCTATATGCAAAGAAACTAAAATATAATTTTGCAATCGCTTCTAGGAAATTTAGAATATAGAACGAGAAAAATATAATTATACTACACACAAGTATGAACATCAGTAGGTAATAAAGTCTGTGTTCTTAAGCAAAGTTTTATTCACACGAGTGATTTTCTATGTTGTCATCTCACTAATCTATCAGAAACTAATGTATATATTATAACACTTCAAGAATTCCCATGCCACTAAGTAGACTATCGCGTGACAGAAGTGGGAATTAAAGCTTAAACAAATGTGGTTCAACCTACTGCTCCTGAAAAGCATCTAACTGATGATTATCATTTTAAGCAGCTCTAGAGTTGAAACTTTGTTTAGAATGTTAAAGTAGTGCTTACGGTACGGAAGAACGGAACTATTACAACAGTAATGAAACTTTTATGTCAGCGACAAAAACTAATTTTTTTTATTTGACTTAAAGTAAGTGGAACAATAAAAGGTTAAAAGATGTTTTTTTCTGTGAGAATTTGAATAGTTTTAAAAGTGATATATACTAAGGATCAGTCCAATTCATACATTTGGCTGACTAATTATATTCATCCTTCACTGAATTTTCTTGTAGAAATTTCATTCAGGAGTTTTGCAAGAATTAATATGTTTGTGATGAAATATAGAGTTACAGTGAATTCTTACATAACGTAGGATTTATGGATATGGAATGGTTGCTTTTTCGTTAACTCTTCTTGTACCCAAATCTTTCTGAAAACCTAAGCAATTGTTGACTCTTTAAGGTATTCACGCACATAACTCCACTTTACAACCTGTAGTATTTTCTCCATGACTTATAAACTATTTTGACCCTTGCTACCAACAAAACCTTTCCAAAGAATTCTATTCGCCAGAAGTAAGAGATGGAATATTTCAAAGGATTTTATTCTAAGGAAATGAGTAGTAAAATTGTTCAAAATGTTATATTGTAAGAGCACAATAGGCCGATAGAAATAACCAATAAAACCATCCCAAAAAAGTGTTCTATTCTGAGGAGAGAATCAAAAGAATTATTCCAAAGAAAGATTCTATTTTGTGGCCAGGACCAATAGAATATTTCTAAGGGCAGAAAGAACCCACGGGATCTTAAGTAAAATGTGGTTATTAAGTTGTTATATGAGTTGTGTGGTAAAACCAGTACTACACTTCTCGGAAATCTTATCAACCTTCGAGGTTTAAGAACTATAGAGTTCTCACACAGTTAGTTAACAAATAGGAACAAACAGATAAGCTGTAGAGATTTGGCTGATAACCCATTTGTTGGACTCGATGAAGTTAAGAATAGAGGATTTGATTGGGTATCTTGTTTGTCTTTGCACCATAATTTAGTCAATTCCAATAGGATTGAGTTACTTCATTCATATTAATAAAATCAACAGTATGCTATTCCCTGTAAAGTCTTATCAATATTTACATGTTTCCACTTTATATCCCACAGCTATCAACTACTTTATATTTTTGCATCTGTTTACTTCGTTACGTAAACATTGTGACAAACCAGACCAAAGTTCACAGAGGGTACAAATCTACCCTGATATATGCGTACCATAATCCCCATATAGATAAAATTTCCAGCATATCATCTCCCAGATAGAAGAGAGACGAAGGGGCAGATGTCGGACAAGAAGGAAATAATAAGAACAGGATCAAGGAGTACGGGCGCACAAAATAAAAACTTTGCTGCCATAGTAAGACCAAAAAATGAAACAAACACTACTTCAATAGAAACCAAAAAGATGATTAAATCAAAAATAGACATTAAAAGTCTAAATATTGGAATCAACAGAGTTGCAGATATTAGAGGAGGAGGAATGTAATAGAGACCCATACAGAGGAAGAATTAAATACAATAATGGCTTAAATAAATAACAGGGAAAATTTAGAGGATTACAGGGTAACAAGGCTTATAAAAAAGACCCCCCCCCCAAAAAAAAAAAATAATAATAATATTTTACATGAAATATCAGAAGAAAGGGGACAAGAAGAGATAGACGAAGCTTTTAGAGAATTCGTACTCCAAGAGGAAGAAGGCTTTATGAAAACAAGATCTAAGTTAAAAAATAAAAAGCGGAATAAATTGGATAGTGGAATTACTCCCAGTGGTATTTGGAAGAGTCATGGACAACGATTCTATACGAATAGGTTGGGAAAGCATAAAGTTTAAAGAAAGTTTAAAACCAACACAATGTTTTAAATGCTGCAGATATGGTCATATAGCCAAAGTCTGCAGGGAAACACATGAAATATGCACAAACTGCGGCTCAGGAAGTCATAAATGGAGGGACTGTACGGTTAAAAGTAATTGTGTATAGTGCCAAAACCACAATCAAAAATTTAAAACAAGTTATGAAGTAGATCACAGTGCCACAAATAAAAAATGTAAAATGTACGAAAAAGAAATCAGGAACCTAGTAAATAAAATAGACTATGTCTAGAAACACAATTAATAGTTTTTAATAGGAGCTCACATTAACCTGGGAAACACAAAATCAGCGGCAATGCAGAATAATCTGGACTAGGAAACAATGATTACGACTTTTTTTCATTGAACGAACCCTACTGGATGGAGGGCAGATTGACTGGCATCCCACAAAAATTATAAAATTATAGGCACAAACGAATCAAAAACAGCTATCCTGATCAAACAAAGAACAAACACACAAACGGTCTTAAAAATGGATTCCTTACCTTTGTCTTAATAATCATAAACCAAGATGAGAAATTAATAGCCACAATTTATTCCATTTATTATTCCGAATTATATATAGTGAACTGTAAGACAAATTTATATAACTGTAACAACACTATGATCACTCCGGATACAAAAGGAAAATGTTTTAGTGTAACGTTTTGCATTTCCCGGGGATAGACAGAGATAGAGAAGCATCTTGTTTCTCAGGTTATAATTATGCACAGAGCAGAATAGTAACTATATACTAGACAGGCTATAATTATGCACAGAGCAGAGCACTAGTAAGCAGAATAGAACACATTTAAAAATCTGCTTCAACCGAGGTCACTCTATATCAGCTGAAGCAAAATAATAATAACAAAGCTAGCTTCGATTTGAAAACGCGCAGAGCTTTTCGGATGACCCAATATGATACGGATAGATTTTATTGAAAATTCAAACCCACAAAACCCCCAACATTTTATTACCACCTTTTATTATTATTATTTATTTAAATGCGCTGCTTGAAGTCTTCTAAAATTACAAAATAACTTAATGTTGATCGATGGAAAATAAATTTTCGAACCTCAAATCCAATTAAGGATATAAAAATTGTAAAAAATGGGGCCAAGAAAATCGAGTTCATTACCATTGGGTATATTGGGTGGGTTAGGCCGCTCTTGCTGTGATAATCTCAAATATATATTCTAATTGACCCCACATTAATTAGTTAATAAATTTTCGTTCATATCATTAATTTTGAACCAAAATTTAGTATTGATAAATGTTAACACATAAAAACTAACAAAAAAGCTTAAGTGTTGGTTACTGACCTCGTCAGGTCTCCTGATAGAAGTAAGGCGTTCCTGTCTCCCTTTGTGGTCTCTAGCAGGCACCCCACATCAATAGGTGGGACCCGTTGCCAGCTGAAATGACAAGCCCCTCCCCCACCTTACACATGTCCCTGTTACACTGTTTATGTTTGAACAGAGACATTTTGAATTTTTTTGAGGCATTTTCCATAGTTTAATCCTTAAACATACTTTATATCTCTACTATTATAAAGTAAAGTTTTTTTTTTTTTGTGTGTGTATGTTCATGAAATGGTGCCCTGACGAATTTATGGCATTCACACTAATGAAATTTGGCACACATGTAGTACGAATGTTTTAGCAGTTTTATAGACCAGCCTGATTTTAAAATTTAATCTTGAAAATTTTAAAATTAATTTAATGCGATGTTTAATTATTATTCCCTTTCCTCCGAATGGCAACAGTCATGATCGGTATTGAATGAATCCGTATTTTCTGAGCGCGTGTAGCCGCCCTATTACTGGATATCCTTTATGAAATTTATTGTCTTTTTTAAAGCATATTAACTTTTAGTTAGCGTCAACTTTTATATTTTAATTTTTTTACTGTGCTTACTTAATTTTTGCGACTGGATAACGGTTGTGCTATATGTTTGTTATTGTTTCTTTTTTAGACTACGATACTTTGGATTTTGATTTTTTAAGCATATTCACTTTTAGTAATACTGAATATCCTTTATGAAATTTATTGCCTTTTTAAAAGCATATTAACTTTTAGTTAGCGTTAACTTTTAATATTTTATATTTGTATTTTGTTCTTGTGCTTACTTCATTTTTCCAACTGGATAATGGTTGTGCAATACGTTTGTTATTGTTTCTTTTTTAGACTACGATACTTTGGATTTTGATTTTGTAACCATATTCACTTATAGTTTGGATTATTTGGATATTTTTTTTCAAAGTCTAGCGATATTTTTTTTTATCTTTTGTGCAATTTCTGGTTTGTTTCATTTATGCTATCTTTTGTTTCTTTCTGTATAGTAATTCCGCTTTTGTATAGTAAATTTTTATCATTTTTTTTATGTCTTATGGAAAGAAAAGCGATATTATTTTTGTTTTATTTGGTTTCCTAAAAATGTCCACAGAATTTAAAAGGTCTTTACTGCACTCAGTCCAATCTTGGATTTTAATCATTTATGCAAACTAAGAACATTTCTTTTATGTACCTCTACGCTCACAGGATGATGATGTGTTCTTCGAATTTTAACATTTTGCTGAGAAGCAAACACATGTTCCATCAATTTATTGTCGCCATGTATTCCGAGATTCAATCGGAGAAGGTGTTGCAGATACGACTGAATCAAATCACTCAGAATGGAACAGTATGCACATTTGAGAGATGCATTGATGAAGAATGGAAATGTTGCAAAACAAAAACACACATAAATCGCTAAACTTCCAAAAAGATATCAAAACCAAAAGTTAAAGGTGATACTTTTGTACATATTTTGTTGCATAAATTATCAAAATTAAGTATTGTTATTCTAAATTATTCCTATTCTTTGCAAAACACACTCAGACACAGAAACAAACAAACAAATTGCATAAAATAATAACTAAATTATGGCATTTCGCTAAAACGGCCTCTTTTAATTTACGCCCCACAATGTTTTGTTATACGGCCAAAAGAAATGCTGTTTTTATGCTTTTGTTTAGTATCAGCTTCTCCCTTTAGGCGACACTGCTACATTTTGCCTCACGAAAATATCAGTAATGTTTGCATAACATTGTCATAATTTTACTGCGTTGTCGCTATAGTGTACTTATACCAACATCGACTTTATACAAAGCCCACGTCGCAGCTCAAAATCCTATCGCGAGGCTACTTTTACACGCTACGATACGAACTGAAGTTGGTTCAGACTAATAGGTGTAGTTAAACATAAGTAACTTTTTCATATTCGTCTTACAATACACTCTACAGAAATAAGGAAGTATTAAAATGTATTACGTAACGGCCAATCACGGTTTTGTTTTTAGAAATATGCTAAAATGCTGTCTTGGATTTAAACATTACTTTATTAATGACACCAATGCTCTAACCCTTCACAATGCTGGCTTCTTATATCACTGCCTTTTTTGCATATTGGGGGCTGTAAATTAAAAAAATACTGTTATTACGAAATGATGTTATTTGTTAATCTATTTATGCTATTTTTGTTTGTTTCTGTGTTTGGGTGTCTTTTGGAAAGCATAGCAATATTTAATTATGTTAATTTATGTAACGTATAAATTTACAAAAGCATATAATTTAACTGATGGTTTTTATATCTTTTTGGAAGTTAAGCAATTTTGTGCAGTTTACGTATAGCAATCTTTCCACCGTTCATCAAAGCGTCTCTCAAATGTGCATAATGTTCCACTCTCTGAGTCCCTCTGATTCAACGATATTCAAAATAAAAGTTTATACTTTTGTAAATTTACGTTGCATAAATTATCATAATTAAATATTGCTATGTTTTCCAAAAGTCACCCAAACACAGAAACAAACAAAAAATTGCCTAAACGAGCAACAAAACTATGGCATTTCGCTATAACTGCCTTTTTTTTTTTAATTTTCGGTCCACAATATTTCGTTATATGGCCAAAAAAAAAACCGATGTTTTTATGTTTCTGTTTAATTTCCAGAAGCCAATCTTCATTTCAGAGGCTGCAATTTGCTGCACAGGAAGATGGAAGTATTCAAATGTGTTAGGTAACAGCCAATCACGGTTTCGTTTTTACAAATATGCAAAAAAAGGTAGTCTTGGATTTAAACATCATTTTGCCAATGCTGGCTTCTTATATGAATGCCTTTTTTGCATATTGGGGGCTGTAAATTAAAAAAAAATGTTATTGCGAAATGCTGTTTTGTTTATCTTTAATGTTATATTTTGTTTGTTTCTGTGTTTGGTTGTCTTTTGGAAAGCATAGCAATATTTAATTTTAATAATTTATGCAACATATAAATTTACAAAAGCATAAACTTTTACTTTTGGTTTTTATATCTTTTTGGAAGTTTAGTTATATTTCTGTGTACTTCAGTTTTTTTATCGCAGCATTTCCACCGTTCATCAACGCTTTTCTCAAATGTGCATACCGTTCCACTCTGAGTGATCTCATTCAGTCGTATGTACAACACCTTCTCCGATTCAATCCCCGAATACATAGCGACAATAAATTGATGAAACAGGTCTCTGCTTTTTAAAAACATATCCAAATAATCCAAACAAAAAGTTAATATGCTTTAAAAATGATAATCCAAAGTATCGTACTCTAAAACAGAAGCAATGACAAACAACATATTGCACAACTGTGATCCAGTTCCAAAAATGGAGGATACACAAAAAATATATACTTATATTTTACATTATGATAATCCAGACTAAAAGTTTACGCTAACTTAACATTAATATGCTTTTAATAAAGCAATAAATTTTTATAAAGTATATCCATTAATGGGGCAGCTACATACGCACTGTAAATACGTATTTAGTCAATACCAATTGAATACTTGCTATTCGGAGGAACACAACAATAATTAAATATCTCATTACATTACTTTTAAAATGTTCTGGATTAAATTTTAAAATTTGTGATGGACTATAAAATTGTAAAATATCCACACTACATAAAATTGTAAAATATTCACACTACATAAAATTGTAAAATATTCGCACTACCTATGTGCCAAATTTCAGAATAAGGGCCAGTTTACGATTCTGCGTATGTCCAACTGCGTCGGTTGCGTCGAACCAATGATAGAGGAGAACCACGTGATTGACAGATGGGCGGGATCACGCAGCCTCTCTGCAGAGCAACGCATGGTCCAAATTCTATACTTCATCAGATCCAACTCTCGACGCACATACGCAAGCAAACGCGACTACTTTGACGAATCAAAATCCAGCATCTAATGTTTTGATTCAATCGAGTAATAAACTAAACATCGCCATTACCGAACTTGTTAGCGAGTTGCTGAATGCTGACTGTGGAAGTTTAAAAAACATTATAAAACACTGGGCATGCGTTATGTACGAATTTGACTTCGAAAGAGACGGACAGCTGTTGCAAAGGCCTTGGGAATTCCTTGTAAGTATATGTATTTACACTAATCTTTAATTTGCATTGCAATATGTCTATATTTTGTTTACCTAGTTTCATCCGAAATAATAAAACCTCTTAGTTTATGCTAGTGAAAAATTGTTTTCGAAGTTGATTTGTTGTGTAGCTTTTATTTCAACGTTTATGAGCGATTTTTAAGTTTATTGGCAAATTAAAGTGAGCGATAGAAAAGCGCTGTAGAAATAGCTGTTTATTTTTTATAACTGAAACTATTGTGGTCGTAAACATTTGTGAATGTAGGAAACTTTTGTTGTTTAATTATTCCATTCCACCTCCTCTTTTGACCAATAATTGTTACTTTCCCAACCTCACAAAACACAACACTTGAACTTCTACTAAAGTGCTTAGTTAAGAGGAAATGTACAAAAAACTTCATCTGTTTTTTTATGTGCAAATGTTCTTTCCCTGAGATTGAGGTGCCTTCGTTTCTCGGAGGCTTTACCCACAGTTAGCTACCTGCCAGTTGTAGGCAGCATAGGTTCTATTTCTCCCTCAGTGTATTTCCCTCTTTGGTTTCAGTAAAACCTTTGTGTATGTACATTACTTGACATGTATTCACAGCGCATTTAACGGTGCAGCCAAATATGGCCCTTGCACCGTTGAAACCTAACCAAACCCTGAGATTTGTTTTCAGTTTTCCTAGTGATAGTGTTTGATGACCAAAATCCTTCAGTTCGCTACTTTAAACAGAATTATCTTCATTAATTTTTCTACTGATAGTTTTTTGGTTTTAGTTCAAGTCTTATGACAACCCCTATACATAGGCTTTCAACAAAGACTGAAAATTTCTTGGTTTAGTCAGATTAAATTATACTTTCTTTTGCCACATTTTTTTTTTGTCTTTTTTCTGCATTCAAAGGTTTTGTTGAACGGACCGGCACAGCCAACGAAAGCATTATTTCGATTCACAGCCCGAATAGCCACTGCACTGGAAGAACGAGACTGCAACAAATACCAACAAATTTCCACTTTTGAAAGCTTTACCGCACAATTATGACTAAAAACCAGTTAACCGAAAAGTACCTTCCAAGTAAAATGTATTATCAATTTTCTTGTGGTGGATTTGTATCAGTACAAATGGCATCAAGAGGGATTTCTTTGTCGAAAGCAATAAAATCAAAGGAAATGGGCTCACTTGAAATCCACTACCCTTGCAAGTCAAAGAAAGTACATGTATTCACATGATAGGTTAGGTTTTGGTTCTCGAACCCGCTTTTCACAAAATAAACTTCCTGATGCTTAACACAAGGAAGAACACCTCATTTGGACTGTAGCTTATTTGTTTCTTACTCTGAGAGCTGAAACCGCTCGATGGCTTCTCAAGAACACACCAATAGTTGAAACCTTTCCAACAGATGACGCTTCTGGTGCAAACAGCACATATTTGGAGAAACCTTAAAAATTTTGAATTTTAAATTCCTGTGTCAACTAATTGGTTGAAATTTTTTTTTGCAGAATAATATCCAACTTCATTTAAGTGATGAAAGTACATCCAGGGACAGATGTTCAATGGAAATGCTGTAGCAAGACAGAAGATGCTGCAATACTGAGCAGTTCTCTTACAAAAGGTCACTCATTATTTTCTTAAAATATGGTTTGTTTAAATAATTCTGGTAATATTTAAAATTTGTCGTGTCTAAAAAAAAACACAAAATTTAGTACCGTTTTCTACTGTAAATGCATAAAGTGTGAGATTCTTGTATGGAAACGCTGGCAATATTCTACTTTGTCACAAGATCAGTCACTTTCTGAGAAGTTGGCAATGTTCGAAGAACATGAAAAGTTATGCCTATAAAAGAGTGGTGCCAAAAACTGTTCCGGAGATAAGGGACACGAAAAATACGTTTATAAAGTAATAACACTATGTAAAATAATCTTTTATAACTTAACATTTTTATAATATTTATGTTTGTAATTCAAAACTAGTGTCATTTTATTCATGCTTAGTTGCAATGCATTTGATGTATATCTGTTGATGAGAAAACATTTCTATGTATGTTTACAAGGTTAATTACTATACTCTGCTTCCCCCCCCCCCCTCAATACATTTAATATTTTACCTTAGGTGACAACTATATATTGTGAGTAGTCAGTATCATAATTTTTCATCTACTCCGGCAATGTGTCTAGATTTACATGTAACTCCTTAAAAGCTCTGCTTTCAGCGAGTGATTGTGTGAAATTTTGAAACATCCTTGAATACCCATCAAATCAAGACACAGTAACCGCAATTGATTCTTCTGTAAAATTTCTATCTCAAATTTGAAAAACAATGTACTTTCCATGTTAAAAGTGATATAAAACTAAATGTTGATTAATTCAGTTTTTAAAGTGTTGCTATGTAAGTTTTTATAATCTTATTACACCAGGATAATAAATAAATTATTGGGTAAAACTGTTTTAAGTTAGTGTTGTAAGTTATATAAAACGTATAGTGTAGAGGTGGCTGATGTACCTTAAAGCTGTCGTGGCTGAAAGTCCTCACGTTTGGTTGGTGTAGAAGTTCGGAGAGTGGGGTGCCAGCTCTGATGTTGCCTCGTCATCTGACCATGGTTCAAAATTACAAGGCGATACCCCGAATGGCTTAGGCTGAGATAGTGGTTATTAGTTGAATATAAAACAAACTCCACTCCCAGTTTAATAAAATTTCTTTTTGAGTTATTCAGAAAGTCGAAAGTTAACTTACAGTGTGATTTCATGTTTAATACCATATATCAAAAAATTAGTATCCATAAGATGAATTTCATGACCAGTGGTTATATAGTTTGCATTTTGTTTATTTCATTTTATATTTCAGACATTATTCTCTAAAGAAGAGAAAGAAGCTAACTTCTGAAAGATATCAGTTGCTCTGTCAATGGCAAAAGAATACACTTGAGCTACATGATAGTTTTGTAAACTCCATGGGCATAATTCGACTGTATACAATTGCACCCTTGCTTATATTGATAGATTTATAATTAAATAAATTTAATGCTAAGAATTTCTTGTGTGTACATTTTATTATTCATAATCTTTAGTACTAGTTTCATTTTAAAATTTACAAGTTTTGTATTTAATATAATTTTGAGTCACAAATGCAGAAAAAGAATAAAATAATTTTTTTCAATACTTAAATTAAATAAAGTGAAATTATATTTGCTTACTAATTATTTCTTAATGTTTACTTTTTTAATTTGATTTAGAATTCCGTGTTTGGGTATTTGAGTTGACTGCGAGATGTTGCCGACATATTTGAGGATTCCCAAGTATTATAAATGTGTTATTTTTGTTAATAAATCATTATTGTCTTTGTCAATATCGTTGAAAAGTCTTTTGTAGCATTATTCTATTTCACAATAAATATAATCGGGAAGTCGAAATTCAACACGTTTGAAAAGATACGTACGTGTTTTTTTTTCAGAATTTAGCATTTTTTCAAGGATTGGAATTTTATTTTTGTTTGCATTATGTGTTCCGGTATATTACATGTTGCAGAAATATTATTTAGGAGTTAGATTTTAATGATATGTCTATTTCCTGCAAAATATCTAGACGCGGGTAATTTTGTAGCGGTATATGTACATTTCGGCCAACTTTGCTTAAATATTTGATTGAATATTCAATGATTTAAAGAATTGTTTCACAAAAATGAATAAAATATACAAATCAAAACATGTTTAATTACGGTGTGTAAAAAAGTTTAAAAAGCACTATTACACACTGCCGAGCGCTAGCTGGCGCAGCCCGACTAGTACTAAGTATTTAACAATGCTTATAAGATTGAATATGCAAGACACACAAATCATAAAAGAGAGGACATGGTAAACTAAATCTAAATGATTAAAAGAACATGGTTACCACATACATGTGTAGTATGCATAAATTAATTTCTTGAAATATGAGAAACACAGTAATTTTCCTATTGTAGTGAGTTGACACAAGAAACATATTCAAACCCTCAGTACAAAATAACATTTCTATTGAAACTAAATTAACTACAGAATATATCATTGGAAAATGTTTCGCTGACTAAAAATTCAATACTTCCCAACATTCAAGGTGTGTTTTGTTCAAGTTTAAAAAAATCTTGGGCAGAAATGGAATGCTGACAATTTGAATTTATAGCACCAACCCAATGATAAAATATACATACTCCAATTCATTAAAGCTTACTTTATTCTGTTTAATGTGAAAAAAATTTGTAGATTTTACAAAAGATGATACAAATTTTCAGGAAAATGAGGTTTGTATGGACAACTAAATTTTTGTTCGGTGGTTGGCTGGATTAAATATAATGAGCAGGGTGTAAAAAAATCAGATTTTTTAAAATTTCTGTAGGCTGCTTCTTTCTTCCTGCTGACATGTTAATGGCTGTGTGTGTGAAAATGTATATTTCTACTCTTTAATCTATTACACACCACAAAAATAAGCTAACTGACAAATACCTAAAAAAAACACTAGTAGGAAGTAATTTAGCCTCTTTCTCTTTAGTAAACTACCCTTTAGTTTATAATTTTGAATCAAACTGTGTTGCATACATACTTTTGAGTGTTAAAAAAATGAGTGCTGTTAATCAGGAATGTTTATACGTTACTCTTCCTGGCATTTAGATTTATGATGGCATGTGTGTTAACATTACTGTTTCCAGTATATAGTATATTCTAATATGTTACAACTGGCTGTTGCAATCTTTTATAATATGCATTAATTGACCCAGTTCTCTCTGAGCTTAGTGTAGCCATTAATGCTGAAATCACCATGAGTACAGAAACATTAAAGCGTTTTACAACTTCTATGGTGTATTTACTTAGTTATAAAAAATTTGTGATTTGTTGTGATTCAAATCAGTGAATTAAAAAAAATCATTTGATTAAAATCATGACACCCTGATAATGAGTAAATCGAAGATATATTTATCTACATTTCAATAACTAGAAACCCTCATCAGATATCAAATTTCGTGTTTTCCTTCAATCTCACATAAAAGGCTTCAAAAGTAAAAAGATTTTAAAACAAATTATTCATGTAACTTCATTTCATTTTGGTTTTTAATGCTCTGATTAAATTTAACACTTATATATAGTCTCAGTTTAAAGTAGATAGTTGTTTTGGAAAGAAAATAGTTTAATGTTGATTTATCTGAGTATTCACAATCGGTACAATATTTTTTAGAAATCGAGATTTACTTGTTTATTCTAATTTTGGTTTTGTTCGGAGTTAAAAGTTTCCAAAGTGATGTTAATTTCGCAATGTTCTCAAGTACCTACAAAAATGTCTCCCGTGGAAAAAGAAAAAAAAACCCAACGGTTCTCAAAATTGGTTAAAGTAAACATAAGACGGTAGAAAAAAAAACGCTCG
Organism: Metellina segmentata; assembly: GCA_947359465.1. Classification (NCBI taxonomy): domain Eukaryota; kingdom Metazoa; phylum Arthropoda; class Arachnida; order Araneae; family Tetragnathidae; genus Metellina; species Metellina segmentata. The sequence goes on from OX375880.1 coordinate 42,941,966, forward strand.
TAAAAAAATACTGAAATGGATCAAGAAAGCGCGCGAAAAGTAAACACGCCATCTAGTGTGCATAATCGAAAGCTGGATTTCTCGTTCCGACGCAAGCCCATACGCTAAACTGTAAACGACTATCCTCCGCGTATGCGTTAAGGCGGAGCATACGCAGTTGCACATACGCAGAATCGTAAACCAGCCTTAAGAAGTACTATAGCAGGGACGTGCCAACGCTTTGAATAGAGGAGGGCCGAGCATAGGCGTAACTAGGGTTGTTGAATTGGGGGGGGGGTCCTCCCGAAAAGTACCCCTGTAAAAATGGGAAGAATAAATTAATTATATTAATATTTATTAATTATTAATAATAAATTATAAACAGTTAATTAATTTACATAATAAGATATTCATCAATTAACACTCGATTTTTAAAAATCATATTTTTTTTCTTTATACAATATCTACTAATTGACTTTAAGGTGAATTTTAAAACTTACAATACATTTAAATTAGAAATTAAAACGTCGATTTTTTCGTAAACGTCTCGATTTTTCTGAACTTTTTAGATTTATATTTGGTTTGCTTGAAGCACATGGGTAAAAATTATCTCGATTCTGACTCTGCCGCCTATGAGTGCTCATAATTTTTTTAAACAGAATCTATATTTAAAAATTCGGTTTCAATGAAGCACAGTAGGCAATATTTTAAAAATCCAATGAAATAAGTTAAAAATTAATTTTAAAAACTAATAACAATAATTAAAATATAAAATGTATTTATAAATTTGGTTTAAAAAAGCACAATTGACAGTAATAAAATATTCCATTTTTAATCGAAACATTTTCCTTTGACCTTTTACTCTGCATAACCTAGTATGAGTTCTTTAAAACAGAATTTATCACAAAACTCATTTTCGATAGTTATAGTCAATCTACTTAGTCTATGTAGAGTGATTGTGGATCTGAAATAATTTTTGATTATTTTTAATTTGGAAAAACTTTTTTCACCACTTGCAGCTTACATAGGCAAAGTTTTAAAATTTTAAGTGCAATATTAATATAAATATGATAGATAACAATAAACCCCTGCGGAAAATTATATTAAAAATTCCTTGTTTTTTCAAGAATGAGGAAATTTTCTATTAATTAAATTTTAAGGCTCATATGTCGGTAATTGGTATTTATTAGTTAATATCGTATTTGAGCAACACAACGGGCTATTAACGGCGGTCCGGGATTAATCCTTTAAGAAAAAGATCCGATGACAACACCTCGTAATTTTGAACCACGGTCAGATGACGAAACAACACCTGAGCTAGCACCCCACTCTCCAAACTTTCACACCAACCCAACGAGCACCACGTGCATTCATTTTGGGGGTAGAACCACTTTAAAGCCGTAAAACAAAGTGATAAAATATCGGTATGCTGGGCCACCTATCTCCACATATTCAGAGGAAGAATTTAATCTTTTGGTACTTTGGATCTTTGAAACAACTTTTTTTCACTTTTAGTTAAATATAAACTTTTACTACACAAATAAAATTTGTTCGAAGTTTCTTGATAAACTTTTCATACATTTAAGTGTTACAAAACTTTCAAATTCGTTACTTTCAAAATCTAATTTTGTGTTGCCCCTTGACCCTTTATTTATTACCCATTTTGGGGAATATATCGAAGCTCTCATAATGCGCGCTGCCCCCTCTGTGCTTCTTTCTTTCTTTCTCTCTCTCTCTCTCTCTCTCTCTCTATATATATATATATATATATATATATATATATATATATATATATATATATATATATATATATATATATATATATATATATATATATATATATATATATATATATATATATATATATATATTAATGGAAGAGAGGCTGCTAACTGCGTAGTTTATACAAAGGGCGCCCCCCCCCCCTCCCTGTGCATTTTTTTACACAAAAAATGTCCAAAACTATCTTTTAAACAATTTTAAATAAATCTATTCAACAACGCGCTGGAGAAAAGTTATAAACCTTTGTGATAAAACCTTCGTAAAAAGTTTTTTATGTTTATGGATATGGATATTGAGGCATGTGCGTGTGGAAATGTACTGCGGTAATGACTACGGTAGTTGTTTTATTTGAATCAAATGGTTTGCAGTAATTTGTCAATGTCGTCGAAGGGTCGCCCAACTATCTTGAGTACATGCAGAGTGTTGACAGTGTACGAAAATCGTCATGTACTATAATTTTTTATTTGTTTTCATACATTATACATTTTTTTACACTAATTTTGGGCCTCACCCACGAAATCGGCTGTCCAGAGCAAATGCCGAGTTTTCACTCCTCTAGATCTGGGCCTGCATCTATTGACAGGAAATGAAATTAGTCCAAATTTGATTCAACGGTGCTGTTTAATGTTACTTTTGAAGTTAAAATGTTAATAATGTTCTTGATAGTGGGGAGGGGCTAAATATGGCTTTCGCCCCTTCTCCTGAGTGACAGGAGGGACCAAATACCCTTTGCTCTCCTGTTGACAAGTGCCTGTTTGCCCTCCTCTAGATCTGGGCCTGCATCTATTGACAGGAAATGAAATTAGTCCAAATTTGATTCAACGGTGCTGTTGTTACTTTTGAAGTTAAAATGTTAATAATGTTCCTTGATATTGTGGAGGGGCTAAATATGGCTTTCGCCCCTTCTCCTGAGTGACAGGAGGGACCAAATACCCTTTGCTCTCCTGTTGACAAGTGCCTGTTTGCCCTCCTCTAGATCTGGGCCTGCATCTATTGACAGGAAATGAAATCAGAGTCCAAATTTGCTTTAACGGTACTTTTTAGCGTTAATTTTGAAGATAAAATGTTAATAATGTTCCCTGTGATGTGTGTGTGGAGGGGCGAAATATGGCTTTCGCCCCTTCTCCTCAGTGACGGGAGGGACCAAATACTCTCTGCCCTCCCCTGTTGGCAAATGCCTGTTTGCCCTCCTCCAGATCTGGGTCTGCATCTATTGACAGAAAATGATATTAGTCCAAATTTGCTTCAACGGTACTGTTTAATGTTATTTTTGAAGTTAAAATGATAATTATGTTCTTTGATATTGTGCAGGTGCGAAATATGGCTTTCGCCCCTTCTCCTCAGAGACAGGAGGGGCCAAAACCCCTCCGACCCCCCCCCCCCCCTCTGCTGGAACGTGCCTGTACTATAGATTCGTCAGGACACGCCGAACAGACAACACACGTAGTACTTCATTTTATAATTGTCTACACTCGCTGGAAAAAGTTAAGCACATCGTGAAAAATGTTAATTTCTGGAAGCTAATCTAAATTCGAGAGGCTGCAATTTGCTGCAGAGTTAGATGGAACTATGCAAATAAAATAAGTAACAGCCAATCACAGTTTCGTGTCGACAAATATAAAAAAGGCAGTCGTATAAGAAGCCAGCATTGTGAAGGGTTAGAGGAGTTGCATGTAAGTGCTGTAAAAAGTGTTTGCAAATTTTGTAGGATTAGTTTTCAAGACGGACGTGTTTCTGTCACTTCCACAACACATATAGCAAGCGCTGCAGTTCTGTGGGATGCCTTAAAGTTTGGCAATCAATCACTCATGTTGCTCTTTTCTTTGGCGTTCATTCCGTCATTTTATCATTATGCTAACAAGCCAAACAGTTGTCCAAACACTTGTGGCCCACACCCAAAAGGTAACAACCCCTGCGGTTCATCGATATATTGCTGTTGCAGCAAAGCACTTATCATGCATGACTAAGCCAAAGGGCAAATCTTTCCCAAATAAATAATTTCCAATACTTCTCTACGTCTGTAACGTTTCCAATACTTCTCAAAGTATGTAATGTTTTCCATACATCTTAACGCCCTTGTAACGTTTACAATAGTTTTGATTGTCTGTAACATTTCCAATACTTCTCAACGTTTGTAAAGTTCCAATACCTTCTCAACTTGAAATAAAATAAACTCACAGTAAAGCCTAGAGAGCTAACTAAAAAGTTATAGAAGATTTAACAGTCAATATTCCATTTTGTCATAAGTAATTTTATGAATACCTACTTTTAGTAATAAATTTGTAAATATCACTGCATTTCAAGATCTTTTGATTAATTATGAGCTGAAAACTTCCGCCAGTAGAGTAGTAAGATAAATATAACCCTCCCTCTCTATACAGACAGTTGCACAGCTTAATATCCAACTAATTATTGAGAAAAAGCGAGACCAGATATTCATTTTCGATGTTACCATACTATTTTCACACGCGAATACTTTCTGTTGTACAAAGAAATGAGCTCCAATAATTCACGAAACGAATGAGACAAAGAATGTGATAAAAGTAGGAAGTAGAAATGAACCTAATGATTCGAGTTAATGAGCCGAAGTAATGCTAACTATTTCCCTCATAATGCCAATGAAATGCAGTAACAATTCATAACATGACCGTGCAATTGGGATAGCACTGCTTCCATTGAATGCCCATACAATAGGAAGGAATTCTTTCGTTTCTGATTAGCTCAAGCACTCTATTACAGATGAGTTAGTTGAAAATTTAATGACGGTCAAGTGTGTGCATACAATAACTGGCTTTAAGAATTTGGCGCTTTTGAAGAAAGGCAATTATGGATGAATCCACATGATGTAGCGTTTATATGTTGATATATGGTTTCTCATTACACCAAAATGTTCCTTTACCGTAGCAGTCATTTACTTAATTACTCAATCCTCTTTGCAGTTTATTCATAGTTGAATTTGTGTGAGGGAAATAACTTTTATACAAGTTTATAAACCTCTCCGAGTGGTAGAAGTGTTCAACTTCCAATCAGGAAAAAAACAGCAAAACTATTACTTTAAAAGCATGGACTTTTTCTGAAAAGTTATTATAAAGAGAAGTTATAGAGAGATAACTGTGAGGTTACGAGGTTATTGAATAAGTTCAAAACATGAATACAAAAGAAGTAATTTAATGTCCCATTCACCGAAAAGCATTTCTAGAAGCGATATCGATTGTTTTTGAAGCTCACGAACACTTTTTTGTACTTTTTTATCGTGATGAGTTGAGCTTCATCTGGGAAGTAGATACGGTTTAATCGAACTGCGTTTTCATTACTTTCAATTTCGCTGATTGTTTCCAGTTACTTTCGATATGTATCTGTTATTTAACACTTTCTCATGTGAGGTTTTTCGATTCCACCAAAAAAGACGAAACTTTACTTAATCGAGACTTAGTTAATTGGGCAAGTAATAATTTCAATTCACCCGAAGCTTTTTTCATGAACATTGAAAGCAGATAAGAATCGCTAGAAAAGAAGTGTTCCAAAAATGAAATTGAAAATGTAGTTTTAGAGTTGTTTTCCGAATGCAAACCATTTTTACGGAATATATAGAGCTAACGTATGCTCGTATTTAAAATTTTTTTTAAAAGTAGTTTCTTATTTTGAAATATCTTGCTGTTTGAAATATTTGTATTGATATTTGTTAGTTTAGAGAACTAACTACTTCCAGACTGTTTTGAATGGATCATATTCTGTTTTATAAGAAAGCTTTACAACCCAGCTTTACCCGATAGTTTTTGCTGCTGCAAGCATAGTAAGAGTCAACTCTCTTCTCTCAGTAGTTTTGTTGCATCGTCAAACAGTTTTTTGAGGTTTATCTGTTACACCTGCTAATATTATCTTCCAATAGCTGTGCTTGTGAAAGCTTTTAATGTCTTGTATTGATTAAAGTCTATTGTGCTAGATAAGTTCAACACCAACGCATGGAGTTCGTGCAAAAATAATTTCCAGCTATTGTAGAGTGGTAAAAGATTTCTTGGCTACTGACATTCATTGTAGGATGAGATGTTTAGAGGCTGACTCTTTTTTTAATACTCGGTGCACTAGAAGAAAGACTTGGTACATCGACGAAGGTTATATAATTTATATTTCCAGACGCAGGTCTTGTCAACTGGTAAATCGTCAACCTTTTCGTTCCCTGGGATACCAATGTCGTGCATTATAGAAACAAACACGTATATTTATATTTAAATACTAGCAAAATACCCGACCTTACTCGGTTTGAATTCGTTTACTCTAGATTGAAGAGATAATCAAAATATATAATGACTTACGTTAAATGACAGATCGTAAAAATTTATTTTAACACCTTTCGCCATCTTTATATTTTCTAGAACTTACTTTGGACACAAATCCTACACATGCATATCCATTCATGTAATACATTTCACATACATCGCACAGTTGCTGTATGACAAAGCTCAAAAAGACGAAAGGTGATACTAAGGTTACTACTATAAAAGACGATTTATAGGAAGATTTGGAATTCCCTTTCTTAAGTTGTTTTCATGTGCAACTCAATTAATTAAAATTACGATTTACGGCGAGTGCTCTCGCACTCATAGTCAACAAAACAATATTTTTTTACCTGTGGCACTCTTGCCTCCGGTATGCGACATTGTGAAATTTTGCAATCTTCTCCTGTCATTACTACAACAAATTTTTTAATGTTGGAAAAAGTTCTAGTTTGGATTTTTAAACATTATTATTATTTCAATAACGACATTATTCTTTAAATAACGGCATTATTCTTTAAATAACGGCATTATTCTTTAAATAACGGCATTATTCTTTAAATAACGGCATTAGTCTTTAAATAACGGCATTATTCTTTAAATAACGGCATTATTCTTTAAATAACGGCATTATTCTTTAAATAACGGCATTATTCTTTAAATAACGGCATTAGTCTTTAAATAACGGCATTATTCTTTAAATGACGGCATTATTCTTTAAATAACGGCATTATTCTTTAAATAACGGCATTATTCTTTAAATAACGGCATTATTCTTTAAATAACGGCATTATTCTTTAAATAACGGCATAACTACACTTAAAATTTACTGAAAATTTATACTGACTTACCTAACATTTTCAAGTCTAATACTTTCTGACGGTGTTGCGTGTGATGAGAAGGAAAACACATTTATTAGAATAATAAATATTTAAAACAGGAAACAGCGAAGTAAAACAAAATAAAAGATGTCGTAAAAAATTGTTCCAAAGATATTAAGTTGTGATTCAATTTTATCTCTTGATCTCGCACAGTTGCCACAACTTACAACTAAAAGTGTACAAAATTTAGAAATGTGAAATTAATTCAGAGCGAAAGAACCAGAAAAAATATCACTGCTCGCGCGATCGTGTTCATTCTCGTTTCATTGAAAAATATCGTCTGTCCCAAATATTCGGAAATCGTTTTCATTGCGCAAAGAATAAAAATAAGACTCTAAATAAATGACGTATCAGAGATGAAATTCCATAAAAAAAAAATTTTTTTTGAAGAATAATTACTTTTTCAGCAGTACTGGTAAAGCAATCGAATTAATCGTAATATTCAATAGACATTCCAATTTTTCCAAAACTACCAAATTATGGTTGATTTAAGTATACTTACTCAGGTGTTTTAGCATGAAACTCGTCTAAATATAACAATAAAGAAATGTTTAATATTGCATTCACTAAAGTATTAGATATTCTATAAAATAAAATACAATGCAATCAAATATCTGGAATACAATTCATGTGATGCCTACACAAACACACAAACACAAAATCGAGCATAGAACAGAAAGACGGACAGACAGACTTTCGCAACCAATTCCACTCACTAAATCAAGATAAGTACTCTCTGTATGCAAATTTCCATGAAAATATCTTAAACCGCGTGGACGTGTATAGGGCACAACATACAGACAGACAGACAGACAGACAGACAGACAGACACCAAACGAGAAAAAGGCGGATTCGGCATCAGAAGGGTCCAAAACGGATAGAAAACTTGAAATGCGTCGAAAATATTGAATGTACAAACAAACACTCCATTCTTATTTATATAGATTTATCCAAAATGCGGTAGATCATTTTGAATTTCATTCAATTGTAATAAAGTAGCAGATATTTACAAATGATGAATTTCCAGAAGGTTCTACAAAGTTCTATTCGACTATAAAATGTTATCGAGGGACTGTCACCTATCACCATAGCGACCACGAAAACTATGGATTCGACACTAATCTCGGTCATTTTGGACAATGTAATTTTTACCCCTTCTCACCTCCCATGCTGAAAGGAACTGAACGAGGACTTAAACAGCATCATGAGTGTTACTATTCATCTCGGCGACCCCGAAAACCATGGATTCGTCACTAATATCGGTCGGGTTTGATTATGATTACATGTCACCCACTTCAAACACCACCCCTAGGGGTGTCTTACACCCACATTACTTTTTTTCAGACAGTAAGTTATATGTGTTCCGAATTTCGTTGACATTGCTCCAGGCGATCCAGAGTTATGTTGGAACATACATACATACATTCCCACATCAATTTTTATATTGGGTCATCCGGAAAGTTCTGCACGTTTATTTAGATCAATCGTTTAGATCGAAGCAGTACAAAAACATAGGAAAATTTTATGTACCCCATTTTGTTCTATGAATTTTTAACCTCTTTTGGCAGCTGGAACATTACTTAAAAAAATTATTAGGCTTATTTGTAAAGAAGTTAACGAGGTGTTGTTTCACAGTCTCCAAAGTATTGAACTCCAGGCCGTTCAAAGAATTTTGAAGTGACCTGAAGAGGTGAAAATATGAGAGGTCAAGGTCTGGTGAATATGTGAGATGACACAAAACATCCCAGACATACTCAATAAGTCTTTGTCTGAGATTCAGCGAAACGTGGGGGCGAGTATTGTCATGCTGGAAGACAATACCTCGACGACAAGTCAGTTCTGGCCACTTTGCTTCAATTTCTTTTTAATACTATCATTTGAGGATAGTATTTTTCCGAATTTACTGTCTGATTTTTTGGCAACATTTCGTAATAAACTATTCCTTTATAGTTCCACCATACAGAAAGCATTACCTTTTAGGAATGCAGCCCCCCCCCCACTCTCGATGTTGCTTGGGGAGGTTCATTTGATTTACCCCATAATCTTTTCCTTATAACATTCTTGTATAGTATCCACTTCTCATCTGAAGTAATGAGCCGTTTCGTGGCCACAGAATCAGTACTATGTAGTACTATACAGTACAAATTTTACGAGCAGTCAGACTAGGATTTTTTCCTTTCTTAAAATATAAGAGCATAATATGACGAAAATGAACTCTCTGATTCTAAATTATTAGCACTGCAGTGAAACAAAAATATAATCATGTCTTGGATTCAGAAACAGATAAGGTCTTTGAAAAATACGAAACTGGACAAAGTTTGCCCTCAAATTCTTGAAGTAAGACTGCAGCAATGGCTTGTTTAGAAGCGTCAGTGTTTAGATGGAATTGTTTTTGCCAGTCTGGTTGTTGGACAAATGGCCTGCTAAAGAAAATTGACTGCAATTTTTGAAATGAATGTTCACATTCTGGAGTCCATGAAAAAGAAGATGAAGGACATGAAAGACGAGTTAAAGGATGTATCAATTCGGCATAGTCAGGAACTAAATGCCTGTAAAAACCACAAAGTCCTATAAACCGTTTAACTTGTTTCTTAGTTTTGGGTGGAGGGAAAGATTTTATCTTAACGATATTTGACTCAATAGGTGTGACTACATGATTATTGATATTAAAACCAAGATAATCAATGTTTTTCTGGTGAAAGCTGCATTTGCTAGCCGAAAGGGTTAAATTATGTTTTTGGAAAATATCAAGAATTTTATCAAGTTTGTCACATGATTCTACAAATGTATTTGAGCAAATAATGACATCATCTTGATAAGCATATACTCCTGGAACTTCTTCTAAGATACTGTCCATAAGAGCTTGAAAGATGGATGCAGCAGTTTTTAAACCAAACGGAAGACGATTGAGTCTGAAAGTTCCAAAAGGTGTAGTGAGGGCCAACTTATCTCGAAATTGGACAGGGAGATTAATCTGCATGTATGCCTGTTGCATATCAAGAGTAGAAAAATAATCGTATTGAGCAATATTAGAAATGATCGTCTGAATTTTTGGTAATGGGTAGGTATTGTGTAACAATATGGTATTTATAAGTCTGAGATCAAGTGCTAACCTATACTTCTGCTGACCTGAAGCATCTAACTTTTTCTTAACTAATAGCATGGGAGAAGCCCACTCGGAGATATTACGAGTAATGATGCCTGCTTCAACCATTTCATCTAGTTGAGTTTTTGCTGTCTCAATTAAGGCAGCAGGTATTGGAAACGGCAAGGTTTTAATGGGATAATCAGATGTGAATTTTAATCTAGGAATAACAGTATCAGTATGTCCCATAGATTTAAGAGATTTTGAAAAAGCTAGAACATGCTGAGACAATATTTTGCGCATTGACTGTTGTTCTTCCTCTACGAGGTGATTAAGGTCAAAGTCATCAATGGCAAATTCAGATGTACGTAGATTCCTAATTTCATCTGAAGCTCTGATAATGTTTACGCATTCGGCTGGACTTTCTGTATTCTCCCGAACATGTTCAATGTTGTAGACATTCCCAACTATTTTATCCTTATTTAGATGAATGACATTAGAAGATGTGTTTTGAAGATATATGTAAAAGGAGTGGTGTTTTGAATGCGTTTTCCTAGTAGTGGTGCTTTCACTCGAGTTTAACTCAATTATGGTGTCATGTGATGTAATTTTGTCTTGATCAAAACTTGGCTCAAAAAGAATTGACGGAGAAAATTCTCCATGAGACACACGAACCATAGCATACATTCCATCACCAGGTGGTAAAGTAATTTTTTGAGACAGTTTGACAACAAGTTGTTGACTAGGAGAGGGATCAACGGATTTTAGGGAATTTAAAGTGGTCGTGTGAGTACTATTCCTATTTACAAATGGAACTGTAAGTTCTCCTATCCGTATCGACTTTGAAGCAAGATCAATGTTGACATTATGCTTAGACATGAAATCGCAACCCATTATACCCTGAAATTGTGAATCATTTGACACATTGATAATGAAGAAGTGATGTTTAAAGAAATTTTTCTTTATTTTAAATGAGATTTCAATGCATCCCTTGAAAGCAACAACTGAGTTAACTGTTGTAATGGTAACTCGACGCGAAAGATGTCGAAAGGTTACATTTTGTTTAATCTCCTCGAAAAAGTTCTCATCAATAAGTGAGATCGATGACCCAGTATCGAAAAGAAAAGTCCCTGGTATGTGGTTAAATGTCAGTGTGACATGAGGAAGAGTTTGGTGCGTTGACGCTACAGAAAAGATGTGCTCTATTGAAGGTGACTCAGACACAGTTTGTGTCTCATGGGTATGAGTATTTGATGTGGTTTGTGTGGCATTATGTACCACAGGAGTAGAGACACAATGGTCATTTCCTTCAAAAAAGGTTTGTGTAGACCGATTTATCACATACGTAGATGTATGGCAACCATTTGCATTGAGCGATTGACCCATAGATCTCTCCAAATGATTTGACTTTGAACGTCGTGAATAAGTTGATCTCACTGATGCACTATTATTAATTCGAGGTCCTTGGGCATCATACATTGATCTCGATGTTAGTTTAAAGGGTTCCCTCGGTTACGGTTGTATGGCGGAGCACGATGAGCAAAACCTCTGTTTGAATTGTGTCGCGACGGTTGTCTTTGATTTCTGGAAGATTGTACTGACCTTTGGAAGGAAAAGCAATTCTTCATAAAATGTCCGAGTTTTCCACAATAGTGGCACGTAGGTCTATGTGTCGAATGATAAGTTTGTCTGGAGTTTTGGCGTTGTGATTGACGTGAATCATATCCAAACTGTTGCTGTCTACTAGACAATGGTGGTGATCTGCTGTTATATACAGGGTGACGTCGAGGGTTTTGGGGTGAATTCCCCTTAACATCGTGTTTGAGATTTGTGCTTTTTAGTTCATTTACAGTCTCTCTTAGTGCCTGAACTTCTGCTAAGTATGCTGGTGAGGGTTCAGTCGTTTGTATACTGTTTAGTACAGCATTTTCAATAGAGAGTCCCTGTAAAATGTGTGCACGTTCAACAGCTGCATGGTATTGGTCAATGTTGCTTTCCATGATTTTTAATCTTATATCAGATGGTAAAGCTTGAAGAAATTTGACATATTTAATGGAGTTGAGCGAGTCAACGTCCTTAATATTGGTATGTACTTGTTGTACCAATACATTAATTCGATGAGCTAAATTTTTTACAGATTCAGTGGGCAACATCTGCAATGCATTAAGTGCATGAATAGCAGAAGCATTGGATGTCGAACAAAAGAAACCCTGTAATTCAGCCAATAGTGATTCAACTGTAGTAAGTTCCTTCAAATGTGGGGATTCTACATAAAATTTGAGTGCTGCTCCAGAGAGCTTAGATTTTAAAAATGTCAGGGACTGGTCCTCTGACCATTGGTTGATATTTACAAGATTTGAGACTTGTTCTTTAAAAAAATTGAAAATCGTTGGGTCACCGTCAAACGGGACAATATTAAGTAAAAAATTAGAATTTCCAGTCTTAACCATATTAAATACTTTGCAAAGCACTAAAACTAAAAATTACTCAATAATAACACACAATGATGTATAAATTGTTTGTGTTTCTTCACACACGTTACGGGTGGTGCTGTATCAGACAATCAGGATCAATTGAGATTTTAAAATTTTACAAAGATAATATCATACTGTAACTTCTAGTCCTGACTATCACATAACAGTCCACGCATTAACGTTTACAAATTGAGGTATCAACACGTGTAGATATTGTGGCAAATGTTACAACAAAGTGCGATTTTGAAGCACATAAACATGATAAAACATCAAGCAGATAAAAAATTTACAACCTGAAAAATGCTCAAATGAAAAACATTGCTTGCATTATCAGAAAACACTAATTTTCTCGAGGCCAATATTAAAAATTATCCAGAACCTATAGTAGGACTGGTCATAGGCACCATAATATGGTGTAGATCGTGTAGGAAAAGTGGTTATTTGAATGAATAAACAGGTTCGTGATCTAATTCCTAGATAGGTTATCTGGACATACAATGTTGGCCGTAAATGGTTTTAAAAAAATGGCTCGTGAAAGGCTAATACAAAGTAGGTAAGACGTCGGTCGTTTAAAATAAAAGAGTTTATGAAAATGGACTCACCAGATGATGTTCTTTCACTTCCCCGAAGTTGATGCTGTGGGAAAACCTGGGCATGGTGAAATCAACCACGAAGAAAAGTCGCGACGCAAATACTGGAGAGTCAACAAATTCTTTATTCAGCTTCTAAGGGATCGCTGGTCACTGTGGTCGAGTTCGATGCCGGTGTTATGGAAGAGACATCCTTATTTCCCTCAGAGAGTGTCCATGGCTACTCATCAGGGGATCGGATCGACTACGAGAACGACTTTGAGGAATTGTTCGAGGAATTGACTATTCAAAATCCAAGGATTTCACTGAAATCTAACAGGGGAGGATCTGGAGTTGTCCGTGGCTCGGAAGAACAGCCATACAGATGAAGACGCGTTCATTTAACATTGAACGATTATAAATCGCAGTTTTGGGGCGAAAGCCGCAGCATACGATGAGTCCGATCATTCTATCTCCAAACAAAACGAAGACGAGAGGTTATCAGTTTTGGAGTGGAAACGCCGCCGCAAAGCAAAGGAGTCGCATCCCTGTCTCAATCTCAAAAAAGGAGACGAGAAGATCGTCAGTTTTTGGTGTGAAAAAAACCACTGCAATCCGAGGAGTAGGATCGCTCAATCTCAAAAAAAGACGAGAAGGTCATCAGTTTTTGGGTGAAAACCCAGCCGCAGAGCAAAGGAGTCTCATCTCTCTAACCGAAAAAAAGGGGGGGTTCCTTAGCAGAGAAATCAGTCCCTACGTCTTCTTTCCGGGATCGCCAAAAACGAAGGTCACCCCAATGCGAGGGGGAAATTAACGCCAATAATTTTACATACAGTACGCGGGAGAAAGACAGCCGGGGTTATATATTCCTTTATCCCAACGGAATGTTAAAAAACCCCAGGAAGAAGAGAGCCAAATCACGCCAACATCTTCCGGTCATTAAGAAGTGTCACGTTGAAGGTTAAGTGGGGTGGATTTGACCTTGAAAGGTCACCAATTGTCCAATCAGGGTGGACAAGGTATAGATGAGACCGTGAGAATGATGAGGGGTCGCTGTGCCCTAATCAAGGAAGCACTCAAAGCAGAATTCCAAGAAGGGAAAAAGCCTGAGAAAACCAATGTATGCTTTCAAGATTTTCGTTGTTAGGAAGCCGGGAAAGGGATTGAAAAAACAACTTTACAGAGAATATAATTATTGCTCTCATTTCTTTTCCAAAAAATCTGGGGTGGCAGGAAAATAATTATAACATGTGGGGAAGGGTAAGCCTTCACCACAATGTCTAATCTAAGTATATTTGAAATAGTGAAAAACATCATCTAAAAAGCACAAAAGTGGTCGAAAATCGAAGCTGAATGATAGAGATAGAAGGGTTTTGAAGCGGATTGTGGCAAATAAAACACAAGACAACAGCATCACAGATAACATCTGAGATGAACACACATCTACAGAAGCAGTTTCATCAAAAACTATCCGTCGTGAACTGCATCTGGCAAATTGTAATGGTAGAACGGCTATTTAAAACCATTGATTGCATCATGCAATGCCCTGAAGTGACGAATATGGTGTCACGAGCATAAAAGTAGGACACAACAACAATGGGAGAATCTAATATGGTCAGACGAAACGTCGTTCACATTATTCCCAGCAAATGAACGTGTTTACGTTTGGTGAACGCAACCAGAAGTCTATCGAGTTGACTGTCTTCGGCCTACGGTTAAGCATGGCGGCGGTTCAGTGATCTGGGGTGCGATATCACATCGTGGTCTTGGCCCACTTTTCCTGAATGGCCGTGTGACAGGAGAGGATTATGTCAGTATTCTGGCCGACCATCTTCACCCAATGGTGCAAAGTGTGTTTCCTGATAAACGACCAGTCTTCCAAGATGATAATGAGCCCATTCATACCTGGGGTATTGCCCGAGACTTGTTTTATAAACACCACGATGAAATAAAGCACCTCATCGGGCACCGTCAGTCCGCTCAGTCTCAATATAATTGAACCTTTGAGGGGTATTTTGGAGAAAAAAAATGCGCAGTCGATTCCCCTCTCAAGGACACTTTCTGAATAAGGAATTTTTTTGAAATTTGAGTGGGAACGTATTTGAATGTTGTACGGGACTTGCATTTGTCAATTCCACGTCCGATACAATCTGTAATTCATGCAAAAGGAGGACAAACTACCTATTAATAAAACTTTTTACATGTTTTTCACATTATTTTGTCCAACCCCTGTATATATATTTATATTTGTAAGTTTTTCCTCTGTTGGCATCGTCTCATTATTATTCACCGAAATCCATTATAACAACTCTAAACAATGAACATCAAGAATACCTTCTCGAGTAGAGACCATTGAATGTTCAAATAGTAATATTTTGAATATTGTTACGTTGCTTTGTATAACAATGTTTTTTTCGAACAATAAAATACGATGTTCTATTTCGTCTCATTTCATGCAAAGTTTTTGTGTTATTAGCGTTGAAACTGCAAACTTTTGTTATTTCATTTTGAATTCACAATCGATTTTCTAAGGATTTGAATTAACTTCTTTGACGAACTCATCGTATTACTTCTTGAGTCTTTACACTTGAGCTGTTGATTTCTTCAAAGATTGAAAATGGCCCAACGATTCTGGAAGGGATTTAAGAAACTGTAAGTGTTTACAATATTACTTTATTTTGTCTTTGAGAGCTCGTGAGTGGAAAATATCTAATTTAACTGGCTGAAATGAGGTAGCCATTGCAACTGGTCATGTCAGATAACTCTTTTGTCTTGGTCATTAAATACGTTTATTTGCCTGAAATGCAACGAAGTTGATTATATATGTATATTCTGTCTCTCTTACTTTACCTTGTATCTCCTCGCATTATTTTTGTAAGAAATTACATTTAAACATCACTAAATATACAAATGATCCACAAAGTGGTTATCTCTAATATTATAAAATGAAGTGTTTGTCTGCGTATCTGCGTGTCTCTATGTACTATTATGACGAATCTATAGCTCTTACAATCATGAAACTTGGCACACAGGTTGTCCGAGTTCTTTGCAATTTTTGTGGGAAAATTTTGTTCAATTTTTGTGGAATAAATATTTTGTAAATTATAACTTTCATATTTTTTCCTGCCTTCAAACGCTTCCAGCGAAGGAAATTTTTGAGATAGTGACGTCAAGCCGATTAGATCTCTTCCAATTCGATCTTGGCCGCATTTGGAAACGCTGTAGTGGCTGTTATCCAATAGGCTACGAATTTATATTCGTTTTGCGAAGCAAACCAATACCTCGGGTAACGCAGTTATGGCTGTTATCGAATTGGCTACTCTTGGTGCACCTTGATTGCATTGCCCGAATACCCCGTGATTGGTACAAACTTTTTTATACTACTACACTGCAACGAACGGGTTTCGTTCTGAAGCATTGAGAAGGTGAAAATTCCTTTTTATTCTTTAAAAAATCCGCTTTTGGGGGATTTTGTAATTCCAAAACAGTGAAAGCAAAACAATTTCGTTTATATATTAAAAATTTTCACATGGAAGAATACATTCATTGGGCAAACCCTCTGCAAAACACCACAGTAATGCCTTTCTACAGAAATCACACTCAATCATATTTACTTATTTATTTATTTTCACGTATTTATTTTATTCACCAATTCTTGCTTGTTTTATTTATTTTTTTACGTGTTTATTATTATTTATTTATTAATATTTTTGATTCACTTAAAAGTTTTGCTTTTCCATAAAGTAAACCAATGCGATCCTGCTCAATAGAAAGTCCTTGAATAGTAATGACTTTTACCTCTTTTAATGATTACATGGTTATTACTGTTTCGCCTTGCCGACCAACCGGTCTAGTGGTCAAGGTGTTGGCCTCTGGATAGGAAGGTTCCTGATTCGAATCCGGGGTTAGGATTATTATTTATTATTATTTATTTATTAATATTTTTGATTCACTTAAAAGTTTTGCTTTTCCATAAAGTAAACCAATGCGATCCTGCTCAATAGAAAGTCCTTGAATAGTAATGACTTTTACCTCTTTTAATGATTACATGGTTATTACTGTTTCGCCTTGCCGACCAACCGGTCTAGTGGTCAAGGTGTTGGCCTCTGGATAGGAAGGTTCCTGATTCGAATCCGGGGTTAGGACATGGGTGTAAATTGTGCTGTCCTATGTTAGGAACAATGATGGTCCACCCACTGGGTGCCCCTTCACAAGTGACCATCACTTCTGGCCTTGTATAAGGCTAAAATGACCTCGGTCAACTCTGTACTTTGTGTTGTATTGTATTGTATTGCATTTGTAGTTGTCTTCGCAATTGTACTGTCTTGCCATTGGGGAAAAAAACTGTTTTGTCTTGTTCAATGATTTACAACTGAATTAGTTTTTATGATTATAGTCTCTAATACAGATCAGCGTCATAGAGCTTGAAACATTTTAATTCTTTCAGTTTTACCATCAACGTCGAAGAAGACTCCGTGGGAGAAATCGACGCAGCCTCAGATTTTGTAAGTAAACTCATCTTAAACAACAAATTTTATCTAAATATTTAACAATAAAACAGAAACTGTTACTTATTTTGACGAATTATTCCTAACATAAATGGCTGAAACAGTTCCGTGCAGAGAGCTCGTTAGTTGCAAGGAGTTATATGAAAACTCATTCTTTTTGCGTTTGAAAGAGAGGAAAAATTCTCGACTTGATAAAATATACTTGGATATGAATTCCGAGGTCGTAAACGAAGGCGTACTGGGTATTTGTGATATGGATTTGATATCGCACCCGAATAATTTTTGGCAAAGAAGTGACAATTATAGTTGAGACAGTGATTTTTAATAAGAGGATTCAAATGAAAAGAAAGAAGATATAGAATACAAAAACACTGGATACAGTAATACCCCATTGTAGTTTTTGCGAGAAATTTAGTGTATCAAGAGAGAGAGAGAGAGAGAGAGAGTTCTGACCGATTTTGCTTTTGCTCAGATAACTCGTCATCATGATATTATCGATAAAAAAAATGACTTGATCGCGATCTGGTCATTTTGACAAATGACTAGATATCTTGTCCATCAAGGGGTGTCATTTTTGCTATTGACGATACATTTCGTCGAGAGAACCATCAGTAGGTTTAATCCATTTGTGATGAATATCACCATCACAATATGCGCGTTTCTACCCTCAAAATGTATAAGATTCAAGTAAAAATGTAAAGCAGTATTTCGTGTTCTTATTGGTGTTAACTTTTATTTCTAATATAACTCAAAGTAGAAAGAGCGTTCCTGGTCATGTTACTACAATTTGACCATGTGTTCCTCGTTGATAATGACGTAAGGTCAGGGCATTTTTTCTAATGACAAGTAATCCCGTCCATCAAGATGTGGTCAGTTTTGTTAATGACGAGGTACATCGTCAACACGTCCAACATTAGGGTTGAAGGAATGAAGCTGAATCAAAGGGGAGAGTGTATAGGTTTAGGTATCATAAATATTAAATTATGCATCAAGGTTGGAAAGAAAACTAACTGCATTTGGTTAAAAGTTTAAAGTTATCGGGATATTTGTGGCAGTGGTAAATAAAATATTAAACATTCGATTTCTAATATTCCATATTCAGTAAATAAATCAAGTATCTTTCAATCAATTGTCATCATGATCAAAGTATTTTTGAGGGACAACATATGGCCCACACAGAAAAATGGCAAAAAGGCTTATCTCGCTGCAGTCATATGCATGGTCTGCTCTGAAACTTTCACAAAGTATTTCATGGAAATATAGATAATGTGCAGTGAAAAAGCTGATTTTGAAGATTTTACATGCATTTTTTTTTGTCAAGACTTATAATTTTTGTACTGGTGTTATGCCAGAAAAGTGCTCTAAACCTCACTCCATGAATGGGTTGATTTATTAATAACTTTGTTTATCCTCAGGAGGACTATCTACCAATACCACCAGTAGTGGGTGCTTTTTTAAGCTACAGACCCCAAGACATCGCAGTAAGTTCTTTCAAACTTGATTAATACGAGTTATTGTTATTGTGTGCATAAGGATGTTTTGAAGTTCATGAACATGAAATATCATCAAAAGGATAATAGCATTGTGTTATAGCATTTTATTCAAAGTAGCTGATGGATCCCGTTGCATCTTATATTATTAATGTTATATTTTAATTTTCAGGACCAGTTGACCCTCATCGACTTAAAAATATTTAAAGATGTCACTCGCGAGGTAAAGGAATTCATTACAGTTGTTCATCAGAAATTTTGCTTTTAAAATAATTACAAGAAATTCAGTGTTTGATTCTAAGTAGACCAAAGTATATAGCGTCCATTTAGAGAAAGCAAAATGTTTAGAAGATTTTTTTGCAAAAATACCATTACGGCAAATTCTTCAATTTATCAAGGTCATAACGTTTCCTGTTATTATGGTCACATTTTTTCATGGAATATGAATCAATCAAATTAAACTTTTCCAGGTTAATGTAATGCTTGCTAACAAACACCATCACACACACTTGTCTAATGTCATAATATTTTGTACCAGTTTAAATAGTTGTGGTTATCTATCTAGAACGTTAAAGCACATCTATACATTTTTACATCTGCACATGTCTATATCTATATATAAATTATATAAATACTATGATACAGTATCATACTATGCATGCAATATGAAAAAGAAAAGTGAATTTCTGCGGGTTATGAAGTTCTGATGAGTCTCACAATACGAGTTAAATAACACATGCCAGTAATTTTGTAGCTCTGGCTTTTGCTATAAGCAATGTTCTTCAGCCATTTGATGTTAATGTGGACGTCAAGTCACTCCCTCGTTAGATTAGATGGAAAATAGGGGATTCTTAAACATTTGTTTTAATTTAATTTATTCTTCTCACGGGGGTATTAGATGCGTTATAATACTTCTGCTTTGTCCAGATGCTGGTGAACATAGACAAGGTTGTCGTTTTCCCAACTTCTTTTAGTCTTTTCTCATAATTTGTTTACGTTTGACTATAATTCTGTAGAAAGTTTCTTTTTCCACTGAAATTACGTTTTTAACAGCATACAATTTCGAATGTTACAGGAGGTGCAACACAGTGCACGAAAAGACTGGCGAAAATCCCCAAATATATCAAAACTTCTTGGATGATTCGTTTCTGTGGGTAGATTTTTGTATAAAAGCATTTCTAGAAGTTTTAAATCTCTGTTCTTAATTCATGTTGTATAAACTCTTTTATTATTCAACAGTTGAGCACCTGGGTGCAGGATACCTTACTAAACACGCCTACCGTGGAGTTACGATCAACTGTGCTTAAAAATTTTATCCTTATTGCACATCGCCTCCACAAGCACAAGAATCTACATTCAACGAAGGCGATAATGGAAGGGTTGCTCGTGGAGCCCATCCAGAGACTGGCTTCCACATGGAAGGTAACATACTATACTCTAAATCTAACATTTAGTGGTGCAGATCCAACAAATTGGTCTAGTAATCAGGGTGCTGGCTTCGGAATCGAAGGGAATTCAAGTGGTTTCGACAAGATATCTCATAAAGCAAGGCCTATCCAATTTTGTCATTATGCTGTCAATTTTTTTATCATGACAATGAAAAATATATAGTAAGTTAGTAGAGTAACTTCATAGAGACAACCAGGATCAGGGTTTAAGGATGGATGATTGTTCTCTTCGAATGAATATGAGGCAACTCTATGAACGGTTTGTGCATAGAATATGTGGATGTACGTAAGTTGGTTGGTAGTATGAATCCATCCTACATTGAATGGTACATCATGGTAATTCTATGTGGTTTACAAATCCATTCTTGTGGTGGCAAAAAGATAAAATTTAATTTGTCCAAGCATAAGGTTAAAGCTTTGGTATGTGGTCATTTCAGGTCCGGAAAATGCCAATAAAAATATCTAAAGAATTAGATATCTAATGTATATAACTTGAATCAAAAGCAACGATCCTTAACGTATATAATCAATTTTGTTTTTTAACGTCCTTGAATTTCCCCTCAAGACTCCAACCAGTGTAGACGCTCGATCATATAAGCGTCTTGTCGATAATTATTAAGATTAGGTAACAGTAGCTAGTTAAACTAAGAAAAGACGTAGTTTTCTTGGAATTTTCCATTATATATTTCTTTTTTAATAAAATGATTTTGATGGTTTCTATTGATCCATTACTTAAAAAAGAATGCTTCTTAAAATTTCTATCATAAAAAAAATATACAGATTGATTAGAAGTTATGAACAAAGACTACAATTTGCAAAGTTAAATTTGCGTGTAAACCACTCATAGGGCTAAAAACTACATTTTTAGTGTATTTAAGACATAAGAAGGACTTAAGCCACTAAAAGTACGATCCATTGTGTACATAAAGTTCTAAAGTAGGTTGGTTAATATGCTAAATTGATGGTTCGTAATTTTGACTAGTTTTATGAATGCTTATTATTTTAATGATACACGACATGTTTTTTATTCTTCCAGAATCTGTCCTCCAAGAATAGGAGATGCTATAAAAAACTGCATCGGATTTATTCCAACTGCCAGAATGTCGAAGAAATGATGTGGGACGCATGGAACTCGTATGGGGTTAGATGCATACCCGATATAGGTGTGTATCAGAATTTGCTGTCAATCTTTTGGGAGTCTAGATATTTTAGAGCAATATTGCTATTTTCTCAGCACATTTAGAAACTAAATAACCATACAGATTAGTTGAACGAATTCTTTGATTCTTTCAATTTTAGGTGCATTTTAAACATATAATTATTCCTTTTCGTGGTATGTAATTTTTTGGAAAGTGTCTATTGTATTAATATGTAAAACAAAATAACTTGGAACTATCCTATTAGTCCTTTCCTTTCAAAGGAATACTTTGGGAATATTTTATTGTCTCCTCACCGACAGTACAATATAATTTAGAACATTTCTATTGCTCCTTTATTTTTAATACGACCCTTGGAACGATTCTAATGTATAATATTATTGAATAAAGTAATTTGGAATGATCCTATTGGTTTTTTCTGGTTATCAGAATCCTTTGGAAAGACTCTACTGCTCCTCATTTTAGGGATGTGAGAACAAGAACACACGACGACGGAAATCGTTCAAAAAATTCGTTACTAAAGGGTTAAACTTTTTTAAATGAGTGCTAAAATAATTCTTTTAATATTCCGATTAAAAGAAGTATATAACAAAAGGAAGTTTATCACACTAAGATTTTCTTTCTTGATAAAAAATATAGGACATTAGTAGAATTCTATGGAACGATGCTATTAAATATTATCAATCTTTATAATACATTGAGTTGGAAGTTTCCTATAAAATTCACATACTGACATACAGAGTCCTAGAGAAGTGGGAGCAGTGGAAGCCCAGTTGGTTGAGTAACGGATGTGAAAACGAAGTGTACCGAGATCGAAATTAGTTGCAGCCAAAGATAATCGTGTATACAGTGGCTAGGGCATGTTGAAACTGTCGTGGCCTTAAAAGACCCCACATAAACGTGGCGGGGAATTAAAGAGAGTAGGGTGCTAGCTGAGGTGTTGTGTTCTTGTTATCTGACTGTGGTTCGAGGCGTAGCTTATCGATCTGAACGTGGTCTTGGAATCTTTGCGTTTGGGATTGATCCCAGGCCGTTACAAATAGCCCGTTCAACTGATCCAGTGCGACTTTACTTAACTACCTACACAAATTCCAACCTAACTCCTAATCAATTCGGACCTTCTGGACTTAATGAAATTCTTATTTGGAAAGATGGAATCATTCCAAATCTTTTGAATTCAATTCAAAGGAAAGCAGAGGGAGGTAGTTGAATTAAGGTAGCACTGGAGCAAAACAATGTGTTATTGGCGACGGTTTGGGGTTGATACCAGAGAGGAAGACATAAGGACACATCATAAAACAATTAATTTTAAAACCAACTCATCTTTCTTTCTTGCAGATATGATGTTGAATTCAATGCATGACGACGAAAGTATCAATTTTACCTGTTATTTCGTCGAATATCTGCAAACTTCCAAATATGGTAAATTTCATTTCATAGATTCTTTGAATTTAAAAATATTTTAAATTTTTAACATTTAATGTATTGCACGCAATTATATTAACTTTCATAAGGCAGAATTAATCGATTCTAAATGTTCAGTGTTATGCTTTTTTTTAAATCGACCATAGACCCTTTAAAAATTAAGTTTCTCATTGAACCTTCAGATATTATTGAATTAATTAGGGCATACATAGATTTACATATGACTGTGACATGTGTGCGTGTGTTAAGTTATTGTACAAAGTAAGATTGGTTCACTTATGGATCATCTGATGGCAGTAGACTTTAGGGTGATTTAACTACCCGTGTCACCACTATAGAAATGCTGATTCGCACACTACCCTATCGTAAGATGTTATACAGCTATACGATGACAGGCTATCAGATGGCAAAACGGCAAACCAAATAAATGTTTAAGAGAAGCACATACTACTTGTCCTTAGATTGTTCATGCGTTTGGAAGCAGCTTTGAATCGCAATGTTCAATCTACTATATTTCACATCTATGGTCAGAACCTGAAGAACACGCATTTATTAAGACTTCTTTTTTCAGATTTCATTGGTGAACTGTCTTGGCTACAGGATTACCTAAGGTCCATTAACTACACTGTGGTCAATATGAGACACGTCAGGGCTATTGGTTTGAGGTGAGTTCACAATAAAAAAAAATTATTTTTAGAGTAAAATATTAAAATACAGATCATAATAATCAATTACTCCTACCCTTCTTAAAACGACAACTAATAGAATAAAATTTATTGAAAAATACTTAAGTAACAGTAAAGTGTCCGTTACTGCTTTCTAATGAAACGACCTGGCTAAGAGAAAATGATAAGATAGGCCAAGAGATATACCCCAAACCGATTATCAAAAATAAAACGCTTGCAAGAACAGAAACAAAACAGTAAAAAATTACTGAAACTGCACTGGGTGCCACGAATCGGAAGAGTAACTGAAAATATGTGGTAGCACAGTAGGAAAGGATAACAGATAAAAAATCCGAAAGTTGCGAATTTGAACCTCGTTCTGATCAAATTCCGACGTATACGCTCAAATGTTTTCTCTTTCTCTCTCTCTCTTTTCAAAATTACTAGATGTTATCCTCGAATCTTTCCATTCGGTTTTGACACCTAACTCCAATAACTGAGCGACTTTCATTAACTACCTACTAATCATATTTAAATTGCACATTTAAAAATTCTTAACGACATCTTCGATTGAATGGGGTAATAACATTTATATGCTGACTTTTGAGTTTAATATAACGTGATATTCATATGCACAGTTCAAATTTTAAGGATACATTGTGAATCACTTAAAATTTTATTTTATTTCATTCTATTCATATTCTTGTTTTTAGCCTGAGCTTAAACTTGGAACCTGAGAATTAGATGTCATATTTGGTCGCCATAGCTACAATAAACAGGTCACAAATATCCACACCTATATCAAATTGCAAAGACAACGCCTTCACCTGATTTTCTTTTCCTCCAACTACAAAACATGAAAAGATAATAATACCATATGCATCCTGTGAAGATGTGAAAGATGGAGTGAAGTTCTGCTTTAGATGTAAGCACGGATTTAATGTCATCTCTCGTCGCTTTAAGACAGACACTCGTTAACTGACGGGGTCACGTTAGAAAAATAGTAAAAGTCACGAAATAGCAATCAGAGGGTTGCGACTTTTAAACTTTATCCAACCAAAGACCATCGTCTACGAAGGGGCTAGTGCACGTTATATATGTCCAGGCCTTTAATGCACTTACGTTGACGCGGTGTGGAAGTTTGGAGGGTTAGGTGTTAGCTCACGTGTTGACCTTGTTACCTGGCCAAGGTTCAATATGACGAGTTGTTGTGCTCGGATCTTTCCCTTTGGATTTGAGACTAGCGTTAAATAATTACCATTAACTGATGGTTATCTGAAGTAGCTTTTTTCTTATTTTCATGATGGTCAAAAATGGAATCCCTTTGTAACTCTTTAGGATATGTTTAACATTATAAATAATTTTATGTTTTAACATGAAAATTAATAAATAGTATTTAAACAAATGTGAATAAAAAAACGATTATGGTTAGTTAATTAGTATATCCTCAAAGTCGACGAATTAGATTGAATCTATACACAAATTAAAGCAGTACTTAATGAATATTATAGAAGAGGCTTGAAGCATCTAGATTATAAAATCTAGTGAGTGTCACTACGAAATATCTAGTCATTACTCATCTTACCCAGACCATGATGGCAAGATATCTAGTCAAAGCAAGAAGAACTGATTAGACTTTCATGTTGTCGTCATCAAAACATTAGCAATATTATGATGACAAGAAATCTCGTTCATAACAAACTTTAAATAACAGTGAGTCAGAAAAGAGTTCCCAATCTGACTTTATACAAATTCAAGGACTTTTCAAGTACTTCCACTCAGAGTCAATTCCTTTCCTGTATCAATAAGCTTTCTTTGTGTATATATGTATACATAATTTGGCGACTATTTCTTTTGTGTTTGGCCCATCTTCCTCAAATATTGCGCTAATGCCGCGAACCTAGAAGCCAAACCACCAACAAACAATATCTTCCACCGAAATGTAAAGTACCTTGTTTTGATAGAGATTAGCTTTCCTCTCCGAGCGATGAAAACTTGACGATTAAAGTCCAGGAAATTAAATTTTAAGCGAAAAATATTCATCAAATTCCAAGAAATGAAATGAAATTTTAATAAATATAATCAATATGTGTAACTTTAAAGGAGAAAAAGACCAAAATATACGAATTTAGAAGTTTTAGATTGCCGGTAAACATTGTAAGAAAAAAGGTCTGGGTAAAATTCAAGGATTGGACAAATTTAATACGTTTTAAGTACGTTTTATGGACTTCCAAGTACCGAGGAACACTACCGAATGAATAATTAATTAAAAGATACTGATTCAAACTCAATGGTGTATCTCATGCAAATTTGTGTTCTCTTCCAGGAAAGCCGAAAGCTGGATAACTACCATCTGCATAGTGCCGTCCGACGTCTTTGATCCGAAGATTCTTGCGGTTGCCCCCTTGTGCTCGTCCACCCCTCTTGTTTGTATATATATCAAAATTACTGCGGGCACAAGGGTAGCATCTCGCATAGTTTTAGAAGACCAGATGTCGAAAAGTACTCTGCTTGTCCAGCAGGCTATTTTGGGGATGGCTTCGGTCTGATAACAAACGAATGTTTTGCGAAAGATATAATAAACATTCTACAACCCCAAACTGACTCTCGTATTCTTAGAGCGTATTAAATCGTTTCATTACAATCACACTTCAATAAAAGAATGAGTCCAAGTAGCTGATTTAGAAGAGTAACACACTAGAAACCGGAGGGTTGCGATTTCGGAATTAGATCCAACCAAAAAACGTACGGGAGGTTTTGTGTACGTAAAATGTGTGGCAACCTCAAATGTCCTCATGTTGGTGTGGTATGGAAGTTAGGACATTGTGGTACCAGCTCAGATTTTTACCACTTCATCTGATTATGGTTCAAAATTTTGAGGGGTTGTAATTGATTTTTTGCCATAAGTATTGATTGAGGACCGTTACCAATCGACGTTATTAACTACTCACCTAACATACTTATAAATGAGTATCCATCTCGTGCAAAGCTAATATATTGATAATTGTTACTTATAAACAAATTTTGAAAGTGATACATACTTCGAGAACTTGGCTTTGCAGATTATTTGTTTTCTTAGGCATACGCGTTGTATAAAATAGACTTAACATTTCTATTGACAAGAGCTTCAAAACAGATGAACCACATGTCTTCTAGTAGGCACATTTCTACTCTGTAAAAAATTGACTTGGCTGATGGATATTGTATCTTATGGCCTCGTTTGCTAATCTAAC
This sequence comes from Metellina segmentata, assembly GCA_947359465.1. Classification (NCBI taxonomy): domain Eukaryota; kingdom Metazoa; phylum Arthropoda; class Arachnida; order Araneae; family Tetragnathidae; genus Metellina; species Metellina segmentata. Next base: position 42,968,936 of record OX375880.1, read on the forward strand.
ATCTAAGGATTGGTTAGGTGAATCCTCATTTCTATAGAATGGGGTACAAAAGCAGTGAAATCGTAAAGGTTTGCTATGACGAAAGCAGTCCAAGGGTCAGGTTAGAAATAGTTTGGTCACAGGGTTCTGTGCACATAAAAAGGTTACCATTAGGGACTGTTGATCTAAATTTTAAGCATGGCCTTTGAATTATTCATTCCTACCTTTTCTTCATTTGGAAAAAAGAACGGATTTGGAGGGCTGATATACGAGGGCTGTTCAGTAAAAAATGATCATAATTTTTTAAAGTGATTAAAAAAAATCAAGAATAATACAATTCATATTGAATGTGTAGTGGGATAATTAGAGAATAAATAGCGTAAATTTCACGGACATGACGTCATTGATGAGGCCTTGGCAGCCGGCCAAGAACGCCTAGTTTTACTTTCGCCAACGACAAAATTGGACGTGACACGCGAAGCGCAATACACTGCATTGAAAATTTGTTTTCTCCTCAAAAAATCGTCAGATCTTTCAAAAACCAATGTCATATGTGTTCCCCATCCTCCATATAGTCCTGATGTAGCTATGCGATTTTTTCTTTTCCCGAATATGAAGAAACTCCTCCGGAAAAAGCGATTTTCATCATCACAGGCAGTGGTAAAAGTTGCGTAGGCGATTTTGAAGGACCTGTCAAAAAGTGGATTAAATCATGTATGTTAAGACTGTGAAAGAGGTGGGATAAGTGCATTACACATGTAATGCGGAGTACTTTCAGAATGACCATAAAAATTTGAAGGATTAGTACATAACATTATATTTTATTAATTTATGATCATTCTTTATTGAACAGCCCTCGTATATCGTAGCAGCCACATACAGGGTTAAATAAAATATGTCTATGGTGCTGAAGCAATAAATGAAAAGAACATCTTAAGGAACTTACAATTTGCTCTCAGACAGTAATATTAAAACGAGAGGGTTAAAAGGGTGTTTGAAAAGGAAATTAAAGGCTGAGGTCGTGTGCTTGCAGCTGGTGAACAAGAGTCGGAATCTCTTGACACTGGAAACACTTTATTAGATTGTTTTATAAATTCTGGATTGCTTAATATCCCAACACCAAGAACATGAACATAACAAAGATATTTTCGTAACGAATGACGGAAATAAAAGCATTAGTGCACTAAATCTATTGGATCTATATGCAAAGAAACTAAAATATAATTTTGCAATCGCTTCTAGGAAATTTAGAATATAGAACGAGAAAAATATAATTATACTACACACAAGTATGAACATCAGTAGGTAATAAAGTCTGTGTTCTTAAGCAAAGTTTTATTCACACGAGTGCTTTTCTATGTTGTCATCTCACTAATCTATCAGAAACTAATGTATATATTATAACACTTCAAGAATTCCCATGCCACTAAGTAGACTATCGCGTGACAGAAGTGGGAATTAAAGCTTAAACAAATGTGGTTCAACCTACTGCTCCTGAAAAGCATCTAACTGATGATTATCATTTTAAGCAGCTCTAGAGTTGAAACTTTGTTTAGAATGTTAAAGTAGTGCTTACGGTACGGAAGAACGGAACTATTACAACAGTAATGAAACTTTTATGTCAATGACAAAAACTAATTTTTTTTATTTGACTTAAAGTAAGTGTTATAAAGGTTAAAAGATGTTTTTTTCTGTGAGAATTTGCATAGTTTTAAAAGTGATATATACTAAGGATCAGTCTAATTCATACATTTGTCTAACTAATTATATTCATCCTTCACTGAATTTTCTTGTAGAAATTCCATTCAGGAGTTTTGCAATAATTAATATGTTTGTGATAAAATATAGAGTTACAGTGAATTCTTACATAAAGTAGGATTTATGGATATGGAATGGTTGCTTTTTCGTTAACTCTTCATGTACCCAAATCTTTCTGAAAACCTAAGCAATTGTTGACTCTTTAAGGTATTTACGCACATAACTCCACTTTACAACCTGTAGTTTTCTCCATGACTTATAAACTATTTTGACCCTCGCTACCAACAAAACCTTTCCAAAGAATTCTATTCGCCAGAAGTAAGAGATGGAATATTTCAAAGGATTTTATTCTAAGGAAATGAGTAGTAAAATTGTTCAAAATGTTATATTGTAAGAGCACAATAGGCCGATAGAAAGAACCAATAAAACCATCCCAAAAAAGTGTTCTATTCTGAGGAGAGAATCAAAAGAATTATTCCAAAGAAAGATTCTATTTTGTGGAGAGGACCAATAGAATATTTCTAAGGGCAGAAAGAACCCACGGGATCTTAAGTAAAATGTGGTTATTAAGTTGTTATATGAGTTGTGTGGTAAAACCAGTACTACACTTCTCGGAAATCTTATCAACCTTCGAGGTTTAAGAACTATAGAGTTCTCACACAGTTAGTTAACAAATAGGAACAAACAGATAAGCTGTAGAAATTTGGCTGATAACCCATTTGTTGGACTCGATGAAGTTAAGAATAGAGGATTTGATTGGGCATCTTGTTTGTGTCTTTGCACCATAATTTAGTCAATTCCAATAGGATTGAGTTACTTCATTCATATCAATAAAATCAACAGTATGCTATTCCCTGTAAAGTCTTATCAATATTTACATGTTTCCACTTTATATCCCACAGCTATCAACTACTTTATATTTTTGAATCTGTTTACTTCGTTACGTAAACATTGTGACAAACCAGACCAAAGTTCACAGAGGGTACAGATCTACCCTGATATATGCGTACCATAATCCCCATATAGATAAAATTTCCAGCATATCATCTCCCAGATAGGAGAGAGACGAAGGGGCAGATGTCGGGCAAGAAGGAAATAATAAGAACAGGTTTAAGGAGTACGGGCGCACAAAATAAAAACTTTGCTGCCATAGTAAGACCAAAAAATGAAACAAACACTACTTCAATAGAAACCAAAAAGATGATTAAATCAAAAATAGACATTAAAAGTCTAAATATTGAAATCAACAGAGTTGCAGATATTAGAGGAGGAGGAATTGTAATAGAGACCCATACAGAGGAAGAATTAAATACAATAATGGCTTAAATAAATAACAGGGAAAATTTAGTGGATTACAGGGTAACAAGGCTTCTAAAAAAGACCCCCCCCCCCAAAAAAAAATAAAAAAAAAAATATTTTACATGAAATATCAGAAGAAAGGGGACAAGAAGAGATAGACGAAGCTTTTAGAGAATTCGTACTCCAAGAGGAAGAAGGCTTTATGAAAACAAGATCTAAGTTAAAAAATAAAAAGCGGAATAAATTGGATAGTGGAATTACTCCCAGTGGTATTTGGAAGAGTCATGGACAACGATTCTATACGAATAGGTTGGGAAAGCATAAAGTTTAAAGAAAGTTTAAAACCAACACAATGTTTTAAATGCTGCAGATATGGTCATATAGCCAAAGTCTGCAGGGAAACACATGAAATATGCACAAACTGCGGCTCAGGAAGTCATAAATGGAGGGACTGTACGGTTAAAAGTAATTGTGTATAGTGCCAAAACCACAATCAAAAATTTAAAACAAGTTATGAAGTAGATCACAGTGCCACAAATAAAAAATGTAAAATGTACGAAAAAGAAATCAGGAACCTAGTAAATAAAATAGACTATGTCTAGAAACACAATTAATAGTTTTTAATAGGAGCTCACATTAACCTGGGAAACACAAAATCAGCGGCAATGCAGAATAATCTGGACTAGGAAACAATGATTACGACTTTTTTTCATTGAACGAACCCTACTGGATGGAGGGCAGATTGACTGGCATCCCACAAAAATTATAAAATTATAGGCACAAACGAATCAAAAACAGCTATCCTGATCAAACAAAGAACAAACACACAAACGGTCTTAAAAATGGATTCCCTTACCTTTGTCTTAATAATCATAAACCAAGATGAGAAATTAATAGCCACAATTTATACCATTTATTATTCCGAATTATATATAGTGAACTGTAAGACAAATTTATATAACTGTAACAACACTATGATCTTTCCGGATACAAAAGGAAAATGTTTTAGTGTAACGTTTTGCATTTCCCGGGGATACACAGAGATAGAGAAGCATCTTGTTTCTCAGGCTATAATTATGCACAGAGCAGAATAGTAACTATATACTAGACAGGCTATAATTATGCACAGAGCAGAGCACTAGTAAGCAGAATAGAACACATTTAAAAATCTGCTTCAACCGAGGTCACTCTATATCAGCTGAAGCAAAATAATAATAACAAAGCTAGCTTCGATTTGAAAACGCGCAGAGCTTTTCGGATGACCCAATATGATACGGATAGATTTTATTGAAAATTCAAACCCACAAAACCCCCAACATTTTATTACCACCTTTTATTATTATTATTTATTTAAATGCGCTGCTTGAAGTCTTCTAAAATTACAAAATAACTTAATGTTGATCGATGGAAAATAAATTTTAGAACCTCAAATCCAATTAAGGATAAAAAAATTGTAAAAAATGGGGCCAAGAAAATCGAGTTCATTACCATTGGGTATATTGGGTGGGTTAGGCCGCTCTTGCTGTGATAATCTCAAATATATATTCTAATTGACCCCACATTAATTAGTTAATAAATTTTCGTTCATATCATTAATTTTGAACCAAAATTTAGTATTGATAAATGTTAACACATAAAAACTAACAAAAAAGCTTAAGTGTTGGTTACTGACCTCGTCAGGTCTCCTGATAGAAGTAAGGCGTTCCTGTCTCCCTTTGTGGTCTCTAGCAGGCACCCCACATCAATAGGTGGGACCCGTTGCCAGCTGAAATGACAAGCCCCTCCCCCACCTTACACATGTCCCTGTTACACTGTTTATGTTTGAACAGAGACATTTTGAATTTTTTTGAGGCATTTTCCATAGTTTAATCCTTAAACATACTTTATATCTCTACTATTACAAAGTAAAGTTTTTTTTTTGTGTGTATGTATGTTCATGAAATGGTGCCCTGACGAATTTATGGCATTCACACTAATGAAATTTGGCACACATGTAGTACGAATGTTTTAGCAGTTTTATAGACCAGCCTGATTTTAAAATTTAATCTTGAAAATTATAAAATTAATTTAATGCGATGTTTAATTATTATTCCCTTTCCTCCGAATGGCAACAGTCATGATCGGTATTGAATGAATCCGTATTTTCTGCGCGCGTGTAGCCGCCCTATTACTGGATATCCTTTATGAAATTTATTGTCTTTTTTAAAGCATATTAACTTTTAGTTAGCGTCAACTTTTATATTTTAATTTTTTTACTGTGCTTACTTAATTTTTGCGACTGGATAACGGTTGTGCTATATGTTTGTTATTGTTTCCTTTTTAGACTACGATACTTTGGATTTTGATTTTTTAAGCATATTCACTTTTAGTAATACTGAATATCCTTTATGAAATTTATTGCCTTTTTAAAAGCATATTAACTTTTAGTTAGCGTTAACTTTTAATATTTTATATTTGTATTTTTTTATTGTGCTTACTTCATTTTTCCAACTGGATAATGGTTGTGCAATACGTTTGTTATTGTTTCTTTTTTAGACTACGATACTTTGGATTTTGATTTTGTAACCATATTCACTTATAGTTTGGATTATTTGGATATTTTTTTCAAAGTCTAGCGATATTTTATTTTTATTTTTTGTGCAATTTCTGGTTTGTTTCATTTATGCTATCTTTTGTTTCTTTCTGTATAGTAATTCCGCTTTTGTATAGTAAATTTTTATCATTTTTTTTATGTTTTATGGAAAGAAAAGCGATATTATTTTTGTTTTATTTGGTTTCCTAAAAATGTCCACAGAATTTAAAAGGTCTTTACTGCACTCAGTCCAATCTTGGATTTTAATCATTTATGCAAACTAAGAACATTTCTTCTATGTACCTCTACGCTCACAGGATGATGATGTGTTCTTCGAATTTTAACATTTTACTGAGAAGCAAACACATGTTCCATCAATTTATTGTCGCCATGTATTCCGAGATTCAATCGGAGAAGGTGTTGTAGATACGACTGAATCAAATCACTCAGAATGGAACAGTATGCACATTTGAGAGATGCATTGATGAAGAATGGAAATGTTGCAAAACAAAAACACACATAAATCGCTAAACTTCCAAAAAGATATCAAAACCAAAAGTTAAAGGTGATACTTTTGTACATATTTTGTTGCATAAATTATCAAAATTAAGTATTGTTATTCTTAATTATTCCTATTCTTTGCAAAACACACTCAAACACAGAAACAAACAAACAAATTGCATAAAATAATAACTAAATTATGGCATTTCGCTAAAACGGCCTCTTTTAATTTAAGCCCCACAATGTTTTGTTATACGGCCAAAAGAAATGCTGTTTTTATGCTTTTGTTTAGTATCAGCTTCTCCCTTTAGGCGACACTGCTACATTTTGCCTCACGAAAATATCAGTAATGTTTGCATAACATTGTCATAATTTTACTGCGTTGTCGCTATAGTGTACTTATACCAACATCGACTTTATACAAAGCCCACGTCGCAGCTCAAAATCCTATCGCGAGGCTACTTTTACACGCTACGATACGAACTGAAGTCGGTTGAGACTAATAGGTGTAGTTAAACATAAGTAACTTTTTCATATTCGTCTTACAATACACTCTACAGAAATAAGGAAGTATTAAAATGTATTACGTAACGGCCAATCACGGTTTTGTTTTTAGAAATATGCTAAAATGCTGTCTTGGATTTAAACATTACTTTATTAATGACACCAATGCTCTAACCCTTCACAATGCTGGCTTCTTATATCACTGCCTTTTTTGCATATTGGGGGCTGTAAATTAAAAAAATACTGTTATTACGAAATGATGTTATTTGTTAATCTATTTATGCTATTTTTGTTTGTTTCTGTGTTTGGGTGTCTTTTGGAAAGCATAGCAATATTTAATTATGTTAATTTATGTAACGTATAAATTTACAAAAGCATATACTTTAACTTATGGTTTTTATATCGTTTTGGAAGTTAAGCAATTTTGTGCAGTTTACGTATAGCAACGTTTCCACCGTTCATGAAAGCATCTCTCAAATGTGCATAATGTTCCACTCTCTGAGTCCCTCTGATTCAACGATATTCAAAACAAAAGTTTATACTTTTGTAAATTTACGTTGCATAAATTATCATAATTAAATATTGCTATGTTTTCCAAAAGTCACCCAAACACAGAAACAAACAAAAAATTGCCTAAACGAGCAACAAAATTATGGCATTTCGCTATAACTGCCTTTTTTTTTTTTAATTTTCGGTCCACAATATTTCGTTATATGGCCAAAAAAAACCGCTGTTTTTATGTTTCTGTTTAATTTCCAGAAGCCAATCTTCATTTCAGAGGCTGCAATTTGCTGCACAGGAAGATGGAAGTATTCAAATGTGTTAGGTAACAGCCAATCACGGTTTCGTTTTTACAAATACGCAAAAAAAGGTAGTCTTGGATTTAAACATCATTTTGCCAATGCTGGCTTCTTATATGAATGCCTTTTTTGCATATTGGGGGCTGTAAATTAAAAAAAAAATGTTATTGCGAAATGCTGTTTTGTTTATCTTTAATGTTATATTTTGTTTGTTTCTGTGTTTGGTTGTCTTTTGGAAAGCATAGCAATATTTAATTTTAATAATTTATGCAACATATAAATTTACAAAATCATAAACTTTTACTTTTGGTTTTTATATCTTTTTGGAAGTTTAGTTATATTTCTGTGTACTTCAGTTTTTTTATCGCAGCATTTCCACCGTTCATCAACGCTTTTCTCAAATGTGCATACCGTTCCACTCTGAGTGATCTCATTCAGTCGTATGTACAACACCTTCTCCGATTCAATCCCCGAATACATAGCGACAATAAATTGATGAAACAGGTCTCTGCTTTTTAAAAACATATCCAAATAATCCAAACAAAAAGTTAATATGCTTTAAAAATGATAATCCAAAGTATCGTACTCTAAAACAGAAGCAATGACAAACAACATATTGCACAACTGTGATCCTGTTCCAAAAATGGAGGAAACACAAAAAATATATACTTATATTTTACATTATGATTATCCAGACTAAAAGTTTACGCTAACTAAACATTAATATGCTTTTAGTAAAGAAATAAATTTTTATAAAGTATATCCATTAATGGGGCAGCTACATACGCACTGTAAATGCGTATTTAGTCAATACCAATTGAATACTTGCTATTCGGAGGAACACAACAATAATTAAATATTTCATTACATTACTTTTAAAATGTTCTGGATTAAATTTTAAAATTTGTAATGGACTATAAAATTGTAAAATATTCACACTACATAAAATTGTAAAATATTCACACTACATAAAATTGTAAAATATTCGCACTACCTATGTGCCAAATTTCAGAATAAGAAGTACTATAGCAGGGACGTGCCAACGTTTTGAATAGAGGAGGGCCGAGCATAGGCGTAACTAGGGTTTTTGAATTGGGGGGGGGGTCCTCCCGAAAAGTACCCCTGTAAAAATGGGAAGAATAAATTAATTATATTAATATTTATTAATTATTAATAATAAATTATAAACAGTTAATTAATTTACATAATAAGATATTCATCAATTAACACTCGATTTTTAAAAATCATATTTTTTTTCTATATACAATATTTATTAAATGACTTTAAGGTGAATTTTAAAACTTACAATACATTTAAATTAGAAATTAAAACGTCGATTTTTTCGTAAACGTCTCGATTTTTCTGAACTTTTTAGATTTATATTTGGTTTGCTTGAAGCACATGGGTAAAAATTATCTCGATTCTGACTCTGCCGCCTATGAGTGCTCATAATTTTTTTAAACAGAATCTATATTTAAAAATTCGGTTTCAATGAAGCACAGTAGGCAATATTTTAAAAATCCAATAAAATAAGTTAAAAATTAATTTTAAAAACTAATAACAATAATTAAAATATAAAATGTATTTATAAATTTGGTTTAAAAAAGCACAATTGACAGTAATAAAATATTCCATTTTTAATCGAAACATTTTCCTTTGACCTTTTACTCTGCATAATCTAGTATGAGTTCTTTAAAACAGAATTTATCACAAAACTCATTTTCGATAGTTATAGTCAATCTACTTAGTCTATGTAGAATGATTGTGGATCTGAAATAATTTTTGATTATTTTTAATTTGGAAAAACTTTTTTCACCACTTGCAGCTTACATAGGCAAAGTTTTAAAATTTTAAGTGCAATATTAATATAAATATGATAGATAACAATAAACCCCTGCGGAAAATTATATTAAAAATTCCTTGTTTTTTCAAGAATGAGGAAATTTTCTATTAATTAAATTTTAAGGCTCATATGTCTGTAATTGGTATTTATTAGTTAATATCGTATTTGAGCAACACACACAACGGGCTATTAACGGCGGTCCGGGATTAATCCTTTAAGAAAAAGATCGGATGACAACACCTCGTAATTTTGAACCACGGTCAGATGACGAAACAACACCTGAGCTAGCACCCCACTCTCCAAACTTTCACACCAACCCAACGAGCACCACGTGCATTCATTTTGGGGGTAGAACCACTTTAAAGCCGTAAAACAAAGTGATAAAATATCGGTATGCTGGGCCACCTATCTCCACATATTCAGAGGAAGAATTTAATCTTTTGGTACTTTGGATCTTTGAAACAACTTTTTTTCACTTTTAGTTAAATATAAACTTTTACTACACAAATAAAATTTGTTCGAAGTTTCTTGATAAACTTTTCATACATTTACGTGTTACAAAACTTTCAAATTCGTTACTTTCAAAATCTAATTTTGTGTTGCCCCTTGACCCTTCATTTGTTACCCATTTTGGGGAATATATCGAAGCTCTCATAATGCGCGCTGCCCCCTCTGTGCTTCTTTCTCTCTCTCTCTCTCTCTCTCTCTCTCTCTCTCTATATATATATATATATATATATATTAATGGAAGGGAGGCTGCTAACTGCGTAGTTTATACAAAGGGCGCCCCCCCCTCCCTGTGCATTTTTTTACACAAAAAATGTCCAAAACTATCTTTTAAACAATTTTAAATAAATCTATTCAACAACGTGCTGGAGAAAAGTTATAAACCTTTGTGATAAAACCTTCGTAAAAAGTTTTTTATGTTTATGGATATGGATATTGAGGCATGTGTGTGTGGAAATGTACTGCGGTAATGACTACGGTAGTTGTTTTATTTGAATTAAATGGTTTGCAGTAATTTGTCAATGTCGTCGAAAGGTCGCCCAACTATCTTGAGTACATGCAGAGTGTTGACAGTGTACGAAAATCGTCATGTACTATAATTTTTTATTTGTTTTCATACATTATACATTTTTTACACTAATTTTGGGCTTCACCCACGAAATCGGCTGTCCAGAGCAAATGCCGAGTTTTCACTCCTCTAGATCTGGGCCTGCATCTATCGACAGGAAATGAAATTAGTCCAAATTTGATTCAACGGTGCTGTTGTTACTTTTGAAGTTAAAATGTTCATAATGTTCCTTGATATTGTGCAGGGGCGAAACAGGAGGGGCCAAAACCCCTCCGACCCCCCCCCCCCCTCTGTTGGAACGTGCCTGTACTATAGATTCGTCAGGACACGCCGAACAGACAACACACGTAGTACTTCATTTTATAATTGTCTACACTCGCTGGAAAAAGTTAAGCACATCGTGAAAAATGTTAATTTCTGGAAGCTAATCTAAATTTGAGAGGCTGCAATTTGCTGCAGAGTTAGATGGAACTATGCAAATGTATTATTTAACAGCCAATCACAGTTTCGTGTCGACAAATATAAAAAAGGCAGTCGTATAAGAAGCCAGCATTGTGAAGGGTTAGAGGAGTTGCATGTAAGTGCTGTAAAAAGTGTTTGCGAATTTTGTAGGATTAGTTTTCAAGACGGACGTGTTTCTGTCACTTCCACAACACATATAGCAAGCGCTGCAGTTCTGTGGGATGCCTTAAAGTTTGGCAATCAATCACTCATGTTGCTCTTTTCTTTGGCGTTCATTCCGTCATTTCATCATTATGCTAACAAGCCAAACAGTTGTCCAAACACTTGTGGCCCACACCCAAAAGCTTACAACCCCTGCGGTTCATCGATATATTGCTGTTGCAGCAAAGCACTTATCATGCATGACTGTGCCAAAGGGCAAATCTTTCCCAAATAAATAATTTCCAATACTTCTCAACGTCTGTAACGTTTCCAGTACTTCTCAAAGTATGTAATGTTTTCCATACATCTTAACGCCCTTGTAACGTTTACAATAGTTTTGATTGTCTGTAACATTTCCAATACTTCTCAACGTTTGTAAAGTTCCAATACCTTCTCAACTTGAAATAAAATAAACTCACAGTAAAGCCTAGAGAGCTAACTAAAAAGTTATAGAAGATTTAACAGTCAATATTCCATTTTGTCATAAGTAATTTTATGAATACCTACTTTTAGTAATAAATTTGTAAATATCACTGCATTTCAAGATCTTTTGATTAATTATGAGCTGAAAACTTCCGCCAGTAGAGTAGTAAGATAAATATAACCCTCCCTCTCTATACAGACAGTTGCACAGCTTAATATCCAACTAATTATTGAGAAAAAGCGCGACCAGATATTCATTTTCGATGTTACCATACTATTTTCACACGCGAATACTTTCTGTTGTACAAAGAAATGAGCTCCAATAATTCACGAAACGAATGAGACAAAGAATGTGATAAAAGTAGGAAGTAGAAATGAACCTAATGATTCGAGTTAACGAGCCGAAGTAATGCTAACTATTTCCCTCATAATGCCAATGAAATGCAGTAACAATTCATAACATGACCGTGCAATTGGGATAGCACTGCTTCCATTGAATGCCCATACAATAGGAAGGAATTCTTTCGTTTCTGATTAGCTCAAGCACTCCATTACAGATGAGTTAGTTGAAAATTTAATGACGGTCAAGTGTGTGCATACAATAACTGGCTTTAAGAACTTGGCGCTTTTGAAGAAAGGCAATTATGGATGAATCCACATGGTGTAGCGTTTATATGTTGATATATGGTTTCTCATTACACCAAACTGTTCCTTTACCGTAGCAGTCATTTACTTAATTACTCAATCCTCTAAGCAGTTTATTCATAGTTGAATTTGTGTGAGGGAAATAACTTTTATACAAGTTTATAAACCTCTCCGAGTGGTAGAAGTATTCAACTTCCAATCAGGAAAAAAACAGCAAAACTATTACTTTAAAAGCATGGACTTTTTCTGAAAAGTTATTATAAAGAGAAGTTATAGAGAGATAACTGTGAGGTTACGAGGTTATTGAATAAGTTCAAAACATGAATACAAAAGAAGTAATTTAATGTCCCATTCACCGAAAAGCATTTCTAGAAGCGATATCGATTGTTTTTGAAGCTCACGAACACTTTTTTGTACTTTTTTATCGTGATGAGTTGAGCTTCATCTGGGAAGTAGATACGGTTTAATCGAACTGCGTTTTCATTACTTTCAATTTCGCTGATTGTTTCCAGTTACTTTCGATATGTATCTGTTATTTAACACTTTATCATGTGAGGTTTTTCGATTCCACCAAAAAAGACGAAACTTTACTTAATCGAGACTTAGTTAATTGGGCAAGTAATAATTTCAATTCACCCGATGCTTTTTTCATGAACATTGAAAGCAGATAAGAATCGCTAGAAAAGAAGTGTTCCAAAAATGAAATTGAAAATGTAGTTTTAGAGTTGTTTTCCGAATGCAAACCATTTTTACGGAATATATAGAGCTAACGTATGCTCGTATTTAAAAAATTTTTTTGAAGTAGTTTCTTATTTTGAAATATCATGCTGTTTGAAATATTTGTATTGATATTTGTTAGTTTAGAGAACTAACTACTTCCAGACTGTTTTGAATGGATCATATTCTGTTTTATAAGAAAGCTTTACAACCCAGCTTTACCCGATAGTTTTTGCTGCTGCAAGCATAGTAAGAGTCAACTCTCTTCTCTCAGTAGTTTTGTTGCATCGTCAAACAGTTTTTTGAGGTTTATCTGTTACACCTGCTAATATTATCTTCCAATAGCTGTGCTTGTAAAAGCTTTTATGTCTTGTATTGATTAAAGTCTGATTAAAAATTGATCTCTCCTTTTGCGAAATGTTCTATATTGAATTTAATTCCCACAAAGGAGATAAGACAGAGAGCTGAAAATAGTGGGATGAACTAGAAATTTCGGACAGAACAAGCTGTTCAAATCACTTTACCCAGATTTCAGAGGTCGGAGTTTTGTTGTTTCAGACAGTTTATCTACTTCATGCATATGAATCTTCAAATTTTGATCAATTAAATTGATTCAAGCAAGGTATGATTTCGAATTTTAAACGTTAATACCGATTGAACGAGAGAGTTTAAATTTTAAGTTTTTAAAGAGTTGGTATTGAAAGCATGTCTACCCAAGTGTTGAATATTCAAATTTATAGAAATTCTTATAGTTGTGCATTTTGGTTGGTTGGTGCTTATCCTATTGTGCTAGATAAGTTCAACACCAACGCATGGAGTTCGTGCAAAAATAATTTCCAGCTATTGTAGAGTGGTAAAAGATTTCTTGGCTACTGACATTCATTGTAGGATGAGATGTTTAGAGGCTGACTCTTTTTTTAATACTCGGTGCACTAGAAGAAAGACTTGGTACATCGACGAAGGTTATATAATTTATATTTCCAGACGCAGGTCTTGTCAACTGGTAAATCGTCAACCTTTTCGTTCCCTGGGATACCAATGTCGTGCATTATAGAAACAAACACGTATATTTATATTTAAATATTTATCCAAAATGCGGTAGATCATTTTGAATTTCATTCAATTGTAATAAAGTAGCAGATATTTACAAATGATGAATTTCCAGAAGGTTCTACAAAGTTCTATTTGACTATAAAATGTTATCGTGGGACTGTCACCTATCACTATAGCGACCACGAAAACTATGGATTCGACACTAATCTCGGTCATTTTGGACAATGTAATTTTTACCCCTTCTCACCTCCCATGCTGAAAGGAACTGAACGAGGACTTAAACAGCATCATGAGTGTTACTATTCATCTCGGTGACCCCGAAAACCATGGATTCGTCAGTAATATCGGTCGTGTTTGATTATGATTACATGTCACCCACTTCAAACACCACCCCTAGGGGTGTCTTACACCCACATTACTTTTTTTCAGACAGTAAGTTATATGTGTTCCAAATTTCGTTGACATTGCTCCAGGCGATCCAGAGTTATGTTGGAACATACATACATACATTCCCACATCAATTCTTATATTGAGTCATCCGGAAAGTTCTGCACGTTTATTTAGATCAATCGTTTAGATCGAAGCAGTACAAAAACATAGGAAAATTTTATGTACCCCATTTTGTTCTATGAATTTTTAACCTCTTTTGGCAGCTGGAACATTACTTTAAAAAATTATTAGGCTTATTTGTAAAGAAGTTAACGAGGCGTTGTTTCACAGTCTCCAAAGTATTGAACTCCAGGCCGTTCAAAGAATTTTGAAGTGACCTGAAGAGGTGAAAATATGAGAGGTCAAGGTCTGGTGAATATGTGAGATGACACAAAACATCCCAGACATACTCAATAAGTCTTTGTCTGAGATTCAGCGAAACGTGGGGGCGAGTATTGTCATGCTGGAAGACAACACCTCGACGACAAGTCAGTTCTGGCCACTTTGCTTCAATTTCTTTTTAATACTGCCATTTGAGGATAGTATTTTTCCGAATTTACTGTATGATTTTTTGGCAACATTTCATAATAAACTATTCCTTTATAGTTCCACCATACAGAAAGCATTACCTTTTTGGAATGCAGCCCCCCCCCCCACTCTCGATGTTGCTTGGGGAGGTTCATTTGATTTACCCCTCTTTTCCTTATAACATTCTTGTATAGTATCCACTTCTCATCTGAAGTAATGAGCCGTTTCGTGGCCACAGAATCAGTACTATGTAGTACTATACAGTACAAATTTTACGAGCAGTCTGAGTAGCATTTTTTCCTTTCTTAAAATATAAGAGCATAATATGACGAAAATTAACTCTCTGATTCTAAATTCTTAGCACTGCAGTGAAACAAAAATATAATCATGTCTAATCTAAGTATATTTGAAATAGTGAAAAACATCATCTAAAAAGCACAAAAGTGGTCGAAAATCGAAGCTGAATGATAGAGATAGAAGGGTTTTGAAGCGGATTGTGGCAAATAAAACACAAGACAACAGCATCACAGATAACATCTGAGATGAACACACATCTACAGAAGCAGTTTCATCAAAAACTATCCGTCGTGAACTGCATCTGGCAAATTGTCATGGTAGAACGGCTATTTAAAACCATTGATTGCATCATACAATGCCCTGAAGTGACGAATATGGTGTCACGAGCATAAAA
Source organism: Metellina segmentata (assembly GCA_947359465.1). Taxonomy (NCBI): domain Eukaryota; kingdom Metazoa; phylum Arthropoda; class Arachnida; order Araneae; family Tetragnathidae; genus Metellina; species Metellina segmentata. The sequence continues at coordinate 42,984,416 of OX375880.1, forward strand.
GTAGGTCACAACAACAATGGGAGAATCTAATATGGTCAGACGAAACGTCGTTCACATTATTCCCAGCAAATGGACGTGTTTACGTTTGGAGAACGCAACCAGAAGTCTATCGAGTTGACTGTCTTCGGCCTACGGTTAAGCATGGCGGCGGTTCAGTGATCTGGGGTGCGATATCACATCGTGGTCTTGGCCCACTTTTCCTGAATGGCCGTGTGACAGGAGAGGATTATGTCAGTATTCTGGCCGACCATCTTCACCCAATGGTGCAAAGTGTGTTTCCTGATAAACGACCAGTCTTCCAAGATGATAATGAGCCCATTCATACCTGGGGTATTGCCCGAGACTTGTTTTATAAACACCACGATGAAATAAAGCACCTCATCGGGCACCGTCAGTCCCATAAGTCTCAATATAATTGAACCTTTGAGGGGTATTTTGGAGAAAAAAAATGTGCAGTTGATTCCCCTCTCAAGGACACTTTCTGAATAAGGGACTTTTTTGAAATTTGAGTGGGAACGTATTTGAATGTTGTACGGGACTTGTATTTGTCAATTCCACGTCCGATACAATCTGTAATTCATGCAAAAGGAGGACAAACTACCTATTAATAAAACTTTTTACAAGTTTTTCACATTATTTTGTCCAACCCCTGTATATATATTTATATTTGTAAGTTTTTCCTCTGTTGGCATCGTCTCATTATTATTCACCGAAATCCATTATAACAACTCTAAACAATGAACATCAAGAATACCTTCTCGAGTAGAGACCATTGAATGTTCAAATAGTAATATTTTGAATATTGTTACGTTGCTTTGTATAACAATGTTTTTTTCGAACAATAAAATACGATGTTCTATTTCGTCTCATTTCATGCAAAGTTTTTGTGTTATTAGCGTTGAAACTGCAAACTGCTGTTATTTCATTTTGAATTTCAATCGATTTTCTAAGGATTTGAATTAACTTCTTTGACGAACTCATCTTATTACTTCTTGAGTCTTTACACTTGAGCTGTTGATTTCTTCAAAGATTGAAAATGGCCCAACGATTCTGGAAGGGATTTAAGAAACTGTAAGTGTTTACAATATTACTTTATTTTGTCTTTGCGAGCTCGTGAGTGGAAAATATCTAATTTAACTGGCTGAAATGAGGTAGCCATTGCAACTGGTCATGTCAGATAACTCTTTTGTCTTGGTCATTAAATAAGTTTATTTGCCTGAAATGCAACGAAGTTGATTATATATGTATATTCTGTCTCTCTTACTTTACCTTGTATCTCCTCGCATTATTTTTGTAAGAAATTACATTTAAACATCAATAAATATACAAATGATCCACAAAGTGGTTATCTCTAATATTATAAAATGAAGTGTTTGTCTGCGTATCTGCGTGTCTCTATATACTATTATGACGAATCTATAGCTCTTACAATCATGAAACTTGGCACACAGGTTGTCCGAATTCTTTGCAATTTTTGTGGGAAAATTTTGTTCAAATTTGTGGAATAAATATTTTGTAAATTATAACTTTCATATTTTTTCCTGCCTTGAAACATTTTAATTCTTTCAGTTTTACCATCAACGTCGAAGACTCTGTGGGAGAAATCGACGCAGCCTCAGATTTTGTAAGTAAACTCATCTTAAACAACAATTTTTATCTAAATATTTAACAATAAAACAGAAACTGTTACTTATTTTGACGAATTATTCCTAACATAAATGGCTGAAACAGTTCCGTGCAGAGAGCTCGTTAGTTTCAAGGAGTTATATGAAAACTCATTCTTTTTGCGTTTGAAAGAGAGGAAAAATTCTCGACTTGATAAAATATACTTGGATATGAATTCCGAGGTCGTAAACGAAGGCGTACTGGGTATTTGTGATATGGATTTGATATAGCACTCGAACATTTTTTGGCAAAGAAGTGACAATTATAGTTGAGACAGTGATTTTTAATAAGAGGATTCAAATGAAATGAAAGAAGAAATAGAATACAAAAACACTGGATACAGTAATACCCCATAGTAGTTTTGCGAGAAATTTCGTGTATCAAGTTCTCTCTCTCTCTGACCGATTTTGCTTTTGCTCAGATAACTCGTCATCATGATATTATCGATACAAAAAAATGACTTGATTGCGATCTGGTCATTTTGACAATTGACTAGATATCTTGTCCATCAAGGGGTGTCATTTTTGCTAATGACGATACATTTCGTCGAAAGAACCATCAGTAGGTTTAATCCATTTGTGATGAATATCACCATCAAAATATGCGCGTTTCTACCCTCAAAATGTATAAGATTCAAGTAAAAATGTAAAGCAGTATTTCGTGTTCTTATTGGTGTTAACTTTTATTTGTAATATAACTCAAAGTAGAAAGTGCGTTCCTGGTCATGTTACTACAATTTGACCATGTGTTCCTCGTTGATAATGACGTAAGGTCAGGGCATTTTTTCTAATAACAAGTAATCCCGTCCATCAAGATGTGGTCAGTTTTGTTAATGACGAGGTACATCGTCAACACGTCCCAACATTAGGGTTGAAGAATGAAGCTGAATAAAAGGGGAGAGTGTATAGGTTTAGGTATCATAAATATTAAATTATGCATCAAGGTTGGAAAGAAAACTAACTGCATTTGGTTAAAAGTTTAAAGTTATCGGGATATTTGTGGCAGTGGTAAATTAAATATTAAACATTCGGTTTCTAATATTCCATATTCAGTAAATAAATCAAGTATCTTTCAATCAATTGTCATCATGATCAAAGTATTTTTGAGGGACAACATATGGCCCACACAGAAAAATGGCAAAAAGGCTTATCTCGCTGCAGTCATATGCATGGTCTGCTCTGAAACTTTCACAAAGTATTTCTAGGAAATATAGATAATGTGCAGTGAAAAAGCGGATTTTGAAGATTTAACATGCATTTTTTTTGTCAAGACTTATAATTTTTGTACTGGGTGTTATGACAGAAAAGTGCTATAAACCTCACTCCATGAATGGGTTGATTTATTAATAACTTTGTTTATCCTCAGGAGGACTATCTACCAATACCACCAGTAGTGGGTGCTTTTTTAAGCTACAGACCCCAAGACATCGCAGTAAGTTCTTTCAAACGATTAATACGAGTTATTGTTATTGTGTGCATAAAGATGTTTTGAAGTTCATGAACCTGAAATATAATCAAAAGGATAATAGCATTGTGTTATAGCATTTTATTCAAAGTAGCCGATGGATCACGTTGCATCTTATATTATTAATGTTATATTTTAATTTTCAGGACCAGTTGACCCTCATCGACTTGAGAATATTTAAAGATGTCACTTGCGAGGTAAAGGAATTCATTACAGTTGTTCATCAGAAATTTTGCTTTTAAAATAATTACAAGAAATTCAGTGTTTGATTCTATGTAGACCAAAGTATATAGCGTCCATTTAGAGAAAGCAAAATGTTTAGAAGTTTTTTTGCAAAAATACCATTACGGCGAATTCTTCAATCTATCAAGGTCATAACGTTTCCTGTTATCATGGTCACATTTTTTCATGGAATATGAATCAATCAAATTAAACTTTTCCAGGTTAATGTATTGCTTGCTAACAAACACCATCACACACACTTGTCTAATGTCATAATATTTTGTACCAGTTTAAATAATTGTGGTTATCTATCTAGAACGTTAAAGCACATCTATACATTATTACATCTGCAATGTCTATATCTATATATAAATTATATAAATACTATCATACAGTATCATACTATGCATGCAATATGAAAAAGAAAAGTGAATTTCTGCGGGTTATGAAGTTCTGATGAGTCTCACAATACGAGTTAAATAACACATGCCAGTAATTTTGTAGCTCTGGCTTTTGCTATAAGCAATGTTCTTCAGCCATTTGATGTTAATGTGGACGTCAAGTCACTCCCTCGTTAGATTAGATGGAAAATAGGGGATTCTTAAACATTTGTTTTAATTTAATTTATTCTTCTCACGGGGGTATTAGATGCGTTATAATACTTCTGCTTTGTCCAGATGCTGGTGAACATAGACCAGGTTATCGTTTTCCCAACTTCTTTTAGTCTTTTCTCATAATTTGTTTACGTTTGACTATAATTCTGTAGAAAGTTTCTTTTTCCACTGAAATTACGTTTTTAACAACATACAATTTCGAATGTTACAGGAGGTGCAACACAGTGCACGAAAAGACTGGCGAAAATCCCCAAATATATCAAAACTTCTTGGAGGATTCGTTTCTGTGAGTAGATTTTTGTATAAAAGCATTTCTAGAAGTTTTAAATCTCTGTTCTTAATTCATGTTGTATAAACTATTTTATTATTCAACAGTTGAGCACCTGGGTGCAGGATACCTTACTAAACACGCCTACCGTGGAGTTACGATCAACTGTGCTTAAAAATTTTATCCTTATTGCACATCGTCTCCACAAGCACAAGAATCTACATTCAACGAAGGCGATAATGGAAGGGTTGCTCGTGGAGCCCATCCAGAGACTGGCTTCCACATGGAAGGTAACATACTATACTCTAAATCTAACATTTAGTGGTGCAGATCCAACAAATTGGTCTAGTAATCAGGGTGCTGGCTTCGGAATCGAAAGGGAATTCAAGTGGTTTCGACAAGATATCTCATAAAGCAAGGAATATCCAATTTTGTCATTATGCTGTCTTTTTTTTTTATCATGACAATGAAAAATATATAGTAAGTTTTCTTCAAATAACGAGTAACTTCATAGAGACAACCAGGATCAGGGTTTAAGGATGGATGATTGTTCTCTTCGAATGAATATGAGGCAACTCTATGAACGGTTTGTGCATAGAATATGTGGATGAATGTAAGTTGGTTGGTAGTATGAATCCATCCTACGTGGAATGGTACATCATGGTAATTCAATGTGGTTTACAAATCCATTCTTGTGGGGGCAAAAAGATAAAATTTAATTTGTCCAAGCATAAGGTTAAAGCTTTGGCATGTGGTCATTTCAGGTCCGGAAAATGCCAATAAAAATATCTAAAGAATTAGATATCTAATGTATATAACTTGAATCAAAAGCAACGATCCTTAACGTATATATGAGGGAGAAATCAATTTTGTTTTTTAACGTCCTTGAATTTCCCCTCAAGACTCCAACCAGTGTAGACGCTCGATCATATAAGCGTCTTGTCGATAATTATTAAGATTAGGTAACAGTAGCTAGTTAAACTAAGAAAAGACGTAGTTTTTTTGGAATTTTCCATTATATATTTCTTTTTTAATAAAATGATTTTGATGGTTTCTATTGATCCATTACTTAAAAAAGAATGCTACTTAAAATTTCTATCATAAAAAAAAGGTACAGATTGATTAGAAGTTATGAACAAAGACTACAATTTGCAAAGTTAAATTTGCGTGTAAACCACTCATAGGGCTAAAAACTACATTTTTAGTGTATTTAAGACATAAGGACTTAAGCCACTAAAGGTACGATCCATTGTGTACATAAAGTTCTAAAGTAGGTTGGTTAATATGCTAAATTGAAGGTTCGTAATTTTGACTAGTTTTATGAATGCTTATTATTTTAATGATACACGACATGTTTTTTATTCTTCCAGAATCTGTCCTCCAAGAATAGGAGATGCTATAAAAAACTGCATCGGATTTATTCCAACTGCCAGAATGTCGAAGAAATGATGTGGGACGCATGGAACTCGTATGGGGTTAGATGCATACCCGATATAGGTGTGTATCAGAATTTGCTGTCAATCTTTTGGGAGTCTAGATATTTTAGAGCAATATTGCTATTTTCTCAGCACATTTAGTAACTAAATAACCATACAGATTAGTTGAACGAATTCTTTGATTCCTTCAATTTTAGGTGCATTTTAAACATATAATTATTCCTTTTCGTGGTATGTAATTGTTTGGAAAGTGTCTATTGTATTAATATGTAAAACAAAATAACTTGGAACTATCCTATTAGTCCTTTCCTTTCAAAGGAATACTTTGGGAATATTTTATTGTCTCCTCACCGACAGTACAATATAATTTAGAACATTTTTATTGCTCCTTTATTTTTAATACGACCCTTGGAACGATTCTAATGTATAATATTATTGAATAAAGTAATTTGGAATGATCCTATTGGTTTTTTCTGGTTATCAGAATCCTTTGGAAAGACTCTACTGTTCCTCATTTTAGGGATATGAGAACATGAACACACGACGACGGAAATCGTTCAAAAAATTCGTTACTAAAGGGTTGAACTTTTTTAAATGAGTGCTAAAATAATGCTTTTAATATTCCGATTAAAAGAAGTATATAACAAAAGGAAGTTTATCACACTAAGATTTTCTTTCTTGATAAAAAATATAGGACATTAGTAGAATTCTATGGAACGATGCTATTAAATATTATCAATCTTTATAATACATTGAGTTGGAAGTTTCCTATAAAATTCACATACTGACATACAGTCCTAGAGAAGTGGAAGCCCAGTTGATTGAGTAACGGATGAGAAAACGAAGTGTACCGAGATCGAAATTAGGTGCAGCCAAAGATAATCGTGTATACAGTGGCTAGGGCTTGTTGAAACTGTCGTGGCCTTAAAAGACCCCACATAAACGTGGCGAGGAATTAAAGAGAGTAGGGTGCTAGCTGAGGTGTTGTTCTTGTTATCTGACTGTGGTTCGAGGCGTAGCTTATCGATCTGAACGTGGTCTTGGAATCTTTGCTTTTGGGATTGATCCCAGGCCGTTACAAATAGCCCGTTCAACTGATCCAGTGCGACTTTACTTAACTACCTACACAAATTCCAACCTAACTCCTAATCAATTCGAACCTTCTGAACTTAATGAAAATTCTTATTTGGAAAGATGGAATCATTCCAAATCTTTTGAATTCAATTCAAAGGAAAGCAGAGGGAGGTAGTTGAATTAAGGTAGCACTGGAGCAAAACATTGTGTTATTGGCGAGGGTTTGGGGTTGATACCATAGAGGAAGACATAAGGACACATCATAAAACAATTAATTTTAAAACCAACTCATCTTTCTTTCTTGCAGATATGATGTTGAATTCAATGCATGACGACGAAAGTATCAATTTTACCTGTTATTTCGTCGAATATCTGCAAACTTCCAAATATGGTAAATTTCATTTCATAGATTCTTTGAATTTAAAAATATTTTAAATTTTTAACATTTAATGTATTGCACGCAATTATATTAACTTTCAAAGGCAGAATTAATCGATTCTAAATGTTCAGTGTTATGCTTTTTTTTAAATCGACCATTGGCCCCTTTAAAAATTATGTTTCTCATTGAACCTTCAGATATTATTGAATTAATTAGGGCATACATAGACCTACATATGACTGTGACATGTGTGATTGTGTTAAGTTATTGTACAAAGTAAGATTGGTTCACTTATGGATCATCTGATTGCAGTAGACGTTAGGGTGATTTAATTACCCTTGTCACCACTATAGAAATGCTGATTCGCACACTACCCTATCGTAAGATGTATACAGCTATACGATGACAGGCTATCAGATGGCAAAACGGCAAACCAAATAAATGTTTAACAGAAGCACAGACTACTTGTCCTTAGATTGTTCATGCGTTTTGAAGCAGCTTTGAATCGCAATATTCAATCTACTATATTTCACATCTATGGTCAGAACCTGAAGTACACGCATTTATTAAGACTTCTTTTTTCAGATTTCATTGGTGAACTGTCTTGGCTACAGGATTACCTAAGGTCCATTAACTACACTGTGGTCAATATGAGACACGTCAGGGCTATTGGTTTGAGGTGAGTTCACATTAAAAAAAATTATTTTTAGAGTAAAATATTAAAATACAGATCATAATAATCAATTACTCCTACCCCTCTTACAACGACGACTAATAGAATAAAATTGATTGAAAAATACTTAAGTAACAGTAAAGTTTCAGTTACTGCTTTCTAATGAAACGACCTGGCTAAGAGAAAATGATAAGATAGGCCAAGAGATATACCCCAAACCGATTATCAAAAATAAAACGCTTGCAAGAAGAGAAACAAAACAGTAAAAAATTACTGAAACTGCACTGGGTGCCACGAATCGGAAGCGTAACTGAAAATATGTGGTAGCACAGTTGGAAAGGATAACAGATAAAAAATCCGAAAGTTGCGAATTTGAACCTCGTTCTGATCAAATTCCGACGTATACGCTCAAATGTTTTCTCTTTCTCTCTCTTCAGAATTACTAGATGTTATCCTCGAATCTTTCCATTCGGTTTTGACACCTAACTCCAATAACTGAGCGACTTTCATTAACTACCTACTAATCATATTTACATTGCACATTTATAAATACTTAACGACATCTTCGATTGAATGGGGTAATTAACATTTATATGCTGACTTTTCAGTTTAATATAACGTGATATTCATATGCTCAGTTCAAATTTTAAGGGATACATTGTGAATCACTTAAAATTTTATTTTATTTCATTCTATTCATATTCTTGTTTTCAGCCTGAGCTTAAACTTGGAACCTGAGAATTAGATGTCATATTTGGTCGCCATAGCTACAATAAACAGGTCACAAATACCCACACCTATATCAAATTGCAAAGACAACGTCTTCAACTGATTTTCTTTTCCTCCAACTACAAAACATGAAAAGATAATAATACCATATGTATCCTGTGAAGATGTGAACGATGGAGTGAAGTTCTGCTTTAGATGTAAGCACGGATTTAATGTCATCCCTCGTCGCTTTAAGACAGACACTCGTTAACTGACGGGGTCGCGTTAGAGAAGTAGTAAGAGTCACGAAATAGCAATCGGAGGGTTGCGACTTTGAAACTTTATCCAACCAAAGACCATCGTCTACGAAGGGGCTAGTGCACGTTATATATGTCCAGGCCTTTAATGCACTTACGTTGACGGGGTGTAGAAGTTTGGAGGGTTAGGTGTTAGCTCACTTGTTGACCTTGTTACCTGGCCAAGGTTCAAAATGACGAGTTGTTGTGCTCGGATCTTTCCCTTTGGAATTGATACTAGCGTTAAATAATTACCATTAACTGACGGTTATCTGAAGTAGCTTTTTTCTTACTTTCATGATGGTCAAAAATGCAATCCCTTTGTAAACTCTTTAGGATATGTTTAACATTATAAATAATTTTATGTTTTAACCTGAAAATTAATAAATAGTATTTAAACAAATGTGAATAAAAAAACGATTATGATTAGTTAATTAGTATATCCTCAAAGTCGACGAATTAGATTGAATTTATACACAAATTAAAGCAGTACTTAATGAATATTATAGAAGAGGCGTGAAGCATCTAGATTATAAAATCTAGTGAGTGTCACTACGAAATATCTAGTCATTACTCATCTTACCCAGACCATGATGGCAAGATATCTAGTCAAAGCAAGAAGAACTGATTAGACTTTCATGTTGTCGTCATCAAAACATTAGCAATATTATGATGACAAGAAATCTCGTTCATAACAAACTTTAAATAACAGTGAGTCAGAAAAGAGTTCCCAATCTGACTTTATACAAATTCAAGGACTTTTCAAGTACTTCCACTCAGAGTCAATTCCTTTCCTGTATCAATAAGCTTTCTTTGTGTATATATGTATACATAATTTGGCGACTATTTCTTTTGTGTTTGGCCCATCTTACTCAAATATTGCGCTGACGCCGCGAACCTAGAAGCCAAACCACCAACAAACAAGATCTTCCACCGAAATGTAAAGTACCTTGTTTTGATAGAGATTAGCTTTCCTCTCCGAGCGATGAAAACTTGACGATTAAAGTCCAGGAAATTAAATTTTAAGCGAAAAATATTCATCAAATTCCAAGAAATGAAATGAAATTTTAATAAATATAATCAATATGTGTAACTTTAAAGGAGAAAAAGACTAAAATATACGAATTTAGAAGTTTTAGATTGCCGGTAAACATTGTAAGAAAAAAGGTCTGGGTAAAATTCAAGGATTGGACAAATTTAATACGTTTTAAGTACCTTTTATGGACTTCCAAGTACCGAGGAACACTACCGAATGAATAATTAATTAAAAGATACTGATTCAAACTCAATGGTGTATCTCATGCAAATTTGTGTTCTCTTCCAGGAAAGCCGAAAGCTGGATAACTACCATCTGCATAGTGCCGTTCGACGTCTTTGATCCGAAGATTCTTGCGGTTGCCCCCTTGTGCTCGTCCACCCCTCTTGTTTGTATATATATCAAAATTACTGCGGGCACAAGGGTAGCATCTCGCATAGTTTTAGAAGACCAGATGTCGAAAAGTACTCTGCTTGTCCAGCAGGCTATTTTGGGGATGGCTTCGGTCTGATAACAAACGAATGTTTTGCGAAAGATATAATAAACATTCTACAACCCCAAACTGACTCTCGTATTCTTAGAGCGTATTAAATCGTTTCATTACAATCACACTTCAATAAAAGAATGAGTCCAAGTAGCTGATTTAGAAGAGTAACACACTAGAAACCGGAGGGTTGCGATTTCGGAATTAGATCCAACCAAAAAATATTGCGTACGGGAGGTTTTATTTACGTAAAATGTGTGTCAACCTCAAATGTCCTCATGTTGGTGTGGTATGGAAGTTAGGACATTGTGGTACCAGCTCAGGTGTTTACCATTTCAACTGATTATGTTTCAACATTTTGAGGGGTTGTAATTTAATTTTTGCCATAAGTATTGATTGAGGACCGTTACCAAGCGACGTTATTAACTACTCACCTAACATACTTATGAATGAGTATCCATCTCGCGCAAAGCTAAGATATTGATAATTGTTACTTATAAACAATGTTTGAAAGTGATACATACTTCGAGAACTTGGCTTTGCAGATAATTTGTTTTCTTAGGCAAACGCGTTGTATAAATTAGACTTAACATTTCTATTGACAAGAGCTTCAAAACAGATGAACCACATGTCGAGTAGTAGGCACATTTCTACTCTGTAAAAAATTGACTTGGCTGATGGATATTGTATCTTATGGCCTCGTTTGCTAATCTAACATCTAAGGATTGGTTAGGTGAATCCTCATTTCTATAGAATGGGGTCCAAAAGTAGTGAAATCGTAAAGGTTTGCTATGACGAAAGCAGTCCAAGGGTCAGGTTAGAAATAGTTTGGTCACAGGGGGTTCTGTGCACATAAAAAGGTTACCATTAGGGACTGTTGGTTTAAATTTTAAGCATGGCCTTTGAATTTTTCATTCCTACCTTTTCTTCATTTGGAAAAAAGATCGGATTTGGAGGGCTGATATACGAGGGCTGTTCAGTAAAAAATGATCATAATTTTTTAAAGGTGATTAAAAAAAATCAAGAATAATACAATTCATATTGAATGTGTAGTGGGATATTTAGAGAATAGCGTAAATTTCACGGTCATGACGTCATTGATGAGGCCTTGGCCGCCGGCCAAGAACGCCTAGTTTTACTTTCGCCAACGACAAAATTGGACGTGACACGCGAAGTGCAATACACTGTTTTCTCCTCAAAAAAATCGTCAGATCTTTCAAAAACCAATGTCATATGTGTTCCCCATCCTCCATATAGTCCTGATGTAGCTATGGGTTTTTTTCTTTTCCCGAATATGAAGAAACTCTTCCGGAAAAAGCGATTTTCATCATCACAGGCAGTGGTAAAAGTTGCGTAGGCGATTTTGAAGGACCTGTCAAAAAGTGGATTAAATCATGTATTTTAAGACTGTGAAAGAGGTGGGATAAGTGCATTACACACACACACACACATGTAATGCAGAGTACTTTCAGAATGACCATAAAAATTTGAAGGATTAGTACATAACATTATTTTTTATTAATTTATGATCATTCTTTATTGAACAGCCCTCGTATATCGTAGCAGCCGCATACAGGGTTAAATAAAATATGTCTATGGTGCTGAAGCAATAAATGAAAAGAACATCTTAAGTAACTTACAATTTGCTCTCAGACAGTAATATTAAAACGAGAGGGTTCAAACGGTGTTTGAAAAGGAAATTAAAGGCTGAGGTCGTGTGCTTGCAGCTGGTGAACAAGCGGCGGAATCTCTTGACACTGGAAACACTTTATTAGATTGTTTTATAAATTCTGGATTGCTTAATATCCCAACACCAAGAACATGAACATAACAAAGATATTTTCGTAACGAATGACGGTAATAAAAGCATTAGTGCACTAAATCTATTGGATCTATATGCAAAGAAACTAAAATATAATTTTGCAATCGCTTCTAGGAAATTTAGAATATAGAACCAGAAAAATATAAGCCGCTACAACTCTAGTTAAAACGTTTTTCCAATAGTGTGTTTCTTTGTCTATTTGTAAAGTTAGCATATAGTCAACATGGTTAAGAGAAATTCCTCTTGCTTTTAGAGTAATAATATCAGATTTGTGTATTGGGGAATTTTCATGGTGACATACACGATTTCCTCCATTTTTCCAGTCATTGAAACTATTTTTGTTGTCAAATTGTGATCGTTCTTTAATGTTAAACAGTAAACAAGAGCCACAAAAAACTAATCCCTTACTTTAAAGAAAATCATCCATTTACGATCATGAACTTCTCCATTTTTTAATCTCCGTGCAAAGAAAGATTTAGTCAAATATCTCTTTTGATCTTTGTACGCTCTTAAGCTGTTAGTAAAATCTAATCCTATGTTTTGGTCAAAACCATTTTTTGCTATTGGATCTCTAGTAGCATCATTTAAGATCCACAAAGCTGGATCCTAATTTAAAAAGTTTTCTAATATTTGTTCTTTATTTTCTGTTAAAGATTGACTTTTAACGTCAAATCTATCAGGTACAATCCAATTGTGAGAACTTACTTGTATTTCAGTAGGTTCTGATAACAACATGTCTGTTTTGGAACAACTCGTTCCAGAGAAAGCATTGTCGTCTGCAACAGAACCATCACAAACAGCACGAGCACTTTCAGGTTCCCCTTTATCTTCTTTATCGTTCTTTTCTTCTATTGGCAAACAATTAGTTTTTAAAAACAAATCTAGTATTTTTGTTTGTTTCAGAGTACGTTCTTGTTCTTGAAGTTTCAGTTTTGTTCGTTTTTTGTATTCAGCGCGACTGAGTATCTTCCTACCGTCACGCATAGTAGCTAGTAGCCTACTTGTTAAAAACTGTACGTTATGTATTGGAATACTCTAAACTATAAGGCAAAAGCGTAACAAACAACACGAACACACCTCGCTCAACACAATCATCAACGATCCTGTTGTGCACACCGATATACATGAATGACAGCGTCAGACTCAAGACTGACACAACACTACTGACAGCGGAGCCACTGGGCCTTCCACCAACAGTTGCCAGATTGGCTACAGTGTTGTCAGATCTAATCGCTGTGCGTGTGTCAGTGTTGTCAAACCAAACTAGATTGCACTACCAGAAAGTTATAATACAATATTACATGCTGTGATTTTGTATTATGTTAAAGTTTTAGAAAGTAGGCTATGTTGAAGGACTAAAACATATTTTTAAGTAACATGTATTCTTAAATACGTACGGAAAACATTATTAACGTCTGAAATACTTCATTTTAACTTTTGAATAAATTGCCAAACTGCCGCCCCTGAAAAATGTGCCGCTCTAGGCTGCAGCCTACTTAGCCTATTTGGAAATACGGCCCTGCTCCTCCTAGAAGGTAAGAATCACAACTTTCCCTCACTGGTGGAGTGCACAGAGACCTTGCAAAGTCACTGCTTCTCTTCAAATGCAGGGCGGTAATGTCACAATGCACTTGAGGATCTGGCTGAGAGAAAGAAAGTATCTTTTGTCTGGGTCCCTGGTCATTGAGGGTAATGAAATGGCAAACCAATTAGCAAAACATGGATATGAAATGCCATTTATTGGACCAGAACCTGTTTAGGGTATACCTCACAATGTGGTTAGAGGGACTATCAAGGGTTTCCTTCTCAACGAGTCCTACCATACATGGCTTCAATCTAATGATCAAATACAAGCCAAAGAGCTCAATCAACAATCTCCCTGGGATAGATCGAGGGAACTGCTGAAATTGAGCAGCAAAAAAGTCAGGGTAGCTATTTGGCCTTCTAACTGGCCAATGTATACAAAATAGACACTTCAATATTATGTGTTTTACAAATGACCCCATCATGTAGAAACTGTCGGATGGTAGAGGAGAGTTCTATAAACGTTCTGTGTGAATGTGACTCTGCACAACGATTTCAATACCTGGGATACCATTGTATAGAACCCTGGGAACTGTCAAACGTTCCAATCAGGTATATGCTGAAATTTATTTCTGTGATCAGTTTTTAGTGGATCAACAGGTGTCTCAGTACAATAGACTTCTGGTCGGGGTGCTGGCACTCTTCGGATTCACCCCCACAAAAGTCATTAAGAGAGTATTTTTTTATGACAAAAGTTAATTCTGTTATACATAAATAAAAATAAAACTTATTAAATCAATAAAATATTTATTTTCTCCAAAATTTACAAATAAAAAAAGGATATTTTACTTCCTTTAGTCCATGTAGAGTATGTGGGGGTTAAGAAGCAGACAGTTGTAAAAAACCACAATAAGCATTTCTCATCAGGGGGTAAGGAAACTAATGAATGAATGTATTTTTAAACTGGATAATAATTGTATTCAGGAATGGAATCAGTATATACTGCCAAACCATCCATTAAATTTCTCCAATTCTGTAGGGCTTCATCCTTCATATAGGCAAATGGATTAACAGACAGATTAAACAGATTAATATCTATATATTTGTCAGAAAATGAATCAACCAATGCTTTATATTTATCACTAAGCTTTGCAAACTTCCGATTTACTTTAAGCTTACGCCGTGGGGTCCAACGAACACCTAAAAGAAAAAAAATATCAAACTAATAATTTTAATTGTAAAGTACAAAAACTATTATTTCTTAATATGATGTTTCTTTGCATTATGTATAAATCTGTGCTCAGATGGCAAAATGTTATAAGACATTTTTTTTTTAATTTTTCGTTACAGCAGATTCATGATTCAATTTGTGGTTCTGAGGTTTTTGACTTATATTAAATTTTTCCACCTTTTTTTTCTCATAAACAGCAAAAGAAAGTCTTACGACATTTTACCACCTTCTAAACATTAACAAACCAGACTCCAGAATGAAACACTCAATCTTTTGGGAAAAGTGACTTATAACATTTTCCCATCTAAGCTCAGAAATGTACTCAAGTTCGTTTCTTTTTTTCAACCTATCCAGCAAGATAAAGTGAGTTATTTATAGAATTTATATTGGGAAATAATTTTTGTTGTTGTTGTTGAATTAACTAACGTTATAAATGCTGAATTCACAGTATGTAATAATATTAGCACAGCGCGGCCCCTGCTGTACTTTGTGGGGGTTAGGTGTATACATTGTGAACGTTTGCCAACCACCGGTGTTTGCTACGCATTCCCATTTCGTTTGCTTCGCAAACCAACACCACAGAAACGCGTGATAGCCTCGTCATTGGAAAATGCGGCAATTAAACATTGTTATTTGTTATTTTTTATTCAAATTTAATATTTTACCGAATCGAAATAATTTGTTTCACAAAAAATATATAATTATTATTTATGAAATGATTTAGTGAATTAAAATGTGATAGAAGTTCAACATTAAGTAAAACTTCTCCCAATTTTTAATGCAGAGGAAGGATAAATGTTTTAAATTTGAAATATTCATTTAAGTATTAATATAAATAAAAGATTTAATAAATTTTTCTTACTTGAACGTGGAACTCTTGCATGTCTTGATTTAGTTGAACGTTTTGATGCATTTGAAAAACCTTGTTTTTCACCTTTAAAACGGCGAAATAATGATTCAAATTCTTTGATTTTTTCCATCTTCTTTTTTTCTAAATCAACTGAAATGAAAGGCATTTTTTATATTTTAAAAGGTCTTCAAGATATATATAAAAAAAAAGCCACTGTGTGGCCAGAATGGCATTGCCCTTGACAGTTCTTGTCATGGGGTCAGGTGTGACCCTGACCACTGCTCGCTAACCTTTAGTGCCCGTGGTGTTGGTTTAGTGACAGGCCCAGAAAGCGGAGAAAAAAACTTTTTAACTATTTCTCAACAATTAAGAATAATTTTATTCTTCCAAAATTGAGATTATTTACTACTTTACTTAGTACTTATGCAAAATAATATCAAAAGGCTTCGATTTATCTTAAAAGCTTCAAGCTTAAATTTTATTACAAAATCACACCTCAGTGAATCAACTTGGTTGATTCACCTCACTGTGTACTTTGTGGCACCTCGCATATGACTGGGGAGCATCTCTTTAGTTGCCCCTCCCTTTCTGACGTTCGCTCCAGTGATGACTTTCGGGCCCTCACATCTTCTGGAGCCACTTCGGTTTTATACTGGACTGCAAGACGCCTCATGTCCAAAATGACGATGGCGGGCGTAATTTAAAAAAAAAAAAAAACATCAGTGAAATGTTTTTATGGTTGTTGTTGTTGTTGTTGTCGTGTGGGCCATTGCCCCGGAGGGTTGGACTTCTTCATGTTTTTATGGTCTCAATCACGTAAGACTTCTTCATTAACATTAAATGGCAGTGCAATACCTAGTATATTTCTTAACATGTCACTTTTGACTGCATTAAAAAATGAGAAGAACCTTACACAAACAACCTTATCCTTACACAAAACTGGTAAAAGAAACAGGAAACTAAAGTGTTTTTTTTTGTCATATCGGGCTGTTTCACCAATCGCTGTGTGGGCTGGTAACTTGCAAACTATGTCGGCATCTTCAATCTCGTACTCAACACTACTGTCGTCTATAAATTTAGGTTCACCATCCCCTACCTAAATATTTTCCAAATTACGAATGTTGTATGAAGTTAAGTCAATCTTGGAAGTTATCATTGCCATCAAATGTTAGATCTTTTTCCTCTTACTGTTGCAAAAATGCAATCACCAACAGCTAAATCATATACATACAGCAATCTTTCTTGCTCCTTCCCTAAAATGTTCATCCATGATTTGCTGAAGATAGCTGTCAGAATCTTTAAAGATCTTTTTCCTCTTACAGTTGCATAAACGTAATCAACAACAGCTAAATTATGTACATACAGCAACCTTTATTCTTGCTCCTCTCTAAAATATCCATCCATGATTTGCTGAAGATAGGTGTCAGAATCTTTCTTTGTCAGAATTTAGATCTTTTTCCTCTTACAGTTGCAAAAACGCAATCACCAACAGCTAAATCATGTACATGTAGCAACCTTTCTTATTGCTTCTCCCTTAAAATGTTCATCCATGATTTGCTGAAGAAAGGTGTCAGAATCTTCAGATTCCGAATCAGACAGCAATTCTGGATTATCTGGACCGATGAAATGTCATACAGTTGCCTCTGGCTTTATGCAACTTTTTTACATAAGCACATACTAAATCACATTTTACATGTGAATTATTTTAAGTTCGAAAATTTCAAAGTAGCTTGGAAACAGATCATTGATGATCCACGGTTGTATCTAGGGACAACAGCGTATTTTGTCCCTAGGTATGACAGACAAGCGTCCCTTGGTGTAACAGCTGGTCATTTTGAATTCGTTAGTCAATAAGGCAATGTTGAAGTTGGGTGAAAGATCAAAAAAAAAAAAAAAGGAATTAACTCTTGAAAAGCAAGAGAATTGATTGCTAAACCGGGTGTGTCAGTAAAGTACACTGAAGAATGATGAAAAAACGAGAAAAACTACCTCAAAATCTTACTTGAGGTAGAAAAAAATAGAAAATTGCAAAATACGACTTATTGGTTGAAGTAGCCACCTTCAAACCTAAGTGACTGACAGCATCCTAACCCAGTGTTACCAACCTGTTCAAACAAAATGATCTCCTCTTTTTCAAATTTTTACAGTAACTGTCCCTAGGTGTGACTGTACCTTAGGTACACAACTCTCCCTATACCTGGTACTAAGGTTCTGTTAAATCCATAAGTGCAATTAAAATG
Organism: Metellina segmentata; assembly: GCA_947359465.1. NCBI lineage: Eukaryota > Metazoa > Arthropoda > Arachnida > Araneae > Tetragnathidae > Metellina > Metellina segmentata. Next base: position 43,002,402 of record OX375880.1, read on the forward strand.
TATATTTTACCTTTCAATCTCATAATTTGTGCTTCTAATTCCTTATTTCTTTTTTCCAAACTTTCAATCTTCATTTCTGCCTCTACTGAAATTAAAGGCATTTTTTTATAGTGGAAAAAGGTGTTCAAGGTATAAAAAATACAACTAAAAAGGTTTAATTTTTCAAAAAAATACATACTTGGTTCAAAGGTTCCTTCCGGTATGTTAAATCCATAAAAATAATCAGTAACTACAATAAGATACAATTCTTTTAAATATATAAAACTGATATAAAGGTTCATTCCTATAATGTTTGGTCGATAATTTGGATAATGTTCGATGAAAACTATCTAGTAACTGGAATTAAAAAGGATTCAATTTTAAAAATACATAAATACCTGGTACAAAGGTTCCTGAATTCCTAAGGAGATTATCATCCTAATATCAATATCTTTGTCCTAAATTATATGTTATCCCTAGTCTATCTCTCTATATTTTAAAAAAAATTACCGCCGTCGCAGGATTGAAAACTGCATTGTTTAGCTCGATTCTTATGCGATTTCCCAAGAAAATAGGGATCAGAAAATTACGAAATCAACATGCTTTGTTCTTCATCGTGTTCCCTGGACAATTGTAAAGATTTTTCTGATGCGGCTATTAGTTTAGGGTTTATTAAGTGTCAAAATTGAAAAAAAAACGACATTTTTAACGCGAGTGAGCAAAAGACTTAGAATATTTCAGACGTGATTTTTTTCGAGTACCTCTAAACGTGAATTTTCGCAGCTCAACGAGTTTATTTAGAAATTTCAATTTGGTTCCTGATACTTTTTGAAATTTGGGAAAAAGCGGTATATTTTTGTTACTTTTTTGTTAAAACTGTCATATCAATATCTTATTACAATAAGTTTTTAAATTTGAAAACATTGCAGTATACCTTAGAATGCACTCTTTCTTAAGGTATGGTTATTTTTGAAATTGGTTAATAAATAAATTCAATGCAATAAAAAATTGGTCAGACAATTTTCGTATTTTTTAGATCATGGTATAAGTACATTCATTCTACTTCACAGAAATAAAGGTTACATTTCCTGACTGATGGGTTTGCCAGATGCCCTAGAAACTCGCAGTGACGTCATGCTCGTAATTTCAACTCAATTCTCAGACATGTTTGCCAATTAAGTACAGATCAGAATATTACGAGATTAACATGGTTTATTCAAAATTGTACAGGGAACAATATAGAGATGTTTTTTTACTGATGCAGCTATTAGTTTACGGTGAATTAAGATGTTTTGTTTTTCTTTCTTTTTTTTTACAGCGGACACTTTATTACTGATTATTTATCACTACAAGGCCAGAATCGATGAGCCTGAAACTGTAAAGGGGCACCCAGTGGGTGGTCATCACAACCCTAAACTACGACATCACATTTATGTCCATGCCCTGACCCCGGAACCTTCCGATCCAGACACCAACACCTTAACCACTAGACCAATTGGTCGCATTAAGTATTAAAGCAAAAAAAAATTCCTTACAACAGGAGTGTTAGTTTGCGAAGCAAACCAAATCGGATTGACTTTGTAAAAAAAGTGTTAGTTTTCTTCGCAAACCAAATGGGATTGCGTAGCAATCCCTGGAAGTTGGCGAGCAGAGGATGGAGCCCCCTAGTTATTTAAAAAAAGGTTAAATAAACATATAGAAAGGTTCTTTTATAATGAAATTGTGTAATTAAAATGGATTTTACCTCCTTAGCTGTTTAATTCTGCTGTGACTTACGTAAGGTGTTTAAAGAAAATAATAACAAGATTTAATTTTTTCAAAATATATATATACATGGTACAGAGCTTCCTTCCTGTATGTTGGATCCATTCATTTTTTTAAGTATGCATACCTGATATAAAAACTCCTTCCTATAATGTTTAATCTATAAAAAAATTTTATAGCAGAAGTAACATAATTAAATATATTAAATGTATATAAATACCCGATATAAAGGTCACTCGAATTCTGAAAGGGATTAACATAAATTTCTGTGAACAAATTATGTTTTCATAAAAATATATTTTCAAAGTTTTATTCGAGTTATTATTATTTGAATATGCATATGGATGGCTGTTAGTTCTAGGTAAGGAAAATTATAAAAAAAACTTTCATTTGCAAGAATTATTAAGCCCTATCCTGTTGTGAAGAATCAATTGATTCTTCCAATAAAACAGTTAACATGACACCTGGCTATCTGGACTTAGGCCTAACTGGCGCCTACGTAAGCTTGCAAACGGAGACCTGTTCCCCCCTTTCGGAAGGAGTACAGAGGGAGCGTCGCCGACTGTCCAGCGAATGACCGTACTGCTGATACGTCACGAAGGCTCTCAGCCAATTCGGACGAGGCGCCGACCCGAGAACTTGAATTTGGAGGAGAAAAGAAAAGACGATTTGACTTTTGGACGTTGGACTGGCGGTTGAGCAGAGACGGGACAGCCGTTCCTGGTTTTTTGAGACTTGTGGAGTCCTGAAAAGAGCGAGCGCTTACTCCAACATTTCATGTGGATATCTATCCTATTGAGAGGGTTGGTAACAACCTGTTCCAAATTACTCGAACGCTGGGAACAACCTGTTCCAAAATTGCTGTGACATTCAGGAACATCCAGTTCCAAACTGATTGAACTTTGGGAACATCCTGTTCCAAAACTGCCGTGTAATTCAGGAACATTCGGTTCCAAACTGTTTCAAATTCGGGAACATCCTGTTCCGAACGTCAGTCGTACTCCATCCGAATCCTGTCCCAGAACTTGAAACAATTTGTAAATAACTTCATTAATCTAGAATAAAGAAAACTCTATGCTGTAAGTAATCTCGTGATTGATGCGCTACCCTGGGAGATACAGTTCTTTACACTGTACAAGTTTAAACTGCTACAGGAAAGTGATTAAATACTATATAAATCCAATTTTTATACACACTGCTGGCCACCCAAATTGCAACACCAAGAAAGACAAGAGATATCACAACAAAATTTATTTTGTAGATAACATGTTGACCAAGTATCAAATTATTAAATTTATAGACTTCTGTGAAGTGTGGTTCCTGCCAAAATCAGTAGCCAGAGTAGCCGCCATTGTTGGAGATCACCGCTGCCACACGCCTCCGCATTGATTCAAAGAGACTTTGGATGTGTTCTTGGGGTACAAGCAGTTCTTGGGGTACAAGCAGTTCTTGGGGTACAAGCAGTTCTTGGAGTATAAGCAGTTCTTGGGGTACAAGCAGTTCTTGGGGTAGCAGACCAAGCAGATTCCACACTTTGCCAAAGTTGATGTGGTGTGGCAGCATGTTTTCTATCGGCGAAAGATCTGGAGAGAGAGCTAGCCAGGGATCAATCTGGAAATTGACGAAGAACCCTTGGACAATGCGTGCCACGTGTGATCGGGCATTATACTGTTGAAATATGGCTGTGGGCAAGCCCTGAAAGTAAGGAAGGACAACTTGCTCCAACACTTCGGAGATGTAGCGCTGGCTGTTTAAAGTACCGGCAATGCGTACTAGTGCAGTGCAGGAGTGTGGTGGTGCATAACGCAGCTGTTCAGCATCCTCTCTCCACGGTGTATCCAGACTCGAATCCGACTATCGCGGTGTTGCAGACAGTAGCGTGACTCGTCAGTAAAGACAATTTCATTCCATTCTGCCGTCCACATCCTTCTTTCATCGTACCATTGGCGGCGGAGACGTCTGTGGTTCTACGTCAATAGTAGACGAAGCAATGGACGTCTTGCGGACAGACCACTCTGCTGTAAACGGCGTCAAATGGTACGCGTAGACACTGGATGATGCGTTACAGACTGAATGTCCTGATGTGGCTGCGCGATCCGTCACTGCCATAAGCACAATATGCCTGTCATCATGTGAAGTAGTGCACTGAGGTGGATGCGATCGAACACGTCGGTTCGTCGTACCCTCCTGCATCCAACGATCACATATCCGCATTACAGTTGTTTGGTTTCGTCCAACACAACTACCGATTTTCCTGATAGATAATCCACAATATCGGTAGGCCACTATCCTTCCTCTGTCGAACTCGGATACTTGAAAAAAAAATAATCGCTGTTTTTTATGTGGTATAATTGATTGTGTTTTTTTTTAAACCACAAGAAAAGCACAATTGCCGTACTTGAAATTGTCGAAATCTCCAAGCTTTAAATAGCGCTTTGAAGTGGCGCCACAGGTGCGAGAGATGTGCGTCTGCGCTGAAATTCTAATCATTTGAATATCTCACCTCCGCTAATGCATGTTGTAAATTTCATATTATTTGCATGCTTCCTTGAGAGTGTTGCATTTACGGTGGCCAGCAGTGTACGGGTCATTCTTGTGAAATTGGAAAAATTGGCTTCTTAAAATTTTTTCAATCGAAGGTTTTTAAAACTTTTTTTTTTTGGCCTAATAATTTTCTACCATGTTCATTAAGTAAATTAAAAATATCAGCAATCTAAATTATTAACATTTTGTTAAGGAAAAAAATATTTCAAAATATTGGAAGGCAGGACAATGACGAACCTGCCAGGACAATGATGAAAATAGAAAAAAATACATAAATTTCTTGTTGAACATTTCATATGACCATGTATTTTTAATTCAGCTGATTAAGTACATAAATAAAATTACTAGGAACATGACACTTCAGGAAATTATGGATTCCCGAATATTTAAGTATTATTAGAAAGTAGGAACATTGTGGATAGCTATTACTGCAACTTTTATGCTTTTTTAACAGATTATGTGTTTTGCTGTGTGGTGTTAAATTACTGCAATCAATTCTCAGCTATTTTTGGTCTGTAGTATTTCTTTTTGTATTTTTCCATTTGCCTTGTATATTTTTTAAATTTTTCTTCCAGTTTCTTTAGACGAATGTAGGTTTCTGCTCTATCTCTTCTAACTTTTTTTCTTAACATTGTCATCTCTTGTTGTGTCTGGGTTTGAAGAACCTGAAAGTTGAATATCTATACCACTTTCACTTGGTTTGGGTAGCCAATTCTATCGGATGACAATTTCTAGTTCAAGCGATAGAGTTTTGAATTTTCTTTCCTATTTTAATAATTCCCCTTTTCTGCCTCAAACTCATTTTAGCTATAGGCTTTACCACTCATTTCTTCTTTTGGTTAACATATATTTCACATGCCTCTTCAATTTATCTTGTATCAAACGTTATGGAATTTTTTTTAATATGCTCCTGACGACGTTTCTTAGCTAACCTTTTCTTTAACAACCTTTCCTCGTATGTTTTTTTCTTTTTATCACTCCTATCTGTCCATATATTGTTTACAACTTATAAAAAAGAGCATGTGATAACGGATATTTAGTAATATCTAGACATTTTTAGGTGCAATGACAAAAACATTATGTTTTAAATAAAAGAAACAAATAAGTTTCAAAATTTCAAGCCCATTATGAGGTATTTTACTATTATAAAAATTACAATGGATAATAAATAATCAAAAGTTAATAGTTAAAAGTAAAGAATATATTTGTCTTCAGTTAATAATTTAAATATTTATAAAATACTGAACATAAAACATCATTTTCCTGTCTTGACATCATTGACTTAGTATGTTAAACGCAGGACAATGATGGCCAGGATAATGATGAAATAGGCTTGTTCAGGGCTTAATGGATGAACAATTAAAAATTTCAGTTTGAATTTCACACACATTTAAGAAATATCTTTTATACACTTGATAATAAAAAAAAATTAAAAATTTACTACAAACATTTATTTATCAAAGCCAGGAAAATGATCTTCAATATACATAAACCTTAAACTCTGAGCTTGTATGTGCTGACCAAAAAAAAAGTTGATAACTTTTCAAAATTGCAGTTATTTATTTAAATAACCTCAACCCCAGATTACTTGAAAAGTATTCTTCTAACTCAGTGCTGTCATCTATTAATTGCCCACATAATGATATCTGAGATGCCAGGAAAATGATGATATTACTTGGGACAATAGTTATTGAAGTTACTTTTGGAAATTTTTGCAATATTATTTCCATTATTGTATCTAATAACATTTCAAATGTATAAAGAAGCAGAATAAATTATTTACAAGAATATATAAATAAATATTAAAACCCTAATGAATGAAGAAATTGTAAAATTTCACTCAGGGACATGCCAGGACAATGATATTTGATATTTTAAAGTTTTAAAAATGTATAAAATAAAAAAATATGTCATTAATTTTCTAATTCTGTAGATTATAAAAGTGATCCTAAACTATTCTTGAAAGTTGACAAAATCTTCAGAGTGATAGAATTCTATAAATTTTGAAGGGACATGAATTTTGCCTATTTTGCAAGAATGACCCGTACGTCAAAATATTAATATTTATGATAAATAAGTTAATCACATGATATACTAAATAGAACAGCAAAACAAATTAAACATATGCACTGATTTTTTAATATGGTTCCCGAGCATTGGGGAAGTACGACTAGCACAATTTTAAATTTTACAAATAATAGAATTTTGTAATTAATCAAAAGAGCCAAAGATCATATGTACGACAGTGAGACTCAAGAACCATGTTTTTAGGAGTCTCTGTTTAAACTGGAAGGGGGGGAGTGGGGGGGGCAACCTGCATGTATAAAAAAAATCATAAAAATCAAGTAATCAGATTTTTTTTATTTAAAAACAATTTAAATTAATTCAATTTCAAATAATAAGGAAGCGAAACGTTTTAAGAAGTTTCCTCTTGAAAGCCAACGTACCTTATTATGCAGAAGAAAATCTGTGTGTTCCCTCTCCATTTCAATTAAAAGAATTTTAAATTGGCGATGATGAATGATGAAGAACTTAAGCTACAATTGTGTTGACAATCTTGATCACCAATTCCATAACATTGCAAATTTCATCTCGAAATGTCTGCGCACAAAGCACTTCTTGAAGAATGATGCAATGTGTCAGAGTGGCCGAGCGATGTCTAATTTGCAAGACAATGTGTGTAGTTGTGGTCAAGAACAGAGGGACACTGCTTACCAAATTTGGACATACACATTTATTTTCTACAACATTAAATAAAGTTTTCGATATATACACCGCACCGTCACGTGCCTAAAAAAACACGTCTACTCCAAGACCGCCGGTTCCACCGCCTCTACCCCTGTCGTCTTCACTCCCTTCTTTTCGTCCCCCGGGGCGTGACCTCCGTGAAGTAGAAGGCCATGACAGAGAGGGCGCTGAGAGCGATGACTCATTCCTTTCCGTCCGAGATAGAGAATACAAGAACGACCAGTGCCATCTTGGAACGATCGACTGTTTTGTAAACATTGTGTTCAATACTTCGCTTTCAACTGAGCGTATTATTATTTCAACTTATTTAAACGAGTGGAATTATATAAAATGCCTGACCATTGTTGCGTTCCGGAGTGCCGCTCCAACTACAAAGGAACGATTGGATATGTTAGCGTCTTTCAATTTCCGAAAGACGAAGAAAAAAAGAAGCTATGGCGTCGAAAGATACCTCGATCGGATTTAGAGCCCGGCAAACGTGCGGTGGTATGTGAAAAACATTTTCGTGACGAAATGATTATTCGGGAAGAGGAATTTCCTGACAAAGAGGGTAATATTCTCAAATTTGCTCGCAAGAAACCGATTTTAACGGAAGATGCATATCCCTGCATATTCGATAGGTGCCCAAGCTATTTAACCGAGAATAAATCTCAGTATCAAATAAGCAGGGAAGAAAAAAGAACTTTTCGACAAGTTTGAAGAATGTGATAAAATTCCTGACTTTGCCATTTTAAAAACAAATATTCACAGAGAACTTGGGTGCTTGACTTCTGATATCATCATTCATGTTACAGAAAGTGTTGTGGTTATCGTTTACTGTACGGTCCACATTGGCGACTTTTTCCAAAACATCGCCAAATGTAAGATGGCGTCAATGACGTCCATATCCAAGATGGCGTCATCAACACAACATACATAGGAACAAGTAAACAAAACTTTTGCATCCAATTTTCTGATTCTGTATAAGCAAAATCCACACTGTGAACCTTTGCAAATATGGAAATGAAAATGAGGAATGCACAAATAAACAATAAAATGTAAAGAAAACTAACTTGCCCATCCCTTCCGCTAGCTCCATACGATTTCTCCGCTGTTTCGGTTGTCATGATTATTTGCTCCCTTCGCCTCATCGCATGTTAAGTTAGGGTAAACACGCATTTTTGCATCCACAAAAGCCATGGTTTTTTTTTCGCCACTCATATACGACGAGATATATTTACAATTAGTGCAGATGCAGACATACTTATTTAACGATGGTGTAATTCCCACAGTAATTAAAATCGAAAGGAACGGAGCGTCGAAAAGCGATGGTAACGGAAATCAAAGAGCGATCCAAAAAACGCAAGTGCTAACGAAGGGAGTAGTCGATACTTATTTAACGATGGTGTAATTCCCACAGCAATAAAATCAAAAGAAATGGAGCGTCGAAAAGCGATGCTGCAGGAACGTTTAAAAGCGATGGTAACGGAAATCACATAGAGCGATCCAAAAAACACACTTGCCAACGAAGGGAACGGTCGAAAAGGAATGGTATTTGAAAAAAACGGTCAAAAAGGAGTGGGTGGTATTTGAAAACCCCGGGGTGAAGGGACTGAGATAGGGTTGTCATAAATAAAATATAACCAAAATTCAATACATTTGGTTATATTCGCATGTTTGGCGACAAAAATCAAAATTGGCACGATATCACGGTTTTCAAATATAGGGTTACCAAAAAACTAATTTGTAGAGCCAGGTTACCAGATTTGGCGATAAATCTATATGGACCGTACAGTAAAGGTCACCCAGTGTTGTATATATATTTTTTATGGAATTATCAACTGTCCCCAAAACTCTAAAAACAATAAAGTTTGACGAAAATATGGGTGTATATATTTATGCTAACGAAGCCTTATATGCAAAAGAAGTTCAGCACATACTAAAAACTGACAAATTGTGTTTGTGGAGTGAACTTGTGAATCTAGTCAGCTATGTCAAACATATGAATTGTGACAAGCTGAAAGAAGAAAATGCACACAAAGAAGCTGTCAATTGTTGGACATTTTTTTCAAAAGGCAAAGGTGAAGAATATTGTTCTGAACAGTTTATATTGGAACAGATGCTCCTGTGTATTAAATGTCCACAAGGTAAACGGTACAGCTCAGACTTGACAGCTTTTGCATATTCACTATATATGAAATCTGCCTCATGCTATCAAGAATTGTGTAATAGCAAACTTCTCAGCATACCGTCTATCCGTCATTTAAAAAGACTAACAAACTGCCTATCTCTTAGCTGTTCCACCATTGACCCAAAGAACATAGCATATACGAAAGCCAAATGTGACAGACTACAAGATCATGAAAAGGTTGTCAATTTATTACTTGACGAAATTCATGTGAAACAAACAGTGCTATATAAAGCAAAACATTTGTCAGGCTTTCCTGAAAATAATAACACTACAGCTACTACTGTTCAAGCTTTCATGATAAGCTCTATATTCTCAAAATATAAAGAGATTGTATGCCTTATTCCGGTAAAAAATCTAACAGCTGATGATTTGCTAAAATTAACTCTCCAAGCTATGGAGCTATTAAATAGTGCAGGTTTTCAAGTATTATGCATAATTTCTGACAACAATAGGATAAACCGCAACATGTTTCAGAGACTGGCAAAAGATTTAGATTCAAATATCCATGTTCCCAATCCCAGTGATCAATCAAAAATGCTATTTCTTATGTTTGATACCGTTCATTTGATGAAATCGATAAGAAATAACTGGTTACATTCAAAGGATGCAGAAAAAACTTTCATTTGTCCTGATTTTGAAATTTTACACCAGACTGTTAAAATAAGTTTTTCTCTCGTCAGAAACTTATTTCACATGGAACGTGAATCGATTGTGAAATTGGCACATAAACTATGTTTTAAGGCTGTGTACCCAAGTAACTTGGAACGCCAAAATGTAAATTTGGCTCTAGGAATATTCGATGAAAGTACCAGCATTGCCTTAATAAAGGGGCTAGCAAATTTCGACTATAATGAACGTTTAAGTAAGCTAAACATGTATACACTGGAAAGAAGAAGAAGGAGGGGGGATTTGATTCAGCTTTTCAAGTTTGTAAAACAAGGGGACACAGAGGGCTTAAACTTCAATAGGGATAACAGAACAAGGGGCCATGGGTATAAATTGAATAAGACACATTTTAATCGGGATTTAAGGAAAAACTACTACTTTATACAATACAATACAATACAAATATTGACGACCAGCTACAGGCTCAAGCCCAACAAGGCTGGTCCTTTGTTTATGAATTCTCCAATTCCCACTGACTATCCAATTGTGTCTTAAATTCGTACACTCCCTTTGAATTAACTATATTTTCTGGCAACGCGTTCCAACTGTCTATTACCCTATTAAAGTAGTAGTTTTTCCTTAAATCCCGATTAAAATGTGTCTTATTCAATTTATACCCATGGCCCCTTGTTCTGTTATCCCTATTGAAATTTAAGCCCTCTGTGTCCCCTTGTTTTACAAACTTGAAAAGCTGAATCAAATCCCCCCTCCTTCTTCTTCTTTCCAGTGTATACATGTTTAGCTTACTTAAACGTTCATTATAGTCGAAATTTGCTAGACCCTTTATTATTTTTGTAGCTCTGTGCTGAACCCTTTCAATTGATTCTATGTCCTTTCTCATATATAATATATTATTTAATAGGGTAATAGACAGTTGGAACGCGTTGCCAGAAAATATAGTTAATTCAAAGGGAGTGTACGAATTTAAGACACAATTGGATAGTCAGTGGGAATTGGAGAATTCATAAACAAAGGACCAGCCTTGTTGGGCTTGAGCCTGTAGCTGGTCGTCAATATTTGTATTTGTATATTTGTATTTGTATTAAGAAAATATGGTGAAGAAAAATGCAATGTGTTGCGTTGGAAACCCACTTCTGATTTTATAATTTTAATTAAAAAATGGTGGGATATTATGAATATCGACAACCCAAAAAAAGGTATTTTTACCCGCAATGAAAACAGTTTGGTGTTTCGTTCTCCAAATGATGAACGCATTGATTTCCTATAAAATTTCATGATTGGTTAAATGCATGGAAAAATTTGAAATTGAAGCCTCGTTGTGGTTGTCTGAGCGAGGAAACTTTCTATGCATTGCAGCAGACAACAAACTGTATGATTTCAGTCATACACCATCTGTTAAGAAATGACACAAAATATGCGTTAACTGCGAAATTTCAAACAGATGGTTTAGAATCACGGTTTGGTTTATATCGGCAGATGTCTGGCAGTAATTACAAATACAAATATTGACGACCAGCTACAGGCTCAAGCCCAACAAGGCTGGTCCTTTGTTTATGAATTCTCCAATTCCCACTGACTATCCAATTGTGTCTTAAATTCGTACACTCCCTTTGAATTAACTATATTTTCTGGCAACGCGTTCCAACTGTCTATTACCCTATTAAAGTAGTAGTTTTTCCTTAAATCCCGATTAAAATGTGTCTTATTCAATTTATACCCATGGCCCCTTGTTCTGTTATCCCTATTGAAATTTAAGCCCTCTGTGTCCCCTTGTTTTACAAACTTGAAAAGCTGAATCAAATCCCCCCTCCTTCTTCTTCTTTCCAGTGTATACATGTTTAGCTTACTTAAACGTTCATTATAGTCGAAATTTGCTAGACCCTTTATTATTTTTGTAGCTCTGTGCTGAACCCTTTCAATTGATTCTATGTCCTTTCTCATATCTATATAAATAAGAATGGAGTGTTTGTTTGTACATTCAATATTTTCGACCCATTTCAAGTTTTCTATCCGTTTTGGACCCTTCTGATGCCGAATCCGCCTTTTTCTCGTTTGGTGTCTGTCTGTCTGTCTGTCTGTCTGTCTGTCTGTCTGTATGTTGTGCCCTATACACGTCCACGCGGTTTAAGATATTTTCATGGAAATTTGCATACAGTGAGTACTTATCTTCATTTAGTGAGTGGCATTGGTTGCGAAAATCTGTCTGTCCGTCTTTCTGTTCTATGCTCGATTTTGTGTTTGTGTGTTTGTGTAGACATCAGATGAATTGTATTCCAGATATTTGATTGTAATGTGTTTTATTTTACACGTTATTTATTAGTTTAGTGAATGCAATATTAAACATTTTTTTATTGTTATATTTAGAAGAATTTCATGCTAAAACACCTGAGTAAGTATACTTAAATCAGCCACAATTTGATAGTTTTCGAAAAATTGGAATGTAGTTTGAGTATTACGATTACTTTCATTTGCTTTACCAGTAATGCTGAAAACCAATTATTTTTCAAAAAAAAATTTTATAGTGAAATTTTAGCTCTGTTACTGTATTTATTTCGAGTCTTATTTTTATTCTTTGCGCAATGAAAACGATTTCCGAATATTTGGGACAGACGATATTTTTCAACGAAACGAGAATGAACAAGATCGCGCGAGCAGTGATATTTATTCTGCTTCTTTCGCTCTGAATTAATTTCACATGTCTAAATTTTGTGCACTTTTAGTTGTAAGTTGTGGCAACTGTGCGAGATCAAGAGATAAAATTGAATCACAAATTTATATCTTTAGAACAATTTTTTGCGACATCTTTTATTTTGTTTTATTTTGCTGTTTCCTGTTTTAAATATTTATTATTTTAATAAATGTGTTTTCCTTCTCATCACACGCAACAGCACCACAAAGTATTAGACTTAAAAATGTTAGGTAAGTCAGTATAAATTTTCAGTAAATTTTAAGTGTAGTTATGCCATTATTGAAAGAATAATGCCGTTATTTAAAGAATAATGCCGTTATTGAAAGAATAGTAATGTTTAAAAATCCAAACTAGAACTTTTTCCAACATTAAAAAATTCATTGTCATAATGACAGGAGAAGATTGCAAAATTTCACAATGTCGCATACCGGAGGCAAGAGTGCCACAAGTAAAAAAATATTGTTTTGTTGACTATGAGTGCGAGAGCACTCGCCGTAAATCGTAATTTTAATTAATTGAGTTGAACATGAAAAGAACTTAAGAAAGGGAATTCCAAATCTTCCTATAAATCGTCTTTTATAGTAGTAACCTTAGTATCACCTTTCGTCATTTTGTAGCTTTGTCATACAGCAATTGTGCGATGTATGTGAAATGTATTACATGAATGGATATGCATGTGTAGGATTTGTGTCCAAAGTAAGTTGTAGAAAATATAAAGATGGCGAAAGGTGTTAAAATAAATTTTTTTTCTACAAAAAACGTAAGTCATTATATATTTTGATTATCTCTTCAATCTAGAGTAAACCAATTCAAACCGAGTAAGGTCGGGTATTTTGCTAGTATAATATATTATTTAATAGGGTAATAGACAGTTGGAACGCGTTGCCAGAAAATATAGTTAATTCAAAGGGAGTGTACGAATTTAAGACACAATTGGATAGTCAGTGGGAATTGGAGAATTCATAAACAAAGGACCAGCCTTGTTGGGCTTGAGCCTGTAGCTGGTCGTCAATATTTGTATTTGTATATTTGTATTTGTATTAAGAAAATATGGTGAAGAAAAATGCAATGTGTTGCGTTGGAAACCCACTTCTGATTTTATAATTTTAATTAAAAAATGGTGGGATATTATGAATATCGACAACCCAAAAAAAGGTATTTTTACCCGCAATGAAAACAGTTTGGTGTTTCGTTCTCCAAATGATGAACGCATTGATTTCCTATAAAATTTCATGATTGGTTAAATGCATGGAAAAATTTGAAATTGAAGCCTCGTTGTGGTTGTCTGAGCGAGGAAACTTTCTATGCATTGCAGCAGACAACAAACTGTATGATTTCAGTCATACACCATCTGTTAAGAAATGACACAAAATATGCGTTAACTGCGAAATTTCAAACAGATGGTTTAGAATCACGGTTTGGTTTATATCGGCAGATGTCTGGCAGTAATTACAAATACAAATATTGACGACCAGCTACAGGCTCAAGCCCAACAAGGCTGGTCCTTTGTTTATGAATTCTCCAATTCCCACTGACTATCCAATTGTGTCTTAAATTCGTACACTCCCTTTGAATTAACTATATTTTCTGGCAACGCGTTCCAACTGTCTATTACCCTATTAAAGTAGTAGTTTTTCCTTAAATCCCGATTAAAATGTGTCTTATTCAATTTATACCCATGGCCCCTTGTTCTGTTATCCCTATTGAAATTTAAGCCCTCTGTGTCCCCTTGTTTTACAAACTTGAAAAGCTGAATCAAATCCCCCCTCCTTCTTCTTCTTTCCAGTGTATACATGTTTAGCTTACTTAAACGTTCATTATAGTCGAAATTTGCTAGACCCTTTATTATTTTTGTAGCTCTGTGCTGAACCCTTTCAATTGATTCTATGTCCTTTCTCATATATAATATATTATTTAATAGGGTAATAGACAGTTGGAACGCGTTGCCAGAAAATATAGTTAATTCAAAGGGAGTGTACGAATTTAAGACACAATTGGATAGTCAGTGGGAATTGGAGAATTCATAAACAAAGGACCAGCCTTGTTGGGCTTGAGCCTGTAGCTGGTCGTCAATATTTGTATTTGTATATTTGTATTTGTATTAAGAAAATATGGTGAAGAAAAATGCAATGTGTTGCGTTGGAAACCCACTTCTGATTTTATAATTTTAATTAAAAAATGGTGGGATATTATGAATATCGACAACCCAAAAAAAGGTATTTTTACCCGCAATGAAAACAGTTTGGTGTTTCGTTCTCCAAATGATGAACGCATTGATTTCCTATAAAATTTCATGATTGGTTAAATGCATGGAAAAATTTGAAATTGAAGCCTCGTTGTGGTTGTCTGAGCGAGGAAACTTTCTATGCATTGCAGCAGACAACAAACTGTATGATTTCAGTCATACACCATCTGTTAAGAAATGACACAAAATATGCGTTAACTGCGAAATTTCAAACAGATGGTTTAGAATCACGGTTTGGTTTATATCGGCAGATGTCTGGCAGTAATTACAAATACAAATATTGACGACCAGCTACAGGCTCAAGCCCAACAAGGCTGGTCCTTTGTTTATGAATTCTCCAATTCCCACTGACTATCCAATTGTGTCTTAAATTCGTACACTCCCTTTGAATTAACTATATTTTCTGGCAACGCGTTCCAACTGTCTATTACCCTATTAAAGTAGTAGTTTTTCCTTAAATCCCGATTAAAATGTGTCTTATTCAATTTATACCCATGGCCCCTTGTTCTGTTATCCCTATTGAAATTTAAGCCCTCTGTGTCCCCTTGTTTTACAAACTTGAAAAGCTGAATCAAATCCCCCCTCCTTCTTCTTCTTTCCAGTGTATACATGTTTAGCTTACTTAAACATTCATTATAGTCGAAATTTGCTAGCCCCTTTATTATTTTTGTAGCTCTGTGCTGAACCCTTTCAATTGATTCTATGTCCTTTCTCATATATGGAGCCCAGAATTGTACAGCATATTCTAGATGTGGTCTTACTAAACCCTTATATAACGGCAAGATTATATTCTTATCCCTTGAAGTTACTACAGTAATTATTACAGTAATTATCATGTTACTGTTCAGGATATTTCAGTAAGTGAAAGAAAATTAAGAGTGAAAAGTATGTTAACTATTCATTCTGGAAAAATTGGTGCAGTTCCTATTGAAACACTATTTTCTGAAGTCGTTGAAGCACCTGTAAACATAGACATTTTTGAAACAGAATTTGATGATGTTTTATGTGATATTGATGACAATATTCCTGCAAACGATATTGAAGTCCTAATGTACATCGGAGGTTATTGTGTATACAAACTGAAATTGACATGTTTAAAATGCCAACAATACTTTTTATCGTGTAACGAAATGCTGATTGATGTTGACCCAAATGTACCTTTACCTTCAACAAGTTTTGACTCTTGTTCATCATATTTAAACTTGTTAAACAGGGGTGGTTTAAAAAAACCATCAACCATTCTTGTAGAAATTCTCATTCATTGCTTTTCAATATTTAGAAAAATAATAGCAGAGCATGAAACCTCGTTCCAAAAATGCGGATGCCAGTTTAATGTACTCGTCAGTTTATTTAAATTTTATGTGAAATCCATTGGGATTATACCAGAGATCACAGTAAGTTTTGTTTGCCATTCTTGTAATGTTCCTATTTTGGACATCATTAGTAAAGTTATTCATACGTTTGCAAATATATGTTTGAAAAATTACACAAAGATATTAAATGATAGAAGCTTAAATGTTTGTAATGAACGTAAGTTAAAAAAGTTCCTGCAAACCATTATCTCTACTGTACAGGAATTGTGTAAATATTATATACAACATGTCATTGTTTGATATTGTGTTGTGTTTGAAGTAGTCGGTAAATATTCTGCAAACATGACATTGCAATCAGAGGACTATACCGATGGTCTAAGTTATGGAACATGTACTGTGTATGTTTCAGTGTAAAAAGTAATGTAAATAGCATAAATATTGTTTAGTATTAATATTTTAGTAGAAATACTGTAAAGAAACTTTGGTGTCAATGTTTTCAGAAGAAATATTGCAAATAGATTACTAATATTAATGTTTTAGTAGAAATGGTGTAAAACTGCTTAGTGTTGCTGTTTTTGATAGAAATAATGTAAATATTAATGTTTACTAGTAATGTAACATAATGTTATCCTGAATTCCATAAAATTTTAGAATATGGATAGAATACATGATTACTCATGTGTCAATTTTAAAAGTTTATTTCTGAGACCATACTTTATATGTAAACAAAAAGTTGCCACATAATTTCATGTTTAAGTATTAATATATATAGAAATAAGTAGTTTTTATGATGTGCAGTTAGTATTTTAGACAATTTTGAATGAATCTGTGTCTACTAAAATGTAAAACACATTGAACATTATCTCTACTGTACAGGAATTTTGTAAATATTATATACAATATGGCATTGTTTGATAGTGTGTTGTTTATGAAGTTGTGGGTAAATATTCTGCAAACATGAATTCTTAAAAGTATTTTTATTTAAGCTCTATTTGGTGAAAAAATATGCAGGAAAAAAAAATTAGCAATTCATATTGCAATTAGAGTACTACTGTGTTTCAGTGTCTAAAAAGTAATGTGAATAGCATAAATATTGTTTGGTATTAGGTATTTTAGTAGAAATACTGTAAAGAAACTTTGGTGTCAATGTTTTCAGAAGAAATAGTGTAAATAGACTACTAATATTAATGTTTTTGTAGAAATGGTGTACAACTGCTTGGTGTTGCTGTTTTTAACAGAAATAATGAAAATATTAATAATTAATGTTTACTAGTAATGTAATATTTAATATCCTGAATTCTTTTAATTTTAGAATATGGATAAAATACATGATTACTCATGTGTCAATTTTGAAGTTTATTTCTGAGATCATACTTCATATGTAAATACAATGTTTACTTTTCTTTACAGTAATTTTTCTCATTGGTTCTTTTCCTTTAAAAGAGGCAAGTTTGGTAGATATTTGGCACAGAAATTTTCCTTTTTTATTATAAGAAATTATGTTTCTATTAAACACACTGAAAAGTCAAAATGTCTGATTGAAGTTACAAAACAAATACTAGTGGTTCAAATATTCACAAATGAATACGTAAAATTGAATTAAATGGTTCAGGGGAAAAGAAGGAAGATAGTTTAATTTGTTGGCTATGAATTATAAGAAATCAACCGTTGAATTAAAAAAAAAATATACCAAAAAAAATGAGAAACAATTCATATAGTCGGTATTAAAGCGATCCCGATAGCGGACGGAAAGGATGACGTCATCTACAAGTGTCATGGCCTTCTACTTCACGGAGGTCACGCCCGGGGTCGGGGTCAGCCAGCGAACACTCCATGGGGGAGTAATGTTGACTGAGAGAGGAATAGAACAGGAGCCACCAGAACACAAGAACGACCATTCTTATATGTGTCCATGACACCTATCCAAAGATCATAACACAATGGTAAACAAGTATCTCGTGATTAATTTTCTTCTTCAAAATAGAAACAAAACATTTTCTATTTTTGAAGGAAGCTTTTCTCACTACGGCTGTACTTTTTGCCCCATCTGTTTTAATTGAAACAATTTTTATAGAGTGAAATATGATATTTCTCCATGCATTCAATGACAGCATTTGCAATATCCTCTCCACATGTTTGACTTTTCAGTGGCAATAATCCAAAAAGTTCGTAGGACCCAAAGACGAAATAAATCAAACAAAAAGTGAAACTTGCGCTGTGTCATTTATGTCACAAGATTTGTCAACAGCTATTAAAAAGGCTGAAACCAATCTTCGATTAGCTGATTGGTTACATTTTTATTACCTTTCTATTTTTCACTCTTAAAATTTTTTTTCCACCTTTGCACCTATTTAATCCAGCTGTTCTGAACACTCGTTGAACAGTTTCAGATGAAATTCAACTGGAAAACGTTTCAGTAAAAATTCTGTAGAAATTTTTACAACACTAAAAATGTGGATTTTTTACAAAATTTCAAACTATAAATCTCTGATCACATTGAGTTAACTTAGCCTTACGACTTTTACTTACCATATTTTCGATTTGACTTTCTTCTATAAAGCGTTTTATCGCATAACTGCACACTAGAATGGGACAAATTTACTAATTTTGATATATTCTGAACTGATACCACTCTACTACTTACCACTACTATGACAAAAAATAATCAATATTTTGAATGCTGTTTGTGTTGTTTCCTTACGACTACGAGCCTATTTTAAATAATGAATATAATATTACAAAGTAAGCAAGCAAAGAACAATGCCCAAACAATTTTTTAAATGTCACCACAATGCAAAAAAAAAAGCGACAGATAGTAATTTTATTGATGAATTTATCTGAAAATGTTTCGGTGTACGAGCACTTTTGTGATGTGTTCTTTTACTGCCTCCTTGTATTTTCACTTTTATAAAATGGAAATGGGTCAATATATTTTTTAAATATTAGGTTTTATTCAGAGTTACATAGAGATTATATGAAAAAATATCGGACTTTAAAAATTCGAATTTAATTCCAGGCCACAACGCTTTTCTACAAATTTTTAAAGTTTGCTAATACTTTGGGAGTCGCTTGTTGATGTTTCGCCAAACGTACGACGCAGAAGCGTAAATGCGCTCTTAAGCTTGTAATAGGAAGCAAAATTCAAAAATAAATGAGAAAAATACCTTGATTGTTTATTGTTGGAGGACAGGATGATTCGAAAGTTGATTGATTAAAGGTATCCATGATTGTTAAGAAAAGGGATGATTTGCGTTGAGAAGCAGGGAACACAAACAACAACCAGTGACTATTCGTCGCCCTGGCTCCACGTTGCGTGAACGATTCTGTTTATATTTAGTTTCCTGACTAGGTCAACATTTGGACGAACGTCTCAACAACGGAGTAAGAACTCCTAACTCTGCACTGTCTGGCTCTTTATACTGCGCATGCTTGAAAGTTTGACGTAATGTGTAAGAACAACTTTTTTGGCGGCTATGTAGTATTTTGATCCATTTTGCCTTTGCCATAAACTGCCAATAAAGGCAATCCTTTTTGTGCAAGGAGGACGAATTTCATTCTCGTTTCCCGCCGTTGTAAGATTCTCCGTACATGAATCGAGGCTGGGTTGATGACTGCGCGCGCGGGAAGAAATGGATGGTTGGGTTTCATGGCGCAAAGTGTGTTGGATAATAACTAAAAACGGAAATTTCCTCAAATCAACAAATGAATGGAAATTAAAGTTATGAAATGCGTTCCTGGTCAACGTCTGAAAAGATTATAAAGTTTTGCGAAGGAAAAATATATCGTCCCAGAGAAACAAGGTTTTTTTAATAGAAATTGTTTCAACTGAAAATTAAAACTAGTAATAATAATCATTAAAGCTTGATTATTAAGTGATAAACTCTTTTGGAAAGAAAAAAAATCACAAAAACGCATTGAAATGTATAGTATTTTGCACAAAATGTCTTAAATATTTTTTATGTTTGTTTGTGTTTGAAACCATAGATTTAATGACATGAATTCTTTGAGAAGAAATACAAGTTTGCATTTTTATTTAAAAAAGAACAATTTTTTTAGCCACGTTTTGCACACATAATTAAAAAATCTTTTCCCTTACAATTTCAAAATAATTTAAGTACCATCCAGTTAACTGCTCACTTAATACGTTTACAGTGCACTAATTTTTAAAAATCGTGCACTCAAAATCCCATAACATACACAAAAGAGGAATGCGTATGGTGCAGTGTGGATATCATGTACATAGATTTTCAAAAGGCTTTTGATAAAGTACCTCATGAGGCATTACTGTTTAAATTGGAAAGGCTGGGGATTCAGGGAAAAACATTAATATGGATAAAGAACTGGTTAGTGGGTAGAAAGCAGAGAGTGCAGGTAAAAGGAAATTATTCACAGTGGACAGAAGTTATAAGTGGGGTGCCTCAGGGATCAGTTTTGGGACCAATTTTATTTATAATTTTCATAGATGATATAGGTCAGGGGATCAAGAATAGAATCAGTATATTTGCAGATGACTTAAAAATATGGGGGACAGTGGATACCAAGTTACAGATAGAAAATTTACAAGGGGATTTTGATAAGATATCCGAATGGGCTGTAAAATGGGGTATGTCATTTAATGTAGGGAAATGTCAAGTTCTGCATATGGGTTACAGGAATAGTGGAGCCGAGTACTGTCTGCAGGGAGTAAAGGTAAAGGAGGGAGAATCAGTCAAGGATCTTGGGGTGATAATTCACAGGGATTTTAAAATGGGTCACCAATGTTCAGCTGCGGGTAAAAAGGCTAATAGGTTATTGGGGTATATTAAAAAGACTGTAACTTCAAGGGATAAGAATATAATCTTGCCATTATATAAGGGTTTAGTAAGACCACATCTAGAATATGCTGTACAATTCTGGGCTCCATATATGAGAAAGGACATAGAATCAATTGAAAGGGTTCAGCACAGAGCTACAAAAATAATAAAGGGGCTAGCAAATTTCGACTATAATGAACGTTTAAGTAAGCTAAACATGTATACACTGGAAAGAAGAAGAAGGAGGGGGGATTTGATTCAGCTTTTCAAGTTTGTAAAACAAGGGGACACAGAGGGCTTAAATTTCAATAGGGATAACAGAACAAGGGGCCATGGGTATAAATTGAATAAGACACATTTTAATCGGGATTTAAGGAAAAACTACTACTTTAATAGGGTAATAGACAGTTGGAACGCGTTGCCAGAAAACATAGTTAATTCAAAGGGAGTGTACGAATTTAAGACACAATTGGATAGTCAGTGGGAATTGGAGAATTCATAAACAAAGGACCAGCCTTGTTGGGCTTGAGCCTGTAGCTGGTCGTCAATATTTGTATTTGTATTTGTATAAATTTCTTTAAATAAACAAATACAAATTGATTGATTTAAAAAATTCATCTTTAAACATACAACGTCATATGAACGTCAAATAATTAAAATTCATCAAATTGTGAAATATTTGCCAAGTTGACTACATTTCGCTTCGCTGACAAAAACAGGTTTTAATCAAACAATTCATTTCATTTTAAAACCAGGTTCAAATTCACATGTGAACAGTAAAAAAAAATTATTTTTTATATTGCAGCTTTACTTGAATAAATTTGGATAAAAAAATGTTCGTCTTGAATTTTCGCACTTCTTTGCAATGCTTATCTACCATTTGAGAGCAATGGGTATTATTAGTTTTAATCCAAAAAAATAAGTTACTGGAAAAGGGTTTCTTTCATCTTAAGGACTCCATCATAAAGTCGATATTCATTTTCTACCAACTATTTTAGATTTTCCATTACATCCATAGTTTAGTTGGATATCCCTAAACATCGAGTTCAGTAAAAGTGCAATTTGATGAAGCATCTATCATATTGAATCCTTTCGAAAAATAGATAAAAAAAAGTACTTGATACATACAGGTTTAAATTGTTTACCAAGTGCCTTTGCTTGGCTGGCACATTAAAATGACCATATATAGGCTATAATATTTTAATCCATTTCATCGAAATATTCATTTGCTTTTTTTTGTGTAAAAATTTGGTTACACGTAAACGTTTGTATGGATAGGTAATTGTCTAAATTATATTTAACATTCTAAATTTAAGTTACAAAGGCTAATTCCATGCCAAAGTACACCATAACACAGAATTTTGAAGTTAGATTTTCGTTCATTTTTTCTAAAGAATTATGTACTTAATATGTCAAATTTCTTTATTCAAAAGTGGACACAAAGTTTATGTTTTAGAATTTTGCAATACCCGAAATCAAAAGCAGAGTTTACATCCACATGGAAGAAAGAGTGTTTATATCAAATGTTCTTCTGAATATTTCTAATTAAAAGGTGAGTTAGATAATTAATTTTATTTTTTGATTGAAATATATGTATGTTTAACTTTTTAAAACAGTTTCCTCTGATCCCTTTAAGATGTTTTTAAAATTATTAATTTCGTTTTATATTTAGGCTTAGTGCATGTAGTGTGAGTCACATAAAAAGCTTCTTTTTTCTTGTTTAAATTGTTAGTTTTATAATATGAGTGATCATAATTTTTTTCTTTTAAGTGTTTATTAGGTGTTATATTATAGTAAAGTCATCTCATGTTCAACCATAATTCTTGACTTTGAAAAAAATAAATAATTTATGTAGTGTGAGTCACATCAAAATACATTGTATTATCGCAAAATAATGCGAGTAACAACATTTTTAATATTTGGCTTGGTTTTTATACATGTAAATGTAAAGAATGTATTTCTTCTGATTACTATATGCAAATATATGCATATTGCAGTTTTAAAATATTACTAATATTTACCTAAAAATCCAAATTTGCTCACAGTGCATCCCACAAAAATGCTTTTCTGCCTCAATTGTACTCTATTCCCTTCCAGCAATTATTTAGTCTAACATATAATATTTATTGGGTAATGATGAAATACATTAAAGAGGTATATTTTTTAGGTAGTGATGGCTAAAACATCAGCTGAGCGAAAAGCTGAGCAAAGAAGAAGATTAAAAGAGTCTGGAAAGTTTGAAGAATTTCGCTAGTCAGAAACCAATCGTCAAAAAATAACCAGAAAAAAAAGAAAGCAGGAAATGACAACAGAAGAAAAGGAGATCAAAAAGAGAAAAGAGAGAGAAGAAATGAAAAATACAAAGAAAAATGCAACCTTAAACGACAACTTTCGAATTCTACTATAAGTCCAAGCCCATCGAAAGCTTTCAAATCTAAGAGCTATTATGGAAAAGCAATAGCAAAAGCCAAAAAGTCTTTACCCAAGAGCCCAATAAAAAGAAAATTAATCGTGGAAAATTTATGCAAACATTTTTCTCCAGAAATTATAGCTCAGAGGAAAAAGAAATCTGCTTCTACAGCAACATCCAATGAGGTATGCAACGTAGTAAAATAAGTTTACGCTTCTGATGCAATATCTTATCAAGCTCCTGGTTCTAAAGATTACAAAATCATCCATGATTTCGAAGGAAAACGTAAAGTACAGAAGCGTTACCTTTATTTTACTATAGGAGAAACTTACCAACAGTTTAAAGAAAAATATCCTAATGTTTCTATTGGGCGAAGCAAATTTTGTGATCTCCGACCTGAACACATCTGTCTACATTTCACAGCTATAAGTCATGGCAAAGGTGCTGTAGATGGTCTAGGGGGTACTCTCAAACATAGAGTAAGAGAAGCTACTCGTTCAAGAAACATAGACTCACGTACAGCTGAAGAATTTGTCGATTGCGCAAAAAAACTATGCCCGAATATAACTCTACATTATGTTCCACAGGAAGCTATTGCTGAAAAAAAGCAATACCTAGACAAAATATGGATGCATAATAAAGAACTAAAAATAATCCTGAGACAAGAAGGATGCATTTTTTCGTAAAAGTTTCTCAGTATTTAATAAAAATCTCATTAGTTTCAGCTGATACTACACACACAAATTGCAAGATATTTAATTTCATGTCAGGCAATTTAGGAACTGAGGTTGAATTGAATGGAAACAAAGTCTCGAAACCGTAAATGCTGGAGAATGGGTGTTGGTCCCTTTTGCTGGGAAAAGACTTATAAAACATTTTTCTGAGCAAATTTTAGCAAAGCAAGGATCAACACTCACAATTACATTTTTGCGCTTTGATAAAGACACTTTAAAATTTTCTTGGCCTAAAACAGAGGACATATCTGAAATTCATTTTAGTGATCATTCAGTAAATAGACTCCCTGAACCAGCACTTGATAAACGAATGCACCATACATTTTTAAATGTTAAGTTCAATGGCTTAAACATGGGATAGTATGTTTTCTATATTTTACTATGCAAGATTAAGAAAAATGTTTCTAATGTATGTTTTCTTAGTGTTTCAATTGTCAGTAAAAATGTTTTTGTGAAGTGTAGTGTGGGTCACATTTGCCATGTAGTGTGAGTCACAAACAAAATGTCATGTTATAAATTAATTATATATTTAATTAATCTAGTAATAATATGCTATTAAAGTACAATTATTAGAAGTAACAATAATTGTAAAACAAAATTTTTTGATAATCAACAGAGGAAGAAACAAGAGTTTTTGTACTTAATCAAATTATCACTTCCCTTTCATGTAGTGTGAGTCACAGCTCAGTTTTCCCCATGTACAGAGAATACCCAGTAAGATAAATGAAATTTAGTAGCTAATATGTATAAATTAAACCTTTACTAAAGTAAAACAAGTTGCTAATCTCATTTTATTGTAACAATAATTTTTTATGGTAGCTTTAAGATTCAAATTTAGCTCACTTGTAGTGTGAGTCACGTATGGAACTAGCCCAAAAAAAGATTTAAGCAAACACTAATTTTTATCATTTGCATCCCAAAACAAACAGAAAAGTTGAATATCCAACACAATAAAATGTGATGTGGAAGAATATTTTAATACCCATCTATTTATTTACGTTTATTATATTAGCGATCTTGTTATTCGTACAATGGTAAAAAGAGCTTATCTTAAAATTTCAAAAGAAAAAAATCAATGTTAATTCAATGTTTCGGAAAGAAAGTTTCTAGCGAAATTACATTTGAAATATTTAAGAAATAAAGTCAGAAAACTGCAAAAATATAGAGAAATTATTTGTTTTAATTATTCATTTTAGCTTTTAGTTTAGTTCCTAAGTATACACTTCAAATTTTTTCAACATTTTGTGTTCTTTTTTATTATTATTACCTTTAAAAGTATCAGGGCTGTCGTAATCCGGTTGGAAGAGTAGCGAATTAGCAACTCGAGCTTTGCGAGTTAGAAACTCGATCTTTCCAATAACCCTTTGTATTGCTGCATTGTGACGATTAAAATACCTACCATCTCTAAAGATCATGTACTATAAAAAAATTATCAGTGCAGAAGTTAAACTTTTGGTTAATATGGAAGTAAAGTTACTTAAAGTTAAATTATGAACCTTCTTTTTATGTGCATTTACTACAAATATCTAAGCGAATTACTAATATGTGTGTGTTGGTAGGTAGTTAATTAACGTTGCGCGGAATCAATCCCGAATAGTAAAGTCAGATACGAGACAACACCTGAGCTGGCACCCCACTCTTCAAGCTTCCACACCACGCCATCGTGAGAACGTTTGTTGCCACGACACATTTAACGTGCACCCCCACCCCCCGTATATACGACGGTCTTTGGTTGGACCGAGTTTCGAACTCGCAACCTTCAGGTTGCTAATCCGTTATTCTTCTAACTGGGTTACAACAGCCCTAAGTATGTGAAAAAATATTTTAAGTTGGTAATGGTAATGGTAATTTTAGTTAACGTCGTACTAGAGCAACACAACGGGCTATTGAAGACGGTCCGGAATCAGTCCCTTAAGGAAAAGATTCGAGGACAACACCTCGTAATTTTGAACCACTGTCAGATGACGAAGCAACACCTGAGCTGGCACCCCACTCATTTTAAGTTGGAAAAACACTGGTCTGCAGGGACCTCGCAAGTGCTTACTTAATGAGGCCAACCAACCGGTATAATGGTTAAGGTGTTAGCCTCTAGATCCGGAAGGTTCCTGGTTCGAATCCGGGTCCAGACATGGATGTTTATAAGCGTATGATGTAGAGGCGGCTGGTGCACCTTAAATCTGTCGTGGCTGAAAGTCCTCACGTTGGTTGGTGTGGAAGTTTGGAGAGTAGGGTGCCAGCTCAGATGTTGCTTCGTCATCTGACCGCGATTCAAAATTACTAGGTGTTGTCCTCGGATCTTTCCCTTAAGGGATCGATCATAGACCGTCGTCAGTAGAGTGGTGGTCCGAGGCCGATGGTTGTTTGATGAACTCCGTCGTGAAAGTTCAGTAAAGGACTCAATTAACATGAAGCCAAAATTCCATTTTAAATTATATTTTAATAAATTTAATCGGTCACATCACGTAGATTACATTAAGTATAAAGTAACATTTACATTTGGATAGACATTGTAAAGTTTAACTTTCCTCCCACACCTAAAAAAAGTAGGTCTCGCTTAACCTATGCCGGTTCATCTTCTCCCTCCTTTTCTCTCCTTGTTCTTAGGTTGCCAGCTTGTCGTTTTCTATATAGGGTTGCCAACTTGGCGTTTCATTTCTTGTAAGATGCGAGATGGCGAACCTTACAAATAGCCCGTTGTGTTGCTCTAGTACGACGTTAATTAAAATTACCATTACCATTACCCGTTAACTGCTCACTTAATAAGTTTACAGTGTAATATTTTTTCAAAATCGTGCTCTCAAAATCACATAACTTATGCACAAAAGAGGAATACATATAAATTTTTTTAAATAAACAAATCCAAATTGATTTATTTTAAAAATTCCTTTTTAATAACATACAACAAATGTACATCAAATAATTAAAATCCATCAAACTGTGAAATATTTGCCTAGTTGACTACATTCTGCTGAGTACTGCTTTGCTGACAAAAACAGGTTTTGATCAAATAATTCATTTAATTTTAAAACAAAGTACGAATTCACATGTGAACGGTTGAAAAAAAAATACTTTTTATTGCAGCTTTACTTGAAGGATAAATTTGCAATTTGGATAAAAAAAATGTTCGTCTTGAAATTTCGCACTTCTTTGCAAAGCTTATCTACCATTTGAGAGCAATCAGTATTATTAGTTTTAATCCACTAAAATAAGTTACTGGAAAAGGGTTTTTTTCATCTTAAGGACCCTATCATAAAAGTCGAGATTCACTTTCTATCAACTATTTCAGATTTTTCACTACATTCATAGTTTAGTTGGATATTTGTAAACATCGAGTTCTGTAAAAGTGCAATTTGATGAAGCATCTACCGTATTATTGAATAACTTCGAAAAATAGATTTAAAAAAAAGTAGTTGATACATACAGGTTTGAATTGTTTTGCAAGTGCCTTTACTTAGCTTTACTTAGCTATTTTAATCCACTTCATCAAAATATTCATTTTCTTTTTTTTTTGTGCAAAAAATTTGGTAACACGTAAGCATTTGTATGGATAGGTAATTGTCTTTGTTATTTTTAACATTTTAAATTTAAGTAGTAAAAAAACATTTAAGCAAACACTAATTTTTATTATTAGCATACCCCCAAACAGACAGAAAGGTTTTATATCCAACACAATAAAATGTGATTTGGAAGAATATTTTTATACCCATCTATTTCTTAACGTTTATTAAATTTGCGATCTTGTTATCTGTACAATGGTAAAAAGAGTCTTAATGTTTAAAAGAAAAAAAATCAATAATAATTCAATGTTTCGGAAAGATTAACCTAAGTTTCTACCGAAATTACATTTTAAATATTTAAGAAATAAAGTCAGAAAATACACTGCTGACCACTCAAATTGCAACACCAAGAAAGACAAGAGATATCACAACAAAATTTATTTTGTAGATAACATGTTGACCAAGTATCAAATGATTAAATTTATAGACTTCTGTGAAGTGTAATTCCTGCCAAAATCAGTAGCCAGACAAGCCGCCATTGTTGGAGATCACCGCTGCCACACGCTTCCGCATTGATTCAAAGAGACTGGATGTGTTCTTGGGGTACAGCAGATCAAGCAGCTTCCACACGTTGCCAAAATTGATCTGGTGTGGCAGCTGGGGATGTAATCTGGGTCAATAGTTGAGCAACCATAGACCACATGTTTTCTATCGGCGAAAGATCCGGAGAGCGAGCTGGCCAGGGAAGCAATTCAATCTGTCGATTGACGAAGAACCCTTGGACAATGCGTGCCACGTGTGATCGGGCATTATACTGTTGAAATATGTCTGTGGGCAAGCCCTGAAGGTAAGGAAGGACAACTGGCTCCAACACCTCATAGATGTAGCGCTGGCTGTTTAAAGTACCAGCAGTACTAGAGGAGTGCGAGAGTGATATCCAATACCGCCCCATACCATAATACCCGATGCAGGACCAGTGTGGCGGTGCATAACGCAGCTGTTCAGCATCCTCTCTCCACTGTGTCTCCAGATTAGAATCCGACCATCGTGGTGTTGCAGACAGAAGGGTGACTCGTCAGTAAAGACAATTTCATTCCATTCTGCAATCCACATCCTTCTTTCATCGCACCATTGGCGGCGGAGACGTCTGTGGTTCTGCGTCAAGGGTTGACGAAGCAATGGACGTCTTGCGGACAGACCACTCTGCTGTAAACGGCGTCGAATGGTTCGCTCAGACACTGGATGATGCGTTACAGACTGAATGACCGATCCGTCACTGCCATACGAACAATATGCCTGTCATCACGTGAAGTGGTGCACTGAGGTGAATGCGATCGAACACGTCGGTCCGTCGTACCCTCCTGCATCCAACGATCACATATCCGCATTACAGTTGTTTGGTTTCGTCCAACACGACTACCGATTGCCCTGAAAGATAATCCACAATCTAGGTAGGCCACTATCCTTCTTCTGTCGAACTCGGTTACTTGATCAAAAGATGATCGCTGTTTTCTACGAGGCATAATTGATCGGGTTTTTTTTAAACCACAAGAAAAACACAATTGCCGTACTTGAAATCGTCGAAATCTCCAAGCCTTAAATAGAGCTTTGAAGTGGCGCCACATGCACGCGTGATGTGCGCCTGCGCTGAAATTCTAATCTTTTGCATATCTCACCTCCGCTAATGCATGTTGTAAATTTCATATTATTTGCATGCTTCCTTCACTAGCGCCTCAGCGTACAGCGTAAGTGTCCGACAAGTTGACTCTGATTGGCTCCTCATATATATGTTGTATGGTTGTTGTTAATAGTATTTCTCGCCAACTTATATATATATATATATATAATAAGAGGAGGCAAAAATGAACTCTTCTTTTAAAGAGCTCCTCTTGGTGAAGCAACGATGGCCAAATGGCTAAAGTCACTTGCCATCAGATTGGCGTTAGCGGCGGAGGATGACTTCCCGAGTTCGAACCCAACTGGCGGAAATATTTTTAGATCATCCAAATTATTTTAAAACAATTCCAATTTAATTCCTTTTGATTCTAAATTACTTTTCCTAATTTTTAATACCCTTTTTTTATTTTTCCAAACTTCCGTTGATTTTACATAAATAATCTAAAAACCACTCCTGAACTCACTACCAGCTGATATTTTTCCGCCCCTCTGCCGTCCCCTTTGCTTTAGGATGATGGTGTCGTATCCATCCCTGGTTTAGGACCATTCTGATGTAACAAAAAGCATACATAAAACACTAACTTATATAATTATTAACTTATATAATAAAAGGATACAATTTTCGGTTCAAAATGTTAAAGCCTTTCGAAAACCGTTCCTATCAGTCAAAGAGATCTGCGCCAAAACATAGATAAATAGCCAAATGAAACACCTTTACGTCTCAGGCACATGATCATACCAGCCAATCAGAGTCAACTTGTCGGACACTTACGCTGTACGCTGAGGCGCTTGTCTTCCTTCAGGGTGTTGCATTTACGGTGGCCAGCAGTGTAGCAAAAACATATTGAAAAATAATTCGTTTTAATTATTCCTTTTTAGCTTTTAGTTTAGTTCCTAAGTATACACTTCAAATGTTTTCAACATTTTGTGGTTTTTTTTATTATTATTACTTATAAAAGTATCAGGGGCATCGTAGCTCGGTTGGAAGAGCTTACGCTCGCCAACCATAGCGGGAGATAGGGAAGCATATGCCCTTAAGCCTTGAAAAAAGATCTTTTAATTCACAGTGGCGTACCTACGTACCGGCCATTGACCGACCCATAAGAAAGCAAATACGTATATCCTTTAAAAATTCATGGGCCACATAATTCATCACGCCCCTCAGACCCGAAGAAAGCAATATATATATTTCAATTCATGGGCGTATCTACTGGAATACATAGAAAAGACATGTATCTGTTTTTGATTCATAGGTGCACCTAAGAGGGTGCTATTGAATTTTTACCAGAGACCCGAAAAAGTGATATCCTGTGCAATCCCATTAATTCATGGGCACCCATGGAAAGGTCTTCCGTGAGTGTGCTCATTAATTAAGGGTGTTGTATTATACTTGGCCCCACAGACCTGAAACAAACGTAAGACAGGTGCATATCGCTACGTAGAGCTACGAGTGGGTGGTGCAAGAAACGAAACAGTGAAGCTTAAGCCTTCAGACCTATTAGCTTGGCGTCATTTCTTCTTAAGACTTTGGAGAAATTGATTGACAGATACATTAGGGACGAGGTTCTAAAAATTGAACCCCTATCGAGATTTCAACACGCCTGCCAGCCTGGGAAATCTAGAGACTGCCTATACGATCTTGTTACGGTCCTTGACAGAGCGGTTAAGGGAAAGGAAATTGCTTTGGCAGCCTTTCTAGATATTGAGGGGGCCTTTGACAGAGTTCGAACGGATGTAATCGTTGATGCCCTTAACAGACGAAAAGTTAACCCATTGATAAAATATATGCTTGAGACACGAATGGCTCGAGCTTGGAGACACACTCACTGTAAAGGCTGTCCACAGGGAGGTGTGTTGTCACCATTACTATGGAGCCTAGTTGTTGACGAGTTTCTAAGCAGGACTCATTTTCTAGGCCTGTACTGTCTAGGTTATGCTGATGACACAACACTGGTCAAAAGATGTAAGTTCCAAAATACTGTAACGGATCTCATGAGCACTGCCCTAAAAAGATTGAAAACTGGTGCAGAGAAGTGAAGTAGCCTAGTCCTCTTTACCCCGAAAGGGCTACGAGGTAATGCATTTGATAAAAATTCTTTGGAGCACACTTGCATACTCAGACGAGGAAGTATCTAGGAGTTATCTCGACATTTAACTCACATCTCCAATGCTGCACGAGCAGGGCCCAAAGTGTCTTGGGCTTGTAGACGTGCCATAGGAAATAACTGGAGTCAAACACCAAAAATGTTACACTGGATATACATTGAGTGATTACTCCAATGGTATCTTATAGGGCCATTGCTTGGAGTAGGACCCTTAATGAGACAGTGAAGAAGAATTCACTAGTCCACAGAGACTGGCGACCGTTGCAATTGACTCAAACATTTTAATTCATATACCTTGCCTTTAGAAGACATGGTTGGAGAGAATCCTCATCCAAATATTTTTATCTTTTTATATGACATTGGGCTCATCCACCACTTATAATTTTATATAGTATTTATTTCAATATTAAATTTTATATCTGATTTCTTATCTTGAGTTTGGCATATGTCCCAGGAGGACTCAATGCCACAAAACCAAATCCAATCCAATACATTAGAATAAATAACTCAAACATTTACAGAACAAAGAATGTATTTAGTGTAAATGACAAAAAATTACATATTTAAAAAAAATTGAAAAAATAAATTTTAAAATACAAATTTGGGAATAAAAAAAATACAACACATTTCGTAAACATTAACAGTGCCCTTAAATTGGAAATTTTCTTTACGGCCTTCATTGCTACAGGTTGGAGTAGGTAAAATTGCTTTGAAATGGCCTTTGGTAACATAGAATTAGTCTTTTTCAACCACAGCGAATTTAGTCTATGCATTATCGATGCATTTTAGTCCAGTGATCGCAAACTCTTCTTCTGGAACGACATCTACTCTTCATACTTACGAAAAATGATTTATTTCTATTTCCCCCTCAACAACTACAAGCAGAAACGCAGTCGTTTCAATGTCTTCCATGAATGGCGACAAATTATTTAACTTCCCCTACAAGCTAGTCTTCTACAGCTATTCTTTGCTTGAATGTTTGGAGAATTTCAAACGCTTCACCGTCAATGTTAGTAAATTCTTTCAATAGTTCCTCATTCTCGCTGTTCTCGAGTTCTACTTTCCTTTCCATTTGCTTCTTTCTTGTTCTCTTGCTTACTCCTGGCTCTTTTACTTTCTTCTAATCTGGCTTCCTTTTGTTCTTTTTCTCTTTTGTCTCCTTCAAGCTTGACAGAACTTGGTCAGTTGTAAAAATTTCACCATATGTGTGACGTTTTAGTAAATCCATCTTTCTGCTTCCAAATCCCCAAGAACACGAAAGATGTAATAAAACGCAATTCAAACGTACTAAATGCAATTAAATATTATACAAAATTACACGGAACAAACACATTAGTTTTCCATCCAAATTGAGCGAAACTATTGGCAAAGTTATGTTTATAATTACCCTGTCCCTTGAAAAATATGGGGTAATTGTAAACTTGCAACTGTGGGTGCATTAAAGTTCCCAGAAGGAATAGTCAATGATTTTTTGTTCGATAGAAACATAACTGACCGTAGTAAAGAATTGGAACAACATACTTTTTAATATATTATGGAGGGCAGCAGAAAATGCAGCACACAAGAACTTTAAAACCCAAACGTTTCAACTAAACAGATTGCTATCAGCTGTGGTGCAAAGAAATACGGTTCACCATATTACATGCTCAGGGTTGCCAGCTTTCATATTTAACAACTTTTTAGTTTCTCGGAGTCCCACGTGGGCGCCTGTATAGCTTGTTTACAATTACCCCGCCTGACCCTAAATGAAAAATTGATTACAGGCTTAAGCAAACTTAAATTTAAAAAAAAGTTGTTATATTCTGATATAACTTTTCTATACCAGATTTATCCTTTGATTTTCATCTTAAGATCTTATCCAGAATTCATAAAGATATGAGACTGGTTAAATTTGCAAACTTCTTTACAGAAATAATGATAAATTGTTACAAAAGCAGAAACCACCAGTAAAAATCCATTCAACAGCGGGTTACAAACGCAAGCAAAATCTATATATGTGAAACAAATAACTGAAAAACTGATTACAGGTTTCAAGCTAACTTAATTTGGTTTGTGTTAAGAGATTTGATTAAAAAAAAGCAATATTTACTAAAAATATAAACAAAGTATTCATAATTGACCTAGAAAATTTGTTACTAACAAAAACAAAAAATAATACTACTTAGAATTATTAAGGTTTAAGTAGATATAAATTAAATTAGTTTTAAAATTTGAAAATACCACGTGAAAGCTTAGAATGCACTCTTTCTTATCATATAATTATTTTTTTAAAAATTGGTTCATAAATAAATTCGATGCGATGAAAAGTATAATTTATAATTCAAACATTTTGCGATAGCGTACATTTTCGACACGGAAATGAAAGGTTAAATTTCTAACTAACGGGTTTGCCAGATATAAAATTTATCATAGCAACAATCACCATAGCAACGGTTTTTTTTAAAACTCGCTGTGACGTCATGAAACGGAAAGTTCGAAAGGCTCAACACGCTTTTGACGCTCTTGTCTCAGACGGTTACCCGAGAAAGTACAGATGAAAAAAATTACAACATTTACATAGTTTAATCAAAATTCTACAGGGAACAAGATGGAGAAGGCTTTTTCACTGATGCGGCTATTAGTTTAGGGTGTATTAAGAGTTAAAGTTAAAAAAAAAAAAAAAGCGAAATCACTTGGTAAGGAGTGTTGGTTTACGAATCAAACCAACCTTTTTTTTCGACACTCGACCTGCGAAAAGGTACACATCACACATCTTTAACACTGTGACGTGTACCATTGAAGTGATGAAATGAACGCCAGTTTATCGTTATGCGCATCTCTAAATAAATCAAAGCAAAATTTGCCAATTGGAGTCAATAATAAAACAGGGGATGCGAAGGAAAAAAAGGTGAAGCTACTCCTTTTGCCAGCTGTAGAGGGAAAAATGGGCGTTCTGAGTTGTTTACGTTCTTCTGTTCAAAGATATAGACGTCGATTTCCTCAAAACTGGTCTGTGATGTTTTCTTTACAATGGGTGCTTGGTCTTTTTATTTCTGTGGGATTCCTTATATAGATTAAATTATTACGAAATGTTTCGGAAAGAGGATGTGTGCTTGAACCGTCTTGCTCTAAATATAGATAGCCATGCTACATATTTGGATTATGCTGTGTTACCAAGATGATAAATATTTGTAATTGCTACACTTCCCTATACGTAGCTGAGTATGTGTTGCAAAAAGACAAGTGTCCTGTTTAGTTTCTTATTTCAGGAAATAATTACCTGAATTTTTGAATGGTTACTCCAGGTGATCTAATTTGACTTTCCCATTTTGTTGTAGCATCTATATTTTATTCCTGATAGCTAATTTTTCAATGTGCTCCTCCTCGTTCATGTAGTATCTAAATTATTTTAATATCTTTTATTCCTTCCTTCAGCTAGATATGCATTTGCTTTAACTTCTCCTGTAAAGCCTTAATGGTTCGATTCTCCAGCAATTTTAAACTTATTTACAATGCTCTCTAACAAAAAGTACATTCAGTTCATTTTATATTTAACTTGCAGTTAAAAAGCTGTTATATTAAATTCTGATGTCAACTGGCAATTAACTTAAAACATCTCAATTTAAGTTTCACATTTGCTTACTTCAGCTCAGCTTAGTTCAAATTCTTTGATTTTAATACACAGTCCAGTCACATTAATGTGACCACCACCTACTTTCGAGGTCAACGTGAAATAACTAATCACAAAAGGCAGTTAGTAGCATATTGCAGTGGAGTGTATATAAAGGATGTCCTAAGGCATCGGAAAGTATTTCAATCGTTGGCGTAATGCAGAAACGCAGCGATTTATCCGACGTCCAAAAGGGCATGATTATTGGCTTTCGGGCCAAGGGTGGAAGCATTTCGGAAACGGCTAATTTTGTGAACTGTTCGCGTGCCGCCGTGGTAAAAGTATACCGTGCATGACAAAATGGCACTATCCAAAATCAGCGGCGTGGCACATGTGGTGTACCACGGGGTATAGATGACAGAGGCGAACGAAGGCTACGGAGATGCGTTCGGGCGAATAGACGTGCAACTGTTGAGCAACTGACCGCCCAGATGAACCAGGGGGCTACCAAGAGTGTATCCTCAACAACGGTTCAGCGAACGTTGCTGCGCATGGGCCTCCGCAGCAGACACCTGGTTAATGCACCTATGCTGACTGCTGTTCATCGGCGACGAAGGCTGGAATTTGCACGCCAGTACCGCAATTGGACGTCCACAGAGTGGCACCAGGTGGCTTATTCCGATGAATCATGTTTTATGCTCCATCGTACAGATGGACATTGGCGTATACAGCGTGAAACGTCTTAAAGCAAACACCCTGCCGGAAGGATCCAGGCTGGAGGAGGGAGCATTATGGTTTGGGGAATGTTTTCCTGGCATTCACTGGGTGCACTCATCATCAGAAACCTAATTGACTCTCTTCCTGCACGTCTCGTAGCGGTCCGCTCTGCCAAAGGTGGTTATTCTGGATTTTGAAAGGTGATCACATTAATGTGACTGGACTGTGTATTTGAAATTTCCATTGCTCCCAATTTTTGTCACCTTTCAGATTCAATAGATATTTGTAGTTAAAAAGAAAACATAATATTTGAACTATTATGCAACAAATAGTAATATTTATTGTATCCAACACCTTTAAAAAAGAATAATCACAATTTTTTTTAAATATATTTTTGTTTAATAAGGTTTAGTAAGGTCCGTTAGGTATTTTTAAGGTATTTTTTATTCATTTGTATTAGAACTTTTTTTGATATCGTCTGGTACCTTTATGACTTGATTTGTACAAAAGGTTTGTCGGAGAGTATTTTTTTTATTATACAAAGCTAATTCTGTTACACATAATTAAAAATAAAACATATCAAATCAATAAAATATTTATTTTCCTCAAAAGTTACCAACAAAAAAGTATATCTTACTTCCTTTAGTCCATGTAGATTATGTGGGGATTAAAAAGCAGACAGTTGTAGAAGACAACAGCAAAACTTTTTTCATCAGGGGGTAAGAAAATTAATGAATGAATGCGTTTTGAAAATCACAAATAATTTCTACATCAGGAAGTTTTTCAATCAATGTTTCAGATTTAGCTATAACTTTTATCAACTTTCGAATTACTTTAAGCTTACGCTGCAGGTTCACACGAATATCTAAAAGAAAAAAATATCAAACTAATTATTTTAATTTGCAAAATAGAATAACACATAATTTTTAAATATAGTGCTTCTTTGCATTATGTATAAAAGCACTCAAGAACATAAGGTGTTTTTCTTCTTTATCATATGTGCACTAGATACAGTGAGTTTTTCATAGAATTTATAGGGAAACAGTTTTTTTTTTGTTGAATTAACTATCATTTTAAATGCTGAATTTATAACATTTAAAAACATTTTTTTAATACTGTGTACTTGTTTATTTGAGAGGTGAAAAATTTTTTTATAAGAATCTTTTCCAAATTGAAATAAATGTTTCCATTAATACGGACCATAACATAACCAAAATGTGAATTTAATGTTATTGTCTACAAAAAATTTGTAGATTGCCAACAAATATTGCAAAATTTTCCATTACTTGATTTATTGTGAATTTAAGTAATTGGTGAGATAATTTTATATCTTGAAAGAGGTCCAATTTATATTTAGCATACCATCACTCTTAAGATTTTAAACCTTTCTCATAGTTTTTTTTTTTTTTACCTTACATTGCTAACAACATTTTAAGAATTAAATTGTTGCATTTGGTGAAAAGTTTTAAATGTTGTCATTATAAATTTAAAGCTTACTTCATTAAAAAATATCTAGTATTAAAAATAATGTAATTTCTTGTTATAACTAGGGCAACTTTTTTGTTGCAGTTAATATGTGAAAAGTTGCATTTGTGGAAATAAAGTTGTATTTATTTTTGATACACTAAAATCTAAAATAAATTATTCGTAAAATTTGAAAAAATGAAAAAATTTATTGACAATTTAGCTGTGTGCAACAGTATTAAAATACATCATTAAATACAGAAGAACGTTAATGTTTTTGAACGGCCGTTCTTGGGCAGTAATTTCCTTAACTTTGAAAATCTGCGCTCAACAGAGACTGATGTTGTCTGACATTGCTACAGTAGCAAATTCTGACTCGGAAAAAAAATTATCTCGGGAAAGTGTAGCAATAACCTTCAGGTCATTATTCCTTTCCGTTTTTTAAGATACACTTTATAAGGTTGCAAGGATTTTCTTTAAAATCCATCGATCTGATAACTTTGTACGTTGCCTTGATGTTGTACGCTTTCTATTCGAATTTTTCTACGAGACGAATCAAACATTTGTAGCTGCTTTTGATTTTCACCAAACGTTTTGACAGCTCTGGGTCACACACTGCTTTTATTACGCGACGCACTAAAATGCAGTCGTCATAGAAACCGCTTGCAATGTCCTTCACAGTACGAAGGTGGTCGGCGTAGTACAATACTGTCCGAAGCCACGAAGCTGAGGGTGTGAGTACTGGCTCAGGCTTTTGGCAGATGGTCTGAGAAGCGGCTTTTCGGAGCTTTTTTTGCACTGTGAGTCTTGTATTACTTAATTTTAAGCTAAATTTTAAAAAGTTGCGTTTATGCAGAAAGTTGCATCTATGTTACGCTTATAACTCACTTACAATTCCCATGTAGGTGAAATTTTTGTTTTAGTACTTTATATGGAGCGTAGAACGTGTGAAAAAAAGTTCCATTTGTTGCAAAAAGTTGCCCTAGTTATATCCTTAAAAAAGGTCAAACATAAAAAGTTAAGTTTACCAAATAACTACGAACTACATGATTAAATTAAAACAAACAAGATGCCACCAAGATCTAGATGGTAGAATTATACCTTTATTGAAATAACTTTTCAGGATTTATAATTAAATTAGATAATTTTTACATGGACTATTCCCACCTAACCCTCACTTTTAATACTACCAATACATTAAAAACAAGGGTATGTGTCCCAAAAATTGGTGAATATGAGAATTTAATAAATATTTCTTACTCTGTGCTCAGCTTTGAAGCGTAAAAGCTGGACTTTTAAAGAAATAAACACGATTTAAAGCAAAATTTAAATATGAATTAGTATACAAATAAATATTAAATCTTTTATTTTTTTAAATTGAATAGTTTTTGGGATTAAACTAAATATTATTTTTACAAAACTAGTTCTAGAGATGAATTCCGTAATCTTCAATTTCTTATGCAGTGGATCTAATAAATAAGTTTTTATTTTTTAAATAATAAAAAAAAACTTATAATTAGAGAAATTATATATTTTTTGTTTCCTGGATGAAAATAATTATAAAAATCTATTCCTGCTGGTAACTTTATTCAAGTTTTCATCATAAATAATATTCCGAATATTTTTTAACAGAGTAATTCTGTCTGAACAAATTAGAATAGTGTAAAATATTAATCTCAGTTACAAACACCCAATGTTTATCGTTTATATTATGTAATAAAATTTTTTTCTTTCGTTACTACTTGGTGATGATTATGTCAATACTTTTAAAGAGAATAAATATTTTAAAACTCATTTTTTTACATAAAATTATATAGAAAATCATATTGTGTTATTTATTACTTTTATTTAAATATAATATTTTACAGAATAAAAGTAATTTTTTACATATTTGGAATTGTTCAGTAATACCCCAAAAAATTATACATAATTATTATTTATGAAATGTTTTAGTGAATTCAAATGTGATAGAAGTTCTATATTCAGTAAAACTTTTTGCAATTGTTAATGCAGATGAAGGATAAAATGTTTTAAATATAATTAAATATAAAATATTCATTTAAGTATTAATGTAAAAAAAAGTTTTTAGTAAATTTTTCTTACCATAATATGGATCTCTTGCATGTCTTATTTTAGTTGAACGTTTTGATGTACTTGAACGTTTTGATGTACTTGAACGTTTTGATCGACTTGAACGTTTTGAAGGACTTGAAATACCTTGTTCGATAATAAAAAAAAGGATGAGTAAACATAGAAAGATTTTGTTTGTAAATGTAATAGAGCAATTAAAAAATGTATTTTACCTTGTAAACTGCAAAATGCTTTAAATTCTTTATTTGTTTCCATCTCCAATTTTTCTGTATCAACTGAAATGAAAAGGCATTTTTTACATTGGAAAAGGTATTCAAGATATAAAAAAATAACTACATATACAAAAAAAGATTAAATTTTTCAAAAAAAAAAATTAATAATAAATATAACACACACACACATATTAAAAAAGTTCCTTCCAGTATGTTAAATCCATAATAATGTTCAGTTACTGCAGTTAAAGATTCAATTATTTTAAATATATTATAGGGAACGGGGGTGTTGTACAAAAAGTACATAATTTTATTTTGAATTTTCTATTAAAGTTAGAGGGGTTTGTTCCTACTCATGTTGAACTAGATGTATTTTGCTACTTATTTCTTATTTTAGTGTTGGCTATTTTCGCTTTTATCAATATAAAAATTGCTAAACCTCTTCCAATGTCCCTTTATGCGACAATTCCCTCCAATACAAAGGGACAGTGGGTGTTATACCTAGGGACAGATCCAGAAAGTGGAGAAAAAATCTTTTAACATTTTTTCAACAATTACGAAGAATTTTACTCTCCCAAAATTCAGATGATTTACTACTTTATTTAGTACTTTTGCAGAAACATCAAAATGCCTAAATTTTTCTAAAAAGCTTTAGGCTTTAATTTTACTACAAAATCAAAGCTCGGTTTAAAAATTTTATGGTCACAATATGTCGGATTTCTTTATTAGCAATAAATTGCGGTGAAATAAATAGTACTTTTCTTACCATGTCACTTTTGAGTGCATCAAAAAATGAGAAAAACCTTACACAAACAACCTTATCCTGACACAAAACTGGTAAAAGAAACATGAAACTGAAGTGTTTTTTTTTTGTCATATCGGGCTGTTTCACCAATTGCTGTGTAGGCTGGTAACTTGGAAACTATGTCGGTATCTTCAATCTCGTACTCAACACTACTGTCGTCAATAAATTTAGGTTCACCATCCCCTACCGAAATCTTTTCCAAATTACGAATGTTGTATGAAGTTAAGTCTTATCATGGAAGTTATCATTGAAACCAAATGATAGATCTTTTCCTCTCATAGTTGCAATAACGTAACCAACAGTTGAATCATGAATATCCAACAACCTTTGTTCTTGTTCCTCCCTAAAATGTCCATCCATGATTTGCTGAATATAGGTGTCCGAATCTTCAGATTCCAAATCATACGGCAGTTTTAGATTATCTTCTTCGTACGATGAAATGTCAAACAATTGGCCCTTTGGCTTTATGCAACTTTTTAAGCACATACTGTGCTGTTCTGGGGCACCACAGTAATACAAATGGAGTTGGACTAAACAGTTTTTTCTTTTAAGATATTCATTGCACTTAAAAGGATTTCAATAACAATTGGATACCTATAAACACACTGCACATTGGACAATCGATGAACTAATTATGGATAAATTAGTTCATCGACAATGGATCTAACTGGATTATCTTCTCCGATGAAATGTCAAACAATTGCCTCTCTGACTTTATGCAACTTTTTAAGCACATACTTTGGTGTTCTGGGGCACCATATTAATACAAATGGAGTTGGACTAAACAGTTTTTTCTTTTAAGATATTCATTGCAATTAAAAGGATTTCAATAACAATTGGATACCTATAAACACACTGTACATTGGACAATAAATGAAC
Source organism: Metellina segmentata (assembly GCA_947359465.1). NCBI lineage: Eukaryota > Metazoa > Arthropoda > Arachnida > Araneae > Tetragnathidae > Metellina > Metellina segmentata. The sequence goes on from OX375880.1 coordinate 43,043,454, forward strand.
TAATTATAAATAAATTAGTTCATCGATCCTGGAACTAACTGGATTGTCTTCTCCGATGAAATGTCAAACAATTGGCTCTTTGGCTTTATGCAACTTTTGAAGCACATACTGTGGTGTTCTGAGGCACCACATTAATACAAATAGAGTTGGACTAAACAGTTTTTTCTTTTAAGATATTCATTGCACTTAATAGGATTTTAATAACAATTGGATACCTATAAACACACTGTACATTAGACAATCGATGAACTAATTATGGATAAATTAGTTCATCGATCCTGGATCTAACTGGATTGATTTCTCCGATGAAATGTCAAACAATTGCCTCTTTGATTTTATGCAACTTTTTAAGCACATACTGTGGTGTTCTGGGGTACCACAGTAATACAAATGGAGTTGGACTAAACAGTTTTTTTTTAAGATATTCATTGCACTTAAAAGGATTTCAATAACAATTGGATACCTATAAACACACTGTACATTGGACAATCGATGGACTAATTATGGATAAATTAGTTCATCGATCCTGGATCTAACTGTATTGTCTTCTCTGTTGAAATGTCAAACAATTGCCTCTCTGACTTTATGCAACTTTTTAAGCACATATTGTGGTGTTCTGGGGCACCACATTAATACAAATGGAGTTGGACTAAACAATTTTTTCTTTTAAGATATTCATTGCACTTAAAAGGATTTCAATAACAATTGTATAATTATTCACGCACTGTATATACGAGAATGGATGAACTAATATACACGAAGAAACCTCAACAAGTTTCTTTTTGATAGTTTGTCTTTTATTCCCCGGTGTTGACTTCACCGTATCGTTTGTCGAAGCAAGAGCTCTCACGACCACCACCTGCATCAGTGGCTTTTTCTCGCTCGTCCACCTTTGCCTTCTTTTTAAGAGCACATCCCTCCCTCCTGGAATGTGGGTCGTGTGTTTTCCAATGACCCAACAACACCCGTAAAGATGACAGCTCCCACAAATTGTAGTGTCCCCCTCTTTCGAATCTTGGGACCGTTAAGCTACGGTTTCCTAAGAAAGCGGGACCGTTATCTAGCAGCCGTAATGTAGCTGTAAATGACGTCACTAAAAAGTGTTTTTATTCAAACAGATGGCGTAGGTTTCCTGGAGAGCATTGTTTGTGAGCGTAACGAAAATTAGCGGAGCCACCATTTGCATGAAGATGGTCAAAGCGGTCTCAAGCAGTTGGGAGACGTTTTTCTCTTGTAGTGGCAACATATCATTCCCTGCGCCAAACAATTCGAGCGGAGGGAAGCAAAACAAACAAAATTTTTTGATTGGCATTGTTTAGTTCGTTTTTGTAAAATCGGGATCGTTAAAGATAGATTGAAAATTCAACGGATTTGAAATATGCGGAAAATTTTACACTAGCACGATACCTTAAATGTGATTTTTTTAAAATAAATAATTAATTATTTAATAAATAATTGAATAATAAATCTGCTTTTGTATCGCTCTGGCGTAGAATTTTACGCTGATTTGAAATCCGTTTCAATTTTCTCTATCTTCAACGATCCCGAAGTTAAAAACTTGGGACTATAGAATAAAAGCCACTTAGTTTTGTTTCTCGAATAAAATAAATCACGACAGCCGCCTGTGTTTCCCATTCTCCACCGTATTCTGTCCGTCAACGTTGACACCTCTGGTCTCTGTTCAGACGGCCGCTTAGTTATGCTTGCAGCATCATGACGTATCACTGCTGCTTGATAAAGACTCAAATTTCTTAAGAAACCGAAGCTTTAAGCCGGATCTGCACAACTTCTCATCCTCCTACCACCAGAGCTATTCCGTGAAAGGGCATTAATTTTATCTTCAACATCTCGAGTCCGGGTGGCGATTTGGAGAGTTTGCAGAGCCAAATTTGTTTTCCACCATGAGTCAGTAAAGATCAAAGGGTCGCAATTTTTGGGAAGTTTTCTCCGAGATGATTGCTTGACAATAACCACTCCCTCTAGCCTCCCCCCCCCAGTCGCTCAAGCCGTCTTTTGTTCGCTCTCTGTGATATTTTGCCCTCATTGCTTGCCCCGACCACATCTCCCGCCAAACTGCCAGGGGTGAGAAGAGTGCGCTCGGATGGTTGTCGATGAAGTACGCAAAGCGTTTGCATCGGAGTCGGTCGAAAAAAGGGACGAAAGGAGGTCAGTATGAGCGCCTTCACACGAAGGAGATCGATCGCTCAGACCGGTCTGAAGGCGACGGAACTTACATAGAAACCATAGGAGCACTTCCCACGGGAAGACTAGCAGGAGACCGTTATGAGAGACTAAAAAATAGTCACCGAGGAAGTTCAGTCGCCGGCGACTTTTTTTATGTCGTGGTTTATTTTATTCCAGAAACAAAACAAAAGAGCTTTTATATTCTCCAGTACAAGTTTATATCTTCGCGATCGTTAAAGATAGAGTAAAAATTTCAACGGATTTGAAATCTGCGGAAAATTTTACTCCAGATCGTTACCTTAAATGTGATATTCTTTAAATAAATAATATTTCTATTGTAACTTTTATTATTTGCGTCAAATTCGGCTAAACTCGTATAGCGAAAATATAAAATTTGGAATTTAAATTTATTTATTTAAAGAAAATCATAATTAAGGTATCGATCTGTTGTAAAATTTTCCACAGATTTCAAATCCGTTGAAATTTTAAATCTGTCTTTAACGATGCTGATTTTGCAAAAAAAAAAAAAAAAATCAACAATTCCAGTCAAAAATTTTATTTTGCTTCTTTTCTCTCGAATAGTTTATGCACAGGAAATGAATCTGTAAACATATCCTGGAAACAATATCAAGCGACCTGTCTGAGAGATCGATCTCCTTCGTGTGAAGGCGCCCTATGGGAAACGTAAAACGTTCTTGACACAAAAAGAGAGAGAATACATATGCAGCTCCAGTGAAAAGCGGCTTTAGAAAGTCATGTGCGAAAGCAGGTGTCATGTGCTCGAAATCGGTGTGCAAAAGGTAGGACACCCACTCTACGATATTTCAAGCTTGGGATGCGTCAACATCGATGTTTTGAAACATCGATGTTCAAAATTAAAACATCGATGTTGATAATACCTCGCCCGAAAACCATCGATGTTTTTAAAATTCAGTGTATTTTAAATTTTTCCTCATCTCTTAAAACTGGTTTAGCACCTAGTGATGCCACATCGACAGCAAAACATCGATGTTTTGAAACTTTGATGTTCAAATTTAGAACATCGATGTTGATAATACATCGCCCCAAAAACATCGATATTTTTAAAATTCAGTGTATTTAAACTTTTCCCTCCATTCTTAAAACTGGTTTAGCACCTAGTGATGCGACATCGACAGCAAAACATCGATATTCAAAATTAAAACATCGATGTTGATAATACATCGCCCCAAAACCATTGATGTTTTTAAAATTCAGGGTATTTAAACTTTTTTCCTCCATTTCTTAAAACTGGTTTTTGCAACTAGTGATGCGACATCGGCTCCAATACATCAGTGTTTTTTTTATAGAACATCAATGTTTTGAAAACATCGACGTCGCATCCCTACTTTTCAGACCCTAATTAACTCTTGAAACGCAGTAGAATTGATTGCTAATACACGTGTCTATAAAATACACTGAAGAACGCTTAAAAATTGAGAAAAACTACCTCGAACTTACTTTAGGAAGGTAAAAATAGAAAATTGCAAAATACGATTTATCTACTGAAGTAGCCACCTTCACACAACATGAGTGACTGACATCCTACTAGTGTTACCAACCGCTTCAAACAAAATCATCTCTTTTTCTATTTCTTAAAGTGACTGTCGCTAGGTAGGACTACCGTATGTACACCACTTTCCCCTATACCTGGTACAAAGGTAAATCCATAAGTGCAATTCAAATGTATATCTTACCTTTCAATTTCGTAATTTCTGCTTCTAATTCCTTATTTCTTCTTTCCAAACTTTCAATCTTTGCTTCTGCTTCTACTGAAATTTAAGGCACTTTTTATAATGGAAAATGTATTCAATGTATTTCTTCCTGGTGTGTTAAATACATAAAAATAATCAGTAACTACAATTAGATAGAATTATTTTAAATATATATACCTGACATAAAGGTTCCTTCCAATAATGTTTGATCGATGAAAAATATAAAAATATTCAGTGACTGGAATTAAAAGGATTGAATTATAAAAATACATAAATACCTGATACAAAGGCTCCTGAATCCATAAGGGAAATAACATCGTAAAGTCAATTTCTTTGTCCAAAAGTATACGTTATATCTGTATATTAAAAATAGTTAACTCCACCGCCGTATTGAAAATTCGCTTTTTTCGCTCGATTCCAAGACGGTTTCCCGAAAAAGTACGCACCAGAAACTTATAAAATTAACATGTTTCTTCAAAATTGTATGAGGAACAAGATGGCAAGTTTTTTTTTGTTGCGGGTATTAGTTTAGGTTGAATTAAGTGTCGAAGTAAAATAACAGTGAAATTTATAAAGCGAGTGAGCAAAACACGTACAAAATTTCAGTCTTCAGCAGTAAGATTTTTTTAGAGTACTTCAAAACCTAAATTTTTGCGCCTTGCTGAGTTTTTTTAGAAATTTTAATTTGGTTCCTGGTAAAAAATTTTAAATTCCGTAAATTTTCGTTACTTTTTGTCAAAACTGTTATATCTATAGCTTAATACCATGATTTTAAAGTTGAAAACATCACGGCATGTATGTTCTCTTTCTTATGGTACCATTATTTTTGAAACTGGTTAATAAATAAATTCGATGCAAATAAAAGGTGGTCACACAAATTTTGGAATTTTTAGATTGAATTTTCCGATTAAAAACTAAAACCGTCACATCTATAGCTTAATACTATTAGTTTTAAAATAACACATGAAAGTTTAGAAGGCATTCTTTCTTATGGTATAATTATTTTTGAAATTGGTTTATAGATAAATTTGATGTGATGAAAAGTATAATTTAAAAATTTTGCGACAGCGCATAAGTTTTTCATTGTGGATATGAAAATGGTAACACCGTAGCCATAGAAACGATTATTTTTTATTTGGCCCCTGAAACTCACTGTGACGTCATGGTAAGGAAAGTGCAATCAGGAATTACGAATTATTATATGCTGGATACTGCCGGCGCAGGATTGAAACTCGTTTTTTTCGATCGATTCTCAGACGGTTTCCCGAAAAAGTACGGATCAGAAAATTACGAAATTAATTTGGTTTCTTCAAAATTGTACAGGGAACAAGATTGAGAAGTTTTTTTTTCAGATAAGGAAATTAGTTTAGGATGCTTCAAGTGTCAAAGTAAAAAAACAAAAACAAATTTCTATGGCGCGAGTGATCAAAACATACAAATTTTCTGTCTTCAGCCGTGAGTAAAATTATGACAGATTATGGTGGGTTTTTTTTGCGGAGATGCAAAAGGTTATTTTTCTAATGGATTTGCTAGATATAAAATGCTTTGTATGGTTGTGATTTTGATTCATAAATAAAAGTAACTAGTAATTCATGAGAAATTGTTCTTTATTGGTATCCAGCATTATTTTGCCAAAATTTGCTTTACCTAGGGAACTGCTGGAACAGGGCAAGAGACCGAGACGCACCGTCAGATGAAGAGGGAATGGACTTGGCGGGAATCTGCTGGTCATCTCATCAGTGGCAGGATCTAGGTATTTAAGCTACGGTTTCTAAGAAAGCGGAATCGTTATCTTGCCGCCGTAATGTAGCTGTCGATGAAGTCACTAAAACGTTGTTCATACAAACAAATTGCGTTAGTTTCCTAGAGAGCGTTGTTTGTGAGCGTAACGAAAATTACCGGAGCCGCCATTTGCATGACGATCATCATAGCGGTCTCCAAATAATTCAAGCGGACCAAACAATTCAAGCGGAGGGAAACAAAACATACAAAATATTTTGACTGGCATTGTTTAGTTCGTTTTTGTAAAATCGGGATCGTTAAGGATAGATTAAAAATTTCACCGGAATTGAAATCTGTGGAAAATTTTATACGATATACATACCTAAATATGATTTATCTTTAAATAAATACTTAATTATTAATAAAAATAATTAAATAATCAAATGGTAAACAATTTAATAATAAATCTGTTTTGGTTTCGATCAGGCGTAGAATTTTCCGCTGATTTAAAATCCGTTGAAAATTTTCGCCCTTTCTTTAACGATCCCGAAGTTAGAAACTTGGGACTAGAGAATAAAAAAGCCACTTTGTTTAGTTTCTCGAATAAAATAAACCACGACAGCCATCTGTGTTGCCCAATTATCCGCCGTATTCTGTCCGTCTAAGTTGACACTTCTGGTCTCTGTTTAGACGGCCGCCTAGTTACGCCCGCAGCATCCTGACGTATCACGAGTCATGACTGCTAGATAACGGCTCCGCTTTCTTAGGAAACCGGAATTTAACGGTGGTTAGCGTCCGAAGTTGACGTTCGTGTAACTCGTACCTCTCAGGAACAGCCGAGTTCAGCCCTCCTCCGTTTGTTGTCTCTTCTCGCTTCCCCTCCTTTGTGGCCAGACAAAAAAGGGCAAAACACCCCTTCTTGTTTGGAGAAGAACCCCCTTTCGCCTCGACTTTCGGAAATCCCCCGTTCCACCCATACATAAGATGTCGAAGATCATAACATAACATCAATATCCCCCTCCTACGAATAAAAATTTCACACAATTTAGGTCACACATATTGCAACATTTGAATGATCGTGAAAGATATCCAGCCTTAAATTGAAAAAAAAAAAAACAGTCAATTTCTTTGGTGTGTTTAAATTGCCTACATTAACCACTATTGAACTTCCACAAATCACATTTGTTACGCAACAAAAAATATCTTTTAATTTAATCCTTTGAACCGTCTATCTCTAATGTTATAAAAAGAAATGTTTCTCTGCGTTGTTCAAGGAGGAGGATTTAACAGAAATTGATAGAGGAGCTTAAAATCACTCCTGTAAATAAGAAACGCTGGAGTTTACGTAGTGCTAGAGTAGACAGTAGTCCGTATAGGCCAAAAGAGCAAATTCCAGTCGATTGCACAGCAATCACCTATGTTCGTGAGCATTAGCGAGCAAGGGGCGGTGCCCACTAGAGGAATAAAAATATATTTCTGTAAAATTTTGTCTCAGAGTTACTGTTATTTGAATATACCTTTTCATAGTAATTAGTTCCAGGTAAGGAAAATTATAAAAAATTGGATTTATATGATTAATCCCTTGCCTGAATAAGTTTAAATTTGTACAAGCAAGGGATTAAATACATATATACAATTTTTTTTAATAAAAAATTGCTTTAAATATAAAAATATTTATTTAAGTATTAATGTAAATAAAGTTTTTAATACATTTTTTGGAAGGTGTTTTTCCCTGTTTTGATCTTATGGAAACATCAACTATTATTTTAAAAATAAGTTAAAAAAACATATAGAAACATGATCTTTTACAGTGTAATTGTGCAACTAAAATACATTTTACCTCCTATGCTTTTTAATTCTGCTGTGAGTTACGTAATACCTATTTTAGCGTTCTCTATTTAGCTTAAATTAAAGTTTTTTTTCTTTTTTTTGGAATAGTTTAGAGAAAATAACAAGATTTAATTTTTTCAAAAAATATACAAACCTTGCACAAAGATTTCATCCAGTATGTTAGATCCATTCATTTTTTTAACTATACATACCGGTTATAGAGATTTCTTTCCGATAACGTTTAACCTGAAAAAAAATGTTAGTACACAAGAAATATCAGGATTAAATGTTTTAAATGTATATAAAATACCTGGCAAAAAGGTTCCTGGAATTCGTAAAGGATTAACATAAATTTCTTTGACCAAATTATTTTTTCATAAAAATTTCTCTGTGAAGTTTTATCTGTGTTATCATTATTCAAATATACATTTTGATGGTAAGTAGTTGCAGGTAAGGAAAATTATAAAATAATTGGTTTTGTAGGTATCCTTAATCCCTATCCTGTACAAGTTTAAGCTTCTACAGCCAAGGGATTAAATTCTATATAAATCCAATTTTTATTTTTATATGCATTGAACATTAATATTAATGATAGCTAACATATTTGTACGGGTAAATATAGCGGGATAAAATTTTGAATGATTAAAACGCGTTATAGGAATTAACACAGTTAATCACATGATAGATTAAATAGAACAGCAAAACAAGTTATACATAAGAAATGCTTTTATTTATCTCATTCTCGAGCGTTGGGAATACAACTAACAAAATTTTAAATTATACAAATACCAGAATTTTTTTACTCTAGGAGAAAATATAGTGTCACCAATAAAATAAAAATTGAATTCATGCATAAAATTTTAATAGAAAATTCCTACTTGTTACCAAGAAATATATTCTAGTGAAATATTATACATATTTTTAACGTTCTCTATTTAGGCTGAAGTTAACATTTTTTTTTTTAGTTGGAAAAGTGTTTAAAGAAAATACCAACCTGATTTAATTTTTTCAAAAAATAAAAACCCTTGGTAAATATAATACCTATTTTTACAAAATTTCTCTGAGCATTGTAATTTATAAGTAATATTCAAGATATGAACATCTTTCATTTTGCAAAATGCACCCTGAAACAATCACCCGTCACTTTAAGAGTGGTGACCCACAACAAATATTTATCTAATCAGACTATAATTTAGGTCTGTCACATACACTTACTGATAAATTTATTAGCATGGTGTAATTTACTCAAAAAAAGCTATGTAGGATGGCAACTTATGTGTTTTAAAGTTAAACAAATGTCTTACCTTTTGCTTTTATTTTGAAAATTCACTTCTTTAATGCATTACCATGTAACAAACTATGATTTTTAGTAAAATAAATATTGATTTGCCGTGCCACAAATTCTGATTGTTTACATAAAATAAATATTGGTTTACATGTTATGTCAAAAAGTCAATTTTTTATTTAACAAATTATACATAATTATTATAAAAACAATGTATAAAGCCAAAAGAAATTTTTAAAATCTGATTTAAATTTTTAAAAATCCGATTTAAATATAAAATATCCGATTATTTGATTGCTAAAAAAAATCATGATTTTTTTACACTTGGTGTATGGTCCACTGTGCCTAGTAGTGTTCAAGAAATGATTTGGGTATGTACATGTAATATAGAACCAATCTCTTAAAATAAAAACTTTTTTTTAATCTAAAAAAAAATTTGTGACACAAATGAAATGAAGCAAATTAAGAAGTAAAAGTTTCTACCAATTCCAACAAAATTAGATTAATTTTTTGATTAATATAGGTGCAAAATAAAAAGTGCAGTTCAATAAAATTCTAGATTTTCTTCAGTTTTACATTTTGAGCTTATAAAAAAATTGAGTACCTGGTTTTTAAATATGTACAGATAAGACATAAAAACAAGGTATGAAATTCCTAAAACAAGGGTATAAAAAGCTTGATACAAGGGTACGACAGCATGAAACAAGGGTACAAGTATATGAAAAGCTTGAAACAAGCTTGTGAAAACCTTACAGAAAACCTTGCTGAAAAGCAATTTTTTTTTTGTTGACTAGCAAACCTTTACACAAGCTTGTCATAATGTTACAACCTTGTCATGTCGATGACAAGGTTGGAACAAGCATATGACAAGCTTTCATTGCTATCTGGGATGCATTAAAATTCCTCAATTAAAAAAAGTTTCCTAAAACAAAACGAAATAAATCATAACTGAAAGAATTTATTGTGACTAAGTATAATTCTTTTCATAAACCAGACTACTTTTTTACTTATTGGAATTTTAAAAAAAAAATTTCATTGTTGTTTCATATTTTTCAAAAATTATTAACGAAATATGTAACTAAAAATTAATTATTTTTGGTTTAATTCAATTTTTTTTACAAACATTATATTTGTTCCGTGAAAAGTGTGCGTTATAAACTGTGTGTAATAAAACGCAGTTACTGAGATTGAAGTCATGTGCTCCATTTTTAAACAAGCAATGTTTACGTGAGGTGAATACAAACAGACGACGTAGAATCGCAAATGTGCTCTTAAGCTTTTAATTGGAAGCAAAATTTAAAAAGTTAACGAGAAAATACATACCTTCATTGTTCACCGGTGGCGCACAGGATGATTCGAAGGTTGGATAATTAGAGGAATCCATGCTTATTAGGAAAAAGGATGATTTGCGTTGCGAAACAGAAAATAAACAACCACAAACGAGAGACTTACAAACACCTTTTACTCACAGCTGATCTGTAGCTGTAGAATAGAAACCCCATTTCCTGTTTGGACCGCGCGCTGATTGGTCCTTCGTCTCCACGACTCACCATTTGTTTGTCACGAGCGCCTCAATGGAGTAAGAACTCCAGACAAGCGAGAGACATTTCGAAGGAGCCGAAAATGCAATGCGCATGAGCAAACTTTCTTTGGTGGTTTCGCTATTCTTGTCGCCAATTTAATGTAGGATTCTAGCAGTCCTGCTGTAGATCAGCATTTGCCATTTGGATTGTATAGATGAAAGCGGAAGGACAAGGAATTTTGAGTAGTGGTCTTTTGTGTGCCGACCAAATGTTTTCTATTTGGAAGCCAAATTTTAGTAAGCAATAATATTTTAATTTGTTGAAGGTTTTCATTCCTATCCATTTGTTTCGCAAATTGTTTTGTTCCTTTAAGTTAGCTTGTATTTAAATGCTATCCAACGGAATAAACTTTTCGACGGACAGATGAAGGCTCTTCATTTACTTATTTTTCCTGCATTTTATATCCCGTTTTGAAATGTATTGTTCCCTTGCTGTGCTAAATCGTGAATAACGTTGAGTTAGCTTGTTTTTAAGTGCTACCCAACGGAATTGACTTTTTGGCGCGCAGATAAAAATCCTCTGTCAGTTGCATATTTTACGTATTTTATTCCTTTATGTGTTGTATTGTTCATTTGCTTCGTTAAATAGTTAGTAACGTTGAGTTAGCTTGTTTTTATGTGCTACCCAACGGAATTGACTTTTTGGCGGGCAGATGAAAATTCTCGGTCAGTTGCATATTTTATTCATTTATATCCCTTTTTTGTACTGTTCGTTTGCTTCGTTAAATGGTGAATAACTTTGGGTTAGCTTGTTTTTAGTTAATATGGTAAATGGTTAGGTTGTCCCTCGGTCTTTCCTTGGTTGTGGCACAATGATTATGCCCACTGCACTAGCAACCTGTGAGTTGTAGGAAGTACAGGTGTGATTCCTCTGTAATTGTATTTCTCTCTTCTGTGCCAGTAAAAATTTCATTTTGTGCATGTATGACTTGATGTTGTACATCATGCGTCTATTGCAACAAGGTTAAATATGGCCCTTGCACCACAAAAAATCAACACTTCTGGCATCTTTTTCTTTGGGATTGAACCTAGGTTGTAGTCAATGGCATGTTATGTTTTACCTGTGTGGCAAATTCAACTCCTTAAATATTAATTGCTTTTCATGGTGTAATCCCTAATAATGTATATATTATTTGCTTGCTATGCTAAGTAGTGAATCGTGTTGCGTTTGCTTGTTTATAAATGCTACTCAACTAAATTCCCTTTTTGGTGGGCAGTGAAAAGTTTTGTTCATTCACATATTTGAATATTAAATACGTACTGTTCACTTTATTCATTATTTGCAAGTTCCATTGAGTTAGCTTGTTTTTAATGCTACCTAGCAAAATTAACTTAGAATATTTTGTGTTTAAATAATATTCCTTTTTCTTATAGATGTGATGTATGTGTTTCTTTCATCAATTTTTTTACCAGCTACTAAAGTAAAAATTTTCTTGCTGTGGTAAATTGTTCTGCTGATTTGTTAGATATGTTGAAAATATCTTAATTCCTTTATTGTGAGTTCATTTAGTTGAAGTTTTTTAATTATTATTGTAAGCTAAGAATGTAAGATGGTAAATAATTCAAGAATTTATTTTGCTTGAAAAAACCTGTACGTCCCATTTCAGCCTCTACTCCCAACCAGCTGTCACTTAATTGATGTGGGATCACATTCCTTATCACTGGAAACAGGATTTTCATTTTACTCTAAAGGTGAAAGTAGATATCACATTCAATAAAAACTCGTTCATTTTCATTCTGCCAATTTGCACTGATCTCAAATGTATGTTATATATAAACTTTTTATTTTTGGAGAATATTTTTCAACTCATTCTTTATGCTAGTAATTCTTTTAAGTTTCATTAATTTATTCCCACAGCACTACGGTTGTGGCAGTGGCGTATATAGCAGTTTATTTCGGGGGGTGCCAAATGTTATTGAAAGCAATTTAGTATACATCGTACGAATGTATTAATTTTGGGGGAAGCAAACATTCGAAAGCTATTTAGGACTTCAGGATATCAATTTGAATAAATAATAACAATTCAATATATTTCCAACAACAATTTGAAATTCTCAAATTGTTTAAAATTTATTTCTAAAAATAGGTAGTTATGCATTTTAAATAATGTCAGTGTATATAATAATGACTAAAAACCTGCATGGATATTAAAAGGAATAGAAGGTCAGACCCAGATTTAAAAAAATAACAGTTTAAATGTATTTTTAGAAATTGGGAAGTATAATTTTAAATATTACTTTTATAATGAAATACGCATTTCTTTAATTGGAAAAAAGTAACTTGTTTACTTATTTAAAATATTCTATAATTCGTTCTTATATACAGGGGGCCCACTCTTAAAGTTGATAGATAGGTAATTTACTTTTAATTACTATCTCAATAGAAATTTCTTTGTTTATTGTATGAGTATCTGGATATTAGTTTACTAATTATGACTGATAGAACTAGAACACGGAATAAAAATTTAAATTTTCTTTTCTTTTTTAATTGAGAACTTTTTTTACCCAAAACGTTTCAAATACATTTTGTTCCTTTCCAAATTTTTATTATTGAAAATATGCATATATAACGAATGGTTAACGGTCGTTCGTTCCACAACATTATTATTTCTAAGGCTAGGGTCGTAAAACAAGTGAAATGCCCAAGAGGTTGTTTGGGAAGCTAGACAGAGGGTTTTTTACCTCGCAAAGTCGTAAAACTGTCGGGGGTGTCCATTGGATTCTGCAGGCAGCGGAAGAAGAAAATGTTCCCTGTTAAGTAGCTATCTCACAACCACGTGGTCACAGCACACCTTTCATCAACTATCATAAATTTTGGGGATCCCTATGTCCAGCCCACTGTGTTTACTTTACTCGGGAAAGTAAATAACTTCTCTGTTTAGTTTTAAATGTGTCCAAATAATAAAAATTTTTAAGAAAATTGTTTCCGACCGAAATACAAATTCGATTTCAAAATATTCAAAATAAAAAGTTACCATGATTGAGCTTAGTCAAAATTTCGGGAGGGGCCCGGGCCCCCTCGGCCCTCCCCTTATATACGCCCCTGGGTTGTGGGTTTGTCCATTGCTCTAGCAACCTGCAATGTAGGAGGCACGAGTTCAATTCCTGAATGTATTTCTCTCTTGTACGTCAGTAAAACTATCTTTGTGTGTGTGTCCATTACTTGATATTCTATATTCTACACCTTGTGCAGTACGGTCGAATTTGGCCCTTTCTCCATAAAAACCCAACCGGAACCATTAAAATAACATTTTAAATTGCCAAGCAAGATCTGTAGAAGTTATTGATCACTAAGCACATTTCTTTTATTTCTATTCAAAGATTTTTGAAGCAGATAATAAAATTCTTAATTTTTAAATTATATTCAAATATTGAGTACTGTACAAGGTAGAATAGAATACACACATCTGGAGTCCAGGAAGGGAGACTGTTAAGTGAAAGTAATTTGGGTATTAAATTATAAGTGTTATGGATAAAAAAGTTAGTATATGCTACATGATTTAGTCATGTCGAATTTAATCATGTACACCTTTAGAAGTGATGATGAACTTTGCAAAACTCCCAAAAGTGCATGGCCCTTGCAGCATAAAAACCAACCAAAAGAAATTTAATACAAGCATCAATATTAAAAATTGTTGAAAAAATTCATTATCTTCACAGCTGCTCTTAATGTTATTGATTCATTACACAATGGGCACTTGAAAATGTATTAAAATTATAAGATTTTATTTATTTTACTGTATCGAGTAACCACTCAAGTAGTCAAAAGAACACCTTTTTTGAATCAATTAAATTTTACTTGAATGAGATTTTTGTCATTCAAACACACGTATTACTACACAGAACGCAGATCTTCAAATTTTAAATAAAAATTGTCAATATACAGTGGACATATGACTGATTCAAATTTATGATCTCAAAATATGTGAAAATAACTTATTCAAACCTGTATATTGGAAAATCATAATACTAGTAATTAATCTTCATTTAAAAATGTGAAATAAAACTTATTTTAATTATTTTTCCACTTTACCTACTCATTTACTATAGTAACGAATATTTTGTAGTGCATTATTTATAGTTCTTTATGAAAAACTATTTTTATTTATAAAATTAAAGCATTCTATATACACATCCCTTAGCTTGGTTTTACATGTAAAATTTAAACAGCATAGTTTGGAAAACTTGCAAGTTTGATTACAAGAATTATATTTTAGCCAAACAGGTAAATAATCTTCAAAGATCAAGATAAAAAAAAAGCATCTAATCTGAAATTTAACCTCTAGTGAAGTTTCAATACGTTTAATTATTCGTTTTTAAATAGTTATAATGATAACCTACCTAGTGGGGTATTGTAGATAATGTATGTATATTCACCTCATGTCACCCAGAAAAATTGGATATATATCTAGGAAAATAACTTAACAACCATAAAGACATGTAATTGGGACACCTTTTTTGTTGAAAGATTACCAACAGTAAGAGAAAAGATTATTTAATTAAATGTCCAAGCACAACAGAATTATAAAGGATTCATATATGAATAGGTAATTTATCAAATATTAAAACATTTTTTTTGAGTAATACTACAAAAAAGCGATCGTTGATTTGAAAATTGGTAACTATATGTGTGTGTGGAACACCTAAATAATTTGTCAAGCTCCTAAATAACTAATAAGTGCTTGAGTAAAGTACAGTGAATAGTGTTGGAAAATGTTCAGAATATCTTCAATATGGTTTTCACAAATTAAGTAACTCTTGTTCTTGTCAATGTTACATTCAACCAGATTTGCATCTAAAATCTCAAGCATTGTAGTTTCCTAGTAATGGTGTATGCATCGATTTTGAGGCTATTCTAGAGAATAAAGAATTCGCCCCTAATCTTTTATAAAACTTTTAAATGCCTTTTCAAATATTTTTGGAAGAAAAAATATTGTTTTTTATTAAAAATGTCTAAATTTTAGCTCTTAATTTTTTTTTTAATATATACAGTGGCTCCCAAAAGGTGTTCGTACACATTAAAAATTTGTAAAAAAAAAAAAACGCTGTAACCTGAAATTGCATTTGAATATATGAAATCCAGTATTTTTTCATGTCTCCATGTGATTCTCTGAATAAAACAACATTTTTTTGTTTAAATATTCAATTATTTTCTTTATATATATTTATGACTTACTGTGGGGGTAACTCTAAAGAGTGCCAGCACCGTGCCCAGTAGTCTATTGTACTAAAACCCCCGACTGATCTAATAAAAACAGATTGCCGAAATAAATTTCATCATGTACCCGATTGGAATGTTTGGTAATTCCTAGGGTTCAATACAATGGTATCCCAGATACTCGAAACGTTGGGTAGAGTAACAATCACATAAAACGTGTACAGGACCCTCCTCTGCCATCTACGTAATGGGTCATCTATAACAACCATAAGGTTGAGGCGTCTATTTAGGATACAATGGCCAGTTAGAAGGCCAATAGTTACCCTGATTTCTTTTCTGCTCAATTTCAGAAGTTCTCTCGACCAGAGAGATTGTTGATTGAGCTCTTTGGCTTCTTCTTCTAGACCCACTCACCGTTAGGTTTAGAGTGTTATATGGTCTAGGGGGGAGGACCTCCACCGCAGCACGGAGGAGGGCCAGAAGGCCCAACACCAGTCAGTCGCTCGAATTGAGTGCCGAATTAAAAAAAATAATAATAATACATAGGGAAACAAGCCCAAAGAAGACATAACACTTCCGGTGTAACCGGGAATTTAAGTTATGGAGACAAACAACTACACAAACCTCCGGGAGAAAAAACCGGGTAAAAAATAAACTCTCTATGGCAACACGCCAAGAAAACATCAATACAAATTAAAATAATAAACCAAATACATAAATACACAAAACGACAAAAGAACACAGCACAGTACAAACACATAAAACACATATAGTTAAAAGTTGGTTTTATCTTAAACAATTAACAACTCAACTCAAAAAAGAAAATAATAATGATTATGTTTAATGTTGAGGAATGAAATAAATATTATATGAGAGATTTAATGACTATTTTAATGCACAATGCAATATGAACAAAAATAAATTTAAAGAAAAAAATCTAAAAAGGTTAAAATTCTGTAAAATTTAAAAAGGTTAAAATTCCGCAAAATTTAAAAGTTTTAAAATCTTAAAATAGAGGGAAACCTAGTTCCACCTCTCTATCTAAAAAAAAAAAGAAATAATAATCAACCAAATGGGGGTCCCAAGGAGCCACCACATTTTTTACTTATGGGTCGTGGGGACCGGCCACCATCTCCATGGCCGCCATCACGCAGGATTTTATTTTTGCAATAGAAGTTTTGCTTCTAAGGACACTTTCCAACCAAATTGGCTTGTGTCTTTCATTTGGTTTTTTCACATGATTTTCCTTTGTGAGTGGACAGAGAGTCAAAGAGAAAGTGGTCGGCATCCCCCACTTCCCCGCAGCTACAGAGGTCCGAATTTTTGAGCCCAAACCTGCGAAGGTAAGCATGGAACGGTCCATGACCCGTGAGAAACCAGACGAGCTGGCGATCAGCGATGAGTCTATCTCTTGTAACTCTAGTAATGAATCCCCTGAGCCTGAGACCCTTATTTGATTCTAAGTAATGATTTTGCCAGGTCTTCTCAGTAAAATCTACAATTTTCCTTTTAAGTAGGCTCAGGGGGAACGGAATGTCCAAGACCTCACCACTGATCGAGGCAAGTTTTGCGTTTTCGTCGGCCAGCTCGTTACCAGTAAGACCCGCATGAGCCCGAACCCAACTCAGGCCAAAGATGTTAGTAAACTTTGATATTTTCTTTTTTATTTCATAAAGGTAATTGGATTTATTAGTTGCGGTTTTAAGGGCCTGAATTGAACTGAGGCTGTCACTATATATGTTTATCTTCTTTTCCTTGGCTATTGCCCAATCGATTGCTTTATATATTGCCGACAACTCTGCCTGAAAGACAGAGTTGCCGGGTAAAAGTTTGAATTGTAAAATTTCTATTAAATTATTATTTTAAAAGATGCACACCGCGGCCCCGACATTGCCATCAATGCCCGAGCCGTCGGTGTACACCTCGTATTCTGCATCTTTGATGGCGTCCTGGAAGTCCAACCTTAGTTCAGCCATCCGGACGCCACCAACCATGATATTGTAGTCATAATGTACTGGTGACAGCCTCAGCTCCGGGTCGAGGAGCCGCCTCTTGATAACATTAAATTTTTTGTACAATGACAGCAGGGTCACATGGAGCGGCGGAATTCCGCATAGTGTATTAAGGGAGACGGTCGGAGAGGTTCTATATGCTCCAAGAATTTTTAACAGAAATGGCTTCTGTATAGTACCAAGCTTCTGGAGCTGAGCTTTAGTTAAGCTGCCTCCCCAAATGCCAGCTCCATAGGTGAGGATCTTTTCCATGACGGTCAGATACCACACCTTCTGGAGCTGGCCACCGACTCCCCAGCCACCTCCTCGAATTTTTTGGAGTGAACCTCCGAGCCGCATACAGCGGTCTCTTAATTTCTGAATGTGGTCGCTCCATGCGAGCCGGCTGTCAATGTTTAGGCCTAAATATTTTAAATAACTGACTATTTTTATTTCTTTACTATTTAAGTTTATTTTTATACTGTCTTTTAATTTTGGATTTTTAGAAACTATTAGGGTCTGGCATTTGTCGGTCGATAGAGTCAATTTCATTTCATTTAATCTATTGAAAACAATAGCCAATGAATTATTTGTATTTCTCTCCAGGAGCCCCGCGGAGGACCCATGCGTTATTAATGCCAGGTCATCCGCAAAGGCCTGGAGGTAAATCCGATCAGAATTTAAATCAAGTATACAACTAAAATAAATGTTCCACAGTGTCGGGGCCAAGACCGAACCCTGTGGGCACCCTTTTATTAGATTACGTGTTATATGTACCCCGTCTATTTCAAATAATACTGACCTAAAATTTAAATAAGAACATATAAACTTAATAAAATACCCCGGGAATTTAAGATAATCGAGTCTGTTGACCAACAGTTGCCAGTTCATGTTAGGCGGCGGAAATATCCAGTGTTGTCTATGCGGCATGGCTGGTCTTTTTGAGAGATTTCAATTTATTAACAACATTGAACAACGCATCCTCACAGGACCGCTGCTCTCTAAAACCATATTGTAGTTTGTGAAGAATATTACTATTGTGCATCCAGTGATTTAAAATTAGACAAAAGGACCTCTCTAGGATTTTACCTAGAGTGGGTAATAAACAAATTGGTCTATAGGCACCGCAGGTTGAGGGGTCACGACCTGGTTTTACCAAGAAGCGAACACCCCCAGTCTTGAGGCACCTTGGAAAATATGAAAACTGAATAGCTTTTTGAAATGGACTAAAAAATAAAACAGGGTATTTTTTATAGAGAAATTTCCAGATTTTGTAATCAACGAGGTCCGGCCCTGGGGCCTTCCCATCTTTAAGCATGGAGAAGACATGGTCCAAGTCATGGATTGTGATATTTTCATCTATTTCCGGTTCTATTGTATTTAAAAAATTAAGGGGTGTGGGAATTGTATTATTATTTTCGAAGAAATGGTTCATTAAAATAGTAATTTTATCCTTTTGAATAAGGTTCGGTTGGGTTGGTAAAAATAAATCTAGGTTATTATTCTGTTTGTTTGAAAAGGTAAATTTAAATAAAGATCCGTATTTAGAACCATGACTCGAACAATGTTCCCTCCAGGCAGTTCTTTTAGAGGTGTTGATTAACAACCTCAGGGAGGCCCTTTTTGAACGGTATTTTATTTCAACGGCTCGGACCTCGTCAACTGGTAAATTAAATTTTTTCATAATTTTAATTTTTTTATATAGAGCAGTGACTCGGTTCCTGGAGGACGCGAGTTCGTTGTTCCACCAGTGAACTTTAGGAATTAAATTATTAGTTTTTTTAGCTTTTTTAAGAGTTTTTAATACTATTGTTTAAACCTTATTTGTGAGATTTTCAAAATATGATTCAAGTTCACTGGTGTTGTTAATCGTTTTAGCAGACTTTACCAAATCGGGTGTTAGTTTATGAAAAATGCCAGGAAAACGACCCAGGCCGAATTTCGTCCTTAGGAAGAATCCCTGGTTGTTAGTAATAGAAATATTGTAGTCTAACACAACATAGCGGTGGTCACTGCATGCGGCTTGGTCTAAAACGCTCCAATTCTCGATGCAGGCAGCGACATCTGGACTCGCAAGAGTTAAATCGGGCCATCCCTTCCCAGTAGGGGCAACGAAGGTAGGCCCTTTATCTGGGATATTTAATATTTGGAGGGAGTTTGTCATGCAGAGGTCCAAAACACACCTGCCCCTAATGTCCTCATGATTGTACCCCCATATGGGGGACGAGCATTAAGGTCAACCATGATGAGGAGCCTGCCTCTACTAAAGTCGAGGTCTTTAAGCTCCTCTAGCTGATCCTGAATGCTGTCATGGGGAGGGAAGTAGATACTCCCCAACAAGAGGGGACCGGCGTGCGTCGAAACCTCAGCAAAGACGCAATTTGGAGATACAAAACTTAAATTAAAAGTGTAATTGGGATTTAAGCATAAAATAATACTTTTATTATTATTGGAAACGAATTGTCGGTGGCCGGGAAGAGGAGCGACTGGCTTATTATTTAGTAAGAAGGGATCTTGAATAAATAAAAAATATTTTTTCCCTTGGGTTGCAGTGTACAACGCCAGGCTGTGTGTGGCATATGTGTGGTTAGTGTTTATTTGCAACATTCTCACTCTCCAAACAGCCATCACTTACCATAATCAATGCTTATGGCCTCTAAAATAGCTAGCTGCCTTTTGTAGTTAGGGCATGTCCGGGATCTCACGTCATGTTTTGTATTGTATTTTGTGCGATGCAGGGAGTTAGACTCAGTGCAATTGATACACGTCTTCTCAACCTCCCCGCACGCGACCGTCGCATGCTCACCCCCACAGGCAAGACATATTGGTTTTTCTGTTGAACTAAAAGTGCACCGGCCCTTGCTATGACCCAATCTGCCACAACCTGTGCACTGTCTTACACTCTTGAATTCCTCTATTCTGCATCTTCTGAAACCCAGATAGACAAAACCTTCACCCATAAATTTCTGAAAGATGCTCGGCTCCAATGAGACAACCCAGTGATTGCCCCTCTGAGCCTTTATATCAAAGTCGACACTGATGCCGTCCTCGCTTTCCACAAAACTATTCAGATCAACGAGTGCAGAGGGAAGGCCCGCCTTATCAATATCTGGGTCTACACCCAATATGATGACCCTCGGCCTCATCAGCTTGGGTCGGTCGACATCAAATATATTCGTGATACTGTCGATAGCTTTCAATTTATTGTGGAGTTCGTCCACCTCGGCCTGAGAACCGAGGTCAACTGCAACCCCGCCGCCCCTAATCCTTCTTAACTGTATAACTCTTGTTCTCAGATCCCTGAGGGTGGCTTGTATTTTAGATTTATTGACCTCGAAGTCACAGTCCACTTTAGTCTTTAGTAGAAGAGTAAATTTCCGAGACTGTGGACCGGACCTCCTCGATGTGACAGGGACTGATACCTTTTGTGCGTAACTCGGGACCGCAGGGGTGCATTCCCTTCTCAGCTCCTTCAATTCCTGTAATATTTCTTCACCGCTCCCTTCAGCACTCCCATTCACGCGGCCCGTATCCTGGATCTCCCTTACGATTTTTAGGGTTTCCTCCACGGACCCACTGATGATGGTCGAGAGCCTATCAATCTGAGCTCTTTGGCTTGTCTTTGATCTGTACTGATAATCTATATTTATCTAAATCTACCTTTTGCATCCAACCACATAACAGATCATTATGTTGAAGTCAGGCCAAAACAGGCTCTGGTCTAAAAAAATGGCATTTCATATCCACGTTTTGCTAGTTGGTCTGCTATTTCATTACCCTCAATGACCAGGGACCCACATAAGAGACACTTCGCTTCTCTCAGCCAAACCCACAAGTGCATTGTGACATTCCCACACTGCTATTGAAGAAAAGCAGTGTCTCTGCAAAACCTTTAGGCCTTCTTGCTGGCAGAGAAGATCTTTAAGACCATCTTAACAACCCCAATATAGAGGCAGTTGTAAGTACAAGTAGAGATCGCTAGAACCTCAGCCTCATATACAGTGGAGATCTTACCTTGAAAGATAGCTTTATTTTTCGATTAGGACAAAAAGCGCCTGAACCAGCACCATGATATGTTTTTGAACCATCTGTGTACCAAATTTCATCACCTCCCCTGATCAGACTGGAGACAAATGTCTAGTTGTAAAGATAATGTTGTATTTGGCTTGAAAGCAAAACTGCTTTAACATCCAATCAGGTCTCATTAGTAGATAAAGATGTTCTTTTACCTGCGTAGCAACATTTTTAAACATAGACATTTCATAGGGCGATTTCCATAGACCCATGAGTTTGAGGCGTTGTGAACACGAAAATACCTCAAATCCCACTTGTTTATGTAGTAGTAGGAGTCCTAGAAGCATTTCTAGACTCTGTGATGGAGTGGTACGCATTACACTTGAAATTGCAACGGTCGCTATTCTTTGTAGACTAGTGAGTTATTCTTCACTGTCTCATTACGGGTTCTACTCCACCAGGCAATGGCCCCATAAGATACCATTGGAGTAATCACTCAGTGCATATCCAGTGCAACATTTTTGGCGTTAGACCCCAGTTAATTCCTACGGCACGTCTGCAAGCCCAGAACACTTTTGGCCCTGCTCGTGCACTATTGGAGCATGTAAGCTCCATGTCAAGGTAACTCCTAGATACTTCCTCGTCTGAATATGAAGTGGTGTTCCAAAGAATTTTTAGCAAATGCATATCTCGCAGCCTTTTCGGGGTAAACAAGACTAGGCTAGTTTTGCTGGCGTTAACCGACAGGTTCACCTCTCTGTACCAGTTTTCAATATTTTTAGGGCAGTGCTCATGATATCCGTTATAGTATTCTGGAACTTACCTCTTATGACCATTGTTATCATCAGCATAACCTAGACAGTACTGGCCCAGAAAGTGAGTGCTGTTTAGGAGCTCGTCAACAACTAGGCTCCATAATAATTGTGACAACACACCTCCCTGTGGACAGCTTTTACAATGAGTGTGTCCCCCAGCTCGAGCCATACTTGTCTCAAGCATATATTTTATCCAGGTGCAAACCAATGGGTTAACTTTTCGTTTGATAAGAGATTACATCCGTTAGAACTCTATCAAAGGCCCCCGCAATATCTAGAAAGGCTGCCAAAGCAATTTCGTTTCCATTAACCGCTCTATCAAGGACCGTAACAAGATCGCATAGGGAAGTCTCTGTAGATTTCCCAGACTGATAGGCGTGTTGAAATCTTGATAGGGGTTCAATTTTTAGAACCTCGTCTCTCTAATGTATCTCTCAATCAATTTCTCCAAATTCTTAAGAAATGACGTTAGGCTAATAAGTCTGAAAGCTTTAGCTTCATTGTTTCATTTCTCGCACCACCCACTCATAGCTCTACGTAACGATATGCACCTGTCTTACGTTTTTACAGATCTGTGTGGCTCAACTATAATGCAACACCCTTAATTAATGAGCGCACTCACTGAGCATCTTCCCATGGGTGCCCATGACTTAATGGGTTTGTACAGGATATTGCTTTTTCAGGTCTCTGGTAAAAATTCAATAGCACCCTCTTATGTGCACCCATGAATCAAAAACAGATACATGTCTTTTCTATGTATTCCCGTAGATACGCCCATGAATTAAAAAAATATATATATACGTATTTGCTTTCTTACGGGTAGGTGGGCTTAAGCCGGTACGCAGGTGCGCCCCTGTGAATTAAAAGGTGATTTTTTTTCAAGACTAGGGTGGCATATGCTCCCTTATCTCCCTTGGTGAATGTTTCCATTGATAAAGGCATTTGCTTTATATCCTCTGAGGGAAATTTTAAATACCAAACCTTCCCCTCGTCTGTGCACTTATACACAGGGTCTTCAGAAAGGTGGTTCTGTATCTCTCACTTCAATAACCAATATTTAATTTCGATTGGACTATCAGGTCAAAGGATATAGGTTTTTTATGGAAGAAATTGTTTACATTTTATTTTTACTACAAAAGAGGGTATAAAAATTACGTACACAGTTTTTGTAATTCAAAGTTGAATTGTGAGACTTTAAATTAAAAAAGCATTCTCAGTGGCATATAATAAATTATCAGAAAGCATAAAATAACCCCAATATGAATCGATCGGATAGTTAGATCAAACGATACGGATAATGTACGTATAATGTGTACAAATTACATGTATTTGAAAAAAAAATTTCTATAAATCCCCATACTGTTCCAACTTAAAGCTTTCATAAAGCAGAGACAAATAGCGTACAATAAAGAAATACTTTTTGGGGAAAAAAATTTGTAGCGATTTTTGGGAATTGAGGTTAGGATTTAAATTGAATGTCTGAAACTAAAAAAATGCACTCCCGATTCAGGTGCTTTGCGTAAGAAAAGCAAAACTCACACTTCTCTACAAAAACAGGTTTAAAATTATTTTTCTTTACCCCTTCCCATTATGTAAAACTGGTAATTTTTAAACAACGTCGTACTAGAGCAACACAACGGGCTATTGACGACGGTCAGTTATCGATCCCTTAAAGATAAGATCCGAGGACAACACCTCGTAATTTTGAATCACGGTCAGGTAAGGAAGCAACGCCTGAGCTGGCACCCCACTCTCCAAACTTCCACACCAACGTGAGGACTTTCGGCCACGACAGATTTAAGGTGCACCAGCCGCCTCTACACCATACGCTAACAAACATACATGCCCGGACCCAGATTCGAACCAGGAACCTTCTGGATCTAGACAAGAGCTAACAACATAACCACTTTACCGGTTGGTCGGCCCCATTATGTAAGCACTTGCGAGGTCCCTGCAGACTAGTGTTTTTACAACTTAGAATTTTTTTCCACCCACTTAGGGCTGTTGTAGCCCAGTTATAAGAATAACGGATTAGCAACCTGAAGGTTTGCGAGTTCGAAACTAGGTCCAACCAAAGACCGTCGTATATACGGGGGGAAGTGTGCACGTTAAATGTGTCGTGGAAACAAACGTCCTCACGATGGTGTGGTGTGGAAGCTCGGAGAGTGGGGTGCCAGCTAAGGTGTTGTCTCGTCATCTGACCGTGGTTCCAATAACGTGGTCCACAGAACTTTCTATTCGGAATTGATTCCGCGCAACGTTAATTAACTACCTATCCAACACACATATTAGTAATTCGCTTAGATATTTGTAGTAAATGCACATAAAGAAGGTTCATAATTTAACTTTAAGTAACTTTACTTAAATATTAACCAAAAGTTTAACTTCTGCACTGATGATTTTTTTATAGTACATGATCTTTAGAGATGGTAGGTATTTTAATCGTCTCAATGCAGCAATACAACGGGTATTGGAAAGATCGAGTTTCGAACTCGCAAAGCTCGAGTTGCTAATTCGCTACTCTTCCAACCAGGCTACGACGGCCCTGATACTTTTATAGGTAATAATAATAAAAAAGAACACAAAATGTTGAAAAAATTTGAAGTGTATACTTAGAAACTGAACTAAAAACTAAAGTGTACAACTAAAACGATTTTTTTCTCAATATGTTTTGGCAATTTTCTGATTTTATTTCTTTAATATTTCAAATGCAATTTCGCCAGAAACTTTGTTAATTCAATGTTTCGGAAAGATTAACCTTTGATTTATTTCTTTTGAAATTATAAGATAAGCTCTTTTTACCATTGTACAACAGATAACATAACAAGATCGCAAATATAATAAACGTAAAGAAATAGATGGGTATAAAAATATTCTTCCACGTCACATTTTATTGTGTTGGTTATTCAATTTTTCTGTTTGTTTTGGGATGCAAATGATAAAAAATAGTGTTTGCTTGAATGTTGTTTTGTAACTTAAATTTAAAATGTTAAAAATAATTTAGACAATTACCTATTTATACAAACGTTTACGTGTAACCAAATTTTTACTAAAAAAAAAAGCAAGTGAATATTTTGATGAAATGGATTAAAATATTATGGCCTATATGTCATTTTGATGTGGCAGCCAAGTAAAGGCACTTGCAAAACAATTTAAACCTGTATGTATCAAGTAGTTTTTTTATCTGTTTTTCGAAATGATTCAATATGGTAGACGCTTCATCAAATTGCACTTTTAATGAACTCGATGTTTAGAGACATCCAACTAAATTATGAATGTAATGGAAAATCTGAAATAGTTGGTAGAAATTGAATTTCGACTTTTATGATGGAGTCTTAAAGATAAAAGAAACCCTTTTTCAGTAACTTAGTTTATTGGATAAAAACTAATAATACTCATTGCTCTCAAATGTAGCATTGTAAAGAAGTGCGAAATTTCAAGACGTATATTTTTTTATCCAAATTGCAAATTTATTCCTCAAGTAAAGCTGCAATACAAAAAGGAATTTTTTTTACTGTTTACATGTGAATTCGAACCTGGTTTTAAAATGAAATGAATTATTTGATAAAAACCTGTTTTTGTCAGCAAAGCAGTGCTCAGCGAAATGTAGTCAACTAGGCAAATATTTCACAATTTGATGGATTTTAATTATTTGATGTTCATATGTTTCATTTCCATGTTTAAAGAAATTTATACGCATTCCTCTTTTGTGCATAAGTTATGTGATTTTGAGTGCACGATTTTGAAAAATTATTGCACTGTAAACTTATTAAGTGAGCAGTTAACTGGATGGCACTTAAATTATTTTGAAATTGTCAGGGAAAAGATTTTTTAATTATGTGAGCAAAGAGTGGCTAAAAATAAACAAATTGTTCTGTTATAAATACAAATGCAAACTTGTATTTCTTCTCAAAGAATTCATGTTATTAAATCTATTGTTTCATACAACAAACAAACTTGAAAAATATTTAAAAGACATTTTGTGCAAATTACAATACATTTCAATGCGTTTTTGTGATTTTCTTTTCTTTCCAAAAGAGTTTATCACTTAAGAATTAAGCATTAATGATTATTATTACTAGTTCTAATTTACAGTTGAAACAATTTCTATTAAAAAAATCTTGTTTTTCTGGGACGATATATATTTTTTTCGCATAACTTTACAAGCTTTCTTGACATTGACCAGGAACGCATTTCAACTTTAATTTCCATTCACTTGTTGATTTGATATTTGTAACATAGCGGTTGCATTTCTTGATCTGCCATATATTTTATGTTTTGCAAATTAAAATCCTTAAATTTAATATTTATCTTCATACAAGATTTAAAATTTCGCTCATTGTATTTCATTATTTAATTGTATTCAAATTTATATAGTCAAAGCAATTCATAATTCGGTTTAATATCGTCTAACTTATATGTAAATAAAAATAGTTTCTGATAATTAATTGGTTTGATAATTATTTTATTTTCAACTAACCTTTTTATGTGCTTCTATCAGATAAATTGAAGAAGTTTTATTTTATTCATTTTGATTTGGGGGAAGCATTACTTGTTATAAATTAAGGAGTATCGTTTGTTTATTAAGGGAGTATTGAGTGATTAGTTTTGATTTTGTAGAGAGAGAGAGAGAGGCAGTTACTCTTTTTGTTGATATGCAAGCATGATTTAAATGAAGCTGTTCATATTAAGCATGATAAAAAAAAGCATTATCGAACATACCAATTTATATTGCCTCATGAGAAAGTGTCATGTCAGATTTGTGGAACTCAGTTGTAGAATGTAAAGTGTTAGTTCCAAAATTACATTTCAATCCAAAAATTCTTTGGAGGAACACATCTGAAAATGATTTCACTCAGTAAACTGAGGAATTGTATTAGCAATCAAAATTATGAATTGCTTGGAAAAATAAATATTTTTCAGATTTATAGCAGACGAACAACCAAAGTAAATAGGATCTGAACCATTATTTAGCATTATCATGGTTGATTTTCTAGAGTAAGTAAAAGAGAAGTATTGAATGGAGACGCTCTAACAAAGTAGTTCATAGTATCCTATGATGAAATTCACAAATTAAGGGTGTTTGTATCTGAAAATCAATGTTGATCATAACTTGGGTAGAATGAAAATTGGCAAGTAGGAATTGCTTTGTAGCTAGCAAATGGATACTCCTCCCTACTTTTGATTATATTAGTGCTCGTCTAGAACCCATTCATCTCTTAACTTGAAGTGCCAAAACTGCATTGGTTTCCAATTGTCTCAATGTATTCACAAAAACAAAATAGTTATTTATCTTATGCTTACTAAGAGATGAGTAAATTGAGATTTTTTGAATATAAAAGAGGTGTTTTTTTAGAAGTTATATCAGGTGCCAGTTTTGTATGCCAAAAAATAGGTACATAATCAATGATTAAATATATCATTTTTCTCTGCTATGATATAATTTTTCTTATTATGAACAGAAGAAAATTAATATTTGTTTTATAATAAAATGACAATATTAATCTGAGTAATATTCATGTAAATACTAAGTGTGAATAATTTATTCGCAAGATCTTTAACGAGTCATACCATGTTACTGATTAGTCTTAAGACCTCTAAGATTTTGATGAAATGTGATATATCTAATGGTATTTTTAATTAACATCCCACTGGAGCAACAACAGGCATTGGTGATGATATTTTTAAATAAACGTTGTACTGGAGCAACACAATGGGCTATTTGTGACGGTCCAGGATCAACCCCAAAGGGAAGGATTAAGACACATAATTTTGAATCATGGTTAAATAACGAGGCAACATCCGAGCTGGCACTCCGAACTTCCACACCACACCAACCTAATAACAGAGCAGATTTAACATTCCCCATCCCCTTTTTTACGCGACGTTACGCCCTTTTTACAAAAAAACATTACTCCATCTTAAAACTGTAAGTCATTTTCTCAGAAAACAGATGGGATACATGGTGATGGAAAACAGATGAGATATCTGGGCAATATTTCACTTAAAAGTACTTTAAAGGGGTTTTAATTAATTTGGAAGCATGATGCAGATTTAATTTATTTTTCAAGAGGGCTATTCAAAATTATTTTGGCATCTAAAATTTTCATATTCTGATCAGGACAGATGTTATGAGTGATTTACATGTATGGAGATAGCACGAGCAGTTTATGTAAGTTTCACAGAAGTCTAGCTGACTCATAGTTCTAGATAAGCTTTGAATAAAAATCTGACCAAAGCCAATATTGCTAAAGTTGTAAGAATCAGATTGTATAGATACAGAAAATTGTGTGACTTAAGATATTTACCAACCTAAAAATTGGTTTCCAATTTCATCAGTTCTTATGCAGGATGTTTACATAGGACATTTTGTTTTGGAATAACTCACTACAAATTTAGTCTATCGACCACATTTCTTCAGACCATTTTCCTCCAAAGCTTTTATTGTATTCGATTGGCATTTATTTAGGATAATGAGTGTGAAGCTTCAGCACGTTTTATCAAAATATTTAATCAAAATGTATTATCTAAGGTGGAGACTTCTTGAAAGTTGTAAAATTACTTTGGGTTGCATAATGTGCCTTCAGAACAAATATGTGTACGAAATACTTTTGAAACACAGTTCTCTGCAAGATACGAAAAAGTATGATTGACTTCTTACTGAAAGTACCCAAGAAAACATTGATAGTGTTGTTGAAAATTGAGGGTCCTCTGTTGACATTACACACAAGTAGGCTTTCTCCAAACACAGTGTAGGAAAATTTTGGATTTTCATCCAAACTCTAAATACCTTCTTTATGCATGCAGGCACTTGGTCTATATTATATTCCACAAAAAATTATAATTAGTTCAGTTCTAAAGTTCAATTTAAATTACATTCCAAAACAGTTCAATCCAGAAAAATTACTAAGTTACCAATTCTCAATTTTAACAATACTTGCGTGTACCATAGACAGCATTGGTAATCTTGAATAATAATGAAAACTCAAAATTAAATATGTAAATATAAATATTTTAAGGCAAATTGCAAGCAACATTTAATTTTTTAGAATGATTTATTGAGACTGATTCTGACATTGCAAGATATTTTTGTACACAAACACATGAAGGTAAACGAAAAGGAGTGTTACAGTTGCAGTGAATATGTACTTCAATTCATTATGCAAGGTATTTTTTAATTAACATCATACAGGATAAACACAACAGGCTATCATCATGCAAGAAAAACAAAGAAACAAATGGTAGCTACATAAAAAATTTTATTTTCATTCAATATACAATGAACTTTTAACTATCAAGTAATTCAGTCATACAGTACCAAAATTTATTTTTCTGTAAATATAATTAATTGTATAAGACTCGAGAAGAAACTTTTTTCTGGCAAAACTTTACAACTAATGACCATAAGTTATTTGTTCAAATTTATGTATTTTCAATCTTAATTTTTTTTTTATCTTAAAACTTTATTTAAAAAAAAAAAAACTGAAGGAACAATTTATTTTTGTAAAAAAATTGGGTAATTTAAAAATCTACTTGACATTTAAATAATATAATAACTCTAATTGATTTGCAATAACTGCTATCGCAATAACACCTGCCTCAAGAAAAAAAAAAAACACATAGAGACACATTTTGATAACAGAAATTACAAAAACAATTCGAAATCTGATAGTTGAACATGAAAATATAAAGTGTGTACATCAATACAGTACAAATGAGATCATAAACTCGCCTTTTCATGCCAACTTAAGGTGCAACTAATTCTATTTGAAGTCTCACATCGTGCAGATGTTTCACCAAATTTACGAAAGATTCAGTTATTAATTGTTGTGTTCGTATTTTGGCTAGCCTGTTATATAATTCTCTGCAAGAGGCTGCTAAGAACTTCAGTTCACATTGAAATTTCCCAGCGCTTTCCTCATTATTGTCATGTTTGAAAAAATGGTTACCCAATCTGGTCAGTTCCAGACGTTCTTTTATTAAACCTGCATTTAGAACTAATCATATTGTTCATTATCACTACATTCAGTGGGAGTATATTAGAGGTTGTCTCCAAGGACAACCTCTAATATTTCATCTTCGCTTAGGGCTTTGTCGACTGATTCATGAATATCTTCAAATGATAGATCATCAAATCCTTCTCCACCAATTGGGTGCCATCGTAATGATGTTGGGAAATTCAGTCGTGTTAGGAACCAAATACAATAAGAACAGAGTTTTTACATAGATGTATAACCTTGGTAAATGAAAGCACGCGTTCCAAAACGCACACACTAGCTGTTATGCAATCTATTTGTGTGTGTAAGATAACTGACTAGTCTCTGCATGGCACGGCATTCCACGTGACTGTTCTTTTCGTGGGGTCAGGTGTGACCAATGCTTCTTAACCCCCAGTGATTGCTACGAATTCTCATTTGGTTTGCTAACGGCCGTATTCACAAGTCCGAGTTAACTCGAGAATCAACGATAATCCGCGAGTTATCGAAAAAACCGTATTCACAAGTCCTGATCCGTGGTTTAAACTGCCGGTTCGGTGTTACATTTTGTTCCTCCGAAATCGGCGAGTTAACTCGCGAGTAAGAGTTACGCATGCGCAGTACTACCTTTTTTGCGAAGGATATTCTGCGAAAACAAAATGGATGACACATTTCATTCTATGCTAAAGTATAGTATTCTTGCGACGACTGGTCACTGGATTCGACGTATCATTACGGAGCACCTGCTACATAGCAGCTCATGTCCTCATCATAATATTGCTTAAATGAAAATTGTAAAACATAATTTTATTGAAATTCAAAAGAAAAATGAAAATAAAGGTGGCTGCGTAAATCTTAAACAAGCAGCTTAGCGAAAAGATAGATGGCGCCACCTCTGTCCTATAAGCCGAAGAGATCAAACGGTAGAAAACGACCATTATTATGTTGATTTATTACGAATGAAAGAAAATTGACAATGCAAGTCACTTTTCACACCACCAACACACACACATACTGACAATTACAAAGATAATCGGATTACATACATCTGTCAAGACATTGTGTACAATTCTTTCTTGCAAAATTTAGGTTTCCATAACAAAAAACAATTTGAAATTAAATACTTTTGCATTTCTGTTCCCAAACCCATATTAAAATGTTGTATGAGTCCTATTTATTCACAATTTGGAATCAATTCTACGGCGAAGTACGTGCTTGATCAGTATGAATGCAGATTCGGGCGTCGTAACCAATGTAAACAATACCACGTGATCGTGAGGTAGACAATCACAGCAAGCGTCTCATTTTAATCCCCGGATCACTTAACACGCTGTTTGAGAATACCGTTCTTGATAATCCTCGAGTTAACTCTTACTCGCGGATCAACTGATCCTCGAGTTAACTCGAGACTTGTGAATATGGCAGTAAGAGATGATACTATGCCACAAATATAATTTTTTCTTAAAACTTGGGCCAATAAATTCGTAGAAATTGGCTTGGCCCACTCTTGTTAAATCAAAATGACTCGCGTAAATAGAGAATGAAGTATTTATTTTGAATTTGAGTAAAAAGAGTTTGTTTAAAAACAGAATTGGGTGTGCGTACACTGTGATATCGTAGCGTCTGGAAGAAGGAATGTTTCCACAAAGGAGCCGACAACCACATGTGTGGAAATAACTCAGGGTCGGCATTCGTTTCTTGTGCACCGGACAGCGGGTGTTAGTGGAGGACCGCCGGTTGTCTGTTTTTTCGCACGTGTGGGGGATCTGACACCCCTTGAGAGCTTGAGTGGGAGGTGAATTTGAAAAAGATACGACGCGGAGGACGAATAGGTTGATGCCCCGAGAAGGAAGAAAGGGGACTCGAGCTAGAGAAGCCACAGGTGGTGAACGAGGTAGCTCTCTGGACAGTTACACGGGGAAGTCAAACCCCGGGGGAAACAAAAGATAAACTCTGAGAGATGAAACTTACTGTTTCTACAGGAACAATCGTGCAGTTATCGGTTGTAAAATTCAGTTGTAAATAGTGGTCCTATCTTCAGGAAATTCTTTTAAGTGTAATAAACTGCTTAAAACGAAAACTTGCTTAATCCCACTCCATTTGTAATAGTGTGGTGTCCCAAAACACCACAGCACAAACAGAAAATGTGTGACACAAAAAACAAATACACTCACGGTAGAGTCGCTTGAATTGAACCTACGTCCTTACAGCTTGCAAGCCACGAACACAGTGAGAAACTCTCTCTCTCTCTCTTCTCTCTCTTCTCTCTCTTCTCTCTCTCTCTTCTCTCTCTCTATCTCTCTCTCTTCTCTCTTTTCTCTCTTCTCTCTCTTCTCTCTCGTACCGAGTTACATAAAATCCACACCGGATTGGCAAGGGAAAGTACCCCGACTGCCTGCACGCGCCCCAGCATAAGGTGTCCGTCCCAACTCACAGTTATCATTCAACACGAGGCCGTCGTGCTCACCCGCTGGATTCATCATGCTCACCACAAGAGAGAAGCTATCAGAAACATCAGAGTCGTGAGTCGAGCTGGATTGTCCTCATCACTGAGTGGCGAGTACGTCACTCACAGGAAGGAAACTCAATACTTCCGGGGCATCTACTAAGAGGGCGCCCACTTTTCAGTAGCCCTGCAGACTGTTCTCTCACCCTAATGTCCGGCCCGTGGGCGGTAGAGAGCCTCGAAATTTTTACCGCTTGGGGCCCCCACTTGACTTGATCCGCCACTGTATGAACATGTCCGTTATTTTGAGTTTTTTCATCAATTAGGTCCATGTTTTTTAACTCCTTGTTCTTAACAAATTGTCGGAAATATGCAAAAAAGTGAGAAAAACTAAAAACGCCGATTAGCAAAACGTCCGGGTTTTGGACAATTCCTTTGGACAATAAATCTTAAAATGGGCAATTTTAATAATTTCATTTTGTTTCGTTTTTGATAGTTAATTGTCATTTAAATTTTATTGGGAAATTTTATGCATTGATCCCTTGGAATACGTTACACAGCAAGCATAGCATTCTATATTTATGAAATTGAAATTTGGGAAGTAAAAGTTAATTAACTAATCTGACAATTGAGTATATTGAAAAAATAGATTATGAGGCAGAGGTATTTAATTAACGTAGCACAGTGTGTCATTTTCGCAATCTAGGTGGACAAAATTATTGCATCAAAAATACACTGGTTTTGGGTGATTATAAGAGGCTGTGAGTGATACAATGCTGATTTGATAAATATTTAACGTTTTTAGTTACTATTTGGATGCAGAAATATGCTACATTAAAAAAAATTTGTCAACTTTGCTCCATGTATTAAATATACTTCGATCAATTATTAACCGTATATTATGCAATTTTATACTAATACTAGCAGAAAAACCCGGCTTTGCTCGGGTTGAATTAATAATATGTTGATTAAAAAGTCATCATCAATTATTTTTCAAAAAAAATCTTAGCATCATTTAAGTGTACGGGAAAAAAAATTTAATGCCAATTTAACTTCTCCGTTGTTTCTACAATTTACTTCGAACCCAAATATGCATACATGTTGTATCCAACCATATAATCCATATCATATTCGTCACACTTCTGCTGAAGTTGATTTTAAGTTTTCGAATGACTACGAATATTCCCGTGCATTCAAATTCAGTAAAACTGGCGAATTTTCGGTGGATAGTCTTGCATTTAGTTTTCCTATGAATTTGTTTTTATTGTGTCCTTCTTTCACCTAGTATACGATATTTTCGAATTTCATCATCAATATGAGAAGATGTTAAATTAAATTGTTACAACATTCGTTACTAATTTAGTTTGAAGCAAACGCAATTTTTCTTGAAAATTCCATTCAGCTGCAGGTGGAATAACGGAACTTCTGTTAGATATATAAAGCAGAGTTGACGTTTGTCTGTTCTCTACACTAATCTACCTTTTGACCAATCCACACATTTGGTACACTTATATTTTAGAACCCTGCGGATATGATAAGCTACATATTAACCCGCGTTCTATTTGTCCAAGGGGGCTAAAAATTTACGGCATTCGTGACTAATTTATTTTGAAGCAAACGGCACTTTTTCCAGAAAATTCCATTCAGTGGCATGTGGAATAACAGAGCTTTTGTTAGGAATACATGTCATCAGAGTAGACAAATTAAACCCAATCGATAACAATTTTTTAATAAACAGAAGGTTTATTTTACAGCGCTTTTACAAAAAGAAAATAACTTTCAACGAACGATTCACATGCATCTAAGTTGCGTAAGAACAGCTTCAATAAATAGAGTAAGCAACCTCGACTTTCTGCCTCTTAAGACATAAAATTTCGATTTTTCAAAATTACTGAGTGTGATATTATTCCAAGATCAACAAAGTCTTGTTAAAAATTCCCTTTTCTCCAACGCACATAAAGTTTTAAATTGAGCCCTTATGGTACTTTTTAAGATCAGAAATTTAGTTTCTGAATGGAAAGCACGTATCTATTTAGAGTGATATATGTAGTTACTCTACTATGGAGTACAGCTTTCAATTACACCCATGAAACACGAAAAACAACTGAAATTTAATTTATTTTAATCGTCGTTCAATGAAAAGCTATATCAAAATTTTGAAATATATTTTGAACTACAAAGTATGACTACCAGTTTTAATTTAACGTAACCCATCTGTTTTAAAGTTATTTTTGAAATTTTTCATGTCATTTTAAAATAACAAATTACACGCTTAAAAAATATTTTGATTCGTAATTTTTTTTTTAATATACACACTATTACGTATTGAACCAAAGATTTAAAGAAAGTTGGTGGAAATATACATATACCACCACGAAAGTACCCATGTCTAGTGATATTTTGCAGGAAATAAATAAATAAAATCCAACTCCTAAATAATATTTCTGGTATAGGTAATATACCGGAACACATAATGTAAACAGAAACAAAATTCCAATCCTTAAAAAAGGCAGAATTCTGAAAAAAATATCTGTTCTAGCGTGTTGAATTTCGACTTTCTGAATATATTCTGAAGTAAAACAATTCGACAAAAAATTTGAACAACATTGATGAAGACAATGATTTATAAGCAAAAAAGAACACATATTTATAGTACTTGGGAATCTTCAAATATGATCGCAACCATCTGGTTTTCAACTCAAATACCCCAAAAAAGAAATTAAAAAATTAAACATTAATTCTGAGGTTGCCAGATACCGAGTAGCAAAATTACACTTTTATGATCAATGAGTTTATCGTTTGGGCTTCTCGAGCTCCATTATAAAATTTAAGTAAATATGAAATTAAATGTTCTAAATTTTATTTCTTCATCAATCAAATATTCATAAATATTATTTTCATCATGGGAAGAAGTAAAAATTCAGTTCAAACATGAACATTATAATTTAATTTGTTTTAAGAAAATTGTTTTTCGATCAACACTGGTAAAGCAATCTGAGATGCGTACATCAATCGTTTTATACTCAATGTTATTTCTATAGCGATTTCAAATTGCTTTTGGTTTAGGCCTTAGGTCAATTTTAGGCCTCTTAGGATTCGAATTTTTCAAAATCCTTTCTTAGTGCACCCCTACGGTATAAGAAGAAACACCCTGCAAAATTTCAGCTTCCTAGGACTTGTAGTTCTTGAGATACAGTGATGAGTCAGTCAGTCAGTCAGTGAGTGGTATTTGAATTTTATAGATATAGATACACCTGAAAAATGGTCAGAAAAGAATCAGGAACCTTCCGATCTAGAGACTAACATCTTAACCACCAGACCGCCCTCCTTCTTAGAATAGTCTAATGTGAAACTAACTTATATTTTATTGCGTATAATGAGTCTTTCATATTGGCAGGTTTTTTCTGATAGGCCTTCATAAACAAATGGACTTATTGACGTTAAACACATCCGTTGTATTAAAAAATAATTATGCCATGGTAATTGGTTTACAAAAATGTCAATGGTACTTCATTTCGAAATAAATTTTCACAATAAAGTCAAAATTACGTTTTTATTATAGCGTAATATGTACATATGTATTTGGTATTTCAGCAATTGAATATTAAATCCTTAATTTATAATTTAAAATAAAATACGCTGAGGTACACTATATGGACAAAAGTATTTGGACACTGCAGAAATTCAGAGAGGATCCATCTTAGAGTAGGCTTGCTTTTCTGGTCAGAACTCGGTCCATTGCTTGATGTACCTCGACGTTCTGGACATTTCGTGGGCCTTGCCTACACCATGGCAATACTATTGCGATGATGGCTGTTTCTCCCAATAGGATCGAGCTCCATGTCATACTGCAAAACGTTTGCTGGACTGATTTCCTGAAAATGAGGTGCATTTGTTTGACTAGCCTGTTCAGAGCCCCGATCTCAATTCGATCGAGCACTTGTGGGACAAATTGGAGCGACGAGTACGTCAACAGCACGCACGCCGATGTCTTCATAATAATTTTTTCTCGCAGTCTGTAATCCTTACAGAGAACTTGTGGAAAGTAAGCCTCGACGTGTTGCAGCTGTAATACAAGCAAAAGGAGGGCCTAACCTTTACGAAATATATTAAAGCACTTTTTCTTAAAAACATGCACTGTCCATATAGTGTATATTCTTATTATTATTATGATTTTTGAAACATTTGTTTCACACTGATGAAGAAAGTAACGTAAAAAGAGAAACGTCAAAAGTATTTTTATTGCCGTTTGGTTTGCAAAATCTTTTAAATTTGTGTCCGCATCGATGGCATTCAACACCTTATGTTCTATAGCCAATGACGCTAATCCGCTCATGAGAAATGTTGGATGAATTTATCTGTCTATTTAATTAGTTTCATTTCGGATAAACTCCTCTCCCCTCTAGCAACTGACACAGGAATGGTAAGAGCAAGCGCTAGAAAGTTTGCAATGTTTTCATAGAACCGGCCAATTCGGTCGCCGTTTCCATAGCAACAGTCGAATATGAAAATCTTAAATAGCACTATTACAACAAACAACACTGATCAGCTAAAACATATCTATGATTCGGTATTTCTAAGCGGTAGCGGAGAAAACAGTTTCTTTTTTTTTCTCTCCTTAGGATAGATTTTAGTGTCCTTTTTTTTTCTTTCTTTTGTGTGAAAAACTTTACTAGGATCTTTGTTCCCAAAATACTATCTATGTCTTATTTATGTAACTTTTTTTCCTTCAGTATAGTTCGCGAGCCAAAGTGAGCAGAGGCCGGAGCCCCCTAGTGTTTAAATGAAATAAAACAAGATAATTCAATGCATTTATTTTCTTTTAAAAAGATACAAAATAATGCAAAAAATAGTTGTATATACAAGGTTTGATTCTCATTAAAATTGCTTTATGATGCGATGTATGGAAGTTCAGGAAAAATGTCGAATATTTTGAACGTATATGAAACAGCATGTCCTCATAATTTCATCTTTTAGTAATCGTCAACTCGCAAGATGGAATTTCAAAATTATCTTCATCTCATACGCGATACATTATAAAGAAGTTTTATTGCTTCTGAAGAATTCCTCTAGTTTCCGAACCACATCGAAATTTCAGGTAACATTATTTCATTCGCCTTTTCATCATATAAATGTTAGGGAGTGCAATAAGAATTTCTTTCAGTCATACATAAACATAAGCGGTTTCCAAGACCAGTTTAATTGCGGATTTCTAATATTCATATATTCCTTAAAAACAAAATTAAATAGATTTTTTTACAAGTGAATGCTGAAGAATCTTCAAAAAGCTGTTGATAGCATGAGAAAGCTCAAATATAAAGGAACAAATTTCAATTAATCAGACTACATCTCCTCTTATTCCTGAAAGTAATTAATTTTCATCGCTGTATTCTTAACTTCACTAAAAATAACGTTCGTCGATATAGTGCTCAGTTACAACTACTAAAAAAAATTTAAGAGCTATTTTAGAAGTAGTTTTTAGAAAATAAATCATTCCCTTCCCGTTTTCAAGAAATCTATGCAATTAAATTCTCAGTGTTCATTAAAATATTCAAAATATTTGTGCAGTTACTATTGGTTATTAAAATATATAAAAGGACTATTTAATGGGTCTTTTTTGATAAATGTTTGCACACTTTGTTTTCAAGTCAAAAAATCCCTAATATCTTTACTGATCTCTAAATAACCCATTATTACATCTGTTTGCTATTGGAAAACGTTTTTGGGACACGATTTAAGAATTAGTTCAGTTTGGAAAAATATGTCCATGTCGTTTTCAAGTAATTTATTCATGTCATTGAATTCTTGATGTTCACTAAAATCTTGATGGTGAGACTGTTCATCTATCATTGACTATTAGCAAAATTCCGTCGCCATTTAAGAATTAGGTTTTTTAGTAAGTAAATCACTACCATGTTATTAAATTCTCAATGTTTACTGAAATCTTGAAGACGCAATTGTTCCAATCGCATTTTAAGAATTAGTTATTAAAAATATACCATCGCTAGTTAAGAATAATTCCTTTTAGTAAACAAGCTATTACCATGCTTTTTCAAGTAGGCTGTCATTATATTTTCAAAGTTCACAATAATCTCGATCCAAACTGCTTACTATTAGAAAAATTCTCACATCGCCATTGTAGAATTAGTCCTTTTAGTAAACAAATCACTCCCATGTCATCTCCAAGTAATCTGACATTGAATTCCCAATGTACAAAATCTCAAGATGAGGTCTTTATCCGGCTGCTCTTGGGGGTTATCAATTTTTTAAAGACTTTTAGTCAATAATTGATTACACCATCAAAAAATATACCATCGCCAGTTAAGAATTAGTCCTTTTAGTAAACAAGCTATTCCCATGCTTTTTCAAGTAGGCTGTCATTATGTTTTCAAAGTTCACAAAAATTTCGATCCGACTGTTTACTAATAGAAAAATTCCCACATCGCCATTGAAGAATTAGTCCTTTTAGTAAACAAATCACTCCCATGTCATCTCCAAGTAATCTGACATTGAATTCCCAGTGTTCAAAATCTCGAGTTGATGAATTTATTCGGCTGCTCTTGGGGTTATAAATTTTTAAAGACTTTTAGTCAATGAATGATCCGCAAACTGTTTCTTATCAACCTGTCGCTTCTGCAAGTTTTTAAAGCTAACTTTTGCTTCCTGTTCTTCCACACCTCGATCATAAGCCGAGTCCAGAGGCATGCGGGTGCAGTACAAGAATCACCGTCACACGGTGGTGGGTGCCTATTTGAAAAACGCTCACCCTCTCCGAAAAGCTTACTAGTCTATAGCTGTGCACACCGGCTCCAATCCCAGTTAAAGTCCACCAACGCAGACCGGTTGTGCGAAGATTCACAGGTGGTGGAGGTTTCGCAACAGCTGTCCGATGACCGTCGCTCCCTAGTGAACACTTGCGGGTGCATATCCAAGAATCCATGCTCCGTTCATTGTTCAGAGGGTCGTCATCTCCATGTTGCGTTCCTCGGTGTGGGACAGTTCTTCCAGGTCGTTCTTGCTGTAGTGGGCAACAATGGCCGACCCGTAGGCGTCGCCGAGGACGTTGATGGTTGTCCGGAACCTGTCGCTGTAAGGTAAGTAGGTAGGTTATTTGGGTTTTATGGCGAAAGTGGCCGTATTTGGCCAACACAAGACAGACAGCGTCAAGTAATAGACAAGCACATCCTTTGTTTTACCGACAAAGAGAAATAACACCCAGAGAGGAATCAAACCTGTACCGATATCTACTCCCAGACTTACCGACAGTGGGATACAAAGGACACAAATTTCTCATTTGGATTCCGTTTGTTTCTAATGATGAGGTGGTTTCAACCTAACTAATCAGGTCTTGATTACGTTATCATAAATAATTGGCAATAGATTGATGGACGAGATCTCTCATTATAGGAAAAAACTAACCACATCTTAATTACGTTATCATAAATATTGGCAATAAATTGATGGACGAGATACATCATTAGAAACAAACCAACCAGATCTTGATTACGTTACCATAAATAATCGACAATAGATTGATGGACGAGATCTCTCATTATAGGAAAAAACTAACCACATCTTAATTACGTTATCATAAATATTGGCAATAAATTGATGGACGAGATACATCATTAGAAACAAACTAACCAGATCTTGATTACGTTATCATAAATAATCGACAACATATTGATGGTCGAGATATCTCATCATTAGAAACAAACTAATCAGATCTTGATTACGTTATCATAAATAATCGTCGATAGATTGATAGTCGATATACCTCATCATTAGAAACAAACTCACCAGATCTCGATTACGTTATCATAAATAATCGGCAATAGATTGTTTCTTCTGATGAGATATCTCGTCCATCAAACTAACCAGATCTTGATTACATTATCATAAATAATCGGCAATAGATTGATGGACGAGATCTCTCATCATTAGGAAGAAACTAGCCAGATCTAAATTACGTTATCATAAAAATTGGCAATAAATTGATGGACGAGATACATCATTAGAAACTAACCTAACCAGATCTTGATTACGCTATCATAAATAATCGGCAATAGATTCATGGACGAGATATCTCATCAGAAGAAACAAACTAATCATATCTTGATTACGTTATCATAAATAATCGCCAATAGATTGATAGTCGACATACCTCATCATTAGAAACAAACTCACCAGATCTTGATTACGTTATCATAAAAATTGGCTCTATATTGATGGAAGAGATACCTCATTATTAGAAACACACTAAATTGATCTTGTTTACGTCATCGTAGAAAAATTAACAATATCTAGATGACGAGGTATCATGGCATGAGAAAATTTGATAAGATGCGATATCTGGTAAAAACCACTTCGAGATCTACGCGCTGAAGATGGACACTGCACGAATAGATGAGTTAAGAAAATGACAGAGTTACAGAGAACACGTGCTTACAGAATCCAATCAACGACGAGTATGAGCGTGACGTCTTCAGCGGGCAGACCAACCACGTTGAGGACCATGACCATCGTGACCAATCCCGCCTGGGGAATGCCGGCCGCCCCAATGCTCGCTGCTGTGGCTGTGATGCTGAAATGAAGAGACACACATGAGCGATAAAAAGGATTCCACACATCGTCTTTCTCATGGACATTTAAAACTTTTCATACACTTAACCAACATTACAACACACTCACGTTCCCGCAGTATCGTGACACTAACCAGTTTAAATGAGTGTGCCAGGTAGGTATTTTAATTAACGTCACTCTCGAGCAACAGAATGGGCTATTAGCGACGGTCCGGGATCAATCCCCAAGAGAAAGACCCGATGGCAATTTTCATCAAGCAATTTCGAACCATGGTCAGATGACGAGGTCATACCTGAGCTGGCAACACACTTCTCCAAACTTCCACCCTACGCCAACGTGAGGACATAGAAGGCCACGAGACGACATTAAATGTAGGTTCGTTTACTTCCCTGTCATGTCATCAACAAGATAGGTTGGTTGGTTGTTTTCGGGTTTTATGGCGCACAGGCCATATATGGCCAAGCTGTACAAAGCAGAAGATAACATCAAGTAATAAATGTCCCGTATGAAACGAAAGAAGAGTTTTGGAGAGGAATTTGGAGATGAAAGCAGCCATCACCGTGTTTACCGAGGACAGTTACCCCACGAGAGAAGAAAATATCACTATATTATCTTGGGTCCGTGCACACCTAAAAGACATATGCCCCAAAGGCTCTAGGACATGGACGAAGGTTTCTTCGGTGATAAGCATGTGTGATTTGTGAGTCTAACAAAAATGTCATCAGATTAGTTTCTTTCTCCATCATGTCCTCAGCAAGGTGGTTGTTTTGGAGCTTAATGGCGCAGGGGACATATTTGGCCAAGCTGCGCCAAACACAAGACACACAACACAATGAGGAAGCAGAAGCGTAGGGGAGGGTTTAGATTAAAGTGAGGTAGGTACGCATTTAATTAACGTCGCACTAGATTAAATCAATGGGCTATTTGCGAAGATCCGAGGACAACACCAAGTGATTCTAAACCACGGACAGATGTCGAAGTGACACTTAAGCTCGCATCCCACTCTCCAAACTTCCACACCACGCCAACGTGAGGGTATTCGAGGTCAAGGTAGATTTAACATGCACCAATCTCCTTTGTGAAAGGGGAAAGATCACTTAGGGTTTGTGATGAACGTACACACCTGCCCCAGATATCCTTAACCTTTACGCTGCGGCGATACGATTTTTTCAATCGCCTCACAGAACGGCTTTTCTCCCGATTCTCCGAGCCCCCATACCTAATTACCTAACAACTTGAGAGATAGGGTGGTGAGTGGCATTTACGACTGACGCTTTCCTTTCATAGTAATTTTTGGCGTGAGAAGAGATATCACCTGTTTAATTTTCTGCTCTCCCCAAAGCTTTCACACCTCGGCAGGGTTGGGGGCCACCGAACAAAAGAAGATACCCTCTAGAAAGTCAGTCGCTGACAACTCGTAAATGGTGATCGATGCCAGCGGTCACTGAAGAGGGGGATAACTTTAACCGCTACCATGCCACTGTTGTAAGCGATAGTTTAGTGGTAAGAAAAGTCTTTCTGCCTCATTGTAAAGGTTAAGACGGTAGAAGAGGGTCACTTTACCTGATGGCGATGATGCTTCCGATGCTGAGGGAGACTCCCCTCACCTGTGCTATGAAGATGGCCGCCACGGCTTCGTATAGAGCTGTGCCGTCCATGTTGATGGTGGCCCCGATCGGCAGGCAGAAGCGAGACACCCGAGAATCGATGTGGTTCTTCTCCTCCAGGCAGGCAATGGTGATTGGAAGCGTGGCAGAACTGTGCAAGAAGAAAAACGTTAGAAACCTAGAATACCCGGGCTGTTTAATGCACCAAACCCATAAACACGTTATCTTTATTAGTCTCGTTTTATTGTTCACCTTGTTGGAAAAGAACCACATGGAAATATTCTATTGGTCACCTCGTTGGAAAAAGAATCAGTTGGAAAGATTCAATTGGTCATCTCGTTGAAAAAGAATCATTTATAATGATTCAATTGGTCATCTCGTTGAAAAAGAATCATTTGGAATTATTCAATTGGTCATCTCGTTGAAAAAGAATCATTAGGAAATATTCAATTGGTCATCTCGTTGAAAAAGAATCATTCGGAAAGATTCAACTGGTCATCTCGTTAAAAAAAGAATCATTTGGAAAGATTCAATTGGTCATCTCGTTGAAAAAGAATCTTTTGGAAAGATTCAATTGGTCATCTCGTTGAAAAAGAATCTTTTGGAAGGATTCTATTGGTCATCTCGTTCAAAAAGAATCATTTTCATAGATTCTATTGGTCATCTCGTTGAAAAAGTATCATTTGGAAATATTCTTTTGTTTACCTTGAAAAAGAATCATTTGGAAAGATTTTATTGGTCATCTTGAAAAATAATCAATTGGATAGATTTTATTGGTCATTTGCTTAGGATATTAAACCTTTGTAAGGTTTTCTTAGAATACAAGGGATTCTACCGTTATTTCGCTTATTAGAAATCCTTGGAACGATTCAATTTTCTTTCTTTAGAATAGAATCCCATGTAAAGAAAAATATCGATCCCTCCCTTAGAATCAAATCTTCAGGAATGATTATGTTGGTCCAAATTATTAGAAGTCACGGAGTGAAGATTGCAGGTTTCGAAGTGGAGCCCCTTCAGAAGGTCGAATAGCTGAAATAATGTTTTGAGATCTGAGGAATAAATAATGTTTTGAGATATGAGGTACAGATAAGAAGCATGTTCACCTGGACGATGTCCCAAAGGCAGTGGCCATCGCCTGTCCCATGCGCACCAGGAAGGTGTAAGGATTTTTGCGAACCAGCACAAAATAGATTAGGGGCAAGACGATGAATCCGTGAATGACGATCCCGGCCAGCACAGTTGCGGAGTAGAGTCCAACCTGACCAGCAATGGCTGCCAGATCGCGCATTTCCAGGATCTTGCTGGCCACCAGAAAGAGGACACCAACCGGCGATAACCTGAAATGGAACAGAAGTTGCACATAAGTTATCACTGGAACACAGGTTCACATAAGTTATCTTTGGGGATTTGCAGAGCATTTTTGCTCTAGTGATTTGAAATGACATTCCACCAGGGTAGATATACTAGTGCATATTCTAGGGAGGGTTTACAGGTTAGTGGGCTTTGTCTTGCTAGGTAGGTATTTAATTAGCGTTGCACTGGAGCAATACAAAGGGCTATTAACGACGGTGATTCCGGGCATTTTGGAGTGACCGACAAACGAGCAGGTCGGTTCCTTCTGCTCCTTACTCTAACGAGAAAGAATTTGTCCCCAGCTGTGAGATCGGCTATAAGAAGGGGACTGCTAAAGACTAAGAGGACTTCTGGAGAGAGCTTACGGCGTGCCTCTTTCGAATGATCCGTGAGATCGTCTTTCTGCATGTTAAAAGAGATCGTCTCTGTGCATGTAAAACGAGTGTTATAACTGAGACTCCTCATATTAG
The DNA here is from genome assembly GCA_947359465.1 of Metellina segmentata. Taxonomy (NCBI): domain Eukaryota; kingdom Metazoa; phylum Arthropoda; class Arachnida; order Araneae; family Tetragnathidae; genus Metellina; species Metellina segmentata. The sequence continues at coordinate 43,088,203 of OX375880.1, forward strand.
AATTACAACCGTTCTGGTAAAAAGTGTACCCGTTATCTAATCAAGATAAATAAATATAATTTTATTCTAAAAATATTCTGGCTGGCCATAACGTCACAAATGGTAGAAAGGTTATACTGCAGAAACACTCACCATATTACCACTTTTGTGATCTTCATGATGGCATCACTCATGCAGGTGAAGAGGTCGAGGAGGGGCTTGCCTTTTCGCTTCATTTCACCCAGAGTGATCCCCAGGACAACCGAGAAAACGACCACGCCGAGAATATTAGTGTTGCCCTCCATTCGTCCTTGCCAGTCCCACTGCTTGTAATCTGAAAGCAGGAGGAATGAATAAATGAAATCAGAGCAGTATACTTGTAAAATCCATATTCAAACTTAAAACATAGATATTTTTTCAAAATACATGTTTACAAATTTTCGACATTTACCAGTTTCGTTTTCCGATTCATTGAAGATTTTCGGTTTCATCAGTACCGTTGTGTACTAGAAAATAGAAAATAGTTTATTGCTATTATAGATCGACATCAATCAGTTTTAGTTTTTTTTTAAGAATAAGTGCTGCAAAGCTCTGAGACGTATCAGAATATTGCACTTATCACATCAGAAAAAAATAGTATGTCAATGAAAAATTAAATTATCGGAGCATGGCCTAAATTTCGGGTTATTTATCCGTTTAGGCTTTTGAACGATGTGAGATTTGCGAGTAGTAAGAATACATGGATTCTTTGAAGCTTTAGAAATGTTCTATCGCTTCTTTCCTTGAAATAGAATCATCTGGAATCATTCTATTACTTTTTTTCCTTGTTTGGTTGATTCGAGTTTTATGGTGCAAGATCCAGAAAACGGTAAGATGCCAACACACACAAGATAATAAAAAGAGAAAATGAAATAATCAGACCAACATTAAAGGAAAAATGTAAGGAATAAAGTTTTTTTCATAGCAATAGAATACTTTGGAAAGTTTATATTGCTCATGTCCTTGGAATAGAATCACTTGGGAAAATATAACTTAGCTAATGTTCTTAAAATAGAATCCTTTGAAAAGATTTTACTTGTCAAGGTCAATATTGGTTGTAAATCATTCAGTAAAACCTATGGTCGCAAAGTGGAATTATGCATGTGAACCCAACATAAGTTCAAAATTAGGCATCCAAATCGTTATGCTTAAATACAGAGGCTGATCGCACATTTTTTAGACGATTTTGGTTAGCGGTAATAAAAAATCGTTTGCTGCAAAAGAAATAATTGCAGTTGTACTATGTTTTTAAAAGTCAAAATTATCGTCTGCGGCTTGAGATGTTCGTTTTTATTCAAAATGGCGTTTTTAACGAAGCAGTGGTTCGAAGGCTATATTTATGCTCTTTCCGAAGAGAAATATTCATATTCCGTTATCCAAAACGATGAGAGAGTCATGGTTTTGTGATATCTAAAGCGTAGATAGGTATATCGTCAACAAGAAAGAAAAAAAAACGTCAAATTGGAGCCTCAAGTGGGACAAAAATTCCAAACAAGTATCCAAGGAAGAAACGGACATCTTCGACTATTTCAAAGGTACGTTGTTTAATGTTAAAAGAAAATCCCCTTAGTCAAAGGACAGTTGCAAAATCATTAAAATGCTCGGTGTCCACTGTAAACAAAATGATAAACGTTGATTTATATCTTAAGAAAGCGAAAAAAATGCAATGTGCATCGTCTTTCTCCAAAGCATATCGCTGAACGCAGGACACGCTGCCGAATTCTATATGAGAAACACTTATCCAACGAAAAATGGAAAAAAAATGTCACAATAGATGAATTATGGGTGTATTTAAATGATTGCAGCCAAAAAAAGAGCCATTTATTATCATAAAAGGGGAGAAAAAAATTTAAGGACATGGTTCACAGAATCGAAAGAAAGTTTTTCTAAGGATTCATGATTGTTGCTGGTTTTTCATATAATGGCAAATTAAAAATAAAGAGAGTGGAAAAAAATGTCAAGATTAACTCCAAATACTATCCAGGGACATATTTTATCGCCAATTTTTCTGAATGAAATACCATCGCTTTACCCACAGTGCCATCAATCTGTGTAACTCCATCAAGACAAAGCTAGCAGTCACACATCAAAATCCACTGTAAATTTCCTAAAAGAAATTAAACAAAAAACCGGTATCAAGGCCATACCCTTCACTGATATCCCTACTAAATCTCCCGATGTATCACCTATGGATTTTTTGTGCTTTCGGACTTTTAAAATCTGCATTATCCAAACGTCGTCCCACAACCCTTACAGGACTCTGGAAAGCTGTTCAGGAGGAATGGGATAGAATACCTCTTCTGACACTTCAAAAGGCATTATTATCCTGGAAATTACGATGTCGAAAGATAGTTCAGAATAAGGGCTATCAAATAGAACATTTAAAACACAAGAATTTTATGTAATTTAGTTTTGTGAATAAAATATACATTGTCTAAAAAATGTGTGAACAGCCTCTGTAGATGAGATTGGATGTTCAACTGTCCCAAAAAGACATAAAAAGTGGTAAAAATTAAAAGTTCTAAATTTTTTTTCATGTGTAAATATTGTAAGGAGAGAATCTCCAACCATAATTTTGTTTTAAACCATTTTGTTGTTTAGGTAGCCCCATTCAAAGAAATAAACAGCGTGATAGGCGAATGTACTAATACTCGATTCGTGAAACATTACTGTCGGAAATATTGAATGCAGCTTAAAATTTCATGCTGACAGTAAGTTTTGAGGAGAAGTGCATAAACTAATTATATTGCATTAAAATATTTATTTCTGGGTACAATTTTCAGAAATAGTACTATTCAAAAATATTTACTATGCAATAGTCCTTACCTGATCTACACAAGCTTCAATAATATTCGGAGGAAACATATTCCTAAAAATAAAAACAATTTATGAAAACTTTTTATTACCTTACACATAAAGACTAATTCTAAACTAATTTTTTTATTAAGAGAAAAATTAAAAGCAGGTAACAAAAAAAAAATTAACTAAATGCATGTGACTAATGAAAGATGTATAGTTTGATAGTATATAACTTACCCAATTCTTTGATACAGCATGTTTTACAGTTAAATGTTTCAGTGTCAGGATATCAATTGTTTAATTTGAAGTAGAATGCGACAAATAGTTTAATCATTTTTCTGTTCTTAAAAATGTTTCTGCCATATTTAAGGCAATTTATGTGTTTCATATCTCTATTCCATCAATTATATAAATGGGAGAATATAGAAACTTTGATGTATTCTCAGCAATTTCAACTTCATTCTCAGGAAGTAATTTTACATTTTGATTCCAGTCCTTATAATATTATAGTTAGATAAAACTGATAACCATTAAGATATTAAGTCTAAAAAAATTCAAAATGATAGAAAAAAGTCAGGTGAAGTCAATTATAAATTACTCGATATATTTGGTACCTGAAAGTCGAAATAAGAAAATAATTGTAAACTCGTTTATGTGAATTAAGGGGGTCCGAGACACAAAAATCGTCAAATTTTCGAAATTTTTAAATGAAATTATTTGTGTTTTTATGCTTAAAATGACGTTTAAATCATGTTTCTATCTTAATTAGAACTAGAGATATAATAATTTTAGTGGTGCGTTGTTTTGAAAATCTAACACTCTTGACAAGTGTTGTCATGGCAACAACATCTGTCTTTAAAACTTTAATGCGTTTTTCTCCATGATACCTTTTTTCAAGATTTCCTGTATTCAAATTGCTATAAGTCGAAAACCAATAAAGTTTAAGGGTTGAAATTTGAAACATATCTTTTTCAATCATTATACTTTAATTTTGATTCAGCAAATTTGAAACAAATATTTATTTTTAAAAATATGATTTTTTAAAGAAAAAGTACCTTAAAATTTTCAAAAATTTTCATTCAAATATTTTTTTATTTTTTATTAAATTAATATTTTTTAAATTGCTGCATACAAATTAAAGTTTATAAATTTGTGATTAATTTACTGCAAGAATTTTGAAAATTGATCACGAATATTTGAGTCTTAGCAATTTAAAATGACCCCTCTTTTTTTCCAAAAATTTAAAATTAAAATTTTGAAAAAACTTTTGGAAAAATTTTGTGTTGTGATTTAGTTTATTGGTTAGATGGGTAATCAGTACAAAAAAATTCAAAATTCTAAATAATTAATAAAAAAAAATTCTATGTGTCCCGGACCCCCTTAAGATTTCAAATACGATGCAATCATGCGAGTGGATTCGTTAAGTAGGAATTCGCTAAAATGAGCGTTGACTACATAAACTAAATATTTGTTCGTATTTCCCACGTAAAGATTTATTAAAGGACTTTGCGTAACGATTACTTGTGAATATTTTTTCTTCCGAGTATCTTTATATCGAAGCAACAATGATGTTTTGATAAAAATCGGCGTTTGAAAAGACGTTTCTCGTAATGTTCACGAGATGGCAGCACCAAAATTTATTATGTTTTTAACACAATAAAGTGAAATAATTTCAACTCAAAATTTTAAACAATTTCTTACTTTTCTTATGGAATTTTTTTCATGAATACAACATTCATATATCGGTTAAAATGAAAACGAAATTATCCGTTTTGAATTGTACTCACTAGATGGCAGTACTCACTAGAAACACAAAAACATACATAAAGTTACCTGGAGATCACCAGATGGACAGACCCAAAATCAAATAGATCACATACTTATCGATCTAAGACATAGAAGCAGTCTTCAAGACGTTCGGACATATCGCGGTGCAAATGTGGACTCGGATCACTGTTTAGTGGCTTCAAAATTACGTTACAAGATAAATTGATATTATCATAAAAGAAGAGATAATAATAGCAAAACGATTGACATCGAACAGCTCAAGAAGACAAAGATTTTGAAAGAGTACCGAAAAGAACTAAAAAACAAGATAGAACTGAAAGATGAAACTCCAACAGTGGAGATTGCGTGGCAGAATCTTAAACAAACCATAATTACTGCTTCTGAAAAAACAATACCAGAAATGCAAGGAAAGAAAACAACCCCCTGGTTTGATGAAGAGTGCAGTGCTATCACGAAGAAGAAGAATGAAGCATATAAATTTATGATTCAGAAACACTACACTAGGAGCGCTGAGGAAAGGTATAAAGAACTGCGAAGAGAGAAGAAAAGAATTCATAAGATGAAAAAACGAGAATATATGGAAGACTTGTATAAAGACATTGAAAACTTGAAAACTCAAAAGGAAGCAAGAAATTTTTATCAACTTGTAAACAATGTCAGAGCAGATTTCAACCCCAGAACAATAATTTGCAAGAAGAAAAATGGTGAACTTACTCGAGACCCAGAGGAAGTTTTAGTCCGTTGGCGTGAGCATTTCGTAGATCTACTAATGGGCAGAGATAGAGAGGAAGATCTAAACACCCGTAACATGCTACCAACCATAAGTACGGAGGGTGAAACCATAGAACATAATACACCTACTCTTTATGACGTTGAAACAGCAATGAGGAGGCTAAACAACAACAAATCAGCAGGACCTGATGGCATAAAAGCCGAGCTCTTTAAAATTAACGAAACGAAACTAAGCAAATCTATTCATGGCCTGATCTGTAGTATATGGACACAAGAACAAATGCCCACTGAATGGGATGAAGGCTCTGTTTGTCCTGTATACAAGAAAGGAGAGAAGCTAGATTGTGGTAACTACAGGGGAATTACCCTTCTAAATATAGCGTACAAGATCTTCTCCATAATTTTATTCAAACGATTGGAGACCTACACTTCAAAAATCATTGGAAGTTATCAATGCGGATTCCAGAAAGGGAAAACAACGACTGATCAATTACACACAATTAGGCAGATTTTGGAGAAAACCAAGGAGTATAACATTGACACCTACCACTTACTTATTGACTTTAAAGCTGCTTACGACAGCGTCAACCGAGAAAAACTACTCGAGGCCATGTTGGAATTTAACATCCCAAAGAAGCTGATCAGCCTCACAAGAATGACTCTCAAAAGAGTTTCGTGTAGAGTAAAAATCTCGTCAAGTCTCTCTGATCCATTCTTCACCGAAAAAGGCCTGAGACAAGGTGATTCTCTTTCTTGTCTGTTATTTAACATAGCTCTGGAAAAGGCCGTTAGAGACTCTGGTATCTACACAAATGGAACGATCCTGCAAAGAACTATCCAACTACTCGCTTTTGCTGATGATATTGACATAATTGGAAGAACGAAACGCTCAGTTATCGACGCTTTTGTAGCGCTTGAGAGTGCGGCAAAGGAGATGGGGCTCTTGATAAACACAGACAAAACAAAGTTTTTGATAGCAACAAATAAAACTCCCGATCTATCCCCTTTTAAGATAACGACCTACTCCTTTGAAACTGTAACCCGCTTCAAGTATTTAGGAACCTTAATCTCAAGCCACAACGACCTGAAAATTGAAATAAATAGCAGAATTTTCATGGCTAACAGAATTTTTACGGCCTCAGAAACCAACTAAAATCCAGGTTCATCAGCGTAAAGACTAAACTAACCATTTATAAGACTTTAATCAGACCCATAGTCATGTATGGGAGTGAATGTTGGACCCTCAATAAAACCGAGGAGGAAAAACTACTAATTTTTGAAAGGAAGATCTTAAGAAAAATATTTGGACCTACTCAAGAGAACAACGTGAGAAGGATCCTTTACAACCACGAAATTTACAAAAAATATGATAAATTCGGCGGGACCGACCTAGTGAGAACAATTAAAGCGTCACACATCAGATGGCTGGGCCATCTCCTTAGAAATCCCGATGCTGACCCTACCAAAAAAGTGACTTTTTCCAAAATTGAAGGGACTAGAAGAAAGGGACGACCACCTACAAGATGGATTGATAACGTAGAGAGAGATCTCAAGTTTTTGGGAGTCAACCGATGGTGGGCGGTCGCACCAGACAGAGCCAGATGGAGGAGGATCTGCGAGTCAGCCTTGGCCTGTAAAAGGCTGTTGTGCTCCTGAAGAAGAAGAAGATGGCAGCACGTCAGGTTTCTTTAATAGCATGGAAGAAAGCGTTTTTTCAATAAAACTGAAGCTGAACTACTGTTGCACTGGTTGACTCGCGTTTCTGAGACACAAAACAGCAACGTTTCGTAAATTGATTTTGTGAAATGAGCCATTCATTTAATAGATTGGAAAATTCTAACGAAGGAAAAATATCATTTACTTACAAAATTTCACAACATATATATCCTTTTCCACTTGCATGCAGAGGTAAATAAAATCCTAGCTGTTCCTTGATTTAATCCTTTAAATCACATACCTTGAAACGGAAAAGGCTAAATCTAAATATTCTAGAAATAATGTAAAATTCTTTGATTATAAATTTTCTCTCGAATGTGATATTCTGATTATCCAGTTATGTTCTAAATCGGTTGTGGAAGCCCCATAAGGGGTTCGCAACCCCTTGAAGAAAATACTTTCAAATTTTTAATCTAAGCGCAAGATGGTTTCACCCCCATAAGGTCTTGACCCATATTATTTCATGAAATATTAGTTGTGCCCTACAAAGGGAAAAACGACTAACGGATTTTTTGTATTCAAGTCATCTGTATTGTTCGCACATTTAAAGTTGCCTCACCTGACGAGGTCCATAAGAGTGTCCTCGGGTAAGGACGGCCTGGGTTCCTTTTTCTCCCCGGAATCATCCAGAATGCCCCCTGCTCCTGGTCGGATGGACATGACGAGGATGATGCCCAAAATGATGGCGAGGACGGTAGTGATCATGTAGTAGGCCACCGCCCGGAAGCCTATTTTTCCTGTAATGAGAAAAACCTGGTGTTAGATTCAGGCCTAGGTGCGATCATTTTTGAATCTTTCCTACGGTAAGAGATTCGGCTATAATGTTAGGGGATTCCTAAGTATGAGTGTTGCAATGGAAACTGAGCCTGTTTCTACAGCAGGCAACAGAATTGTTGTAAATAAAGCATCGCACTATGGCGATAATGTATGGATGTTTCTTACGGTCAAGGATCGGTTGCATCGAAATTTTTCTGGGTTTGGTTGTTTGGGGGTTTTATGGCGCAAGGCGGCCCCTATTTGTGGAAAAGCTTCGCCAAACACAAGACAGACAACACAATAAGGTTGGTAGGAAATGTAGAAGGGTAAGAATGAAAGAGAGGATTGATCACTTAAGTACCCTACTAAGGTAGGTTTCTTACTGGTTAGGTTGTGTGGTAGGTAGTTGGTTAGGTAAGTTCTACGTACTACCTAGGTTACTTGTGCACACGTTTAGGTGTGTAGGGCTGTTATGCCCGCACACACCTAAATATGTGCTTATTAGGACAAAAAAAAATGACAAAACTGGGTTAATTCGGGGTGTTTCTTGGCGCAAGGCCCACATGTGGACATGCTGCTCCAGATACAAGACATACAGTATCCAGAGATAGATATACGAACACAGTGAAAGTTTTACTGACACAAAACAGAAATACACAGGGGGGGGGGACTGCACCTGACAGGAATCAAACCGGCATCGCGTACGACTCACAGGTTGTAAAAGCAGTAGGTTGGTTGGTTGGATTTTTATGGCGCAAGGGCCACACATGGCCAAGCTGCGCCAGACACAAGACAAAAAAGTCTAGACGAAATAAAGATTGAAATTAAACATTTATCTATTTACATGTAAAAGTAGTAGGCATTCCCAACTTGGAGACAGTGTCGACAAAACTGAAACGGCAGCGCACCCCAAGACTATCTTACCTGTGAGTCTGGTGTCCAAACTCCCGATGGCCGATATCAGACTGGATACAATCAGCGGCAAGATGAGGCACTTGAGCATGTTGAGGAAGAGCTCCCCCGGGAAGTTCACGTACATGACCTCCCGCTTGGTCCAGTCCCGGGCGCTCTTGAGCCCCAGTCCCAGGGCGATACCGGCCACCACCCCCATGAAGGTGGCCACCGTGATCAGGTTCTCCCCCAGGCACTGGACGAAGGGGTGGCGCGGCTTGGACGGCTCGTCCATGTCCTTCTCGTACGGCGAGTACTCGTCCGGGCTCTGCTTGCCGTGGCCGTTGGACGGCATGTGGACGGCGGTGGACGCAGAGCCGTTCGACTTGGGGGAGTCCACGATCGGAGCATCGAGGGATTCCTGAAAAGAACGCCACTCTGTCAGTACAATAAACCAGTAAACAAGAACATCAAAAGTGTTGGTGCGTCGAGTGATCCAAAGGGCACTGTGTTGAGAAACGTTTGTTAACTCTCCAAGTGGTTTTGACGAGGTATATCCGTCCATCAAGATTGGACCAATTATGATAGTGACGAGATATCTTATCCATCAAGATCTTGTCAGTTTCGCTTAGGACGAAATATCTCGTCTAGGCAAATGAGCTATTACTTACTCCAAGTGAAATGATGAAACAAGAAGGAAAAACAAATAGTTCCTTTCCCACAACTGTCGACAATTCGGAACAGGTTTTTGCATCTTAGGTTGGTCATCGTCAAGATATTGCTGAATTTCGATCACGAAGTAAAGATCTGGTCTGTTTTCTCCCAATGAAAGAGATATCTCGACCATTAAGATCTTTTCAGTTTCTCTAAGTACGAAATACCTCTAGGCAAATGAGCTATTACTTACTCCAAGAGAAATGATGAGCCAAGAAGGAAAAACTAAATTGTCCCTTGCCCTGACCTGTCGACAATTTAGAAAAGATTTTTTCATCTAAGCCTAGTCATCGTCAAAGATATTACCGATTGTTTGACGATGACGAGGTCAATGATTGATGGATTTTTTATGACACAAGGGCCAGGTTAAGCCAAGATGCGCCAAACGATGATGTCGAGGGAAAGATCTGGTCAGTTTTCTTCAATGAACGAGATATCTCGTCCACGAAGACCCGATCAATATTTTGTTAAGGACGAGATATCTCTTCAAGATATTATATGTATTTTTACGATGACGAGATCATGATCTTGCCTGGTTTTTTTTTCTAATGACGAGACGACGAGATTTGACGAACAAGATATCTCGCCCACATCGAGATTGGGTCAGTTATGATTATGACGAGAAACCTCGCCAAAAGACAACCACCAAGATGGTTAACATAGGTAGAAAAGTCACAACTAAAGGTATATTACAACAGTGCTAATTGAGTAGGTAGTTGTACGTTAATTACAAACAAAAATGCAATCTATATAAATAAGAATGGAGTGTTTGTTTGTACATTCAATATTTTCGACGCATTTCAAGTTTTCTATCCGTTTTGGACCCTTCTGATGCCGAATCCGCCTTTTTCTCGTTTGGTGTCTGTCTGTCTGTCTGTATGTTGTGCCCTATACACGTCCACGCGGTTTAAGATATTTTCATGGAAATTTGCATACAGAGAGTACTTATCTTGATTTAGTGAGTGGAATTGGTTGCGAAAGTCTGTCTGTCCGTCTTTCTGTTCTATGCTCGATTTTGTGTTTGTGTGTTTGTGTAAGCATCACATGAATTGTATTCCAGATATTTGATTGCATTGTATTTTATTTTATACATTACCTCTTAGTTTAGTGAATGCAATATTAAACATTTCTTTATTGTTGTATTTAGACGAGTTTCATGCTAAAACACCTGAGTAAGTATACTTAAATCAACCATAATTTGGTAGTTTTGGAAAAATTGGAATGTCTATTGAATATTACGATTAATTCGATTGCTTTACCAGTACTGCTGAAAAAGTAATTATTCTTCAAAAAAAATTTTTTTTTATGGAATTTCATTTCTGATATACGTCATTTATTTCGAGTCTTATTTTTATTCTTTGCGCAATGAAAACGATTTCCGAAAATTTGGGACGGACGATATTTTTCAATGAAACGAGAATGAACACGATCGCGCGAGCAGTGATATTTTTTCTGGTTCTTTCGCTCTGAATTAATTTCACATTTCTAAATTTTGTACACTTTTAGTTGTAAGTTGTGGCAACTGTGCGAGATCAAGAGATAAAATTGAATCACAAATTAATATCTTTGGAACAATTTTTTACGACATCTTTTATTTTGTTTTACTTCGCTGTTTCCTATTTTAAATATTTATTATTTTAATAAATGTGTTTTCCTTCTCATCACACCCAACAGCACCACAAAGTATTAGACTTGAAAATGTTAGGTAAGTCAGTATAAATGTTCAGTAAATTTTAAGTGTAGTTATGCCGTTATTTAAAGAATAATGCCGTTATTTAAAGAATAATGCCGTTATTTAAAGAATAATGTCGTTATTGAAATAATAATAATGTTTAAAAATCCAAACTAGAACTTTTTCCAACATTAAAAAATTCGTTGTAGTAATGACAGGAGAAGATTGCAAAATTTCACAATGTCGCATACCGGAGGCAAGAGTGCCACAGGTAAAAAAATATTGTTTTGTTGACTATGAGTGCGAGAGCACTCGCCGTAAATCGTAATTTTAATTAATTGAGTTGCACATGAAAACAACTTAAGAAAGGGAATTCCAAATCTTCCTATAAATCGTCTTTTATAGTAGTAACCTTAGTATCACCTTTCGTCTTTTTGAGCTTTGTCATACAGCAATTGTGCGATATATGTGAAATGTATTACATGAATGGATATGCATGTGTAGGATTTGTGTCCAAAGTAAGTTGTAGAAAATATAAAGATGGCGAAAGGTGTTAAAATAAATTTTTACTCTACAAAAAACGCAAGTCATTAAATATTTTGATTATCTCTTCAATCTAGAGTAAACGAATTCAAACCGAGTAAGGTCGGGTATTTTGCTAGTAACTATATAAGATTCTTTTTATTCAGTAGTTTCACTTTTTATGACAATTCTATAACAAAATCTCTAGACAGTGTCAAGTAATTGGGAAAATAAAGGAAAGGGGGAAAAGAATGTAGAGAAAGATCGCTTGGGCTTTCTGGGGTCGCGATCGCGCGGTCAACAGGTGCCACTCCACTCTCCGAACTTCCACACCACGCCATGGTGCGAACATTTGAGGCCACGGCAGATTTAACATGTATCAGACACGACTGTGTATTAGGGTGTGCCGAAAAAAGGTTTTTTTTTCGCTATCACATTCTAATAGTTCGGAAAAGTTGGTTGATGCAGCAAAACTAATGTGTAAAAAATTTCATCCCGATTTATTGATATCTTTAGGCTCCCCAAGGGGTTCAAACCCTCCAAAAAGATAAAAATTCAGACATTTTTTATAAAAAAAAATAATTTGCAATTACGTTCTAATAGTGCGCAAAAGTAAGCTAATACAATCAATTTTACTGTAAAAATATTGTTTAGATCGATACATATCTTCTGCCTTCCTAACGGGGACTAAGTAGCAGAAAAAACTGATCACCAGTTTTTACCGTTATTGCAAAAGTCGATATTTTGCAAAAATGTCATTTTTTCTACTATTTTGTCTGCAGAAGATATGTACTGATCTAAACAATTTTTTTACCTATATGTTGAATGTATTAGCTTACTTTTGCGCCCTATTAGAACGTAATTGTAAGCATTTATATTTTTTATAAGAAAATACCCGAATTTGATATTTTTGGAGGGTTTGAACCCATTGGGGAGGCAAAAGATATTAATAAATCGGGATGAAAATTTTTACACATTAGTTTAACTGCATGAACCAACTTTTCCGCACTCTTAGAATGTGACAGCAAAAAAAAAAAAAAAAACCCTCTTTTCGGCTCACCCCACTGTTTATGTCTGGACCGAGGTACGAACTCGTAACTCTCCAATTGCTTATCCGTTGCTTTTACAGCTGGATTACAGTCTCGCAAACCCCATGGGAAAAATATAGATATCTTGGGTACCTCGGTATCACGAAGACTGTGCATACCTAAATATGGGCCTGAGGGAAAATTATTTTTGATTGGTAGGAATTAAATTAACGTCACACTGGAGTAACACAACGGGTTATTGGTGACGGTCCGGGATCAACTTCCAATATTTATGTCTGGATGTGACCTCAGTTCTAAAGGCACATCCGACTGGATGACGTTTCAAATGGTAACATTCACTCAAAAAAGAAATTGTCAGCGCATTCTTGAAAATATCCGACACAATCACCGATGCAATGATTGATTTTTGAAAAGATAAAAATCTGATTCCCCAAAAAAAATTCATCGTCATGTGCAAGGTTTTTGAAAGAATTGAATGCTCTACATATTTAAAGACTGACTAAGAAATATCCGATGCCTTATGGTACCATCCAATGAAAATATCCAGATGTTTAAGATAAAAAAAGAATAAAATCTGTCAGTTAAAATACGCTGAAATCAAGCTGTCAAAACCGGAGAGCAAAGTATCCGATTCCAATGACATTACTCATACAGATTTCTGATATAAAGATACACTCCGTTTTAATCTTAAGGTTTCACAATTTCTAGCAACTATTTTTACGGTAGTGTTTACAAATGCGTTGTTAGAGAAGTGTTACATTTTGCTAGGATTTTTTTTAATCAAAACAGATGAATATGTACTTTCGAGATTAAATATGTTGATATATTGCAGAACTATTAGCGTGATATATGAAGACCAATGTCAAAAATGCAATTTTCCGAAAATGTTTTGTATGCTCGTCTATATTAATTGCGAATAAGGATTTTGACGGAATTCATTGTTTAATAAATTCCGTCAAAATATAGGGATCATATCTTATTACTTTTACATTCTAGAAGTGGAATTATGGTGAAAGAAAAAATTACATTAGAAATTCAACATACCCACTGAACAACGACGGCCCCCCAAAGAGGTACCAAAAAAGCAAAAAGCATAAGGTAATTGGTAAATGGTAATCTAGAAAGGTGGGTAGGTACTTTATTAATGTCGCAATGGACCAACACAATGGGCAAATGGAGACGTTCTGGGATCAACCTCCGAAAGGAAAGTACCGAGGACAACGGCATGTAATTTTGAACCCCGATCAGATGACGGGGCAACACATGAGGTGGCACCCCACTCTCCGAATTTCCCCACTACGCCAACGTGAGGACATTTGAGGCCATGACAGACTTAACCCTTAACTGCTGCGTCACAAACCGTCTCGTAACTAGTGTGGAGGGGTCTCTCAGACCTCGCTCACTAAAGTGCGTATAAAGTTAATTAATATAGTATATCAATGAAAGATTCTTTAGGTAATTATTAGTTATGCATTTTAAATTTAGATAATTCAATTCTTAACATGACATATATTTTATATTACTATACGAGTTAAGTAGATTCCATGTTTCTTCAGGCTCAGCTTTCGGACCTAATTTTGCAGGACGTTTCAACCCTGGAAACTGTAAAACTTGGTTGTGTTTTGGTGTTCTAACGGCACGATTAGGTTTCCCCCGGGCATCCCATTTGAAGTATTTTTTCCGTAGAAATATTCTTCTTGTGAAGACGCACTTGAAATGTCTTCATCTTCATCTGCCTAAATTTCCGAATCCGTTTCGTGTTCGCTTTCAATAATATTATCCGAAATTACACTGTCCCAGTACTCTATTTCCGACCCATTATCAACAATATCTTGAATTTATTTTTGTGTACAATACACAGGTCGTTTTTTAGTAAAGTTTGTTGCCATTTTAGGCTCTCTGCCGGAAATTCCCTACTCAAACTTCGACTATTTCATTCAACAAGAACGGTAACGCAAATGCTGTGAAGGGGGTCCAAGAGACCACGCGGGAAATGCAATTAGTGTGAAATACGAAATAGTTGGGGCAGCCAAACTAGTCTTGGAATGTGGCTTCTGTTGGACGTAGTAGGAAGGTACTGAATAGGACAGGGACCAATATCCACTTGAAGGGGTGTAAACGACCTGTTAAAAATGACACAGGGTCTGCGAGACCCAAGACAGCAGTTCAAGGTTAAAGTGCACCAGACCCCTTTGCCTTCGACGGTCTTTGTTTGGATTCGAACTCGCGACGCTCTGGATTCTAGTACGTTACCCTTCCATCCAGGCTACTGTGGCCCTATAATCCTGAAAGGAAGACAAATCACTTCGGTTTTATGAAGTCCGTACACACCTAAAAACGTGCGCCTGAGAGCGAGACGCTACTAGAAGAACTAGACAATTCATCGATGCCATCAGTAAGGAAACAAAGAAACAAATAAAGTCAAGCAATTGTACTCTCATATCATAAGAATACATATTTTACAAAATACCTTTCCTCAGCGCACATGTTTTTCCACAATACCCACTTTCTAAAAACACAATGGCGAAAAAACCCACTTACCAGATATTACCCATCTCACTCCAACCCTTGAAAATCCACCGCACAATACTTGCGCAAACAGCTTCGACAATCTTAAGACCATTTCAACATCGCTTTGAGATCCCAGAGCAAATATTTTGACAAAGGAAGAGGACTGATAATGCAAAACTGCATCCATCACCATCAATAGCAGTACGTAACAATGGAGAAAGGCTTACGCGACTTACTTTCGCTATGGAAATAGCAATGGAGATATCGAGATTTCACAGGGATTCTACGTGATAGCGCTAAACGTTTTGATGTTATCGGAGCATGTGGAATTTTTTTTCTCCCTTTCTGGAAGCATCGCCTTATCTTCTTGAACTCTTCAATGGGAATTAAGGATTACAAGTTCATTGATAAATTGGATGCTATCGGGTATAATATGGAATGTAGTGATTCAAAGGTGCCACGGTTTCGGACAGATTACAATCAATATTTTGGATGAATACATTACTCGCTAGTTTTAACTCATTGAGCATCATGGATGATTATATCAATATCACCACGCCAAAAGTACCAATCTGCAAGATTGACGTTTCTACAATAACGCGTTTGAAGTTTCGATGCTCTGGGAAAAATCGAGTTAATGAATTAAAGGTTGTTTTCTCATGAAAATCGGGATTTCTATTAGGAATGGAGATAATTTTTGGCTTTGTCATTGTATGAAACATGAAATGGCGACTTGAAAAATGTAGCATGGTAAAAATAACCAAAATGCATATTGGTGCCTTTGGCGTGGTGATTACGATATACAGGGTATCCAAAAAAGATCAGTACAACTTCAAAAATTTATATAAAAAAAAATAATAGGCCTATAGCAAAGCTAGTAAGAACAATAGATAGAATAACTCAAAAAGTTTTTTGTTCTACAGTATGTTTCTGTTCATAGATAACGAACGCTACATAACACGCAAACGATTATTAAGAAATTCAGTTATTCAAAATGGCGGATCCCGTGAAGAAAGCTCAATGTATCGAGTGGTCTCAAATCAATGAAAGCTCAATGAATCAATGCTCAATCGAAGCAAAATCCGATACTCAAACGCAAAGAAATTATGTGCAAGATATGCAAAATTGTTTTGTAAAAGATTCTGTGTACTAAACAAATGTTAACAGCGTCGTGGAATTGATATAAAAAGGTCCAAACAGCTGTAGCTGCTGTTGATTTTAGCATGCTGAAACGTTCGTGGATTGAATTGGAATACCGTCTTGATCTTCGTGCTACGAAAGATTTTATGTGGAAAAACTTGTAAACTTACTTTGTAAATATTTAAATTACTTGAATACATAGTTTAATTTTAAAACAGCTGTCTGTTTAACTGTTACATGACGGTACAACATCAAGACGGTACTCGCCTTCTTACCATTTTCGCTGTAGCATAACCTCATCAATGGTATGCACGATATCTTTAACATAACCCCCATAGAAAGAAGTCGAGGGGATTGATATCTAATGAACGAGGTGGCCAGGGAATTGGGCCACCCCTTCCAAGCCACCGGTCTGGAAATGCCTCTTTTAGGATTGAACTAAACTGATTTACTAAACCCACGAACAAGCAGAACCCAATGTGGTGGTGTATCGAATAAATGTCCGGGACATCACTAATCTAAAGCAGAGGATCACTGATGACATTACCACCATTGATGAGGGTATGCTACAACGAACACGGCAAGAAATCGAGTACCATCTTGATGTGCTTCGAGCAACTAATGGTGTACATATAGAGGTGTATTAAATGAGACAAAAAAACTTAAATACATGTCTCATTTTGTAATAATTTCCACTCATCTTTTTTTAAATTTGCCTTTGCAATCAATGTTTGAAATTGTAAAGATAGATTATGGTCATCCTTTATAAAAGAGCAGAGGATAAGCTACACACCTGAAGATACGCTCTTGAGGGGCGTAGATGCTATCCTTGGGAAGATTGGATTCGGGGGAGGGGGTGGCTCAAGGGTCATACTTGGCCATGCTGCGCCTAACACATGACGGTCTGTTTGTGTAAACAATATTAAGGAATAGATAATGACAAGGATTGTATCCGTCAAATGCAAGACAGACATCAAGCAAATGGACACATACGAGGAAAGTTTTTCTGACGCAGAAGACTGGAATACACTAAGAGAGGTTCGTTAGGTGGTTCTTTGATTTAATGGGAGCAAAGGTGGTTATTGTCCAAGCTGCGACAAACACAAGCGAATGGGAAACACAGAAGGAAAGTTTTACTGACGCTGGAGAGAAATACATAGAGGTTGGTTAGTTGCCTTTTTTATTGGCCAAGCTGCGCCAAACACGAAGAAAATGACAAGAAAACGTTTGCGGATTTCGAAGAGAGATATACACCAGAGAGGAATCAAACCTGCTCGCGTGCAACTCGCAGGTGCATAGCACAGTGGGAAGACCTATTACTTCACGGAGCCCCATTTAGATTGGGTCGGTTGGTTTTGGGGTTTTATGGCGTAAGAGCCCCATTTGGCCAAGCTAAGCCAAATACAATACCAAGTAATAGACAAACACACAAGTTTTACTGACACAGAAAATCGAAATACACGTTGGGATTACAAAAATCTAACCTGCGCCGCGTACAACTCGAAAGTTGCTAGCGCAGTGGACATTCCCGCTGACCCGTGATGGCCCCGATGCTAGGGTAAGGTCTGTTAGTTTATTACATTATAATCACATGCCTATATAGTCCTAACAAATACGTTGTTCCTCTACAACAGGGATGTAGACTTCTTAAGGTCTAGTGCACATATTCGGTTTTTCAACGTGCGGCGCAGCTGCCGGAACGCAAGTGCGGTCTGAGATACATTAGATCCAATGGAGTAGTAAAAACATGCCTCAAGCGCCGCATGTCCAACTTGAGTGAAATTTGTACCGCTATTCCCCACGGCGCAGCACACGCTTCTCCGTTCTGAAGTACCTTGTTTTCATAAATAAATGGACTATAAATAATAATAAAGAAATGGAAAATAAATAATAATAATTAAATGGAATATAAATAATAGTAATAAATAAATGGAATATAAATAATAATAAAGAAATGGAAAATAAATAATAACAAATAAATGGAATATAAATAATAGTAATAAATAAATGGAATATAAATAATAATAAAGAAATGGAAAATAAATAATAATAAACAAATGGAATATAAATAATAGTAATAAATAAATGGAATATAAATAATAATAAATAATAAAGAAATGAAAAATAAATAATAATAAATAAATGGAATATAAATAATAATAATTAATAAATGGAATATAAATAATAATAAATATATTATAAATAAATGGAATAAATAATAAATGGAATATGAATAATAACAAACAATAATAAATAAATGGAATATAAATAATAATAAATAAATGGAATATAAATAATAATAAATAAATGGAATATAAATAATAATAATAAATAAAGGGAATATGAATAATAATAAATAAATGGAATATAAACAATAATAAATAAATGGAATAATAATAATAATAAAATGGAATATGAATGATAATAAATAAATGGAATATAAATAATAAATAAATGGTTGTATCTAGTAATGTTTATTTTGTTTCAAAATATACATTTGTTTACACCAAATAAGCGAAAAACACGTTTTCTTCGATAGAATATGTATCGCAAATGGCGCGAAATGAGTACTTGCGTCATCTCACGGTTATGTGTGCATAGTTGGGCTTCGGTACCGCACGTTGAAAAACCGGATGCGTGCACCGGGCCTAAGACCACATAGATTCAGCTGTGACTTATGGGTTGGCCGCCCAACCAGTTATCCATCATATATTTATTGATATTTATTTTTATATTGTAATTAAAAGTAAATAAACAGCTTGTTTTGATGTTTGCACTGATTCAACGATCTTTAATATTTGGTCGATTTTTGTAGCCAAGCGCAAAATGGATTCTAAATTATCATTAGTAAAGCAGTTACAATTTTTCGCTTTGTTACTACTCATGACGGAAAGTTTGTTCTAAGATATATGTTGACCCGAAGAAGCTTGCGCATTTCAATATCATTATCTAGCAACGACGTTTTAACCTAAATTACCTAGCATATGACTAGTTAAAAATAAAGTAATACATTGCGAGGCGGGCAGCATATCAAGCAAGGGAGCGAGGGCCGCATGAGCCCCGCGGGACGCAGTCTGTGCATACCTGTTCAAGAACAAAATTAAGCCAAATTCTTGAGGAGATGATACTTAATTACCCAAAATAATGAGTAATAATTGGCTAGAGTTTTTTATTCAACTAAGTGTTCTCTTAATCTTGCGATTTTGCGCATTTGACACGTACTGTTAGAAATGAGAGGTAGGAAATGGACTTTCTGGCTTTACCCATCTGAAAAACTGATAAACACATATCTTGGATAACCGTCATAAAATGACGTTGGATATTTTTTTGACAAGAAATTCGGGAGTTTTATGAGACTGCCTTCAGACGCTGTTTTGCATTATATTTCATTTCTGACTGCATACCATCGTAAAAGCTGTAACAATATCTCTGAGGCAATTTATTTCTCAGCGTGAATCTTTATAGCAGGCAATTTGGAAGCATTTCTTAAGTATGTAATTGTGTTTAAGGAAAAAATGTTTGTAAATTATGATTAACAGGGGAACCTTTTTTTTGTTGCAGTAAAAATGGGAAAAGGTTTTTTTTCTCTCCCTAAAGTTGCATTTATGGGTTGCAATTCTTTTTGATACAATAAAATCTAAAATAAATTTCTAAAAAATGAACAAAAAAATTTTTTTTGCCAATTTTAGTTGCGTACAACAGTATTATAATATATAATTAAATACAGAAGAACGTTGACATCGTTGAATGACCGATTTTTGGCCAGAAATTTCTTTAACATTGAAAAACTGCGCTCGACAGAGACTGATGTTGCCTAACATTGTTGCAGTAGCAAATAATGACTTGGAGGAAAATCATCTCGGGAGAAAGTGTCGGCAATAACCGCCAGGTCGTTATTCTTTTCCAATCCTTTTTTAAGATACTCTTTAAGGTTGCAGGGACCTTTAAAATCCATCGATCTGATATCTTCATTCGCTGTTGTATGTTTTCGATTCCGATTTTATTACGAGGCGAATCAAACATTCGTAGCTGCTTTTGATTTTCAACAAACGTTTTGGCAGCTCTGGGTGAACAAAGTTTTGCGTACCAATCATATAATCAACCAAAATAACCAATAATATAAAATTACCATTTCATAGTTACAATTTAAATATATACATATGTATATTTAAATACTAACTATGAAATGGTAATTTCATGTTATTTAATTTTAACCTAAATTTTCAAAAGTTGCATTTATGCAGAAAATTGCATTTATGTTGTGGTTGTAACTCACTTACAATACACCCCATGTAGGAAAAATTTTGGTTTTAGTACTTTACATGCAGCGTAGAACGTGTGAAAAAAAGTTGTATTTGTTACAAAAAGTTGCCCTAATGATTATACAATTTGAAGGGTTCGGTGGCTGGGTTTTATTATGTATGTGCCATATTTGGCCATGCAGACACAATATATACAATATCAAATAAGACACACTCAAGTATTGCTGACACAGAAGATAGAAATACACATAGAGAGGAATCGCACAAGACAGGAACCTGCGCTAAAATTTTGTAGGGATTTTTACGTTGGGGTTTGTTTTTTGCCCATCTAAAAGGGCTCAGGATCTTAGTAATAAAGTCATTTCGAGAACAAAGAGGCAAAATATTGCTTCTGTTAGGCATTCCCCGATCATTCGCATTATCACGTAACTCCCCCAATTTAAACATGGTTGTGTTTATTACCAATTTAATATGACGACTAGATGTATTATAGGCTGTGATGAGAAGGCGTATAACCTTGGGGTAGTGCATTTCTTAAAAGGTAGAAAGTTCACCAGGAAAAGGGGCTGACATAATCAAATTCATGTGGATTAGTTGTGTCCCCAATTTGTAATTGCTGTGTCCTCAGAGGCGCACCATTGGTGTGTACAACTTCTGGAATACCCAAGTCATATTTTCCCCTTTTTCTCTCTTTCACGAATTTTTTTTACTTCACGCTGTTTTGCTTCTGGCGCAGTTTGGCAAAATATAACCTTTGCGCCATAAAACGCCCCCTCCCCACTAAAACAAACTAATAACTTCAGTTTCGAGTCACAAACAAACAACTCCGCCACAGTCCGCAAAGATGCTAATTTCGAACATGGACGAGATATCTCGTGATTATCAAAACTGGCCCGATCTTGGTGGACGAGATGTCTCGTCATTAGCAAAACTGGCCAGATGTTGTCGGGCAAGATATCTCATTATTAGCAAAACGGGCCATCTTGATGGACGGGAGTAACAAACAAAAATCAAAATTGTACTTCCAATTTAAAGTTAAAGTATCAAAGTGCCAGAGTTAATTGCTATTCTTCAAACATCCCCTGTGTCAAGTGGAATCGGGTCTGTTTCTATGGGAACAGGCGAGGTGTGGTTTAGAGACGAGAGTCACTCTCGTGGGAAACAGACATTAAGCACTGTTCCGAGGAAACTATTTCGCAAGTTATTTTTATGAAACTTTGGGGTGGAAGAATGCAATATTTTTGTTGCAAGACAGGAGGCGGAGGTACAAAAAAAAATTTGGAAACCACCCCATTATCTGATTTTCATGATTCGCAGAAAAAAGGAAGCGACTTTCGATTCGATTTCCATTCATTTCCTGTTACCAACGAATTCGATTTTATTAAAGCGGATGCTTCCAGGGAATTAGCAATTTGTATGCGTAAAATTTTAAATTCTTGAAAGGTTGGCCAGCATGAGAATATGCGAAGACTACGGCAGATTCAAAAAGCCCCCTTTGTACACCACTGTCCTTGGTTGGATTCGAACATCAATCAAAAACATCCAACCAAGGTCCGTTACTCTTTCAGCCGGGATACCATGGTCCTAAAACTGGAGGGAGGGATGACTTTAGCCCCAACCATCCTTTAAAAATAACTAAAATTACCAAATTTTTTAAATGCAAATCGCGATTGATAAATATAGGCTTTTGCCCTTGGATTTTATTTTCAAAAACATTATTCAGTCGTATTTTACTTCTGAGGAGATTGACAGTTTCACAAGAAATCACATGTTTTTACCCCTGAAAAAGAAGCTTCTACCTGCATTAAACGTTTACCCTTCTACATGTTTAGCATCTTTAGATTTTTACCCTTTCGTTTGTCATTCTCATAAATTGCTTAGATATACAAAGGATAAATGGACTTTGAATTTTAATCATTCACTAATGTCAGACATTTTTTGTCTAGCTAAATAATAGAGGTAGTATGTAGCATTTTACGGTGGAACTTGCTTTCGGTACGTGAATACCGAACATGACATCGCTCTGCTGGTTTTTCGTATTAGATTTCAACACTTTGCCAATAAAAATACAAAGAATGAATACGGAATTGAAAAAGGAAAGTTGATTGGTGAATGCGAATTAGATTAACCCTGAGGTGTTCACACATAATTCCACAATACAACCTGCAGTTTTCCCTGCATTGCTTCTAACCAATTTTGACCTTGACAAATAGGATCTTTCCGAAGAATTCTTTTCCAAGGAAGGAAAGTAACGGCAGAATATTCAAAAGGATTCTATTCCAAGCAATGGAACAATGAAATTTTCCCAACGGGTTCTATTCTAAGAAAAGGACCAGTAGAATCTTTCTAGGGTGTTATTTTCAAAGTGTGGGTTATTTAATAAGTAAGTGCAGAGCGAGAAAAAAGATCTCTGAGGGGTTTACATACATTCTACATTACAATCTGCAGTTTTCAATGCATGCCTTCTAACCAATTTTGACCTTGACAAATAGAATCTTTCCGAATAATTCTTTTCCAAGGAAGGAAAGTAACGGCAGAATATTCAAAAGGATTCTATTCCAAGCAATGGAACAATGAAATTTTCCCAACGGGTTCTATTCTAAGAAAAGGACCAGTAGAATCTTTCTAGGGTGTTATTTTCAAAGTGTGGGTTATTTAATAAGTAAGTGCAGAGCGAGAAAAAAGATCTCTGAGGGGTTTACATACATTCTACATTACAATCTGCAGTTTTCAATGCATGCCTTCTAACCAATTTTGACCTTGACAAATAGAATCTTTCCGAATAATTCTTTTCCAAGGAAGGAAAGTAACGGCAGAATATTCAAAAGGATTCTATTCCAAGCAATGGAACAATGAAATTTTCCCAACGGGTTCTATTCTAAGAAAAGGACCAGTAGAATCTTTCTAGGGTGTTATTTTCAAAGTGTGGGTTATTTAATAAGTAAGTGCAGAGCGAGAAAAAAGATCTCTGAGGGGTTTACATACACTCTACATTACAATCTGCAGTTTTCAATGCATGCCTTCTAACCAATTTTGACCTTGACAAATAGAATCTTTCCGAATAATTCTTTTCCAAGGAAGGAAAGTAACGGCAGAATATTCAAAAGGATTCTATTCCAAGCAATGGAACAATGAAATTTTCTTAAATGATTCTATTCTAAGGAAAGTACCTGTAGAATATTTCTAGGGTGTTGTTTTCAAAGTGTGGGTTATTTAACCAGTAAGTGCAGAGCGAGAAAAAAGATCTCTGAGGGGTTTACATACATTCTACATTACAATCTGCAGTTTTCAATACATTGCTTCTAACCAATTTTGACCTTGACAAATAGGATCTTTCCGAAGAATTCTTTTCCAAGGAAGGAAAGTAACGGCAGAATATTCAAAAGGATTCTATTCCAAGCAATGGAACAATGAAATTTTCCCAACGGGTTCTATTCTAAGAAAAGGACCAGTAGAATCTTTCTAGGGTGTTATTTTCAAAGTGTGGGTTATTTAATAAGTAAGTGCAGAGCGAGAAAAAAGATCTCTGAGGGGTTTACATACATTCTACATTACAATCTGCAGTTTTCAATGCATGCCTTCTAACCAATTTTGACCTTGACAAATAGAATCTTTCCGAATAATTCTTTTCCAAGGAAGGAAAGTAACGGCAGAATATTCAAAAGGATTATTTTCCAAGCAATGGAACAATGAAATTTTCCCAACGGGTTCTATTCTAAGAAAAGGACCAGTAGAATCTTTCTAGGGTGTTATTTTCAAAGTGTGGGTTATTTAATAAGTAAGTGCAGAGCGAGAAAAAAGATCTCTGAGGGGTTTACATACATTCTACATTACAATCTGCAGTTTTCAATGCATGCCTTCTAACCAATTTTGACCTTGACAAATAGAATCTTTCCGAATAATTCTTTTCCAAGGAAGGAAAGTAACGGCAGAATATTCAAAAGGATTCTATTCCAAGCAATGGAACAATGAAATTTTCTTAAATGATTCTATTCTAAGGAAAGTACCTGTAGAATATTTCTAGGGTGTTGTTTTCAAAGTGTGGGTTATTTAACCAGTAAGTGCAGAGCGAGAAAAAAGATCTCTGAGGGGTTTACATACATTCTACATTACAATCTGCAGTTTTCAATACATTGCTTCTAACCAATTTTGACCTTGACAAATAGGATCTTTCCGAAGAATTCTTTTCCAAGGAAGGAGAGTAACGGCAGAATATTCAAAAGGATTCTATTCCAAGCAATGGAACAATGAAATTTTCCCAACGGGTTCTATTCTAAGAAAAGGACCAGTAGAATCTTTCTAGGGTGTTATTTTCAAAGTGTGGGTTATTTAATAAGTAAGTGCAGAGCGAGAAAAAAGATCTCTGAGGGGTTTACATACATTCTACATTACAATCTGCAGTTTTCAATACATTGCTTCTAACCAATTTTGACCTTGACAAATAGGATCTTTCCGAAGAATTCTTTTCCAAGGAAGGAAAGTAACGGCAGAATATTCAAAAGGATTCTATTCCAAGCAATGGAACAATGAAATTTTCCCAACGGGTTCTATTCTAAGAAAAGGACCAGTAGAATCTTTCTAGGGTGTTATTTTCAAAGTGTGGGTTATTTAATAAGTAAGTGCAGAGCGAGAAAAAAGATCTCTGAGGGGTTTACATACATTCTACATTACAATCTGCAGTTTTCCCTGCATGCCATCTAACCAATTTTGATCTTGACTAATAGGATCTTCCCAAAGGATTCTTTTCTAAGGAAGTAAGTAATTCTATTTCAGCAGAATCATTCAAGAGGATTCTATTACAAACAAAGAAATTTTCCCAAAGAATTATATTCTAAGAAAAACCAGTAGAATATTTCCAGGGTGTTATTTTCAAAATGTGGGTTATTTAGCCAGTTAGTAAGGAGCGAGAAAAAAAAATAGCCCTGAGGGGTTCACATACATAATTCTACATTACAATCTGCAGTTTTCCCTGCATACCTTCTTAACCAATTTGGACCTCGACTAATGGAATCTTTCCAAAGAATTATTTTCTAAGGAAGGAAAGTAACAGCAGAATCATTCCTGAGGATTCTGTTCCAAAGTAAAGGACAATAAAATTTTCCAAAATTATTCTATTCTAAGAAAGGTGCAATATAATAATTCCAAAGATTTAAATATATGGATTGAACCAAAGTGAGGGTTATTTAGTCCGTAAGTATGATATGAAGTAAAAAAAAATGCTACAATGCTCATGTAACCCTTAAAGGGGCATAGGGTAACACCAAACGCCGCCAAAATGGCGATAAACTATATATTAAGGTTACCCCTTTATGTATCATACGAGAGTTTGAGTAACAAATTAAAATAACAGTTTTCCGTCCCATAGTTTTGTTCTCACACTGAAAATCTCTCATTATCTTCACATCAAATAACTTCTTGTAACAAAAGGAGCCATCCTCTCTTGCTCTTGAGCAACTGTGTGTGTGTGTGTTTCGATAGAAACTGCACAAAACCAACTGTCCCAAGGGTGTTGTAAATTACCTTTAAAGATGTTCCCACCTACGTAAATATTGTAGGGTATGAAAGTAAAAATGGCAACGGGAATCCATTTGAATGAAACAGAAATCTAATTGTTCTATGGAATGCTTAAGTGCCAGAAGCAAAACTCCCTGCAAAGAATTTGAGACTCATCTTTGCCTTTGTTTAAGAAAGAATGGCAGACGCTTTTCAACATGTCAGTGGAACTCTTAAGAAATACGACCTTCTCCACGGTTTGCGATTTACAAATGAACGGAGATCTTGTTAATTACATGTTGGTTTTATTAGTTTTTTTTATCTCACGGATCATGGTTCGTTTATATCTTACTTATCAAATTTTCACATAAAAATACATTATTACGAGTTATAATTGGCAGGTAGGGTTTTTAATATAGGACTGGGAGAGCAACACAACGAGCTATTGGTAACTGTCTGGGATCAGACCGGAAGGAAAAGGTCCAAGGACAATACCGAGGAAGGGTTTTCGGGGCACAAACAATCAAACCAGACCGTTTGCAAAGATTTTAATTCTGTCCACATTCTCTCGCATGATACATATCGGGGTTACTTTAAAATGTAATTTATTGCCACTTTACAGGACCGCAGGGACAATACCTCCAACTACATTTAACTTGACAGAAAATAACTCTCGCGTGTGGTTTGTTTTAAAGTCGAATTCTTTCAACTTTCCGAGCTGTGGTCGTCCATTTGGATGGTACTTATTTTAACCTCACACTGGACCATCGCCTATAGCCCGTCGTGTTGCTTCTGTATGACGTTTCTTAAACTACCTACCTACTGATCTCTATCCTTTTCACAATTACTTGACTTTGGTGTTTGGCACAGCTTGGGTAAATATAGCACTTGCACCATAAAATCCCAAAACAATCAACTTTTCCCTAATTGATGCGTATCAAGTTACAAGTAGGTACTTGAATTAATGTCGCACTGGAGCAGCACAACGTGCGGTAGTAGATCAAACTAGATATTTTAATAAACGTCGTACTGGAGCAGCACAACGAACCATTGACGACGTTCTGGGATCAATCCCGATCCGAGTACAACACCACGTAATTTTGAACCACGGTCAGATGACGAGGTCACATCTGAGCTGGCACCCCTACTCTTCGAACTTCCACACTATGAAATTCCAGTGAATTAAAGTGTTAACCGATAGATGGCGTGGTTGCATTCCCAGTTGCACATGCGTAGTTAACGGCTTCGCATCAATATCCCCATTTCTGGATAGTTGTTTCCGCAGTGCGTTGCATGGATTACTCCAGATCAGCACGAAAAGCAGTTATCCCATTTCTTCGGCCAACCAACCGGTTTAATGGTTAAGGTGTTAGCCTCAGATCGGAAGGTTCCCGGTTCAAATCCGGGTCAGTACACGTATGTTTGTAAGCGTATGGTGTAGAGGCGGATGGTGCACCTTAAATCTGTCGTGGCCGAAAGTCCTCACGTTGGGTTGGTGTGGAAGTTTGGAGAAAGGGGTGCCAGCTCAAGGGTTGTCTCGTCATCTGACCGTGGTTCAAAATTATGTGGCGTTGTCCTCGGATAGTTCCCTTTGGGGATTGTTCCCGAACCGTCGTCAATAGCCCGTTGTGTTGCTCTAGTACGTTAATTAAAAATTACCAATTACCAAATACCAATTTCTTCGCACCAAAGGGGAGCATGCTTCACAAATTTATTGCAGGATGGGATAGTGCTTCTCCAGGACAACGCTAGGCAACATGTTGCCAAGACCCTCGAGCTCCTTGTAAAATTTCGATGGGAGGTCCTGCAATATCCTCCTTACAAACCCGATATCTCCCCCATGTAATCCCCATATCTTCGGCCCCGAATGTCTGAAAGGTCAGAGGTTCACCTGTGACAAGGAAGTGCAGGACACCATGGAAAACTGGGATCGTCAGCAACACAGGAGTTTCTGCACTGAAGCCACTCGCTCCCTTCCTACGCGCTGGGATCAGTGTATCAATGTCAATGGCGATTATTTATAATTGTACTGTTCCACATGAACTGTAATTATAATATTGGTAGTAAAATTTCCTTACATATAACTGTAGTCTTCTTTTCATTTGGCACACTTTATATATTAGCAACAGAGAATTGCGTCATTCACCATGTGACCACTGACACATAATTTCAAACCCGACTACATAAAATTATTCATTATTCCGCCACCTGAAGAATTGAACCATAAATCTAGGTGTATTGTCTTCAAAATGGAAGCAAGTTTAGAATGTCTGCAAAACATATGTTCTAAACCAGTGCTCCCCAACCTTTTTATCGCCGCGGACCGGATCAGCGTTTGATAATTTTAACGCGGCCCGCTAGGGGGGGGGGACGTTGATTGTTTATATTTTAGATTGTTTTGATTTAATAATTTTAATTTAATTATATTTAAACATGCCTTCAAAATAAAATACAGTTGCACCAAAAAATTAATATAAAGTGATTTAACATTTTAACTCACTAGAACGTTAATTCAATAAGAACCCTGAGCTTGTTTCTTTGCTACGAAATGGTTTCATCTGGGAGTAATAGGAAACAATGACACCCGAAGTGTGTTGCTTAGTTCCACTGTATTCCGTTTTTTTTGTTTGGGTTGCTGTCACTTCAGAAAACCCTGTTTCACACAGAATAGGTTGTCGGAAATGGCTTAAGTGCTGTGGTGGCAATCTCAGGGTATTCCGCCATGACTTTAATCCAGGACACCGGCAAAGTTGTTGTCTCAAACGAAGTTTTAAGGCCGCCTTCATTTGCAATCTCCAGTAGTTGATCTTCTTCTTGCACAAACATGCTAGATTCGCCTGATTTGTTGACAAATGGGTCGCGGATCCATTCCTTACTAGTTCGTGGGTCTTTTGTGGTTGGGAAGTAGCGTTCGAACTCTTTTAAAAGCAAAGACAGGTGATCGTGCACTAACTGAAAGAATGAATGTTTAGGCTCAGTCTCGCCTAAAATACCCCCCACTAATGTCTGAAACATGTCCAAAATGCCTCTGTTCACGCGCCGTCCCCACTACTTCAGTGTGGCTATAAATGCAGCTACTTTGTCTGTCAACTTGAAAACAGTTGTCACATTTGTCAAAATTGGAAAATAGAGACATACAGAATTCAGAAATCATAATTGAAGCTCTAGTAACAGAGAAAAATTCAAGTTCTGATTTACCTCCTCCTAATATGAGTGGTCATTTCATAGATAAGAACCGCACAAACCCGAGAGAAATACACCATAGTAAATAAAATGGAAATAATTTATTGTTCCTTCGGCGGCCCGGTACCATTTGATCCACGGACCGGGGGTTGGGGACCACTGTTCTAAACGATCCAATGTATCTTCGGAAGTCTTGTTTCTGTAGAGTCCATGACTAATATTACTCTCGTGTATATATAATAGTTAAATATCCTTCGTATTTTTGAGGGGTTGGTTTTTTTTATATTTTAAGTAGGAAAGTGCCATATTTGGGCAAACTAAGAAATGCAACCCTAAGAAATGGCGTTGAAAAGGAAAAACGAGGGATTGGGAAAAAGAGTAATGGGATGAAAGTAGGTAATTTTTTTTTTAGTTAACGTCGTACTAGAGCAACACAACGGGCTATTGACGACGGTCCGGGATCAGTCCCTTAAGGGAAAGATCCGAGGACAACACCACGTAATTTTGTACCACGTTTCAGATGACGAGGACACATCCGAGCTGGCACCCACATTCCAAACTTCCATACCAGTACATTAAGGACATTTAAAGCCGCGGGAGATTTAACATGCGCCGGCCCCCTTTGTACTCGACGGTCTTTGGTTGGATTCGAATTCGCAACTCTCTCAACCGGGCTACCAAATTTTTCCTAGGAATTAAGGTTTAAGAATGACATGTAGAAACGCTTAGGCACAGTTTGACGAAAACAAGTTCTACAAGGTTTCACAAATCTATGTTGTATCAAAGGTGTGTATTACTTGACGCAATCACGAGACAACAGGACATTGCCTTTTTCCGACGACACTTAAAAATAGCAGTTCAACTGATTTATTGACAGTTTAGTCGCAACGGTAAAGCAGGTCATCACTCTGAAATTACACGCTTACACCTATTACAATGAAAACTCAAGTGTGCATTTTACACTAGGGACCCCCAACACACACGAAGCCTTTATGTTTGAGGAAGGGATGCGACATCGATGTCAATGTTTCCAAACATCGATGTTTTTTTAAAAAAAACTCGATGTATTGGAGTCGATGTTTTTAGGTTGTCGATGTTTCATTTTTAAATGAAAAAAGTACCGTTATAAAAATTTTAAAAATAACCAAGTAGCATAATTTTCATAATCAGCAAATTGAACATACTTTTAAACCTAAGTGGTCAAGGGAGAAGGGTCTGAAAAGTAGGGATGCGACATCGATATCGATGTTTTCTAAACATTGATGTATTGGAGCCGATGTCGCATCAATAGTTGCTAAACCCGATTTAAGAAATGGGGAAAAAAGTTTAAATACACTGAATTTTAAAAACATCGATGGTTTGGGGGCGATGCATTTTCAACATCGATGTTTTAATTTTGAACATCGATGTTTCAAAGCACCGATGTTTCGCTGTCGATGTCGCATCACTAGTTTGAGGACGCAGGCCTCAAACCTGAAAACATTTGGGGTCAAGTGGTTCGGATCCCTGGAACTTGGCGAAACTTGTTTTAGAACTCCCCTTTGTATATCCGCTGCTGCAATCTGGATAGAGAACCAAACACTGAGATTTTCTGTGACGTCAAAAATCAAATTGACCGATTGCCAGTTTCGCCACCAATGGTGAAACAAGTCATCGCTTTGACAATTAAAACCATAACTCTTAACAGTGATACACAACATCCACGAATCCTTCATGATTGAGGAGGCGGACTTTGAATCCAAAATATGTGGAGGCCAAGTTGTTATAGGGCCCTTGTACTTGACAAAACTTGTATATTCTCTGCTGCAGTCTGGATATGGTAACATCAGTTCAGATATGAAAATATTACACCTGGAGACTGGTCTTTCGACACAGGTGCTTTCACCAGAACACATCCACATCCACTAAACTGAATCAAACATCGAGATTTTCATGACGACACTAAAAAAAAAAGTTCAATTGCGTGTTTATCCGGCAATGGTGAAGCATGTTATCGCTTTGACCTTCCACGCTCACATCCATTTCAATTCAAACTCAAACGTGCGCTAAAAACTAATTCCTCTACAGCCACGAAATCACCAAGATCGATATCGTGGTCAGCTTTTCGTTAGGAGTGCTTTCACCGTAGAGAACCAGTTTCATCGTAAAGGCACCCATCTATCAAACACAGCTGAGAGATAAGAGCCCCGAAATCAAGTAACACAAATTGCATCTTTATTCACTTCAGGGAGAAATTACACGAATAAAAGGCTTGAATGCCGTCGTAAAAGCGAGAGACTATCACGACAGTGGCAGGTGTTGCAGTGAGATTCGTCTTAATTTGTAATCACGAAGAATCGAGACATTAAAATTTGTTGATAGTCCTTCACCCTATTATAATGAACTAGTATCTTTATGTGATATCAGCATATACCACGCAACTGCATATACGCACATCACAACCTTTAAATATATATATATATATATATATATATATTACCTGGCAGATGTTTCTTCAGGGATTGGATGACTGCTACCATTGGATACTACCAACCTCTTCAGACATTAAGTTAAATAAGGTGATAAATCATATGTATGAGTTCTATACACTTAGATGTGGAATATGGATCTAGTGCTCATCACGCATTTTACAAAACTGACAGTTCATTTGTTCTCTGTCAATTTTAGTCGAAAACTGTTGAATCACAGAACAAGCAAACACGTCATATTTTTATCAACTGGAGAAATGAAAACTTTACAATAATTTCTTTAAACTGATTCCGTTACTATGGTCATTCCTCTAAAACGATTCCCTTACTAAGATGATTCTTTTAAAGAGATGCCATTATTGTTATGATTAATTTAAAGAGATGCCATTATTGTTATGATTCCTTTAAAGATATGCTCGATTGATTGAATTTATAGAGTACAATGGACATGTTTGGCTAAGTTTAAAGTGATGTCACTACTATGATCAATTATTTAAGCTGATGGCATTACTCTGACTATTCCTTTCAACTGAAACCATAACTACGATCATTCCTTTGAACTGAATCCCGTGTTGTGACCATTCATTTAAACCGATTACCGTGCTATAACCATTGCTTTAAACTGTACCAATGACCATTCCTTTAAACTGATTTCATTCCTTCAAACTGATTTCATTCCTATGACCATTCCTTCAAACTAATTCCACTTAATTTATAATGACGTTCCGGTCAACTAATTTCACAACTATTATTCCTTCAAACTGTTTCCCTTACTATGATTCTTCATTCTTTAGGCTGATTTCACGAGAAATCATTTCCTTACCCTCTTTCTCCAATCGCATATTAAAAATAATAGCAATGGAACATATTTTAAATCAAGGTATACGCTGTTCTACGAAAAATATCGAAGCAAACTGACTTTGCAATTTTCTATCGTTTTTGTGGTGGCTGAAGCCCGTCAGTCACTTTCCTAGTCAATACAACACAATTCAAGAAAAACAATCTGTCGCAGTTCGCGACTTTCCTTTCTTCCCTCAACTTCTCAACGAGCGCCATTTTTCAAGCATTCCAGCACTTTTAACTTTTTAGACGCTGCTTTCAAGATAAACCAGCTGAGTCAACAATGGGCAAATGAATAGTTGGAAGCCGTATATAAATGGGAGTGTGATTTCCTGTAATTAAGACTTGGCGGATTCTTCAGAGAATCCTTATGAAAAAGAGAGAGAGATATGAGGTTTCTCTGGCGAAGAGCACGATCATAGTTTTCACTGTTTCACTGATATTTGAACTTGAGTGGGATGCTCTGAATCTAGGTTTCTTTCTGTGAAGTTCAGATATGCAGTAAAAATATTTCTTACAGCCATTTTGTTAAAAATATTTCTTACACCATTTTGTTAAAAATATTTTTCACACCATTTTGTTGAAAATATTTTTTACACCATTTTGTTGAAAATATTTTTCACACCATTTTGTTGAAAATATTTTGCACACCATTTTGTTGAAAATATTTTGCACACCATTTTGTTAAAAATATTGTGCCCACCATTTTGTTAAAAATATTTTGCCCACCATTTTGTTGAAAATATTTTGCCCACCATTCTGTTCCTCTGAGGGCGTAAACCCCATTAGAAAATAATCGATTATTTAGGTACATCAGGTTCTTGAAGACTATGCACACCTAAATATGTGCCTCTGTGAGGGCGTAAATCCCATTAGAAAAGAATAGATATATTGAGTACCTCAGGTTCGTGAAAACCATACACACGTAAATATGTGCCTCTGAGGACCTATATAAAAACCCTATTACAAAAGAATAGATCACTTGGGTACATCAGGTTCGTAAAGACCAGACACCTAAAGATGTTCCTCTGAAGATGCAAATCCCATTAGAAAAGAAAAGATAAATTGGGTACCTTAAGGTTCGTGAAGATCATACACACCTAAACATTTGCCCCTTAGAGGCAGTATCGGGGGTAATCAAAGCCAATTGTCGTCCAAACACAGTGATTCATAAATCGAACAGATTCTGAACCGTCAGAAACTTCTTTGCGTCCCAGTGTGTTGTCTACGTACAAGCAGAAAATCTCGAGCATATTGCTTATTCTGACAAAATACTAAAAATTCGTGAATTTTTTTGAAAGCGCAACTTTTTTTTCAGTTATTTTCCATCTTTAAATCTGGCAATTCTGGATCGAGGTTCAGGTACTACACGATTCTAAAGCGACTTGGAATCAAAAAGACAAGGATGCACGAAGTTGAAACAAAGAGACGTATTCCCTCCTCTACCGGACACTTTCCTGACCTTGATTTATTCTTTTTCAGTATTCAACATCCAGCCGGGAGCGAATTGTTTTTCTTCACCCAACAAACTTTCTGCCTATTTTACGTCCACCATTATCAAGGTTAGGAAAACAGGTTAAAAATAAATCGCCACAAGTTTACGACGTTTACCCAAATCTCGATAGCAAATTGTTCACGTAGATTGAAAAACAAGCGTTAAAACTCGTTCAACTCATCGTCTCCAGGGGACAGGAGGCAGAAACAATTCACCATAAAACTCCGCGAAACTAAAAAACATCGTGGATTAAAAAGAAAGCTTTAGGCGAGAATGGGAAAATTGCACGAACAGTTTGAGTTCTTGACCCTCTGGTAGGTTTTTTGATAGAGGAAACTAAAACATAATAAAATGGGGATTTTAATCCAATAGGGGGATGGGAAGGATGACTCTCGTAAAATATTCATTTGGCTATTTGTAACTGGATAGTTGGTATTTGCCCTACATACAAAGGTCTTAGGTCATCTTAAGATCCGAACTACTGATCTAAATATGGGTTAAGCAACTACTGAAACAAATATCAGCAACACAGATCTTTTGATTTTCAGGAGGGACAAGAAATAAATAACTCATAAATTTGAATTTTGCAAATTTTTATATACTTTTGCAACAGATTTCTCACTTTTTATGTTGGTTGGGTAATGTTTATGGTTTTTAGGTTAGATGTATTTTATGCCGAAATGACCATATTTGGGTAGAATGAATGACCATATATATTAGTTAAATCAAACAAGACAAACACAATTAAGGCCCGTGCGGCGCCACTGCGGCACCGAAGCCCAACTGGTAATTGTAATGGTAATTTTAGTTAACGTCGTACTAGAGCAACACAACGGGCTATTGACGACGGTCCGGGATCAGTCCCTTAAGGGAAAGATCCGAGGACAACACCTCGTAATTTTGAACCACGGTCAGATGACGAAGCAACACCTGAGCTGGCACCCCACTCTCCAAACTTCCACGCCAACCCAACGTGAGGACTTTCGGCCACGACAGATTTAAGGTGCACCAGCCGCCTCTACACCATACGTTTACAAACATTAATGCCCAGACCCGGATTCGAACCACGAACCTTCCGATCTAGAGGCTAACACCTTAACCACTATACCGGTTGGTCGGCCGGAAGCCCAACTATGCACACATATAACCGTGAAATGACGCACGAACTCATTTCGCGCCATTTGCGATTCATATTCTATCGAAGAAAATGTGTTTATTTCGCTTACTTGGTGTAAAAAAAAGTATATTTTGAAACAAAATAGACGTTACTGGATACAACCATTTATTAATTATTACTTATATTCCATTTGTTTGTGAAAAAAAGGTACTTCAGAACGGAGACTCATATGCGGCGACCGTGCGGCGCCGTGGGGAACTGCGGTACAAATTGCACGCAAGTTGGACGTGCGTTGCCCCAGTGGCGCTGGAGGCATGTGTACACTGCTACATTGGATCTAATGTATCACAGATCGCACTTGCGTTGCGGCAGCGGAGCCGCACGTTGAAAAACGGGATGTGTGCACCGGGTCTAGGTAGTGAAACTTCGAAACCGTCAGTGCGTTATTAAAGGTTAGATAATTAAGTAATAAAAGTTATTAGTGCGAAAACACATGCATATATACATACTGTACTCTGTACAGTAACCAGAATACAGCGAAAAATAAAATACATGTATGTACAAAGTATTTTAAGTTCGCAAACGTGTTTTTTTATCATTCGTTCATATGCAATGGATAGGGGAGGGGGTGTTATTTAAGGTTTTTGCATTAATCCGTCCATTCGATTAACCATCACGGTCACTTCCCTGACGGTTAATCGAAGTTTCACTGTAATAGCAAAACACAAAGTTATAGCAACACAGTTATACACAAAACAATAGCAAAACACAAACACAAAGTTAGTTGAGTTTTATGGCGCATTGGCTATATTTGGCGAAGCTCCGCCAATCACAAGACATTAATGGATTGTTGGTTTTATGGTAATGGTAATGGTAATTTCTAGTTTACGTCATACTAGAGCAACACAACGGGCTATTGACGACGGTCCGGGATCAGTCCCTCAAGGGAAATATCCGAGGACAACACCTCGTAATTTTGAACCACGGTCAGATGACGAAGCAACACCTGAGCTCGCACCCCACTCTCCAAACTTCCACGCCAACCCAACGTGAGGACTTTCGGCCACGACAGATTTAAGGTGCACCAGCCGCCTCTACACCATACGCTTACAAACATCCATGCCCGGACCCGGATTTGAACCAGGAACCATCCGATCTAGAGGCTAACTTGGTTTTATGGGGTGAAAGAGGTAAAGGTATTTTTATGACGGAAGCCCAGATTTTACACAAGCTGCGCTAAACCACCAAGACGCTATGTCAAGTAAAATACAAACATACTATGTTTAGTGGGTTTTAGGGCGCAATGATCATATATGGCCAATATTCGCCAAATACAAGAGACAATTAAGAGGCATTCAAACACTTTCAGATAAAAAAATGTCGTGAAAAATAAAAGGGAAAAGAGAGTAGGTAGTTTATTAACGTCGCACTGGAGAAACACAACGGGCTATTAGCAACGGTCTGGGATCAATCCCGGCAAGATTGATTAAAATTATAATTGGTTGATAATTTTAAAATAACGTCGCACTAGAGCAACACAACGGGCTATTGACGACGGTCCGGGTTCAATTCTCTAAAGCAAAGTACCGAGGACAACACCACGTCATTTTGAACCACGGTCAGATAAAGAAGCAACAACTGAGCTGGCACCCCACTCTCCAAACTTCCACATCAACCCAACGTGAGGACGCAACGCAACGGGTCATTGCCGACAGTCCGCGATTAATCCCGAAGGGAAAGATACTAGGACGACACCACGTAATTTTAAACTACGGTCAGATGACAAGTCACACCTGAGTTGTCAAGCTCCTTTCCAAAGCTCCACACCACTCCAACCTGAAGACATTTGAGGCCTCGACGTATTAAACGTGCACCAACCCCCTTTGTACATGACGGTCTTTGAATGGATACGAACTCGCACCTCTCCCGTTGATAGACCGTTAGGGTTCCGACTGGACTACTTCGACCCTTATTTTACTTGTAGTTCCAAGTATTATAAAATCTCGTTATCAATCAGGGCGTGACAACAAATTCGAAGAAAGAAATGGCATTTTGAACACGATTAATTTTAGATGGCAGATAAAAGAATCACGTCCATAAATATCTTTAATCTTCGACCCGGGCTGGAGGAAGACTAGGCTATCCTTTTAGTGACCCCACAAACACCCGTTTCTGTCAAGCTAATCTTTTTCTATCGATGTCTTTTGACCTCCTATACACACTACATAAGGTGACATACGACAGTACTCACGCCCAAATGGCATCAGTTCCAAATGCGTCTGCCTTCTTTTTGCCTATTCGACCACTTTTCTCGCGTGAATTTTCGTGGAATACAAAAAATACGTGTCGAGGGTGTTCTATCAAACAGGGGCAGAGGCATACTTAACCTCCAGTAAGCTTCTGAACTTTTACCGGGTCAACTTCCAGGAAAACTCCTGACACGACTTCAGACCTCGCGCTGTTTAACGTGATTTGCGTGCCATTTAGTGATTTTTTTTTTGCAGCAAATAACGCTCTCGTACCCTACTGCGGAGTTTTCAGGGTTAAACCTGGCAGCACAGCGGGTAACACTTCGTGCGAAAATTTTGCACGCCATTCCCAAACGAAATCATCGAAACGTTTTTAAGTTATACATGCATTACCATAGTGCGGACAAGCCATGCAATGCCTTCACGATACTGACAGAGTTGCTTAACTCTCCAAAACGTTTCGAAGAGACATATTTCCGATCATTTTATGATGGTAAGAACAAGATCTGCTTAGATTTTTCGAATGACGAGATATCTCGCCCTCATCTAGATAATATCGCTAGTGACGAGGTACCTTGAAGGAACAACCAGCAGGAGGGTTAAAAGGTTATACCATATTAAAAGGTTATACCATAGTACGACAAGTCATGTTATGCCTTCACGATACTAAAAGCGTTGCTTAATCGTCCAAAAGGTTTCGAAGATATATCTCGACTGTCAGGATATTGCCGACTATTTTATGATGACAAAACAAGATCTACTTAGATTTTTCTAATGACGAGATATCTCGCCCTCATCTAGATAATCATCTCGCTAATGACGAGGTACCTTGAAGGAACTACAAGCATGAGGGTTAAAAGGTTATACCATAGTGTGTTATACCATATTAAAAGGTTATACCATAGTGTGTTATACCATATTAAAAGGTTATATCATAGCGTGTTATACCATATTAAAAGGTTATACCATAGTGTGTTATCCATATTAAAAGGTTATATCATAGCGTGTTATAGCATATTAAAAGGTTATACCATAGTGCGGCAAGTCATGCAATGCCTTTACGATAATAAAAACGTTGCTTAACCGTCCAAAAGGTTTCGATATCTCGACCGTCAGGATATTGCCGACTATTTTATGATGGCAAGAACAAGACCTGCTCAGATTTTTTCTAATGACAACTTCACAGAAGAGAGAAATACATCCAGGGTGGAACTATTTGTGTTTGGCACAACGCTTGTGTTCTTGTAACCGGAATTTCAAAGCTCGTATGTCTTGCCCAACAGAACCTGTACCACCTGTGCACTATACAGGATATATCGTATACACAAGAGATAGTATTCCCCACATGTCGGAGGTTTGAACCAGATTCTTAACCTCATCCAGACAACCTCTACGGGGGTATCACGTTAGCAAAACTGACCAGATCATGATAAACGAGATATATCGTCAATAAAAGAAGCTGACCAAATCTTGATCTCGTCATCATCCAAAAATCGGCAAATCGTGGTGACGAAATATGTCATCAGCAAAATTGGTCTGATCTTATTAAACGAGATATCTCGTCTTTTGTCATTTAACGAGATTTTTCATCATTTACACATTGCTAGCGCAACGGGCAGAAAAACAGCTATGGCCAAACAACAGCATCGTAACAATCAACAGAAGCAAACGCTCAGAAAGCGTTGGGTTGGTTGTTTAAGGGGTCTTAAGACGCAAGTGCCATATTTGGCCAAGCTGCGCCAAACCAGGGGAGTTGGAACTACAATATACTTATCTTATCGCCCATCTAGAGCCCTTCAGGACATTCGCCACGTAAGGGGTTAACAGGCTAAAGTGTGTCAGAAGTTTAAGTAGAATACAGGGAAAATTACAATCATGCGAATAATTTTCGACTAACTTACAATCACAGCATTGGAAAATACTGTGATAACCATGGTAAAAAAATCATTTTTCGAACTAATATGCTGTGTATGAATTTTCAGTTCCTTTGGTGTTCCGAGGCGTGAAAAAGGTTACGAAGCATTGACTCGGGTCAGAGCAATCAATTGATCCGACCGCGAAGTTGTAGCACGTGGTGGAAATGTGCGTGATCCTTTGTAACCGAGCGGCAGAGAAATATTAAACGCTACACACATCCATACGTGAGAGTGCAGAACTGTTTATCGGAAACCGGTTGGCCCCGTATGGAAGTGGCGAACCCAATTATCCACTGGTGACATTGAAGTGACCCACTTTTGGACTGTCAGTTATTTACCTGCGAGAATCCAAGCGAAATCGAATTCAAACTGTTTCACACAAATGGTGTATTAATAAGTTTGTTGGTTTGTTTTTATGGGGCGAAAAAGAGAGCCATATTTGGGCAAGTTGTGATTACCGCATTTAATTAAGAACTCACGGGAGCGACGCAACTGGTTAGCGGTGACGGTCGGGAACAAACACGAAGGGGAAAATCCTAAAACAATACCACGTAATTTTGAATCACGGACAGATGACGAGGTCACACCTGAGCTGAAACCCCACTCTCTAAACTTCCGCACCACGCAAACGTGAGGACGTTTGGGGACGACAGATTTAATGGGCACCAGCCACCTTGTATATGAAGGTTTGTCTTGGGTTGGATTCAAACTCGCAACCTTCCGGTTGATAATCCGTTAATCATCTTACAGATCAAGAGCGGCGCCCATAGACAAACAAGACAGACAATGTCAAGTAATGGACAAGGTTCATCCTTTTGTGGTTATATGGCGCACGGGCCATACTTGATTAAGATGCGCCAAACACAAGACAGCTGGTCCGTTGATAAAGATTTATTCTGC
This sequence comes from Metellina segmentata, assembly GCA_947359465.1. Classification (NCBI taxonomy): domain Eukaryota; kingdom Metazoa; phylum Arthropoda; class Arachnida; order Araneae; family Tetragnathidae; genus Metellina; species Metellina segmentata. The sequence goes on from OX375880.1 coordinate 43,128,434, forward strand.
GCCAGAGACGTATAGATATTCAAATTTTAAAACAGTCTAATTTCATTGTTTCTTCGAGGCTCGTGCTTTCTGAACGGCAATGTTCCGTAATAACGGACCGACGTTAAACAGAAACCGGCAGTTAAAAGAGTGACGTTTAATCGAAGTGTCACTGTATTATGGCAACTAAACAAAATGCATGAATGAAAGTTGTAAAATTCTAAAAAAAAAATAAGATCTACATTTGACAAAAGAAGTAGACTTTAAACTCGCGTGATATCATAAAAAGTCAAGTCCAGAGCATCTCGGAATCGGTTGACACTGAAACCAGGTTGTCGCACTGAGAAATAACAGCTACTAAAACTGCATCCGATTCCATTCCTTTATCCTTCCATACCAAACAATACAGATCGATCAGAAATAATGGGACACAGCCTACTTCATAACCTCTGGAACGTTGCGTTCTTGGATTGATCTATTGTCTCTTAATTTGCCTCGGTTCTAAGCATTGTCGATTTAAACTTCCGATTGCCGTTTCGATAGCCTCATTTCGAAAGCAAGGACATCGACGATCCTATCGCGTCCCCATCAAAACAACCAGGACAAATCGATGAAATTAACAGGCGCGTCGTGTATCAGTATTTAGGCCGAGGTAGGTATTTTAATTAACCTCACACTGGAGCAACTCACCGGGCTATTGGAGACGGTCCAGGATCAACCCCGAAATTAAAGAGTCGAGGACACCAGGTAATTTTGAACTACGGTCAGATGATGAGGTCACTCCTGAACCGACATCCCACTCTCCAAACTTCCACACCACGTCAATATGAGGACATTTGAGGCCACGAAAAATTCAACGTGCACCAGATACCATTGAACACGGCGGTCTTGAGTTGGCTACAACCCTACGATTGCTAGTCCGTTGTTTTTCCAACTGGGCGAATCCAGCACGGAGGAAAGAGTACAGAAAGATCTCTTGGGTATCGTGGGAACGTGACCACGTGTTTACCCCAGAAAGTATATATAAACTCCAGGAGTAAATAATAGATCACAAGTGTACCTAGGATTCGTGAAGCCGGTACATGCCTAAAGATATGACTCTGAGGGACAAAAATAGGGACAAGGTGTATGAAGAACTTCCTCCGAAACCTCTGAACTTTAACCACCTCATGTATCCCCAACCCTGAGAGCGTAAAGCATTAAGCACCAGAAGAATTGAAAGCAGAAAACACATAAATTCAATTTGACTTTGATGGTGGATTTGGGTTTAATGATGCAGGTAAGTATTTTATTCAACGTCGCACTGGAGTAACACAACGAGCTATTAGCGACATTGCAGGAACAAACCAGAAGGGAAAAGATTCGAGAACACTTCGTAATTTTTAACCACGGTCAGATGACGTTGGAGTAATGGATCGATTATCTCTTAAGTGGTCTTCAGAACTAAACATCGTCAATCTACATTCGATTTTCGTTTTGAAAGTCTGATTTCGGACCCCCCCCCCCGAAGATCTCATCAGGTCCCCATTGCTATCACGCCTCAGACATGAACCTCCTCATGACAAATCGATGTCCTTTTCGGCCGGATTTCGAAACCACCCATGCGAGGCCCAGCAAAAACAGGGCCAAGGGCACGTGCAAGAGGGACTCCCTCCTAAACCTCTGAACTCCAACCACCTGTATCCCCAACCCTGAGGGCGAAAAAAGCACTTTCTTGGTCATTGTTCCTCTTCTCAAGAGTATTTATATCGCGTCTTTTACCTTCCTTTTCCCCAACTTCAAGTTCTGCTCTTACTTTTATTTTCTTTGATGGCCCTTAAAAGAGAGAAACCGATTCTTCTGCAAGAATAGGTGGTTGCGCCCTTCCATTTTTAGTGATTCACGCACGCCAGTTAATTGGCAAAAAAGCAGACACGTTTTTCGCTGTAAATCCACGAGACGTTTCAAGGTCAGGTGCCATCGACGTCAAGTTTTAAGTGGTGTTTGCGGAATGAATGCATCACAAACTCCGAGACGGAACTGATGATACAGGAATTCTTGCAAATAACCACGAAAGGGATTTATACATAGCGCGAACAACTTACCACAAATTTGTATTCAGTGTAATGAGTCGTGTTTGAGTCATTTCTATCGTAAATTTATCATTTTGAGTTTGTAGAATGCATCAATCCAACGATGGAACTGATACAGGAATCCTTGCAAATAACCACGAAAGGGATTTATACATAGCGCGAACAACTTACCACAAATTTGTATTCAGTGTAATGAGTCGTGTTTGAGTCATTTCTATCGTAAATTTATCATTTTGAGTTTGTAGAATGCATCAATCCAACGATGGAACTGATACAGGAATCCTTGCAAATAACCACGAAAGGAATTTACAGCATCTAAGTTGTTATCGTAAATTTAAATTTAGCATAATTAATCACGTTTGAGTCATTTCGATTGTAAGTTTATCATTTCGGTTTGCAGAATGCGTCGTTCCAGCGACGGAACGGAAGACTATGAAATAACCACAAAAATAATTTGCAGGATGGAATAACTTGCTATTTCAAATTTAGTGTAATGAATGATGTTCGACTCATTTCCATTATAAATTAATTATTTCGGTTTGTGGAATAAATCAATCGAGCTATGGAACTAATCTTGCAGGAATCTTTGTAAATTAGCCACGATAAAAGTTTATAGCATCGAATAATAATTTAATATCTCAAATTTATATTTTTAATGAAATGAATCATGCAGTTAGAAAAACCAACAGTAACGCTCCTGCCCTGTTTGGACAGAATAATGCAAAATTTGCTTGAAACAATCACCAGTTCTCGGCAAGAAACTGTTTTTCCTACTTTGATCTTATTCCCCTTGGATTAATAAGGCACTTTTATTTCGTCGTTCACAAAATCGACCCGATATGTATACACTGCGATATGAATACACTGAAGTGCCCAAAATCATGGGATAGCGATATGCAAATATACAGATGACAGTTGCATCACAAAAGAAATATATAAATAGACATTTCACTGTCAGGGCTTTTATTTGCACTCAAGGGATTCATGTGAAAAGTTTTCTAACGTGATTATGGCCGCACGACGGGAATCAACAGAATTTGAACGCGGTATGCTATTTGGGAACGCAAGGGGCATTCCATTTCCGAAATTGTTAGGGAATTCAACATTCCTCGATCCAGTGTCAAGAGCATATATAATTGAGAAAACATAATTTCAGTCATAACCTCCCACCATGGACAACGCAGTGGCCAAACGAGTCTACTTAATGACCGAGACCAGCGACATGTACGTAGAGAAGTCAGTGTTAACAGACAAGCAACATTACGTAAAATAACAGGAGCAGATAAAGTGGGACGAACGACAGACGTTGCCGTGAGGACATTGCAGTGAAATTTGGCTGGAAAAACGTTGTTTGGTCAGATGAGGCACGATTCCAGTTGTTAAGAGCTAATGGGAGGGTGATTCGAGTGTGGCGCAGACCCCACGAGACAGTGGACCTAAATTGCCAACAAGGCACTGTGCAAGCTGGTGGTGGCTCCATAATGGTATGGGCTGTTTTTACGTGGTATGAACTGGGTCCTCTGTTCAAACTGAACGAATCATTGATTGTAAATGGTTACGTTCAGCTACTTGGAGACCATTTGCAGACATTCATGGACTTCGCGTACCCAAACAATGATGGAATTTTCCAGGATGACAAAGCGCCATGTCACCGAGCCAAAATCCTTCGCGATTGGTTTGAAGAACATTCTGGAGAATTTCAGCGAATGATTTGGCCACCTAGATCGCCAGACATGAATCCCAGCGAGCATATATTGGACGTGATCGAAAGGTCAGTTCATGTACAATATCCTGCACCGACAATACTTTCGCAATTATGGAAGGCTGTAGAGGCAGCATGGCTAAATATTTCTCCAGGGACTTCCAATGTCTAGTTGAGTCAATGCCAGGTCGAGATGCTACACTTCTACGGGGAAAGGGAGGTTTAACATATTAAAATGTATCCCAAGACTTTTGGCACTTCAGAGAATCTTGTAATTAGCAAAATTGTATAGCAGACTAAAAAAAGAAATAAAAAATTTTAACTGGAGTTATTTAGTTTTTTTTTTCTATCTCCAAGACCGTAAAGACAGAGTAAAAACTTCAACAGATTTGAAATTCTTCGGAAAATTTCACATTAGATCGATACCTAAAACATGATTTTCTTTAAATAAATAATTTTTTTAATTGAATATATCTTGTATTTTCGCAAGAGATTGTGAAGTCACGTCAACGTTCCAAAAAAAAAAAAAAACAGATTACTTTTCCTGCACTCTTACGATTTCAGCGAAGGAAATCATCCATAGATATAATTCTCTTACGTGGCACGCAAAAAAGACGTTATTTGTTACAAAGTTTTGGCAACACTGTGCGATTGTTTGTTTACCAAGAAGTCCCGCGCATCAATTGAATTTATAGCGTTATCGGATACAATTTTATTGAAAAAAAATTAATATTAGTCGAACTGTTGCAGCTTATAAACGACATGCTGGGTATTCGATTTCCAAAGCAGCGCTCACATTTCGAGTCAAAATTTGCTCAGTTTTAATTTGAATTCCAAATTGTTCGAGTTTTGATTCTAGAGGTACTGTATAATTTTTCTGTTGTACAACAAATTTATTTTTGAAAATTATTTTTTTGGAATATAATTTTTTGAAAAAATGTCTTCATTGATTCGAGCGAAGCGAGCAAGGTTCGAGCAGCGAACCAATGAGGATTGCAAAGTAATCCTCCGGGGGTCGGCGAGCGTTAGCGAGTAGGGGGCTGGCCCCCTAGTAACAAATAAAACACATTTTGACTCGCATTGTTTAATTTTTTTTGTAAAATAGGGATCGTTAAAGATTGAAAATTTCAACGGATTTGAAGTCTGCGGAAAATTTTACATTAGATATATACCCTTATACATTTAATTTTCTTTTAATAAATAAATTTTCAATTAAATATTTATATTTCCGCAAGAGATTGTGACGTCGCGCCGATTGGATCTCAATTCGAAATTGGCCGCATTTGGCAACGCCGTGATGGCTGTTATCCAATAGGCTACGAATTCCCATTTGGTTTGTTTCGCAAACCAAAAGGGAATTTGTCTTAATAGAGATTTATTAGTTTTTTGTTCTCCCTTGAGCCTACGTTTTCGACCCTTTTGGAATTGTTAAAGGCAACGCCGTGCTGGCCACACAGTGGCTAGTATGATGTACCAACTCAGGACGTGTCCTTTAAAAACCCCAGAGATGACTCCTTAAGTTGCTCTCTTAAAGCTTTTTCATTTGACTGCCCACAATGCCTGGTGATAATTACAGGTAGAAGCGGTCACAGACCCGTAATCTCAGACGTTGTGACACTGGAGGCGTTTTTGAGTGGACGGCGAAAACCATCGATGCCTTAAAAAGGGATAGATCGTAATCTAGACCGCTGTTAATGTTAAGACACCGAAGGATACAGACAAATTTGGTATACGCGGATCACTCGAATTTTTATGGCAGAGGCCGGGTTTGGCTACGATGCGCAAAACTATCGGTAACTTCAATTAAATCTTTGTGATTTATCCATAAATTTAATACTGATAGTCAAAATTGAACATATTAAATTGCATACATAAAAACATTTCCCAGATCAATTTCTGGATAAAATTATAAAAACTTGTCTGATATAAATAAAAACAGATTTGGATGAGGAGGATCAGTTAATAAATCATTAAACCTTAATAAATTATCAAATAATTAAAAATAAATTTAGTGATCCTCCTCATACAAAGGGTTGGTAGCACTAAAGGGGTCTCTCGAATTTTGACAGCTAAGCGGGTCAAAACGTAAATAAAGTAATCGCAGTTACAGTTAAATTACAGAGCTCGTAGTGAGCTTATAAATAAAACTAGAGGGCCCACCCCCTGCTCGCTTCGTTCGCATCAATGAAATCATTGTTTTCAAAATATGATATTCCAAAAAAAAAACATTTTTGAAATATAAATTTGTTGTACTACAGAAAAATTATACACTACCTCTGTAATCAGAACTCGAACAATTTGTATTTCAAATGAAAGCTTTGAGCAAATTCCGACTCGAAATATAAGTGCTGCTTTGGAAATCGAATACCAAACATGTCGTTTGTAAGCTGCAACAGATTCAACTAATATTAATTTTTCTTTCAATAAAACTTAATCTGATAATGCTATAAATTTAATTGAGGCGCGAGGCTTCGTGGTAAACAAACAAACGTACAGTGTTGCCAAAAAGCGATAACAAATAACGTCTTTTTTGCGTGCCACGTAAGAGAATTATAGATTGAGGCTTTGACTTACTTAGGCTTTGGCTCACAACTTAGAGTTGAAAGGCCAATGTTTACGTTTTTATCTGTCAAAGTGGACGTGGCATGATCAGATGATGCTTTGTTTACATATATTATAGTTCATTTTAACTTATTTCTTATTTGAGTTAAAGTAAAAAGTTACATCACTGGAAAGGTCTTCAATAGGAGATTTCAAAATACCAAATCACAAAAATCGATAGTTTGAAGGTATGTAGTGTACTGACTCCTTTTAACTCGTTCGCTGCCAAAGCTGATATGGTGTGTTGATAATTATTGCCCCGCTGTAGAAATGGATTTTTCTCAGAAGCCAATACTAGACACGCTAACACCAAAATAGATTGTCGAAAGCTCAGCCAGCAAATTTGCAATTTCATCATCTGTTAGAAGATTATCAGACAGCAGTTTTCTTTTTTGGGGCCTTGAAGTCCCTACAGAATTAATCGGCTCTACAACACGTATTACAGTATACCTTAACAACTAGCTTCTAACCTCTACTCCACGCCAATACTACGCCAACACCTAACATAATGCCAACTGAAGCGGAGAATAAATGCCGAGGCGCAGCTCTTCCCGCGCGAACGCGTGACCGGCTACTGATACATCGTTTTGCACCACGCGCTGGCACGTGATTGACTCTTTAGCATTGACGCCACATTACGCGCTGCCGCGAGATAGGTAGCGAAAGTGTTAAGGACAGTTTAATCTAGACCATATAAAAAACATAACCTTTAAAGTCTATTATTTTAACCCTCCAAGTGTTTTGAAGAGATTTCGTTCAGTATCTGGTCAGTTTTGCTAAGGACGAGATATCTCGTTGAGATAAAACTGCTCCGTTACTCCAAGGGGTAATGAAGATGCAAGTAGAAAAAACAAATTGTCCACTGCCCACAATTGATGACATTTTGGAACAGGTTTTTACACCATAGGCAGGCCACTACAGAGGAGTTGTTTACCCAAAGATAAATCTCCAGGAGGGAAAAAATCTTACACACAAATAGCTTTCCGTATACATAACCCTGAGTGCTACGAGATTTCCAAGACAATTATTTCCCCCAAACATGCATAATGCCTAAATAGCAACCTTGCGATAGATTATGTTGGGAAAAAAAAGATCAAAACTTTAGTCAAGCAGGGAAAATGAAGATTTCAGACCAGATATATGCGGGCTAACCCCTCAGAAGTGTTCTAAGCACCGATGTTCAGACTAACGAATTTCGAACACCAACTCAGAGAATAGAATATTACAGTAACCTTGATTTATCACGCTTCTTGGGTACGAAAGTGCGTAATAAACCGATTCTAGATCATAAATCGACGTTATTTTTAACGTCGAATGGCAACAACGAATATAAACAGTAGTTAGTTTAACCTTTAGACTACGGCTATAAATATAACTGAAGCGATTCGTATAACTTTCGAGGTATAACATTCGCTGTACCGGCCATAGTCTAAATTGTTTCTTTGCACGATTCTTATAACTTTCAAGCTACAACTGCTTGTGCCGGCCGTAATCTAAATTCTTTTTGGCGCGATTCGTATAACTTTCAAGGTACAACTACTGTACTGGTCATATTCCAAATTCTTTCATGGCACGATCAAAGTACAACTGCTGCACCGGCCGAGGTCTAAATTCTTTCTTGAAGAGATTCGTATAATTTTCAAGGTACAACTGCTCCGAGCCATATTCTAAATTCCTTCTTGGCGCGATCAAGCTACAACTGTTGCACCGGCCGAAGTTTAAAGGTTAACTCAAAATTTGCAAATCGGAGATCAATGTGCTTGAATGGGAGACACACAGAAAATAATTCGTTGGGTAGGGTTTTACAGCGCAAAGGACAAAGCTGCGCAAAGCAACGTGAAGTAAAAGGTCAGTGGACATACGCTCGCACATACAAAGAAAGCTTTACTGACACAGAACAGAGAAATACACCAATGGAGAAATAGAACCTGCATTCCCTGAAACTAAAACAATTATGTTATATCACACAGAAGCGTATATAGGATTTGATAGTAATAATGTGAGCCATAAGGACCTAAGGTTTTAGGTGTAAAAAACAGAGACTTTCGAGAAGGCTGTTTCTGGAAAAGAAGACAACTATTTTTTTTATTTCTTACAATTTCAATTCATGCTTTAGGTGGTTATCAGAGAACTGCTGAACATTAAAGGTTCCTTATTGTAGAAGCCCACAGCTCTCAAGGGAGCCGCGAAAAACGAATGCAATAAGTGATAAAAATAAATGATAAAAATATTCAAATGCTGAAAAACGACTTTAAAATAAAAGTAAATGAAGTAAGGACCTTGAATTGCATATACGATGTAGATTGCTATTCATGTGAGTATGTTAAATAAGTATGACCAGCACCAGAAGTACCTTTTGTCTGCATGATATAAGACGGACAGAAATTTGGGGCAGGTATTTTAATTGACGTCGCTCTGTAACAACACACTGGGCTATTGCCGACGGTATGGTATCAATCCTGAGAGAAAGATTCAAGAACACATAATTTTGATTCACGGTCAGATGACGCAGAATTTTGGGATTTTATCTAATGCAATTCGTTAAACATTGGATTGTCATGGAGCATAACATTTTTCTCGAATGGTCGATTCAAAGTCCTTGAAGGGAATTGGGAATTTCGATAAGTTAAAGGGCAAGGTTCTTGTTTTGTAGAACTCCATTTCCTTCAGCACCAGTCAACTCCTGAAGCTACACCTTCAAGTCCACTGTCGTTGGTTCGAAATCGAAACCCAATCAAGTAAGAGGTCAACTAAGTAGCATTTGCTGATGAAAAAGCCGAATTCAATCGCAGAACTTAAGATTCAGCGGAACAGGAAGGTCGCGTCCTTGGACTCGTGACCAGAATATGAATGTCCTTGGTTAGAGTGAGACAAGACGATTTTTGAAAACATCTCTTCGGTGTCCGTAATAACACAGAAAGTTGGTTGGATTTCATAGCACTACGGTCATATTTCGGATGAGTGTATATTCCATACAAATCTGCACAGTTTGACTAATCCACACAAACTTTGGTACACTTATACTTTAGAACAGTGGTCCCCAACCCCCGGGCCGCGGACCGGTACCGGTCCGTGGATCAAATGATACCGGGCCGCCCAAGGAATATTAAATTATTTCCATTTTATTTACTTTGGTGTATTTATCTAGGGTTTGTGCGGTTCTTATCTATGAAATGTCCACTCAAATTAGGAGGCGGTAAATCAGAACTTGAAATTTGTTCTGTTACTAGAGCTTCAATTATGATTTCTGAATTCTGTATGTCTCTATTTTCCAATTTTGACAAATGTGACAACTGTTTTCAAGTTGGCAGACAAAGTAGCTGCATATAAAGCCAAACTGAAGTTGTGGGGAAGGCGCGTGAACACTGAACACAGGCATTTTGGACATGTTTCAGACATTAGCGGGGATTTTAGGCGAGACTGAGCCTAAACATTCATTCTCCTAGTTGATGCACGATCACCTGTCTTTGCTTTTAAAAGAGTTCGAGCGCTTCGTGGATATTTTGTGATTGGGAAACCACAAAATACCCACGAACTAGTAAGGAATGGATCCGCATCCCATTTGTCAATAAATCAGGCGAATCTAACATGTCTGTGCAAGAAGAAGATCAACTGCTGGAGATTGCAAATGAATGCGATCTTAAAACTACGTTCGAGACAACAACTCTGCCGGTGTTCTGGATTAAAGTCATGGCGGAATACCCTGAGATTGCCACCACAGCACTTAAATCCCTATTGCCATATCCGACAACCTATCTGTGTTAAGCGAGGTTTTCTGCAGTGACAGCAACCAAATCAAAACGACGGAATAAACTGGACATAAGCAACACACTTCGGGTGTCATTGTCTCCTATTACCCACAGATGAAACCGTCTCGTTCCAAAGAAGCAAGCTCAGGGTTCTCATTGATTTAGAGTTCTAGCGAGTTAAAATGTTAAAGTCACATTATATTCATTTTTTGGTGTAAACGTATTTTATTTTGAAGGCATGTTTAAATACAATTAAATTAAAATTATTAAATCAAAACAATCTAAATTATAAACAATCAACGTCTCCCCCCCCCTCAGCGGGCCGCGTTAAAATTATCAAACGTTGATCCGGTCCGCGGCGATAAAAAGGTTGGGGAGCACTGCTTTAGAACACCGAGAAAAACATATGAGACCAATCTGTTGCAATGACAATTGGCACACAGGTAGTTCTAAAAGTGCCTCTCGAAGCTAAGCCCCTGACTAGCAACATATTTTCGGTGTCCGTAATAACACAGAAAGTTGATTGGATTTCATAGCGCTAGGGTCAGATTTCGCTTAAGCTGCGACGATGACAAGACGATCATCAAGTGATGGACATACACAAGGAAAACTTTACTGATACTAGAAAAGTACTCCTAGGGTAGAACCTGCGCCACATACGACTCTATATACAGAGAGAATTCAGCTGAATTTAATGTCTTTAAACACGATGATGGTGTTAGCTTATACTAGCTGAATACCCCGGCGTTTCTCGGGTTTCAAATATCACCGTGACATCTAAAGTATGACCGCAACATTTCCTTGCGTTAACTTCAAATACACCTCTGTAAAACGTGTTTCTTCCGCGACAGCTAAAAACATAACCGCGAAATTTCCCTGCGTTCTCAAATACACAAACCCTGTAGAACGTGTTTCCTTGTCCATGTCCATTTATTGCAGGAAAACAAACTTGAGATTTAAAAATTGGGGCTTCGAGGGACATTTTAGAACTACCTGTGTGCCAATTTTCATGGCTGAAGATTGATCTGATATGTTTTTCGCAGTGTTCTAAAGTATAAGTGTACCAAAGTTGGTGTGGATTGGTCAAACTGTGCAGATTTGTATGGAATATACACACATCCTTTTTTATACATAGATAAAAACTCCGTACCACAGACAAAGACAGCAGTCATTTTAAAACTTTTAAGTGATTAAAAACCTAAGATGCGAAACAAGTAAAAAAAGCGAAATATTTCAATTAAAAGCTAAACTCTAAAGCTGTTTTCTCTTTTGACGTGTTCGACTGATAGGAAAATCAAAGTTTATGAAAAATCAAACGACTAGCAATTACCTTAAAGACAGTTTGTTTCATTAAAACCAGGCTGAAAGTTAATAAGGTCGTTCCTAAGCTATAAAAATTTCCTACAATTGGAGCTTTCTCCGAACCCAAGAAATCTCATTAAAATCATATCTCGACTGGTTAGAAAAGAAATATTTATAGAATGAGTAGCGATTGACGTTAAGACAGTTTGTTTCATTAGTTAGAACCTGGCTCAAAGTTAATAAGGTCGTTCATAAGCTTTAAAAATATCCTACAATTATATCTTTCTCCGAACTCAAGAAATCTCATCAAAGCCATATCTCGACTGGTTAGAAAAGCAATTTATTGAATGAGATGCGATTGATGTTAAAGACAGTTTGTTTCATTAGAACCAGGCTGAAAGTTAATAGGTAGTTCCTAAGCTCTAATAATAGGTAGTTCCTAAGCTCTAATAATAGGTAGTTCCTAAGCTCTAATAATAGGTAGTTCCTAAGCTCTAATAATAGGTAGATCCTAAGCTCTAATAATAGGTAGTTCCTAAGCTCTAATAATAGGTAGATCCTAAGCTCTAATAATAGGTAGTTCCTAAGCTCTAATAGTAAGTCGTTCCTAAGCTCTAAGTCGTTAATAAGCCTTTGCGTTTTCTTTAGCGGTCCGGTTTGTCGTCGTTATCAAACAATCTCATTTCGAAAATAAAATGTTTAAGATAAAATCTGATCCCTCCAATAGGAACATTCCAAGAAAGTAATGGTTGCATATCCAAAATTTCAAGAAACTCCTATACTCTGTTTCACCTTAACTTGTCAGTATTGGGAAAGGCAGAAATGATGTTCATCCGCATGAAAAATAATTCCAACTTGATTTGGAATTTAAAATAAAGAAAATGCATATAAACGTGTAAAAATTGTCCTACAATGAAGGAGTGATTTTTGAACCTTTATAATCGGTTATTTATTTGTAAAAAGCATTTTTTTTTTGACCGAAGCGAATGAATATATCCGAAACGGAATTCTAAACCGGTTTCCATGGTAACATTTCTGGCGAGCTAAATACGCTTTCCGGCCAAGTCTGCGCCATTTCGCTCTGCGTCTTTGCTAGCGTGTGTATTTACGTTCATATCTCTCTTGTGCTATTTTATTGGAGTGTGTTTGATACTCTGAACATGGCTGAAAAAGGAACGTCACCATCCAAGCTGTATACGCCATCAAAGCAAGGAAAATCAATTGGTAGTGGAGCTCGCAGGAACATATTGAATGTTTATTCTAGACTTCGAGAAGAAAACCATAGTGATTCCATTAACCAAATCGTCGGAAAGGTGTCTCAACTAACTGGTGTTTCCAAAAGAACTGTTTTTCGTTTGAAAAAAGAAAAGAAGACGACAAGTCCTTTGAGTACTCCAGGAAAAAAACGACCTTATGCCGTTGGAAAAAGAACAAGAATGATGAAATATGACAACTTTACTTTATCGTGCATCCGACGAAAAATTCATGATTGTTTTCGTCGAAATGAAATTCCTACATTGGACAAAGTTCTAAATGAAATTAACAATGATAAGGATATTTTTTCGACAAACATTAGCCGAAGTACACTGTACAGGATACTGAAAGATTTGGGATTTTCCTTTGAAAAGCGAAAAAGGCAGGCTATGCTTTTAGAAAGACACGACATAATTTTATGGCGAAGAAATTATTTACGAAAAATTAGAGAACTGAAGAATGAAAATGCTTCAATCTATTATTTAGATGAAACATGGGTGAATGAAGGACACTCACAAAGTCGAGTATGGCAAGACAAAAACATCAAAAGCACCAATGAAGCTTCCTCTTCAAGTTTGACAACAGGCTTGGCTGCACCAAAAGGAAAAGGAAGAAGACTCATCATTACCCATATCGGAAGTGATGAAGGATTTGTACCTGATGCGGCTGACATTTTTGTAGGAAAAAAATCCGGTGACTACCACGAAGAAATGGATGGTAACCATTTTGAGAAGTGGTTTGAAGATATCATGCCTAAATTGAAACGAAACAGCTTTGTAGTGATGGACAATGCCCCCTATCACTCGGTGAAGAAAGAAAAAATTCCGACGACATCTTGGAAAAAAAGTGCAATTCAAGAATGGCTATCGTTGAAAAACATTACGTGGAACCAGGACATGATCAAGATTGAACTGTTGAAAAAAGTTAGCGAAATCAAACATATGTTTGATAAATACAGAGTTGAAGAAATTGCCGAAAAATTTGGACATAAGGTTTTGAGACTTCCCCCGTATCACTGTGAGCTTAATCCCATTGAAATGATATGGAGTCAAGTAAAAGGACACGTTGCCAGGGAAAACAAGACTTTTAAACTGAACGATGTGAAGGATTTAGTCATCCAAGGGATTGAAAAGGTCTCTGTACAAAATTGGAAAAACTGCATAAACCATGTTACTGAAAAAGAGAAATACATGTGGGAAGTAGATGGACTTGTGGATGATATTTGGGAAAGTAAGAACTTGGTAATTTCTTTTAATAGTGAGTCTGATAGCGATTCGGAAATGTTAAGTGATGATGATGTGTAAATTCATGTGATGAATAAGTATATTATAATGTAAATAGATTTGTTATGATGTTTGCTATGTTTTACATATATTGATGATGTATAAATGCATGTGATGAATAAGTAAAACGTAAATATAGTTTTCTCATTGTAACTACTATTCATGAAAGAGATTGGTTTCTTCTGTACACTTTCTTGTAAACTATTTTAAATTATTCATAAAATTAATAATTTACTACTAATCAACCCGACACCGTTCCGCGAGTTTCAGAATATGTTTCACACATATAAGGTTTATTTTTTTTAACTCTAATTTTTAAAATGGTTTCATTTTTTTTATTATTGTATGTGTATTCACTATATTTGTATTTTTTATATTCTATTTATTTATTGTGAATGTATTTTATATCCTCTATGTTATATGTATTTTTATTTGTTATTTACTTTCTTTAATATCAGAATAAATTTGATTTAATTTGGAGACTATATTTTGCTGTTAAGAAAAACACATATTTTAGCAGACGACGCACTCTCCCCTACCTTGTCCAACCAAATGTAAGACCAAAGGAGTAATTAAATTGGATTAATTTCCTTTAATAAAATTATTAAAATTGAAAAAAGAAGTATTAATCAAGGTGTTTAGCTTTCAGGTAAGTAAATTCAAAAAATGAATTTTATGGTTCATCACATCTTTAAATAGACTGTTTTTTTAAACAACATTTATTGTAAAAAAATTTTAAATATATATATTTTTAAATAACTAAAAATAATACTCATTTAGAAAAATCAAAACGCATTTATATTAACATAGAGTAGCTTTTTGTTTAATTAACAAATGTAATGCAAGAGCCATTAGAAATTAAAGATCTGTGAAACGTATAGAATTTCCACGTGCATTTTATCTCTCCTTGCCAAAAAGGGCGAATTTCCTCGCTTATAGCTGACTTCTTCTGACATTGTAACCCTAGTTTCTACGACAACGGCTGTGATGCGGTCAACGTAGCCTTTACTCTACTGACAAGTTAAGGTGAAACAGAGTATAGTGGAAATACAGAAATTGGTTTTGCAGTCAGAATCATCCTACATTCCGAGGGTAATATTCGCGTTCACTCATGCGTGTAAGTGGCACAAGGAATGAGACGCCTTTAAAAAAATGTTGAAAAACGTGATTTTGACCAAACTAAACGCCATTTACGCTGTGGCATTGAACTAGACTGTCCTTATCTTTCAAGTTGCGTGAAGGCGGCCATTTGCGAGCGTCCTGAAGCTCTACACTGAGGCAGATGGTTGATTTGGGGGTTTATCCCGAAAGATCATATTTTGGCCAAGCTGCGCCAAACACAAGGGAACGAGGGAAGAATAAAAAGCAGAAGCAGAAGCGTGGATAAAACAGAAAGGAGGACAGACCACTCGGGTACCAAAGGGTTGTAAGGCACGTACACACCTACCCTGAGGACCTACATAGGACAGAACAGAATTTTTAAGTAGAGCAGAAGAGGAAAAAATTTTCGTATCGAAAAAGTACTCTTAACTATTCATTTTAAAATAATTATAATATATTCAATTTAAAGTAATTATACAATATTAATTTTAAAATAATTATACTGTATTAATTAAAAATAATTATACTGTATTAACTAAAAATAATTATCCTGTATTAATTTGAAATTATAATAGATTAATTTTAAAATAATAATATATTAATTTTAAAATATAATTATAATATATTAATTTTAAAATAATTATAATACGAACTGTCCACTTTGAAAAAAGATGAGTTATATTAAAAAACTAGCAAAATACCCGACCATACTCGGTTTGAATTGGTTTATTCTAGATTGAAGAGATAATCAAAATATATAATGACTTACGTTTTTTGAAGAATAAAATTTTATTTTTGCACCTTTCGCCATCTTTATATTTTCTACAACTTACTTTGGACACAAATCCTACACATGCTTATCCATTCATGTAATACATTTCACATACATCGCACAATTGATGTATGACAAAGCTACAAAATGACGAAAGGTGATACTAAGGTTACTACTATAAAAGACGATTTATAGGAAGATTTGAATTCCCTTTCTTAAGTTCTTTTCATGTTCAACTCAATTAATTAAAATTACGATTTACGGCGAGTGCTCTCGCACTCATAGTCAACAAAACAATATTTTTTTACTTGTGGCACTCTTGCCTCCGGTATGCGACATAGTGAAATTTTGCAATCTTCTCCCGTCATTAAGACAACGAATTTTTTAATGTTTGAAAAGTTCTAGTTCGGGATTTTTAAACATTATTATTCTTTCAATAAAGCCATTATTCTTTCAATAACGGCATTATTCTTTCAATAACGGCATTATTCTTTAAATAACGGCATTATTCTTTAAATAACGGCATTATTCTTTCAATAATGGCATAACTACACTTAAAATTTACTGAAAATTCATACCGACTTACCCAACATTTTAAAGTCTAATAAATACTTTGTGGTGCTGTTGCGTGTGATGAGAAGGAAAACACATTTATTAAAATAATAAGTATTTAAAACAGGAAACAGCGAGATAAAACAAAATAAAAGATGTCGCAAAAAATTGTTCTAAAGATATTAATTTGTGATTCAATTTTATCTCTTGATTTCGCACAGTTGCCACAACTTACAACTAAAAGTGTACAAAATTTAGAAATGTGAAATTAATTCAGAGCGAAAGAACCAGAAAATATCACTGCTTGCGCGATCTTGTTCATTCTCGTTTCGTTGAAAAATATCGTCTGTCCCAAATATTCGGAAATCGTTTTCATTGCGCAAAGAATAAAAATACGACTCGAAATAAATAAAGTATCAGAGATGAAATTCCATAAAAAAAAAAAAAAAAAATTTTTTGAAGAATAATTACTTTTTCAGCAGTACTGGTAAAGCAATCGAAGTAATCGTAATATTCAATAGACATTCCAATTTTTCCAAAACTACCAAATTATGGTTGATTTAAGTATACTTACTCAGGTGTTTTAGCATGCAACTCAACTAAATATAACAATAAATAAATGTTTAATATTTCATTCACTAAACTAATAGATAATGTATAAAATAAAATACACTGCAATCAAATATCTGGAATACAATTCATGTGATGCTTACACAAACACAAAATCGAGCATAGAACAGAAAGACGGACAGACAGACTTTCGCAACCAATGCCACTCTCTAAATGAAGATAAGTACTCACTGTATGCAAATTTCCATGAAAATGTCTTAAACCGTGTGAACGTGTATAGGGCACAACATACAGACAGACGAACAGACAGACGAACAGACAGACACCAAACGAGAAAAAGGCGGGTTCGGCATCAGAAGTGTCCAAAATGGATAGAAAACTTGAAATGGGTCGAAAATATTGAATGTACAAACAAACACTCCATTCTTATTTATATAGATATACACATTAATTTTTAAACAATCATTTTTGAATCATATTGCATCTCCTGCGTAATTTGTAGGTTAGGCACCGCCTTGGTTTGAGATTTTACAGAGCTTGTACAGTAGATCAGGAAATATCTTAGTTTTAGGCGCCCCAACTACGATTCCTATTCGTGGCTACTTCCGAGTTATATTCTTTACAGGGAAGAAGTGTTCATGTGGTGATTGAATTCATGAATCAACAATAAAATTCATACAGTCCATTATCTGGTCGTATGTGTGAATTAATTATTATGAAAATAGCTTCGACGACTCCTACAATTATAATATCATAATTAAATTAATATGTGTAATTATAACTTAATATAATATTTAAAAATAAATTAATTTAAAATAAATTTTTTAATAATTTAAAAATATATCTTTTAATAATTACTTTAAAATACATTTTAATCCCTTTCCGGAGTGGTAGGACGTATTACATCTGATCGCATTGAAATGTAAAAATTTAGGGGTCACGTACAAATTCAAATTTAGGGGGTCATGTACAAATTCAAATTTAGGGGGTCATGTACAAATTTAGGGGGTCATTTGCAAATTTCGGGGTCACATTGGCTCATTGAGTTTGCCCACTGTGTAGGCAATTAGCGAGTTGAAGGCGTCGCTGGATTTAATCCTCCTTGGGTGTATTTTCTGTCTTGTGTGGAAGAAACTTTCTATGTGCTCATATGTGAATTATCGACCTTGTCTCGAGTTTAGCACAGATTGGCCAAATATGCCCTCTTGCGCCATAAAACTAAACACCTGTGCATACTTTAAGAGGAGATAGGAAACACAAATTAAACCGTGTTCAAATAGGGTTGGTTGTCTGGGTTTTATGGCTCTGGAATCATGTTTCGTCCACGCCATATTTCGTGACAACTCTTAGTATAAGGTCGGAGTCAGTGGAATCTGGTACACCATGCCTTTGAGATGTACCCAGAAGAAATCAATACATGATAAATCGTTTGACACTATACAATTCGAGAACTTAAATTTTATGTTCCCTAAACTACCATAAGTAACAACCATGTCTGTAAAGGAAGTTTTAGTTGATATTATAATTTACTTTACAAAGGAACAATCTATCGATAACAGTTCGGAATCTATCCCGAAAGGTATATTCGAGGACTCCACCTTGTTATTTTGAACCAGTCAGATGACGAGGTTAACACCCCAGTCACCCCACTCTCCTAACTTTGACACCACAGTCAACGCGAGGACATTTGAGTCAACGATGGATTTAACGTGTAACAGCCATATATACAACGCTCTTTTCGGTTGGATCGTGTTTCGAACTCGTAATCCTGCAGTTACAAGCTACCAACTGGGCTACCGCGGAGGTAGCAGAAACTTTAACTACTTTGATAAGTAATCCCAATGCTGACTCGGTTACATTTATTGCATGACACTAGAACATTACTGGACAGAACAGCAATTTTCGAACAAATCTTTTTGTTAAACTATTTTGACGACACAAGCAGCATTGTACAATCACGGATACATTGACAAAGATGGCAGGTCTAATCAAGGTCGGATAATAATACTTGAAACAGCGTATTGTTCCATTTAATGATTCTCAAACGATATGAAAGAAACGGATTTCAATGACAATTTGCATTGTCATCGAGTTTGTGTCTGTAAGACCTGGAATATTTAGATTCCAAACATAGGAGAGAGAATAATTCCTACGGCCTAACGAAAATCTTTTAGGATATGGGTAAATTGTTTTGCCAAATAGAGGCAATAGTAATAGGTTTAGTATCATAAAAATAGGTATCTTAATTAACATAACAATGAAACAAAATTTTCCCAGACCGTCTGTTTTTTTTTGTCTACTGAAAATCTCTCAAGATACTTTTTTTTTTTACTGTTTTGGAATACCGATGAAAATGGATTAAGTAGATAGTTGAATTTACGTTGCACTAGAGCAACGAGTTATTGGCTACGGTATGGGATCAATCCCGAAGGAAAAGATACAAGGACAACACCTCGTAATTTTAAACCACGGTCAGATGATGAGGTCAACACCCGAGCTGGCACTTTCCCCACCACACTAACATGAAGACATTGGAGGCCATTAGATTTAACGTGCATCAGCCCCCATGTAAACGACGATCTGGTCAATCCGCAACTACCAACTTGGGCTACTGTAGCCCCGAAATTAGATTACAATCTCTGAATAATTTAAATCGATAATCTGAGAGCGCTTTTAATACACCAATAACAAAATTGCGAAATCAAGAACCAACTAATAGTCTACTAAGAATTCAATTTACCTATTCAGGTTAGAGGAAAATGAGGGTGTATAAGAGTACAGATAGATTTAATTGCTCAGTTCGTTATTTACGTTGGAACAGGTGAAACGGAAACGCTAACAGATGTCTGATGGTCGTCAAAAACCGGTACCCAAAGCAGATTTAATCTTGTCGGTTTTTCGTGTTTTCGCAGCATGTCATTTGCGTAATTTTATCCAATTTCGAAACAAATGTATCTTAATAAGAAATGCATTTTAGAAGAATCGCATCGCAATGCGATTCAAATTCGGGTAGTTTGTGTTTTAATTACGTGGTAGCAGATAATTCGCATGTAAATTAGCGATTGAATACCTACAAACACCGATCCACTTCTCCAAGCATGGAAGTGCATATTGAAAATTCATTTTAATTTGTCTAACTTTAGCCACAAATGTATAATGAACGATCCGTCGGAAAAATTTATTGTTTAATACATTTCTTTCAAAAAACTGCTTGAGCAAAACAAGCATGAATAATATACATACAAGCCTTTCTAATATTAATCCTATCATTCTGATTAGTTCTGAACATAAACAGGCTTAAATTATGTCACTTCCAACCAGTAAATATATTAATCGAAAGTCCAATTAGAGAATTTGATATGTGTACAAACACTATCTACCTAATACGACTTGATTAGAAACGTTCTAATATTTTGAGTTCCAAAAGTTTTTTTAACATTCTCCAACCATTTTAATTTTAATTATGAGCATTGAGTCGTTTAAAGAATATTGGGATTCTCAAAATGTTTTTATTTGATTAAATTCAATTGAAGAATAACTAGTATAAACCGAAACGGTAAAATAGATTCCCGATCAGAAAGGAAGGAGATCAAAGCTAATTCGCTGAGACAAGCATGAGCAAACGATTTTTTTATGCATCTGTTAGAAACTGCATATACTACGATCACTTCTTTCATTGCATCTGCCCAAATGTTTCTTTTGTCTTTTTAAATGAGCACTTTCTAATTTTAATCCAAACAATTTCCCCTTTGAAATATCTGTTTTCGTTAATTTATGAAAATTTAAAATAGGATATAGAATACGATTTTAATTTTTAATCCTACAAACAAAGTAAATCAAAGAAGTTAATCCTTCATCTCGTTCATCAAGATATTGTCGATTTTTTTTACGAGATCAATATTGGGCAGTTTTTCAAATTTAATTGCTTTTTTAAATAAAATTGTATACTGCTATAACATCATGCAAACAATTATACGTGACCACATAAGGTAATGTTCGTTACGTTTGGAGCATTTTCCCGAAAGAAATTAAATTAGAATAGTTTAAGAAATATTGTTCCACTTAGAGGTCGTTTAACTATCCTTCTTAAGTCAAAATTTAACGAAGCACAAATAAAAGATCTGATTCAAAGCCAAGTTAGTCTTCAGATAGACGCTCATCAGAAACGTGAACTAATGTTTACATTGGGCCTCATTAAATTTTGGCCCATGATGGCTACAGTTAAATGGCTAGTCATGCTTCAATGTTAAGAACGTAAATCACAATATTCGATACTTATTCAAGTTCAAAGGAGAAACGTAGATTTCAGCAATAATAACAAAACACGTGCATGAAAAACAATACAGGGAAGTCAATAAACACAGCTTTTGTCATACACTTTCCTGTTTTTATTTAATTTTAGACTATCTCGGTAGATTTTACTGGAAGTTAAACAATTTTACTTAAGTAATGAATTTTTTTAATTGGAGCACTTTCATTTCAAGAAAAGAAATCAAAATACCATTTCAAATTATTCAACATAGAATGCGCGTTTGAATACCGAAATTTTGTATTTCCGAAATTTTAATATTTAATTTTAATGTAAATAAATGACTCAGATCAAATCATACAAAAGAGTCACAGATCTTCGACTTAATATTTATGGATATCAAAATTGAAAAACCCTTTTTGTCAAAATTAATAAATAATCACTTACCGTCATTTTGTATCGTCTGCGATTCCAGTGGTCAAAATGAAATCGAATATTCTTCCCTGTACGAAAACTAGTCCTTTGCGGTGTTCGAAGCGATTTCCAACAAGCTCAATGCTATGCGTAACGTACGGTTTGACAAGAGCACAAAAGCCAGCATACGCATTCAACAGGTGAGTCGGATCTTTCAGTCTCCTCGGATACGTTCTTTCTCAGTGCAGTTTGTTTTCTGCCAGTCTCGATCGTGACGTCACCGACCATGTGATTCATGTGGGCGTGCCATTCAACAAGTCGTGGAATGAGCGGCTTTCCCGTTCCTAGGTTTCGATATCGGTCAGACGATTTTTTATTGCTTTTTTTTCTGTTACTATCTGGAATGACGAATGCGCGGGGTTTTCTGGAATAAGGAGTAAGGAACTTTCTAGGAATTGCCTGCGACTGTTTCTGTTTCAATAAAAGTCCATAAATATTGCGAAAACTAGTTCCTATCTGTTTATACGATGCCTGAACGTGTCCAAATGATCGTTTTGTTGGAATGATGATAAATAATCATGCTTTTATTTTTCACCGTTGATATATTCACGCGGAATGGTTCGAAATATTTGTAATCCGTGGAAATTTATTCATTTGGGTCAATTATGCGTACAAATGGATATATCGAAAAAGTATTACTCATATTCTAGATAATTGCATCAAAACGGTATTTTATATAAATAAAAAAACTAAAAATGAACAAATGACTAAATTTTAAAATTTTGCTTTCAAGCTAATTTATTGCTATTTTCTCGGAATTTGGCTGTTCTAGAGTTCATTGAAAAAATTTGAAAACTGGATTGCACAATTCTATTCAATGGAATAATTATTTAGATTCAAATACACTTTTTATCATGCACTACCCTACAATAATGGACCGGACAGCAAGATGTGATGGAAAAGGGAAAGAATACATGCTTTAATAGGGGGTGGTCCCCCACGTTCTGCAATTACACTAGCAACTCTTCTGGGCATACTTTCAACAAGGTTTTGATACACAGCTATGGGTATTTGTGTCTATTCCTGCTGTAAGAATATCGTCAACTCAGCAGTAGATTTCGGACGTGGTTCAATAGTCCATAAGCGTCGCTCTAACTCGTTCACAAATGTTCTATGAGGTTTAGGTTGGGACTCTGAGCAGGCCAGGGAAGACGTTTACATCCATATCTTGATACCACTGCTCGACAGAGGCTGCAACATGATATTGAACGTTGTCGTCCTGGAAGTAACATTCGTCCATTCCATAAAATTGCCAGAGCGTAGGAAGAATCTGACTGTCCAAAATGTTCATGTAGGCGTCGGCTTTCAATTTACCAGGAACAATATGCAAAGGTCCCAGGACATCCACGAAAAACACCACAAACAAGTAGTCGGATTTTATGCAAATCCGCTGGCGTCCGGTCCATTACCGGTACATGCTAAGAGAATGATTTTATGTCAAGTCAAATGTATTTTGCGGTAGCGTTAATTGAGACAGAACGTGTTTCCCGCCCTTATTCCGAACTTGATGTATTTTGGCTTGCTTTTCAAAAAATTCAGCATGACGCAAAATAAATGAAAAAATCCAGAGATTGAATTCCGAAGACATGATTGATATTGGTCAACGCCAATTAGAATAAACGTCAAAAGTGGCCAAAAAACAACAATTCGGCACTTTACTATATTGTACAACCTAAGTCCTCTCTACAATGGGCTTGGGTTTTTTTATAGCGTGATGGTTGGCGTTGCCCGTGCCAGTTGCTTTTGTAGGGATATTGGTTTGCTTCGCAAACCAAATGGGAATTCGGCTTGACGTCGCAATCTCTTACAAAAATATAAATATTTAATAGAAAAATTATTTTTGTGCTCAGATGGCAAAATGTTATAAGTCCCTTTTCCCAAGAAAATGAGTTTCTCCATTACTGGAGTCTGTGGTTTGTTAATGTTTCGAAGGTGCTGAAATGTCGTAAGCCTTTCTCTTTCAGTTTATGAGCAAACAAATTTAGAAAATTGAAAAAAGTTAAAAACCACAGAACCACATATTCAATCTTAAAATTGCTGTCACGAAAAATTAAAAAAAGTGATTTATAACATTTTGACATCTGAGCACAGATTTATTAAACGAAAATCAAACGTATAAGATATCTATCTGGTGTCAAATTTTCCGCAGATTTCAAATACATTGAAATTTTTACTCTATCTTTAAACGGTCTAGGATATAGAAAAAGAACTAAATAACTCCAGTTAAAAGTTTATTCGTTTTTTTATCGTCTGCTGGAAAATTATTCCTCCGCGCAAAAAAAATGAAAACGGAAACGAAAATAATACATTTAGAATCTGTGATCGTTCATGCTGTTTCATTCTATGGAAAACAATAATAATCAAATTTCATTAAATTCATTTTAAAATGTTCTAGATTGAATTTTAAAATTCGCGGCGACCCAAAAATTGCAAAAAATGCTGACTACCTGTGTGCCAAATCCCATTACTGTAAGTGTCATAGATTCGTCAGTACTTTGCGTGCAGAAAACAAACATACAAGCAGACAGACAAACGCTTACTTGTATAATATTAGAGAAGAACAGGCTTCACGAACACGAGGAACCCTCATGGTCTTTTCTGTTCCCATGTGGTTTACTGAATCTGGTAGACATGAATTCCCAATCTTGGTATACCCAAGCGATCTTTCTCTAATTTATCTTCTCCATTGGGCCGCTAGGAGACGAAGGAGGTTTTTGCACTTTAAATATGTCGTTGTCTCAAATGGTCCTCACGTTAGCGGAAGTTTGGAGAGTGGGATGCCGGCTTAGTTCTTAACCTCGTCATCTGACCGCGGCTCAAAATTACAAGACGTTGCCCTTTTATCTTTCTCCTAGGGATTGATCCCTGACCGTCACCTCCGTAGCTCGCTGTGCTGCTCCAGTGAGACGTAAATTCAACAACCTTCTTACCTTCATTTTTCAAAGACCACGATTGGGGAAAAGGATGATGATTTGGATTTAGGTCCTATAGGAGGCCATATTTTGCCAAGCTGCCCCCAAGAGTATCCAGTAACTGTGAAAAGAAAGAACGGAGAAGTAAAGTTAGATCGCTTGGGCTTCCTTGGGATCGCAACCTCTCATGTTTACCAAAGGCGTTAAAACCCATGCGAAAAGATTAAGATCACTAGGTTAGTATGGGTTCGTGAAGCCGATACACACATAAAAAGAATGTGTCCTGGAGGGGCATTGAGAAAAAACGACGAAACTAATTTCGTCATCATAACGGGTCATATGACCAGGGCTGTAGTGGAGGGTATACGGCGGTATACGCCGTATACCCTCTGGTTTTTCCAGAAAATTCCGTATACACTCAGCTTTTTATTAAAAACTAGGGGGCTCCGCCCCCTGCTCGCTTACGCTCGCCAACCCCCGGGGATTGCTGCGCAATCCCATTTGGTTTGCTTCGCAAACCAACACTCCTTTCACAGATGTCATTTGGTTTGCTTCGCAAACCAACATTCCTTTCACAGAGTGAAACTATCTGAATAATTCGTATTATGCTGATTTCACTTTCCGGTACATGACGTCAGAGCGAGGGCTTCGCGCCCTGCTCGCTTACGCTCGCCGACCCCGGGGATTGCTACGCAATCCCGTTTGGTTTGCTTTCTCAAACCAATACTTCTTTCGCAATTGATTTCACTTTTTTTTGCTTTAACACTTAATGCACCCTAAACTAATAGCCGCATCAGTAAAAAATCTTCTGTATCTTGTTCCCTGTACAATTTTAAGTAAACAGTGTTAATATCAAAACTTTACGATTGTACTTTGTCGGTAAACTGTCTTGAGAACAGAGGGAAAAAAGCGAGCCTTTTTCCTCGCCAAATAAAAAGAAATCGTTTTTATGGCAATTGTTGCTACGATAAATTTGATATCTGGCAAACCCGATAGTAGAAAATGCAACCCACTGCTGTTTGCGGAACCAGCTATGCGAACTGAAAAATACGAAATTTGTGTCACCAACTTTTGATTGCATCGAATTTATTTATGAACCAATTTTAAAAATAATTGTACCGTAAAAAAGAGTACATTGTGAGGTATACTGCAATATTTTTAAAATTAAAAACTAACAGTAATACTATATAGATATGACCATTTTAGTTTTGTATCGGAAGTTACGATCTGAAAGTTCCGAAAATTGTATGACCTACTTTTAATTGCATCGATTTTGTTTATTAACCAATTTGAAAAATAATTGTACCATAAGAAAGAGTGTAATGTAGTGTATTCAGTGATGTTCTCAAATTTAAAAAATAATGGTTTTTGCCGTAGACATAACGGTTTTAACAAAACGTAGCGAAAATATCCGAAGATTCCGAATTTTGTATCACGAACTTTTGATCGCATCCAATTTAATTATTAACCGATTTCAAAAATAATAGTACCGTAAGAAAGAGTATATTCTGAGGTATACTGTGATATTTTAAAAATTAAAAACTAATAGTAATTAGATATAGATACGGCAGTTTAAAAAAAAAGTAACAAAAATGTCCCGATTTTTCCCGAATTTCAAAAAAATATTATCAAGAACCACATTTAAATTTCAAAAAAAACTCGACGAGCTGCAAAAATTTACGTTGAGAGGTACTCTTAAAAAAAAACTCACGACTAAAGACTGAAATTTTGAATGTGTTTTGCTCACTCGCGGAAGAAATTTCACTTCTTCAACTTTAACACTTAATAAAACCTAAACTAATAGCCGCATCGGAAAAAAATCTTAATAATTATCCAGGGAATACGATGAAGAACAAAGCATGTTAATTTATATTTTTCCGATCAGTACTTTCTCGGGAAACCGTCTAAGAATGGAGCTAAACAACAAAAATTTCAATTCTGCGGCGGCGGCGGCGGTAACTTTTTTTTAATATAGAGAGACTACGAACACTTTGTTTTTCTTAGAAAACATCGCGCGAAACAACACGTGAAACGCAGATAGCATCAACTAATATGGGACAACAAAAGAAAAGTTTCTATTTCAAGATATCACCTTGGTACACAATTCCAAAATCGTACCTATTAATCAAAAGCAATTCATTTGAAGTATTGTCGATAGAATGAAATTCAGACTTTGTTCTGATGTTAAAGAAGAAAATTGTCAACTTTTGAAGGATATACCCATGCTTGATCCGGAAAATATAAATATAGGGGATATTCGCCGTGTAGAAAAGGAGGTAATAAAGGATCTGTTGACGTTTTGGTATGGATGAAATGTGCACTATTCTGGGTTTGAGGGACCAATGAAAACGCCCAAGTTGTTCCAGAAAAATTAAAGCCTCTTTTAAGAAGAATTGAAATATTACCATGTTTTACGGCCGTTTGCGAGCGCGGGTTTAGTTAAATGAATACCTACCCGGTCCTCAGAAAGGATTTCCTACAACATACATATATACATGTATGTACGTGTGTGTACATGTTCTTTGCCCCCCCCCCACGTGGAAAGCGTAAGTAGTAAGTACATGTTTTGCCTAACCATGGAAAAAATTCTGCGGGTATCAGAGTGTACCATACAAAGAGTGTACCGTCAGAGGGTATACCATGGGGCCCTGCCTATACTAGTTCAGGGGCCCCCATAGTATACCCTCTGATATATTTACGACTACAGCACTGCATATGGCCCTTTTGGTAAATTCAGTGTCAAACTCGACTGTCTCCTTAAAGAGTCCAGACTTCATCCGACTACATGTGGGTAGACAAAGAACTACAAAAAACAGGTTTTCCCTCTAAATCACACTAAACAACCAGCCTGAAAACATCACAGGTGCCGCTATAAGGCATAAACACCTGTTTCGCGAACGACCCCGACGGGCAAACCGTCCAAGATAGCTCATACCACGATATATGTTCTCATTAAGATCGTATAAACCATGAGACTAACTCAGTGTTGGGGGGTATTATGCATCATAAGGTTACGGGGTTGATGAGATGAAAGTTGATGATGGGTTTGTCTGCGGAGAGGGGCCACCTGTCGTAAGGGTGGTTATTTAAAGCGACCGCGTTTATGTGACGTTGAGTGGGACTTGGTGAATGCTAAGTGTGGTTTCACGTTCGCGTCGCATTCTTTTGGAGACACGCGATTCTTTTTGGAGTGGAACATGCAAAAGTAGGAGGTGAAGTTGTCAGGTTATGCAGATCTGAACTATTTCTATATTCTACTTTTCAAATCCAGAATTCTTGGAACAGGATCTATATATATAATTATCTTACGTGGCACGCAAAAAAGACGTTATTTGTAATCGCGTTTTGGCAATACTGTACGATTGTTTGTTTATCGCGAAGTCTCGCGCATCGATTGAATTTATAGCGTTATCGGATGAAATTTTATTGAAAAAAAAAAGGAATTTTAATGAGCTGTTGCAGTTAGTTTATAATAGAAATCAAAGAAAGCGGAGGATCTTTTCAGGGCCATTTAAAAAACGGTCCTTTTCAGGACCAACAATTATAGTTCAACAAGACGCTTGCACTACAACTTTCGGCAACAAACTCAATGAAAAAGTGTGGGTCGTTTGAGTGCTGGGAAAATGTACACACAAACAACATGCTGGGTATTCAATTTCCAAAGCAACGCTCACATTTCCGAGTCAAAATTTGCACAGAGTTTTCATTTGAATTCTGATTTTAGAGATACTGTATATATTTTTTCTGTAATACAGCAAATTTAGATTTGAAAAACATTTTTTTTGGTAACATATTTTGTAAACAATCCCTTCTGCTAGGTAAAATAAAAATTGGTAATTTTTTAGTTAACGTCGTACTAGAGCAACACAACGGGCTATTGACGACGGTCCGGGATCAGTCCCATAAGGGAAAGATCCGAGGACAACACCTCGTAATTTTGAACCACGGTCAGATGACGAAGCAACACCTGAGCTGGCACCCCACTCTCCAAACTTCCACGCCAACCCAACGTGAGGACTTTCGGCCACGACAGATTTAAGGTGCACCAGCCGCCTCTACACCATACGTTTACAAACATCCATGCCCGGGCCCGGATTCGAACCAGGAACCTTCCGATCTAGAGGCTAACACCTTAACCACTATACCGGTTGGTCCCCTTCTGCTAGGACACGTGTCTTCATTGAGGCGAGCGAAGCGAACCAATGAGGATTGCGAAGCAATCTTCCGGGGGTTGGCGAGCGTCAGCGAGATGGGGTCAGGCCCCCTAGTTAGTTAATAATTTTAATATTCTACATCAAATGAAAAAATCAAGAAATATTGAAAGATGCCGTTCCGACATTTTCAAATCTTTGTTTAAGAATGTCTTTTACAAAATAGGCAAACCTAATCTAGGTACACAATGTATTTCATCAACGAAACTACGCTTTAGTGCAGGGGTCCCTAAATTTATCGTGCAGAGGACAAAACTTTAGGTCTGACAAATTTTGGTAGTGACAAGAACTTTCGTCAAGACGTTTCCGATTTTTTTATGAGGACTATCAAGATCTCGACGGTTTTCTTCTGCATTTTTGGACACGACAGATTTCACGCGTACCATATTCCACGTACACAGCGGTCTTTGGTTGGATCGAGTCTCGAACTCGCAACCCTCCGATTGCTAATCCGGATCTCTACCAACTTGGTTACCACGGCAAGTTGAGATAGTTAGAGAGTTAATTAACTTGTCACTTTAGCCACACATCGGGCTATTGGCGACGTTCCGGTATTAATCACGAAGGGATATACGCGGGGACAACACCTCGTCATTTTGAACCACGGTCAGATAACGATGTTCAAAAAATGAGCTGGCGGACCACTCTCCGAACTACCAAAACCATACCAACATGAGAATATTTGAGGCCAGGACAGATTTATATATATATATATATATACGCACAAGCAATATATATATATATATATATATATATATATATATATATATATATATATATATATATATATATATACGCACATACAACGCACAAGCAATAGATCCAACCTAAGCGTGTAGATGGTTTAGATTGGATCTAGATTCGAACTTGCCACTCTCCGGTTGTCACCATCTCGACTCCGGGTAGTGGTTACAAGAGTAAAGGATTAACAACCTGAAGGTTTCGAGTTCGAATCCAACTAAAGACCGTCGTAATTTGGTAATTTTTAATAACGTTATACTAGAGCAACACAACGGGCTATTGACGACGGTCAGGGATCAATCCACTAAGCTAAATATTCGAGGACAACACGAAGTAATTTTGAACCACGGTCAGGTGACGAGGCAACACCTGAGCTGGCACCCCACCCTCCAAACTTCCACACTAACCCAACATGAGGACTTTCGG
Source organism: Metellina segmentata (assembly GCA_947359465.1). Taxonomy (NCBI): domain Eukaryota; kingdom Metazoa; phylum Arthropoda; class Arachnida; order Araneae; family Tetragnathidae; genus Metellina; species Metellina segmentata. The sequence continues at coordinate 43,158,384 of OX375880.1, forward strand.
CAACGACAGATTTGAGGGGCCACAGCCGCCTTTACACCACAAGCTTACAAACATCCATGTCCTGACCAGGATTCGAACCAGGGACCTTCCGATCTAGAGGTTAACACCTTAACCACCAAACCGGTTGGTTCAGATTGAGGCACGGAAACCTAAGTTGGATAGAGTTAAAGCAGAGTCGGAGTTAGGTCGCATTCCAGACGAAACCAAAATGGCTCATGCAGCTGAAATACATACATACGAGTCCAGATTGTTTAGTAAAAAGCATGTGTACCTTAAATATAAATAATTTTATGCAGATATAGAACATATTGTGACCAATGGATGCGCGTTAATGTGTGTGGCAAGTGTTAACTATAGTCGAAATTTCACTAAAAGCGTGCAAGGCACTGAAAAAACCCAAAAAACCTTGACTCTTAAATGATTCAAGTGCATTGTTTTCGGATGCAATGCTGAATGCTCACCAAGAAAAGAGCGGAAATGACTGCACGAAAGCAAGCGGTATGATTTAATCCCTTTATCTTCCACGTAATCACAGATTCCGTTTTCCCACTATGACGGCTATTTTCTAATACTTGTACACGCTTCTGTGGAATGGATGGGTAGTGTCAAATTACTACGCGGTGCTGAATTGCGTTTCCGGAAGCTGAAAGACGAAATAAATTCCGCATTCTGCCGTCTACGAGAGACATTTCCTATCAAACAAAATGTCGGTGTTGATCATAGAGAATATAAAAAATGGTAACATTTATGTGCCCAAGATCATGTGACCAAAACTAGTAGTAACGTTACACTTAGGCCCGGTGCACACATCCGGTTTTTCAACGTGCGGTGCCACTGCGGCACCGAAGCCCAACTATGTACACATAACCGTGAAATGACGTACGAACTCATTTCGCACCATTTACGAAAAATATTCTATCGAAGTAAACATGTTTATTTCGCTTACTTGGTGTAAAAAAAGTATATTTTGAAACAAAATAGACGTTACTGGATACAACCATTTATTAATTATTATTTATATTCCATTTGTTTATGAAAACAAGGTACTTCAGAACGGAGACTCATGTGCGGCGACCGTGCGGAACTGCGGTACAAATTGCACGCAAGTTGGACGTGCGTTGCCCCAGTGTCGCTGGAGGCATGTGTGCACTGCTCCATTGGATCTAATGTATCTCAGACCGCACCCAGGGCCGGATTTAAGTGTATGCCGCCTATAGGCTTAAGTACATTTGCCGCCCCCTCTATAGTTCATATTTGCTTAATACATTTGTTTTATACAACAAAATGATAGAGTTCATTGGTGTTTTCATCTTTTTTAAACATAAAGTTTTTTTTGTTTGTTTCAGAACACGTTCTTGTTTTTGAAGTTTCAGTTTTGTTCGTTTTTTGTATTCAACGCCACTGAGTCTCTTCCTATCGTCACTCATAGTAGCTAGTAGGGAGTAGCCGACTTGTTAAAAACTGTACGTTATGTATTGGAATACTCTAAACTATAAGGCAAAATCGTAACAAACAACACGAACACGCCTGGCTCAAAACAATCATCAATGATCCCGTTGTGCACACCGATAGACATGAATGTCAGCGTCAGACACAGACAGACTGGACTCATACTACACTACTGACAGCGGAGACACTGGGCTTTCCACCAACAGTGTTGTCAGATCGAATCGCTGCGCTTGTGCCAATGTTGTCAAACCAAATTAGATCGCACTACAAGAAAGTTATAATACAATATTACGTGCTGTGAATTTGTATTATGTTATAGTTTTTTAGAAAGTAGGCTATGTAGAAGCACTAAAACATATTTTTAAGTTACATGTATTCTTAAATTCGTACGGATAATATTATTAACGTCTGGAATACTTCATTTCAATTCTTGATTAAATTGCCAAACTGCCGCCCCTGAAAAATTTGCCGCTCTAGGCTGCAGCCTACTTAGCCTATTTAGAAATACGGCCCTGACCGCACCTGCGTTGCGGCAGCGGCGCTGCACGTTGGAAAACCAGATGTGTGCACCGGGCCTTAGACTACTTCCGTCGATTGGGTGGAACCTAGCATTCCTAATATCGTTGGTCAATGGAAGAGAAAGACGGTCTGGTGGTTAAAGTCTAGGCGGTTAAGGCCTCTAAATCGGAAGGTTCGAGGTTCCAGTGCTTGGATGTTTAAAAGCGTATGGTATAGAGGCGATTGGTGCACTTTAAATCTGTCGCAGCCGTCCTCACGGTGTGGAAGTTTGGAGAGTGGGGTGCCCTCTCAGATGTTACCTCGTCATCTGACCGTGGTTCAAAATTACGTGGCGTTGCCCTCGGATATTTCCCTTAGGGGATCGATCCCGGACCGTCGTCAATAGCTCGTTGTGTTGCTCTAGTACGACGTTAACTACAAATTACCTTAACTTACCTAGATCGGAAGGTTCCTGGTTCGAATCCGGATCAGTGTATGAATGCTTATAAGGGTATGGTGTCTAATGCACCCTAAATCTGTCGTGTCCGAAAATCCTCACGTTATGGAAGTTTGGAGAGTGGGGTGCCAGTTCAGGTGTTGCCACGTCATCTGACCGTGGTTCAAAATTACGTGGCATTGCCCTCGGATGTTTCCCTTAAGGGATTGATTCCGGACCGTCGGCAATAGCGTTGTGTTGCTCTAGTACGACGTTATTTAAAAATTACCATTACCATTACCAATTTTACCAATTGCTCTTAAGTTTTCTCTTCGATTTGGTAATTTGTTTGGTTAACGTCGTACTGGAGCAACACAGCGGTCTATTGAAGACGGTCCGGGATCAATCCCTTAAGGGAAAAACCCGAGGACAACACCTCGTAATTTTGAACCACGGTCAGATGATAAGGCCTCTTTACTTTGAAGACATGCTTATCAAAATTTACCTTTATTGATCATTCACATGAGAATGCTGCCTACAACAGCTCTTATTCCGTAGAGGTGACCTGCGCCAGTCGTCAATAACCCGTTGTGTTGCTACAGTACGACGTTAATTAAAATACCTACCTACATCACGGGTAATTTTTAATTAATGTCATACCAGAGCAACACAACGGGCTATTGACGACGGTCCGGGATCAATCCCCTAAAGGAAAAATCTGAGAACAACACCACGTCATTTTGAACCACGGTCAGATGACGAGGCAACACCTGAGCTGGCACCTCACTCTCCAAACTTCCACACCAACCCAACGAGAGGACTTTCGGCTACGACAGATATAAGGTGCACCAGCCGCCTCTACACCATTCCCTTCAAACAACCATGCACCGACCCGTATTCGAACCATGTACCATCCTATCCAGAGGCTAACACCTTAACCACCAGATCGGCCCTACATCGCTGATTTTGATAGTTCCAGGACGGGTTACCAGGTCGCCTCAATGGGCGACGGTAGTTTTTCTCTTGTGTACCTTTCCCTTTCGACTGCTTTTCTTCTGTCTTTCTCTCGGGGACCGAAGGAATTATGAACGATTCAAAACTTTTGTGTCACTTGAGACGAAAGATTTCAATTTTTCAAAATTAGCAGCTGGGATATTTGTTTAATCGTAATAATTTGAAAAGTAATTTGGAAGCCTTCTTCCCATCCTTTCCGCCTTTTGTTCTCTGTTTATTTTTCACATGATTCAATTTTATGTGGAATATTCTGCAATAAATATTCTATACTCTGTTTCACCTTAACTTGTCAGTATTGGGAAAGGCAGAAATGATGTTCATCCGCATGAAAAATAATTCCAACTTGATTTGGAATTTAAAATAAAGAAAATGCATATAAACGTGTAAAAATTGTCCTACAATGAAGGAGTGATTTTTGAACCTTTATAATCGGTTATTTATTTGTAAAAAGCATTTTTTTTTGACCGAAGCGAATGAATATATCCGAAACGGAATTCTAAACCGGTTTCCATGGTAACATTTCTGGCGAGCTAAATACGCTTTCCGGCCAAGTCTGCGCCATTTCGCTCTGCGTCTTTGCTAGCGTGTGTATTTACGTTCATATCTCTCTTGTGCTATTTTATTGGAGTGTGTTTGATACTCTGAACATGGCTGAAAAAGGAACGTCACCATCCAAGCTGTATACGCCATCAAAGCAAGGAAAATCAATTGGTAGTGGAGCTCGCAGGAACATATTGAATGTTTATTCTAGACTTCGAGAAGAAAACCATAGTGATTCCATTAACCAAATCGTCGGAAAGGTGTCTCAACTAACTGGTGTTTCCAAAAGAACTGTTTTTCGTTTGAAAAAAGAAAAGAAGACGACAAGTCCTTTGAGTACTCCAGGAAAAAAACGACCTTATGCCGTTGGAAAAAGAACAAGAATGATGAAATATGACAACTTTACTTTATCGTGCATCCGACGAAAAATTCATGATTGTTTTCGTCGAAATGAAATTCCTACATTGGACAAAGTTCTAAATGAAATTAACAATGATAAGGATATTTTTTCGACAAACATTAGCCGAAGTACACTGTACAGGATACTGAAAGATTTGGGATTTTCCTTTGAAAAGCGAAAAAGGCAGGCTATGCTTTTAGAAAGACACGACATAATTTTATGGCGAAGAAATTATTTACGAAAAATTAGAGAACTGAAGAATGAAAATGCTTCAATCTATTATTTAGATGAAACATGGGTGAATGAAGGACACTCACAAAGTCGAGTATGGCAAGACAAAAACATCAAAAGCACCAATGAAGCTTCCTCTTCAAGTTTGACAACAGGCTTGGCTGCACCAAAAGGAAAAGGAAGAAGACTCATCATTACCCATATCGGAAGTGATGAAGGATTTGTACCTGATGCGGCTGACATTTTTGTAGGAAAAAAAATCCGGTGACTACCACGAAGAAATGGATGGTAACCATTTTGAGAAGTGGTTTGAAGATATCATGCCTAAATTGAAACGAAACAGCTTTGTAGTGATGGACAATGCCCCCTATCACTCGGTGAAGAAAGAAAAAATTCCGACGACATCTTGGAAAAAAAGTGCAATTCAAGAATGGCTATCGTTGAAAAACATTACGTGGAACCAGGACATGATCAAGATTGAACTGTTGAAAAAAGTTAGCGAAATCAAACATATGTTTGATAAATACAGAGTTGAAGAAATTGCCGAAAAATTTGGACATAAGGTTTTGAGACTTCCCCCGTATCACTGTGAGCTTAATCCCATTGAAATGATATGGAGTCAAGTAAAAGGACACGTTGCCAGGGAAAACAAGACTTTTAAACTGAACGATGTGAAGGATTTAGTCATCCAAGGGATTGAAAAGGTCTCTGTACAAAATTGGAAAAACTGCATAAACCATGTTACTGAAAAAGAGAAATACATGTGGGAAGTAGATGGACTTGTGGATGATATTTGGGAAAGTAAGAACTTGGTAATTTCTTTTAATAGTGAGTCTGATAGCGATTCGGAAATGTTAAGTGATGATGATGTGTAAATTCATGTGATGAATAAGTATATTATAATGTAAATAGATTTGTTATGATGTTTGCTATGTTTTACATATATTGATGATGTATAAATGCATGTGATGTGAATAAGTAAAACGTAAATATAGTTTTCTCATTGTAACTACTATTCATGAAAGAGATTGGTTTCTTCTGTACACTTTCTTGTAAACTATTTTAAATTATTCATAAAATTAATAATTTACTACTAATCAACCCGACACCGTTCCGCGAGTTTCAGAATATGTTTCACACATATAAGGTTTATTTTTTTTAACTCTAATTTTTAAAATGGTTTCATTTTTTTTATTATTGTATGTGTATTCACTATATTTGTATTTTTTATATTCTATTTATTTATTGTGAATGTATTTTATATCCTCTATGTTATATGTATTTTTATTTGTTATTTACTTTCTTTAATATCAGAATAAATTTGATTTAATTTGGAGACTATATTTTGCTGTTAAGAAAAACACATATTTTAGCAGACGACGCACTCTCCCCTACCTTGTCCAACCAAATGTAAGACCAAAGGAGTAATTAAATTGGATTAATTTCCTTTAATAAAATTATTAAAATTGAAAAAAGAAGTATTAATCAAGGTGTTTAGCTTTCAGGTAAGTAAATTCAAAAAATGAATTTTATGGTTCATCACATCTTTAAATAGACTGTTTTTTTAAACAACATTTATTGTAAAAAAATTTTAAATATATATATTTTTAAATAACTAAAAATAATACTCATTTAGAAAAATCAAAACGCATTTATATTAACATAGAGTAGCTTTTTGTTTAATTAACAAATGTAATGCAAGAGCCATTAGAAATTAAAGATCTGTGAAACGTATAGAATTTCCACGTGCATTTTATCTCTCCTTGCCAAAAAGGGCGAATTTCCTCGCTTATAGCTGACTTCTTCTGACATTGTAACCCTAGTTTCTACGACAACGGCTGTGATGCGGTCAACGTAGCCTTTACTCTACTGACAAGTTAAGGTGAAACAGAGTATAGATGGAATGTTCTACATGGAATATTCTAGGTGGAATGTTCTACATGAAATATTCTAGGTGGAATGTTCTACGTGGAATATTCTACATGGAATATTCTAGGTGGAATGTTCTACATGGAATATTCTAGGTGGAATGTTCTACATGGAATATTCTAGGTGGAATGTTCTACGTGGAATATTTTAGATGGATCACACAGAAATATGTTTAAACGAGTAACAGTAGCTGAACTATGCTCTTTTTTACATTCAGAACAAAGGTCAGGTAATATCATAGTTTTTTAGGCGCCAACTCCGTTCTTTTTGGATTGGCATTCTGAGTGTGTGGCGAGACAGCAGCGTGCTCCGCAATCCATGAGGAATTTTGCTTTGGGGTTCAATTCCCTTTTGTAAAATTCTTCACAGGTAAGAATTGTCCATTGGTGATTGAATTCATGATTAAACAATAAAATTCATAGTTCACTATCACTGGTTGTGTGTGTGAATTAACTTACTACCAAATGAGCTTCGACGAGACTTCTACATTTTTGTGGTGGTAGCGGTGGGATTTCAAGATCAACGAAGTCTTGTTTAAAATTTCCTTTTCTCCAATAGACATTCAGTTTTCAATCAAACTCTTATGGTACTTTTTTAAATTCAGAGATTTGGTTTATAAATGGAAACCAAGTACTTATTTAGAATAAATGCTGTTACTTGACTTTCGAGCACATCTTTCCATAACACCCCATTTGGTACAGCTACAGTCTACGTTTATAAGCTGTGGCAACGGCCTTGGCGATATTTTTGGCGCACTTCCAATGTTGCCAAGGAAAGAATTCTTCCAAAAATATTTTTATCTTCCAAAAATATTTTTCTTTTGACAACGGAAAATGAAAGCTTGAAAACAAATTTGAGAACGTTTTAAAAAGTATATTTTTTAAAAACTTTCACAAAAAGTAATAAGCTTAAACACATTTCGAAACACATTTTGTGAACCAGCAGAAAAACTAAACTGCATTTGTTGGGTAAGAAAACCCTGAAACATCAATTACACTAGATACACTGGGCATGTTGAAAAAGAACAAAAGCAAGAAATAATTCAACCTGATAAATCATAACTGCTCCGAGAAAAAATTATTAAACAAGAATATTCCACAAATGGCGAAAAAACAATACATAACAAAACTCTGAAGTGAAAAAAAATTTTAATAATATAAAAATACCACAACTGTAGAAATACAAATAAATGAACCAATAGTACCAAATTGAACCGCGGTAGCTCAGTCAGTAGAGCGTCGGGCTCCCATCAGAAGGGTTGTGGGTTCTGTTCTCGGCGGAGCCTGCAATTCTGATGATTGCGAGATTGGCGCCTCGACCTGGCTAAAGACCGTCGTGTTCACTAATGGTGACTGGGGCACGTTAAATAGGTCGTGGTCATAAAGTCCCCCATGTTCCCATACCAAATCAATACCTCTGAGGGTACCTGATCGGGGTTATCGGCCGCTGATTGGGATCTAAATTACGATATGTGTGAGTGAATGGATGTATGAAAGGGACCTTCCTGTAAAACGGAAGTGTCATGTATGTCGAGCTAAGTCGGACTTCCTCCCAGTGGGGCTCAATAACATGGAAGGCGCACCCTTTGACGGGCCTGGCACTCCTCCGGTCTGCCAGTGTAGGTATAAGAAACAACAACATAGTATCAAAAAAAAAATTTAAGGACCAATGCGATTAAAATATATTTAAAAATCAAAATAACCAATGGAATCAAAGAAAAAAAATTCAAACGAACCAATGAAATGAAACGGCTTTAACGGATTTTGAAAGAACTTTCTTGAATATTCAAAATGAAAATTGAAAGTTACCTTTGACGAGGTTGCCATGAAAACCACAATAACCGTAAAGCAAGATGGGTTACCTTAATCTACCGTAACTCGCTACTGGAAGTGCGCCAAAATATATCGCCAAAGCCTTTGCACTGGTCATAAAGCAGCTGTACCGAAAAGCTACATTAAAATTCTGAAACAAATTTTATCTACAATGTATGATTTTCCGTTCTAATTTTTCGCAACTCATCATTTCAAAGTGATTTTTATAAACTTAAACGGTCATTTTAAAATAAGAAACTACACACCTTAATTAAAAATATTTTGATTTGTAAATTTTATTATTTTTGTGAAACATAATATTAGAAATCATTAAGTATTCGATCAAATATTGGAACAGCTACACTCTACGTTTATGAGCAATGGCAACGGCCTCGGCGATTTTTTTGACGCACTTCTAAAGTTGCCAAGGAAAGATTTATTTCTTAACTCTTTTTCTGTCACATTGTTTCTTTCTTTTTACAACACACTTTTTTAAACACATTTCAGAACGCTTTAAAAAGTATATTTTTTAAAAACTTTCACAAAAAGTAGTAGTACTTAAGCACATATCAAAACACATTTGTGAACAAGCAGAGAAACTAAGCTACGAATGTTGAGTAAGAATACCCTGCAACTTATCAATTACACAAAATACAGTGGGCATTTTGAAAAAGAAAAAGGGGTGGAGTGGTCGTTCACGGTAAGAAGGCGATTTGTCGCCAAATATGGTAACCTTCACCTTTGGCGGATTTTCTTCACATCTGCCGTTTTTGTTATGGCAACCCTATCTGCTGTTACGGAATTCGGTCGCCATCTTGATTTGGCGACAAACGTCTTACCGTGAACGACCACTCCACCGAAAAAGATTTACAAAAGAAAAAAAGCAAGTAATAATACAACCTGTGATAACGTCAGAATTCTTTCGTAAAAACATAGTGAAAACGAATATGTTAAAAAAAAACTCTTAATCCTTTTGTGAAAAAAAAAAACTATTATAATAAAATAAAAATTCTACAACTGTCAAAATACAAATAAATGGACCAATGGTATCACAGAAAACGATTTAAAAGGACCAATGCAATCAAAGGATATTTTAAATTACAAAATAACCAATGGGAGGAAAGAAAAAATTTCAAACGAACCAATGAAATCAAACGACTTTAACGGATTTTGGAAGAACTTTCTACAATATTCAAAATGAAAATTGAAAGTTTCCGTTTGTCGAGGTTGTCATGAAAACCACAACAACCGTAACGAAAGATGGGTTACCTTAATTTATCGGGTACAGCTACACTCTACGTTTATGAGTGATGGCAACGACTTGGCGATTTTTTTGGCGCACTTCTAGTAGCGAGTTACTATAAATTAAGGCAACCCATCTTTCGTTTCGGTTGTTATGGTTTTCATGGCAAGCTCGGCAAACGGAAACTTTCAATTTTCATTTTGAATATTCTAGAAAGTTCTTCCAAAATTCATTCAAGTCGTTTGATTTCATTGATTCGTTTGAAATGTTTTCTTTCCTCCCATTGGTTATTTTGATTTTAAAATATCCTTTGATTGCATTGGTCGTTTAAAATTTTTTTTCTTTGATACCATTGGTTCATTTATTTGTATTTCTACAGTTGTGGAATTTTTATTTCATAATAATTTTTTTTCACGGCAGAGTTCTGACATGTATTGTTTTTTGCATTTGTGGAATATTCTTGTTTCGTAATTTTTTTTTCTCGGAACCGTTCTGATGTATCAGGTTGTATTATTTCTTGCTTTTTTTCTTTTAAAAATCGTTTTATTTTTCAACTTGCCTACTGTATTTAGTGTAATTGATAAGTTTCAGTGTATTCTTTATCCAACATTCGTAGCTTAGTTTCTCTGCTGGTTCACAAACGTGTTTTGATATGTGCTTAAGTTTACTACTTTTTGTGAAAGTTTTTTTTAAATATTCTTTTCAAAACGTTCTGAAAATGTTTAAAAAGTGTGTTGTAAGAAGAAAAAAAGTTTTGACAATAAAAGAGTTAGGAACTAATTATTTCCTTGGCGACTTTAGAAGTTCGCCAAAAAATATCGCCAAGTCGTTGCCATCACTCATAAACGTAGAGTGTAGCTGTACCATTTATCGTAACTCGCTACTAGAAGTGCGCCAAAAAAATCGCCAAGCCGTTGCCATCACTCATAAACGTAGAGTGTAGCTGTACCAAATCCAAATCTAACTCCCAAATAACATTTCTGCAATAGGTAATATACCGGAAAACATAATGCAAACAAAAACAAAATTCCGAATTGAATTTTGACACTTCCTGAATATATTCCGATATAGAACAATTCGACAACATTTATGATACTTGGGAATCCTCAAATTTGACCGAATTATAAATCAAATTAAAAAATTAAACATTAATTCTAATGTTGCCAGATACAGAGTAGCAAAATTACGCTTTTATGATCAATGAGTTTTTCTTTTGGGCCTTTCGGTATTATATTACAAAATATAAGCTATGTAAAATTAAATGTTTTAAATATTCTCTTTCTTCATATATATCAATCAAATATTTATAAATTATTTTCATCATGGGAAGAAATAAAAAGTTAATTCAAACATAAATATTTAAAATTAAATTTTTTTTTTAAAGAATTGTTTTTTGATCAACACTGGCAAAACAATCTGAGCTGAGTACAGTAATCGTTTTATACTAAAAGTTATTTCTTTGGCGATTTCGAATTGTTTTGTATTAGGCCTTAGGTAAATTTTAGTCCTCTTAGGAGTCGATTTTTACAAAATCCTTTTTAGTGCACCTCTACAGTATAAGAAGAATCACTCTAAAAAATTTCAGATTCCTAGGCCTTGCTTCCAATGAGCGTTTAATTGTATGGAAAAGAAAAATGAGGAACTTAATCCTAAAAACTTAGTTAGACCAGTAAAGCATGATGATGGAGCTGTCCTTGTGTGGGGGGTGAATGTCAGCATCAGGTCTAGGTAATTTGGTATTTATTAATGGTATAATGAATCATGCTCTTTATTTAAATATTTTAATAGACAATTTCAAATAACCAGCCCAAAATTTGGGTATTGGAAACAACTTTGTCTTTTTTTTTATCAAGATAACGATCCCAAGCACACACGGCTCTCAATATTCGCCTCTGGTGTCTATAACTTTTCACAAGTTCTGAAAACGCCACCTCAATCGCCAGATTTAAACCCAAAAGAACACATTTGGAGAGAACTGGAATTTAGAGTACGAAGACACGACATTAAAACGAAAAGCGAACTAAAACAATACTGATTGAAGAATAGAGGGACATTGATGCAGGAATTACAAAAAAAACCTAGTGAACTCTATTCCCAGACGATTAAAAGGTGTTGTGGATGCTATAGGGCATCCTACTAAGTACTAATTTACTGAAATATTACAATATTTACTAATATGTAGAGATTTTTTTTTTTTTAATGTACGAAGACTTTTGTGTGGTAATTTTTTTTTTAACTTTCTGATTATGATTTTCTAAAAAATAAATTTGTTATGTTTTTAAAACACTTTATGTAATTTTTTTTAAGAACAAATTATAGATATTATTAAAAAATTCCCATTCTGAAATATTAATTTTTATTAACCCTTCTTTGCATAATGGTGGAAATTTCCATCATAACATTGAATGCCCAAAAATTATATAAAAGTACAAGTTCACTTTAAGTTGATCGTGTCTGGATACCTTTTTAATGTCCATTGCATAAAAAAAAAACATAGCTGTCAAAAATAAGCAAGTGTCACTATCGGTAAAACGAGCTTTAAGTTGTCATTCCGCTGTTTGTTCTAGTTGCAATAAACGTATGATTTCGTTTTTAATTTTGTTTTATTATATTTGAGTTTCTATTGCTAAAAAAGTGAAAATGAGTAGAAGAAAGGTTTGTAACATGTGTTTCTGTTATTTTTAGAGCAATTTCTGAAAAAGTTTGCGTTTAATTTAAAAAATACCACATGATACCATCCTATTATTTTTTGCTAAATTTATACTATAAATATATACTAAGATTTTTTTTTAACCATTTTTCCTTTAATTTTGAACATGAATTATATCACCTTGATTTATTTCACCAATAAAGAAAAAATCATGCGAAGAAGGGTTAATGGATAGACCAGTATTTCATTGAAATTCGTAAGTGTACGAACACTTTTGGGAGCCACTGTAGATACAGTACACTATTTACAGACTAAGGACATCGCACCGCGCGCGTCCACTCAGAATCTGGCTCTACTTAAAAAAAACTACAATGGTCTAATTTATCTTGTGACCTATATTTGAGGCCGCCCGCTGGTAGACTTGTCAGCATTTTATGTTTATTGAATTTTGATTAGTTTATATTTTTAACCTACTAGTTATTCGTTTCACCAGTATTCATCTTCACGCGGAATCATCTCCGTTTAACGGAGCGTACGTGATGTGAATGTCGCAAGTATTATTGTGAACATATCCACCGCAACAAAAATTACCACAGCACGGCAGCATATTTACGACATCTATTTGCTGACAAAATAGACGGTGTATGTGCGAGCAATTTCGTGTCATTTATTCCGGTCGGTCGGTTTGAATATCTGGCACTTCCTTGTGTTGTAGGTAGGAACTTAATTAAAGTCACACTGGAGCAACACGGCGGGCTACTGGCGACGGCCCGGGATCAGTCCCGATGGGAAAGAACCGATTATATCAAAAACCACGTTGTTTTGAATCACGGGGTCGGATGACGAGGTCACGCCTGATCTGGCAACTGTCGTCTCCAAATTTTTAGACCACCCTAGCGTAAGAACATTTGAGGCCACGACAGATTTAACGTACAGTATCCCCCTTTGTACACGATGGTCATTGGCTGGATTCGAACTCACAACCCTACTATTGATAGTCCGTTGCTCTTTCAACCTGACTAGCACGCTATCCCCCCCTGGTTGAGTGAAGAAGAAGCTTGAATCCTAAATTATTGATAGGTTAAAATGATTACCCACCGTGATCAAAAACACTAGTACGCTTTTAATCGTCAATCGCCTAAGTCGATTCGTAATCACACGTGATTTACCCACGTATATTATAACTACTAGTGAGTATATTATAACTACTAGTGAGTATATATTATAACTTATAGTGAGTATATTATAACTACTAGTGAGTATAGTGAGCATATTATAACTACTAATGAGTATAGTGAGCATATTATAACTACTAGTGAGTATATTATAACTACTAGTGAGTATAGTGAGCATATTATAACTACTAATGAGTATAGTGAGCATATTATAACTACTAGTGAGTATATTATAACTACTAGTGAGTATATTATAACTACTAGTGAGTATATTATAACTACTTGTAAGTATATTATAACTACTAGTGAGTATATTATAGCTACTAGTGAGTATAGTGAGTATATTATTACTACTAGTGAGTATATTATTGCTACTAGTGAGTATAGTGAGTATATTATAACTACTAGTGAGTATAGTGAGTATATTATAACTACTAGTGAGTATAGTGAGTATATTATAACTACTAGTGAATATATTATAACTACTAGTGAGTATATTATAACTACTAGTGAGTATATTATAACTACTAGTGAGTATAGTGAGTATAGTATAACTACTAGTGAGTATATTATAACTACTAGTGAATATAGTGAGTATATTATAACTACTAGTGAGTATATTATTGCTACTAGTGAGTATAGTGAGTATATTATAACTACTAGTGAGTATATTATAACTACTAGTGAGTATATTATAACTACTTGTAAGTATATTATAACTACTAGTGAGTATATTATAGCTACTAGTGAGTATAGTGAGTATATTATAACTACTAGTGAGTATAGACTGGGTTATATTTTTGTCTAGTTAGTAATTTTATGAAGGGAATCCAACCCCGGTCAGTCCCCATTACCTGTGCTCATGATGGTAAGTATTTAGCATCCTAAAGAATGATATGTAGGAATATTAAAGTGACTGCTACATCAGTATTTAGATTTTAATGTAAAACATTCGCACAATTCTATAGGAATTTCCTTCATTAAATTTCGGTCTATACTCACTAGCAGTAAGCTCTGTAGTCACCAAAGTGGATGTGGATTCTGAAATTCAGAATTTAAATTTATAGTCAGGCCTCAAAAGAAATGTTACGTTTCTACTCCAGATTCCCGGTGACTTTTATTAGTCTCAAAATCTGAAGGTTCCTGGTTCGAGTCCGGGTCAGTGAATGGATATTTTTAAGGGTATGATGTAGAGGAGGCTGGCGCACCTTAAATCTGTCGTGGCCGAAAGTCCTCACATTGGGTTGATGTGAAAGTTTGGAGAGTGGGGTACCAGCTCAGGTGTAACCTCGTCATCTGACCGTGATTCAAAATTACGTGGTGTTGTCCTCAAATCTTTCCCTTTGGGGATTGATCACAGAACGTCGTTAATAGCCCGTTGTGTTGATCTAGTACGACGTTAATTAAAATTACCTTACCTTACCGGTGACTTTTATCAGTACAGTGTAATTTGTCTAAAACAGCAAAATTGCCAGATGAAAAAGGGCAGTTACGCTTGTATTTCATAGCACAGAGGGACTGTAAGACTTGTATGAAGTACATTCATATTTCGAAATGTACCCTTTTGATTACCCAAATGTACCCAATTGATGTAGTTTTAAAAAGTACCCTTTTGCATACTATTGATGCAGTTCAAAAAGTACCCTTTTGCATACTATTGATGTAGTTTTAAAAAAGTACCCTTTTACATACTATTGATGCAGTTCAAAAAAGTACCCTTTTGCATACAATTGATGTAGTTTTAAAAAAGTACCCTTTTGCATATAATTGATGTAGTTTTAAAAAAGTACCCTTTTGCATACTATTGATGCAGTTCAAAAAAGTACCCTTTTGCATACTATTGATGCAGTTTAAAAAACAATACAATATTAATTCAAAATTAAGATTCGCAACAACCAATATGCGGATATATTCCACATTTGTAAGGTACGATGTTTCGAGTTTTATGACTCAATGGCCATATTTGGCCAAGCTGCGCGAAACACAAGACGAACACAATGAAGGAGGAAGAAAAAGGAAAAAACCGAAAGGGTTGCTAATGGTATTGATAATTTAAAACCAATATCATACTAGAGCAACCCAACAGCTATTGACGACGGTCCAGTATCAATCCCCTAAGCAGAAGTGTAGGCATGGATAAAAATAAAGCAAAGATCCCTCGGGAAACCTTGAGATTCGACATTAGAACGAATTTTGCAGACAGATGCTCATTTTCTGATCGACCACAAGATCTTCATGTGAGCAAACACTACGAAGAATTTTACGTACAACATACGAATAGCAGAGAACGCGTGATGATGTCAGTGAAACAGGTCACATTTCGTGACAACACCTATCGTCCTACATGATACCGTCATAAAGCACTTAACGAACCCATCTTTCGTCACCCTTACCAAGTAGGCAGTCAAGTCCATTCCTCCTTTATACTCAATGGGGAAAAAACCATACACTTTGGGAGGATATCATCTTTTTCGTTTCTTAAATGCATGATGTTTTATCTGTAATCACATCTATTATTGCTTATAAATGTCTCTGAAATAAAAATGTGTAGGTATTCTTGAACCAATAAGAGCATTTTACGGATGCTCGACCTGTAAACGTACATCGCACTTTGAAAATCTATAGTTTAAACGTGTGATTTAACTATTAAATTTGGTTGAGCTTTTGACGCAAAGGTCATATTTGGCCAAGCGAGCCAAACACAAGAAATACTGCATAAAGTTCATATGCAAATTTGGACATATATATGCACCAATTTATTTTACCTCTCTCAGAAGAGTAAAACTCTTCATGGTGAGTTACAGGAATCAAAAAGTATACAACTAGAAAGTTGTTAGCCCAGTGGGCAAACTCTTTACTACACCATGGGGTCGGTCTACTACTTAATCACGTTGGCCCTCAGGGGAAAATCTTCTTAGGTATGCACGGGCTTCATGGACCCTAGCTACCCAAGTGACCTTTCACTTTGACATCTCCCATTCACGACATTCTTTACTTGTTGTTTATTTTGGAGCAGCATGACCAAATATAGTCCTTGCGACATCAAAAGCCAAAATTAGCCCTCCATTCAACTACGGGGGCCAACTCTGCTGCAGAAGGTATGTAGTGAATTAACGTCGCTCTGTGTCAACACAACGGACTATTGGTGACGGTCCGTGATTCATCCCCAAGGTAGGAATCCATCCCCATCTAAGGACAATACCACATGATTTTGAGGCACACAGTCAGATGATGAGGTAAACTCCTAAGCAGAAACACCACTTTCCAAGCTTCCACACCACGCCAACGTAAAGACATTTGAGGCCACGACAGATTTCACATGCACCAGCCCCTCTGTACACGACGGTCTGTCGTTGGACCAAGCTTCGAACTCGTAATCTTCCGGTTGCTAATTTGTACTCTTCGAACTGCGGTTCTACCATGGTTGAGTATCAAAATCAGATTTTTACAAGTCGATTAGCTGTTACGGTGCGTACAGTGAAAACGAAGGACAATTATTTGGGGATCCCTTTCTTCAAATTCCGTCCTCTCAAATAAAATATAGGTTCAAGGTATACACAACATGCACAAGAAGAAAAGAAAATGGTGCTCACCATATAGATCCATGATGCATTGCTCAGTTTACTCTCTCGCTTACGTTTCTGTTTGAAGAGAGACATCGTCCGAGTCAAACTGCGACAGACGAAATAAAATCTCTCAAGTTGGATGTTGCAGCAGGAAAGAACGGGATGAGGCACGAGGAAGAATGCTTCCACTTCCGATCTTCACGGAACCGATTTGTTTGCGACTTGCCAGCATCCGGAAAGCGTCATTATGCAAACGAATGCAGATCGACACATTGTCTGAGACACAAACAAATATAAGCGGGAAGATCAGTTTCCCAAGGATCAGCTGTCCGGGTTAGCCCAGTTAGAAGAGCAACGGATTAGTAACAGGAGGACTGCACGAAACTAGGTCCTGCCAAAGACTGTCGTGTATACACGGGGGCTGGTGCACGTGTAATCTGTCGTGACCACAAGTGTCCTCACGTTGGCCTGGCGTGGAAGTTTTGAGAGAGGGGTGCCCCGCTCAGGTGTTTATATCGTCATCTGACCGTGGTTCAAAATTACGAGGCATTTGCCTTGTATCTTTCCGCCGACCAACCGGTCTGGTGGTTAAGGTGTTAAACTCTAGATTGGAAGGTTCCTGGTTCGAATCCGGGTCAGTGCATGTATGTTCGTAAGCGTATGGTATAGATGCGGCTGGTGCACTTTAAATCTGTCGTGGCCGAAAGTCCGCATGTTGGGTTGGTGTGGAAGTTTTGAGAGAGGGGTGCCAGATCAGGTGTTTATTGTCATCTGACCGTGGTTCAAAATAACGAGGCATTTGCCTTGTATCTTTCCGCCGACCAACCGGTCTGGTGGTTAAGGTGTTAAACTCTAGATCGAAAGGTTCCTGGTTCGAATCAGGGTCAGTGCATGGATGTTCGTAAGCGTATGCTATAGAGGCTGCTGGCGCACCTAAATCTGTCGTGGGCGAAAGTCTTCACGTTGGGTTGGTGTGGAAGTTTGGAGAGTGGGGTGTCAGCTCAGGTGTTGCCTCGTCATTTGCCCGTGTTTCAATATTATGAGGTGCTGCACTCGGATCTTTCCCTTAGGGCAGTGTTTCCCAAACTTTTGACATATGTGTACCCCTTCTATAATTTTCGCAACGCTGAGTACCCCTCGTCAAAAAAATGGATGTATTTTAATAACTATTAAAATGTTTCTTTTTTTTTCTTTTTTTGCGAGATACACAAAATAATAAGAAAAGAGAAATAAAATTATTCATAATAAAATATAAATAAAAGCTATATTATAAATTAAGTTTATTTGGATCAATGGGAAGGATGAAATTGTTAGTGCTGAGATAACAGATCGTCATAATTCGGTTCCCTGGTTGTTAATTTTAATCTGAGATGTGGTTCCACGTCTTATAGTCTGTTCCTTTTTGTTCGACTTAATGTCTACAAATGCTGAAAAAGCAACTTCACATAAATATGAAGTTGGGAAAAAGTAAGATGTATTTCAGAACTTTTTCGGCTAAAACCGGATTACAAGTTGCATTTGTAACCAAATACCCTCCTTATGTTTATTTTTCAAGAATCCCGTCTGAAGCCAATTCTAACAATTGCTCTTCTTCCGCATGCGACAAATCTTCTGGCATGGATGTTGTGTTAATGTTAAACTGATATCTTCTCCATTCAATATTTGTGGTGAAATTAGGGAAATAGTTTTTCAAGCCCACTTGCAAACTCTCCAAATGCTGTGTTATGCATTTCAGGGTATCATCATCAATTTTGTTGTCGAACTTGTTATGTTGTTGTTGTTTCTTATGCCTACACTGGCAGACCAGAGGAGTGCCAGGCCCGTCGAAGTTGGCAAGAGGCGAGGGGGGTGCGCCTTCCATGTTATTGAGCCCCATTGGGAGGAAGTCCGACTTTGCTCGACATACATGACACATCCGTTTTACAGGAAGGTCCCTTTCATAGATCCATTCACTCACACATATCGTAATTTAGATCCCAATCAGAGGCCGATAACCCCCTGATCAGGTACCCCCAGAGGTATTGATTTGGTATGGGAACATGGCGAACTTGTTATAAACTCATGAAGAGAGGGAAACGAGTCTACTTCTACATTACCAACTCTCTTTTGCCATAACTTTAGTTTTGCGTTGGCAGCGTTCACTTTATCTTGAACGTGAAACAATGAAATTTCTTTGCCTTGTAACGTACCTTTATATGTGTAACGCATTCGGGCGCAATGTGCCTGAGAGATCAAAATGACGCTAACAGCTGTCCACGAAGCGCGCGAATAAAATTAAAAGGTTGGGTCCAAACATCCGGTAGAGATAAGAGATTACTAGAATAAGCAGATTTCAACCCCTTCTACGAGAGGAGTGGGGAACGGTTGCGCCCGACGGAGGGTTAACGAAGTAAGTTGTTTCTGTAACGAAGTGTGGTATATTTCGGCCGTGTCACTCCGGACCATCTCACGCCTCACAAGACATGTCTCTACTTGACCCATGAGAACGTAGAATTAGGCGTAGCTAAGCACAGTGCAGTGCATATCCCCTCCAAAGTCCGGTTCAACGCGTACCCCCACCAAACTCTTCCCGTACCCCTGGGGGTACGCGTATAACACTTTGGGAAACACTGCCTCAGGGGATTGATCCCGGACCGTCGTCAATAGCCCGTTGTGTTGCTCTAGTACGACGACCGTTACCACTACAAATTACCTTGTATCTTTCCCTACAAGTTTGATCACGTACCATAACCAATAGTATGTTGTGTTACTCCAGTGCGACATTGGTTAAGTATCCCCGGAAAGTCGGTGGTTGTTTTGGATATTATAGCTCAATGTCCAAAGACTAACACACTGCGCCAAACGCAAGACGATGCAAACCAGAAAAATAAATAAAATGTTGTTGTTTCTAATGCCTACACTGGCAGCCCAGAGGAGTGCCAGGCCCGTCGAAGACGGCAAGAGGCGAGGGGGTGCGCCTTCCATGTTATTGAGCCCCATTGGGAGGAAGTCCGACTTTGCTCGGCATACATGACACATCCGTTTTACAGGAAGGTCCCTTTAATACATCCATTCACTCACACATATCGTAATTTAGATACCAATCAGAGGCCGATAACCCTCTGATCAGATACCCCCAGAGGTATTGATTTGGTATGGGAACATGGGGGACTTTGTGACCACGACCTATTTAAGGTGCCCCAGTCACCATTAGTGAACACGACGGTCTTTAGCCAGGTCGAAGCGCCGATCTCGCAATCATCAGAATTGCAGGCTCCGCCGAGGACAGAATCCACAACCCTTCTGATGCGAGCCCTACGCTCTACTGACTGAGCTACCGCGGCTCTAAATAAAATGTTAAAAACATTTATTAACAATTAAAAGTATAATTAAACAGATATATTTATTGTACTGATGGTATGATGGTAGTTAAGATGAGATAAAAAAAAAAGGTGCAGTATATAAGAGATTCAAAGCAAGTATGTCACCATTTGAAAAATAAATAGCGCAAGCTTAAAATATATTACCAGAGTAATTGCGATAAGATGGGTATATTCACATCTGACAATCAGTGTAGTACTAAAATTCTAATGTGAAAAATAAAATAAAAGGTAAAATTATAATAATGGTAAAAAGGCAGAAAACATGTGGTGGTTAACCGAAATTAGTACAATTTTAATACAATGATAAAATCAATGTATTAAAAAAGCGTCGATAAAAATGTCTGAGATCTGTGCTGGGAATTAAAATACAATTGATAAGATCATTTTAATTAACGTCATACTACAGCAACACAACGGGCTATTGAATACGATCCGGGATCAGTCCCCTAAGGGAAAGATCCGAGGAAAGCACCTGTGTACGCTATGTGGACAAGTATTTGGACACTGCAAAAATTCGAAGGAGGATCCATTTTAGTGGCAGGTTGCTTTTCTGGTTAGAACTTGGCTCATTGTTTTATGTACCTTGTAACATAAACGTTGACATGCACCTCGACGTTCTGGATAATTCGACCTTGCCTACACTATAGCAATACTACGGCGATGATGGTTGTTTCTTCCAACCGGAACGAGCTCTACGTCATACTGCAAAACGTGTGCTGGACTGGTTTCCTGCAAATGAGATGAATTTGCTAGACTTGCCTGTTCAGAGCCCCGATATCAATCCGATCGAGCATTTGTGGGACGAACTGGAGCGATGAGTACTACACCGCCACCCACGCCCATCTCCACAACAATCTCTTCTCACAGCCTTGCAAGAGGCATGGTGAGCTGTTCCTGCCCAGACTTACAGAGAACTTGTGGAAAGTATGCCTAGACGTGTTGCAGCTGCAATACAAGCAAAAGGAGTGCCTACCCTTTATACTAAATAGAATAATGAAGCCCTTTTTATTATGAAAAACCTGCAGTGTCCACAAATACTTTTACCTATATCGTGTATATTTCTCTTTACTTCTCACTGAATCAGCCGACCAACCGGTATAGTGGTTAAGGTGTTAGCCTCTAGATCGGAAGGTCCCCGGTTCGAATCCGGGTTCGGGCATGGATGTTTGTAAGCGTATACCAGCTCAGGTGTTGCTTCGTCATCTGAACATGGTTCAAAATTACGAAGTAATTGTTAGGGGCAATGATGGCCCTCCCACTGGGTGCTCCTTCACAAGTGGCCATCACTACCGGCCTTGTAGTGGCCAATGACTTCGGTCAAAATGTGCCCGCCATTAGAAAAAAAAAAAACTTTTCACTGAATCTGACGGGCCGTTACCCGGTTGGAAGAGTAACCGATTAGCAATCGAAGACGCCTCGTAATTTTGAACCACGGTCAGATGACGAGGTCAACCCCTGATGTGGCACCCCACTTACCAAATTCCCACACCATCCCAACATGACACATTTCAGGCCACGACCGATTTAGCGCGTGCCAAGAACCGTGTACATGACGGTGATTAGTTGAACCAAGTCTCGAACTCACACTCCTCCAATTGCTAATCCGTTATTTTCCGATAGGGTTAACTGCGACCCCTCAAAGGAGAGTTGAAGTTTGGTAAGTTGTTAGGTATTATGGCGCAGGACAACGCCAAGTCAAAGATGCCACGGGCCGACCAACCGGTATAGTAGTTAAGGTGTTAGCCTCTGGATCGGAAGGTTCCTGGTTCGAATCCGGGTCCAGGCATGGATGTTTGTAAGCGTATGGTGTAGAGGCGGCTGGTGCACCTTAAATCTGTCGTGGCCGAAAGTCCTCACGTTGGGTTGGCGTGGAAGTTTGGAGAGTGGGGTGCCAGCTCAGGTGTTGCTTCATCATCTGACCGTGGTTCAAAATTACGAGGTGTTGTCCTCGTTAACTAAAATTACCAATTACCAAAGATGCCACGAAAGGTAATTGGTAATTTTTAGTTAACGTCGTACTAGAGCAACGCAACGGGCTATTGACGATGGTCCGGGATCAGTCCCTTAAGGGAAAGATCCGAGGACAACACCTCGTAATTTTGAACCACGGTCAGATGACGAAGCAACACCTGAGCGGAGGGAAAGGACTCTGAAGGTAATGTTGAACCCAAGAGGAGCAAGGATGGGCAATAAGATGCATAAGAAATTTACACTAAAATATTTTAAGCACATACACTTCTTAACAATTCAGACACTCATTACAGTGATGCATTGCTGCAAGAATTAAACGTTATAAAATGCAAGTTACAACAGATATGTCTGGAAACCAGACGACAGGTCGAAATAAGCGAGTGTTTATATGTATGAATTTGCTCACACTTGACTCAAACTTTTAAATTGCATTTCGGTCATCCTGTCTAGAAGAGTGTAGATTTAGTGTGATTCAAATCTTTATAAAAGAGGAACCGACTGCAAATAGTTGATTGGAGATTTAAGGAGGCTGCTGACGAAAAGAGCTTAATATAGACACAATTAGACAAATTGGCAGAACATAACCGGGCACAACCTTCTTTCGTTGGTGATTATTTTAAATTTTACTGATTTGATTGATATTATTTACTGATATTAGTAAGCAATCTGGGTACAGCAACAGTCTACGTTTATCGCGGTGGCAACAGCCTTGGCGAATTTTTTTTTGGCGCGCTTCTAGTAGCGAGTATGGTAGGTTAAGACAACCCATCTGTATTTAGGATTATTGTGGTTTTCATGGTAACCTCGGCAAACGGAAACTTTTAATTTTCATTTTGATTATTCCAGAAAGTTCTTTCGCAAACCGTTCAAGTCGTTTTATTTCATTGGTTCGTTTGATATGTTTTCTTTGATTCCGTTGGTTATTTTAATTTTGAAATATCCGTTAATTGCATTGGTTCATTTAAATTTTTTCTTCTTTGATTTCATTGGTTAATTTAATGGGTTTTTTCCAGTTGTGAAATTTAAAAAAAATTTTATTATAAATTTTTTTTACGGTAGAGTTTTGATAATGTTTGTTTTTTTGCCATTTGTGGAATTTTTTTGAATAATTTTTTCCCGGGACAATTCTGACGTATCAGGTTGTATTATTTTTCTTGCTTTATTTCTTTTATAAATCTTTTTCTTTTTCAACATGCCCCTGTATTTAGTGTGTAAGTTTCAGGGTATATTCTTACCCAACATTCGAAGTTTAGTTTTTCTGCTAGACAATTGCATTTTAAAATGTGTTTATAAATTCATTACTTTTTGTGAAATTAAAAAATATATATACTTTTTCAAAACGTTCTCAAATGTGTTTCCAAGCTTTCATTTTCCGTTGCAAAAAGAAAAATATTTTTGAAAGAGAAAAGTTTTTGAAACAATTATTTCCTTGGCAACTTTAGAAGTGTGCTAAAAAAAGAAATCGCCAAGCCCGTTGCCACCGCTGTAAACGTAGACTGTAGCTGTACCGCAATCTCACGCGTGCGTTTATGAGTCAATTTTTTCTTATACTTCATTTTAATAAAATTTTTCACAACTTCAGTTCCAAGTTGTCTTGTTTTTAAAGTAGGTCTTTCAAATTCTAAAAAGAATTACATAAATGTATTGATGAAATTCAAAATTTATTGATAGTTTACACTTAAAATTCATTAAAAACAGCTAAAACAGTTTAGAAAACTTTGGTCAAAATAAATGTCTATTGAATAACAAAAAATATCTGTACAAATAACAAAAGTATATAGTTTTCCCACACCTTTCAAACTCACATTAAATCTCCAAGTGGTTTCGACGAGATATCTCGTCCATAACGATCTAACCAATTTTGCTGATGACTAGATACGTCGTCTCGACATTATGAAAATAAACAATTTGTCTCCAAAATACTGTCAGTTTATGAGTTTCTGCCTCTTTGAAGACGATATGTTATTCTGTTATAAGTTTTTTTTCTCTCTTTGTGGTTTTGTTGAGATATATATCTCTCTCATGAAGGTCTGAACAATTTTGCGAATGGAGAGATATCTCAAGATTTTGGAGATTTTTATGTCGACTAAATCATAATCTTATCCTTTCTTTTTAATGGTGTAGTATCTCTCCCATTAAGATCTAGTCAGTTTTTTATGACTATATAACCTGTCGAGACTAGTACCAGGAGGGTTAAAAAATTGTTCCCAAAACAAATCAGTATTTCGATGAATGCCAATGATTCCTATTTGATTGAAACTGGCTGCCTGTCCTCTACTGATCTCTGTTCCACATCTGCATGTCGTCTAGAAGTCTGCCCACGTTCTTATTGTGTTTTGTGGAATAGGCAATACAATTCTGATGTCAAGCAAACAACTGATTAAAAAACACGTCTAAAATGGAAATTTTTCAATGGAGTACCAGATATAAATTCACGATGAGAACAATGTTCTCTTCTTATCCCACGTCTGGCCTCAGCCTCTGCACAATAAATCTACATGGCAGCATGTTGGCGTGGTGTGGAAGTTTGTAGAGTGGGATGCCAGCTCTGGTTCTTGGTTCAAAATTACGTGTTGTCCTTGGATCTTTCCCTTGAGCTGATCCTAGACCCTCGTCAATAGCCCGTTGAGTGTTGCTTCAGTGCGACGTTCATCAAAATACGTACATGACACCACAAGGTTTGAAACAGAAATAAAATTTGAAACTGTCAACAGGTATTATTCACTGCGGCATCAGTGAGATCAAGGTATTTATTACGTTGGGTTTTTTCATGTCTCTGGACCGCTGTTGGAAGAGTAACGGATTAGAAACTGGAGGGTTGCGAGTTCGAATCGTCGTGTACAAAGGGGCTGGTGCACGTTAAATCCGCCGTGGCCTCAAATATCTACACGTTATTGTTGATGTTTGGAGAGTGGGATGCCGGCTCAGGTGTTGCCTCGTCATCTGACCGTGGTCCACAAACTTTCACACCGCGCCAACGTGATTACATTTGAGGTCACGATAGATTTAAGGAGCATCAGTGCCGGCGGCATATTACCAACCTTTACTTGGAATAGAAGACATGGGGAAATTTTAAGCCCGCTGATTCGTTGCTATCTCTCTCCGAGATCTATGACGTCACTCACTCATAGTGCGCAATCCGCATGTGTGAAAAGTATCAATATTTACTTGCAATGTTTGCGAAAATAAAAGTTGAAACTGCTTCGACCGAAAATAGAATACTAATAAAAAAGAAAGCGATAGCTTTTAGATGATTACCAAGCGACATTTCAACGGCTTGTGCCATGTACTCGTAATTTGATCGTAAATGTTTTGTGTTTAGTTTTAATTCCAGCATAAATTCTACAAGCATAATTAAAAAATAATCCATTTTCGAACTTATTTAAAAGACACTTGGAACCTTGAACAGAATAGAAGGAGGAAACAGGGGAAGTTTTCGTTATTACTGGGGATCTGTTGTATAGATTCGTTATTTATGTTGCAGAGGTTTGAGTAATGACAGAGTCCACGTGAAGCATCGCCATTAATGATGATGTCACGTAGTGACGTCATAGTCGACAGTTTAAAACCAACGAATCAGCAGGCTTAAAATTTCACCATGTCTTCTATTCCAGGTAAAGGTTGTTAATATGCGTCCCGGCGCACACGAAGGTCTTTGGTTGGACCGAGTTTTGAACTATCAACCACCCGACTGCTAAATCTCTTTAGTTGGTGCCTCTTCCAAAGCTGTTCAAATAAAGTGTATAATATGCTTAGTAAACAAATTGAAAATGATTCGTAATGGATATGTTGCATCCATTGTAGCGTTGTTTACACAGCTATTTGTTAAGGAAAAGCCGTTCGGCTGTTGTATGGAGTTTAGAGCAGACTCCAAAAAACGCTGTACAGCATGTTAAACTTCATAACATCGAGGTAAACAGGAGTTTTTTTATAAGTTCCTTGATTTGACATAGTTAATTACCAAAACGAGCATACCTGCCAAACAAAAAAATCAGAGTTTAAGCAGCTTAAAAATCACTGCCGAAGTTCCAAACGAAACAACTAATTAAGTTATTCGGATACCTCACTAACTGAAAAATTCTATCGCAATCCACACCAACTGATAATTTTCACTGCTGATCCTATAATTAAAAAAAAAATAGAATGGCGTTTACCGGCTTTGCACAATATGCGCAAAATCGCCATTTCCCAAAGCCAAGCTGCCCAAGAAAATTTTTAGGTCACCCCGACATCAACCAATTCCAATGCTGTACCTTTAATTTGAAAGCAAAATGGCGCTTACCTTCATTGCAAAAATCCATACAAGCGCCTCAGCGTACAGCGTAAGTGTCCGACAAGTTGACTCTGATTGGCTGGTATGATCATGTGCCTGAGACGTAAAGGTGTTTCATTTGGCTAGTTATCTACGTTTTGGCGCAGATCTCTTTGACTGATAGGAACGGTTTTCGAAAGGTTTTAACATTTTGAACCGAAAATTGTATCCTTTTATTATATAAGTTAATAATTATATAAGTTAGTGTTTTATGTATGCTTTTTGTTACATCAGAATGGTCCTAAACCAGGGATGGATACGACACCATCATCCTAAAACAAAGGGGACGGCAGAGGGGCGGAAAAATATCAGCTGGTAGTGAGTTCAGGAGTGGTTTTTAGATTATTTATGTCAAATCAACGGAAGTTTGGAAAAATAAAAAAAGGGTATTAAAAATTAGGTAAAGTAATTTAGAATCAAAAGGAATTAAATTGGAATTGTTTTAAAATAATTTGGATGATCTAAAAATATTTCCGCCAGTTGGGTTCGAACTCGGGAAGTAATCCTCCGCCGCTAACGCCAATCTGATGGTAAGTGACTTTAGCCATCGTTGCTTCAGCAAGAGGAGCTCTTTAAAAGAAGAGTTCATTTTTGCCTCCCCTTATTATAAGTTGGCGAGAAATACTACTAACAACAACCATACAACATATATATATGAGGAGTCAATCAGAGTCAACTTGTCGGACACTTACGCTGTACGCTGAGGCGCTAGTAAAATCCATTCCGTCCTATTTCCAAAAGCCGACTTGTCGAAAGCAAATTTATTTGGCAACTCGCCAACCTGATTCCAATATCACCCTTTTGGATTCATCGACCTTTTAATATAATTAATATAATAATGGAGCATTTGAGTGCAGCTTCATTTCGTTAGGTCGCTCGGTTTCAAGATCTGTCACGTGATTGAGAAAAAACTTGAATCCAAAATTGTTGATTGGTTCACCATGATCAAAAACACTAGTCTACGCTCCGATAGCCAATCGGCTAGGTCGATTCGTAAGAACACGTGATTTACCCTTCTACGATCTTACAACTGCGACTCCGCCCACATGCTATCTATTTCATTAGGTCGATGGAGCGGTTGGTTGGCTTTGGGGTTTTTTGGCGCAGGGGCGATGCTGCGCTACACAATATCAAGTAATAGACGTTTTGGTAATTTTAGTTAAAGTCGTACTAGAGCAACACAATGGGCTATTAACGACGGTCCGGGATCAATCTTTAAGGGAAAGATCCGAGGACAACACCTCGTAATTTTGAACCACGGTCAGATGACGAAGCAACACCTGAGCTGGCACCACACTCTCCAAACTTCCACACCAACCCAACGTGAGGACTTCCGGCCACGACAGATTTAAGGTGCACCAGCCGCCTCTACACCATACGCTTACAAACATCCATGCCCGGACCCGGATTCAAACCAGGAACCTTCCGATCTAGAGGCTAACACCTTAACCACTATACCAGTTGGTCGGCGACACAGTAGAGAGGTAAGGTAATTTTAGTTAACGTCGTACTAGAGCAACACAACGGGCTATTGACGACGGTCCGGGATCAGTCCCTTAAGGGAAAGATCCGAGGACAACACCTCGTAATTTTGAACCACGGTCAGATGACGAAGCAACACCTGAGCTCACAGTAGAGAGAACAACTCGAAGGATTGGTAATTTTAGTTAACGTCGTACTAGAGCAACACAATGGGCTATTAACGACGGTCCGGGGTCAATCCTTAAGGGAAAGATCGAGGACAACACCTCGTAATTTTGAACCACGGTCAGATGATGAAGCAACACCTGAGCTGGCACCCCACTCTCCAAACTTCCACACCAACCCAACGTGAGGACTTACGGCCACGACAGATTTAAGGTGCACCAGCCGCCTCTACACCATACGCTTACAAACATCCATGCCCGGACCCGGATTCGAACCAGGAACCTTCCGATCTAGAGGCTTCCTAACCACTTTACCAGTTGGTCGGCGACACGAGAGAGGAGAACAACTCGAAGGAGGTCGAATTGCTGTCGTAAGGAAGGGTATATCAAAAGGGCTTACGAATCGACTTGGTCGATTGGAGCGTGGACTAGAGTTTTTGATCAGTGACAAATTTAACCAAGTAATTTAGGATTCATGCTTTTCCCCTCAACTACGTGACAGATCTTCAAACAGAGAGGCCGGAACGAAAATTAATCAATGTCGCACTGGAGCATTACAACGGGCTAATGGCGAAGGTCCCGGTTTGATCACCATGAAAATTGAACCATTGTCAGATGTCGAGGTCAACACCTGATCGGAAGACACAAAATACTGCGCCCACTTGCCCAGGCAATCGAAAGGATTGTTGGACGTATGTTGTCACAACGTAACGCCAAATGACGAATTTGACGTCATTTGGAAATTTGCCAACGAAGAATACGGAAGCCGGTTAAAAAATTGTTTATTCCGGAAGACTTCCGAAAAACTCGGAAGTGGCAGGTATGAGTAACATTTTTCAAGAGAAGAAAAAGTCAAGATACGAATTTTAGTTATTCTTAGAAAATTAATTTTATTATTTTTTTACACATGTACAGTTTTCCAAATTAGATGGAAATGTTATTTTTATACAGATTTCATATTTTACATTCTAAATAAAAAGTTTGACGAAACCCACACTCACCTAAGTGCATTTTACCGATAGCTAATCACTTATTTTTCCAAGCACAATTCAGTGAATAACAATCTGTGAAAAAGCAGTAAACAAACAGGATTCCAAAACGTAATCCGATAACAGAAAAAAGCAACACAGCTTTCACAAACCTGTGCAAAACAATGCTTTCGTATAACGACCGATCAAATATTTTTGTAACAGTTCATAAACTTGTGGTAACTTTTGCAACACTTAAAATCTAATTTTAACAAGCGATTACTTCACCGGGTTAGTAGTGTGGCACATTTACCTACATATATAAGTACTCAAAGCAAGAAATACATTCATACAAAAACAATTTAACTATTGTGTAATTTTCAGGGAAGTTAAAATAAAATAAACAAGCAACATTTATAACGCTAACACACCTTGAAGGTACAAATTAGTCTCTCACAGCCTCCCCCAAATTAATATGGTTGAAACTAACATGACTTGTTTTATTATGATATAATCGAACGAATATTGAGCATTCAATGGAATAAGTTTCATCAATAAATACTAGTATTCATAGCAAGATACAATACTAGGGCTGCCACAGCTAAAGAGTATACTAGTATAATAATAACAAATTAGTAGCATAAATTTTTTAAATAGTAACAAATAAAGCCTCCTCTTGAACCCTATTTAAGAAGTGATTTTACTTGGGTACAAAGTAAATCGGCTAAAACACAAAATATGTCAATTAACCTTTAGACTACCGCTGGTACAGCCAGTTGTACCATCATGGAACCAAGAAAGAATTTAGAAAATGGCCAATACATCAGTTGTACCTGGAAAGTTATAGGAATCGAGCCAAGAAAGAATTTAGACTACGGCCGTTACAGCAGTTGTACCTCGAAAGTTATAAGAATCGTGCCAATAAAGAATTTAGACTACGGCCGTTACAGCAGTTGTACCTTGAAAATTACAAGAATCGCACCAAGAAAGAATTTAGACTACGGCCGTTGCAGCAGTTGTACCTTGAAAATTATAAGAATACCGACAAGAAAGAATTTAGACAGGCCAGTACATCAGTTGTACCTTGAAAGTTACAAAAATCTCGCGCTTGTTATATCTATAGCCGTAGTCAAAAGGTTAAATATAAAAGGTTCTAGCCCAAAGGAATTTAATTTTTTAAATAAAAAATTGCATTCCTTCTTAATAGGGTTTTTATGACAATCTAGTAACTACAGATTTCGATGGGTTTTTTTCATGGTGGCCATGGTTTGGCGACGTAACTTCGAAAGTGGCATCCTATGGACGATTTTCTCCACGATGAAAAATATTTCTTCTGTCCAAAATATTTTTTTTTTAAATAAAAACTCAATTTTCGTTTACTTTTGTTAATTTTTTTTTTTTAATCGCCAATTTTTCGAAAATAGGAGCTTTTGAGCCGATTTTGCTAAAAAAAATACATTCCTAGTCGCCAAGGTTGGAAAACAGTAACCTTTTAGTCGCCTATGGCAGCCCTGTAACAAACATTCACTCTAACAAGCAATTCAAACTAATGTGTGGTATTCATTGGATACAATCACCAAGTCAAATACTCGAAAACAAGCAATTTAAACCTCTTTTTTAACCTATCTTCCAAGTACAAAACATTTTCAACATAAACACACATCAAAATTATCTTCATATCAATGCATACGATAAAAAAACTTATGTTTAATTTAAAAATACAAATTATCTTAAGTATTAGAGAATGCCTTGTTTCTATGGATGCAAAACCATTGGTAGGTTTTAATTTAAAAAGATGTCGTTAAATTTCAAAAATATTTTCTCCAAGTTCAGGACTATGGCCTGACATTAGTATTCAAAGAAATACAAAACTTTATAGCATTAGAATATAGCTCAGTATAACTTATTGGAAACAAAAAAAAATCAATTCTTAATCACACATAATTTTACATGCTGTCAAATTGTAACTACAACATTATAATATACAACAGCTAAAATACACAAATTTTTGTAAAATCATTAATCAAAAACATCACAGTTTTTCTCAATCGAATTTAACCATCATAAAATGGACGCAGGACTAGAACAGTTAAAACTCTGAGCAATTTCAGATTATGTTAAATGGTAACAACTAATAGTAGTGTGACTAGTTGGAAATAAAATTATACAATTACAACATAAAACCTAAACGCTTAACAGTAAAAATTTCTATCAATACCAAAAAATAGAAACATCAAGTTATTCACATGTATCAAATACATTTTACAGCCTGCTTATTTTAAACTAGTAACAGATAATATAGATACTAGACGAGATAAAAAAAACATGATCACTTAAATGAAACCTACGTAAAAAAAAATTTAAATGCTACATCAAATAAAATAATATTTTATGCTGCTTATGAACATTTTTAAATGATAGACTGGTACAAAAATGTCTTAAAAGAAAAAATATTATTCTGTCGCATTTGAAACTGAAGAAATTTGGTTTAGTACTATACAATAAAATATAAATGGCCATTGAGTTCAATATATGTCAAATTCCATTAAAATTTGTTAAAACGGATTTTAGCAAATTAATTTTTATTATTTAATATAACAGTGGAATACCAAAATTTAATATACCAAAAGATGGCAATCAAATATAATTTAATTATTACTAGCATTAAAATATTTTTCTGTAAAGCATTTATAGCTGGTGAAAAGAACTGTTAAAAATATCTTGAAACAAAAATAAACAATATGAGATCATCTTGTTTTATAAATTTCATACATACTTAAAAATGCCCACAATTTTTTTTTTCTTTATTCAGAAAATTAAAAAATAGAATTTAAAGAAAATGACAAATAAAATTTAGAGTAAAAAATTACAAATCACTTAATAATCTATTTAATAAATAGTCATGCATTTTATATAAATATATTTGTATTTGCCAAAAATGTCTATCAGTGACATAAAGTGACAGATCTCCTTAAAACATAAATGACAAAGTTTTGTATTTATTGCAACAAACACCACATATTTTTGTTTAAAAATTTTCTTCTTAAGAGAACAAAAACATTCATTATATTTCAATATATATAAACTTTATTACATGTATTTATATTTACAGGAAATAGGCACTAGTTTGTCCCCCAGTGACTGAAATTTACAATCTCAAGTGGCACTTAGTGGTAAGGAAAGGTATATGGCAAAATACGAGTAAGAATTACTCATATCTTTCAACTTTATAAAATAAATGTTACTTTTTTTTACAAAGAAAGAGACTGGGCTGATTGATTGTAAGCAAAAAGACAATTGAACAAATTAAAATTTCGAATATACTTAAGAAAACTCAAAACAAACACTAAAGTCAAATACTTTCTGATTTGGAGGCAAATCTTTGATTATTCACAAAAAGTTCAGAATCTCACCATGTTGTTACCAATGTGAAATATAAATTAGTATTGAAAATAAGATTTAAGTTAAAGAAAAAATTAATGCCGAGATGTAATTACAAAGTGTTAAATACTTTTTCTAAGAATTCTTATATTTTGTTGGTTAGCATTTTACTCATTAAAGAAAAATGTGTATAAATTTTAGATTTTTTGTGTTCAAACTATATTACTACAAAAATTAACTGATATAATCTCATTAAAAACAATTTGTGATGAAGTCTGAACTCGGATTCATATAAAGCCAAAAATACATAATTTTGCATAAACCTATACACCTTTCTTTACCCCCAAGCACCATAGTCAAAAATAAATCAGCACAGGAGTAAGGATGCTTTAAAATCTGGCACTTTTTAAAGTTTTCAATACTATGAGTTTCCCTAGAACTTTTAAGTTCTAAGTAGTAACTATGTAAAATAGTTTCTGTTTTGAACAGATGCAGTCTTGTAGGGTTGCCATAAAAAACAAAAACTAACGTCATTTTTATTTTCCCAGACTGAGGTTGAATTCGCAAGTAATTGCATAACTTAAAATGTTTCTGCGATAGGCTGACCATATTTCCTCAAGACGAAAACTGGATGGGAGTTATTTGTGTAGTATCCTGCATTCATGAAAAACAAGATAAAATCTTTCCGGAGTTCATCCGTAGAACTAGTTTTATCTCTGATATTTCAAGGACAGAGTTAAAGCTTACAAGAAATAATAATTAAACTTTAAGAAACTGAAATTTTATATGCATAGAATATTAGCCTTCAATTTTCATACTGGCAAAACAGCATCTGTGACAAGGAAGTGTTCCTAACATGAGTTTTTTATTTTCTCAGAATAAGAAGATATCGATATATAATATTGCAAATGCAATTCTATGGTTATAGAAATTCCGTCATGGTGTCCATGATGTTCATGTGCAACAAGATGTGTTGGTTTGATGATTAACCAATATGATATTGAGACCAGTTTTATTAAAAACAGAACAAAATTGACAATTTTATTAAAACGACAGCGGGGAAATGAAAAAAAAATTGTAGTCCCATTCAAAATGGTACCATATGGCCAACCTATTATTCTACAGAAATATATTTTTTTACAAGAATTTTGAAAATATTAACATTTGGAACTACCATGAGGACAGGTATTACACTAGAATTTGTAAGGTTTTAAAAATAAATGCTCCAAAATGCTTTCTTTGAAGTTATATAAGGAACTGCTTCAAATCCACGGAATCATTATGGTAGAGAAAGGATTTTTAATTTATCAGGAGAAAACTAACCTTAATACCTCTCAATATTTTTACTTAGTTTTATGGATTCTGATGGATACACCAAACTTTTTTTCAATTTGTCCAATTCAAGATTTTTATGATCACCCGAAAAAGGAAAGAATTTGACGTAATCGTCTGTGGGAAAAAGATTTTCAATCCATGAGGAGGAAACTAATCCCAAATACCTCAATACTCGTTAGATTTTACGAATTCTGATGGAATACACAAAATTATTTTTCAATTTGTGCACTCCAAGAAAGATTCTATCATGATATTATTTGAAAAAAGTAAAGATTTAATGCAGACCTGAAACTATTTTTGAGAAAATGGCTGTCGCATCGAGATGCACTAACAGCAACCGAATCGTAAGTGGTCAACCCTATGTGTGTGCAAGCTTAAGAGTTTCGTCATTTGTAGGCAACACTTCCTTCGTCCGATTTGGGACGGATCGGTGGCAAAACTGTCGGTAGCACCCTGTACTCGCTGCATTCTGGCTCCCTGGGGGACAAAGGCCGTCAGATCGGCCACTCCATAGAGCCAACATTTGACCGAAGCTTCCGCTTGCCCCGCTTGTAGAGGTCCCCGCCGTTGGGCAGGGCCTCCAGCTTGGTCGGCTTGCGGAAGGTTAGTGTCGATTCTTGGCTGGACGGTTGTATCAGTGGAATGGTGCCATTGATGGAGCCGTTCAAGTTCCCGTTGAGAATCGAGGAGGTCAAAGTGTTCAAGGCGTTGTTCTCTTTCACTGTGTTAATGGTCGAGCCGTTGGTCAAGCTCACTGCTTCCTTGTTGGCTGTTGGGAGATAAACATAATTTAATTGCAAAATTTTCAATACAAAAAACATAATTAATCAATTGTACGACAAACAATATAAAAAATAACTGCATTGACTGGGAGGTGAACTTAAAATTAAGTTAAGTTCTAGTGGAAATGTTGAATTTCTTTCGAAAATCATCAAAGAAGCACAGTAAAAATTCTAAAAGTTAACCTTCTGAAGGTCCTGCACGCAGTATTAATTTGTAGTTTTCCCCATGAATGGCTTTTACTTCAATTTTTAACAAACAAAACCTCTCTTGGGATACTTTCACCTTATAGATGTGGTTATTTCATCATTAGATAGGTAGCTAGGTATTTAAATAACGTCGCACTGGAGGTACACAACGGACTATTGGCAACGGTCTGGGATCAACCCCCAAAAGGAAAGATCCGAGAACAATACCACGTACATCTGAATCCTGGTCGAATGACGAGTTCTCACCCGAGATGGCACCCAACTCTCCAAATTTACAAACCACGACAGTTGAGGTCACAATAATTTAAAGTGTACCAGTTCCTTTTATACATGACAGTCTTTGGTTGGATTGTAGCTTGCAACTCTCCAGTTGCTGGCCAGTTACTCTTCCAACTGGACTACCGCCGCCCATTAGATATGTAGGGTAACGCAGAGGGTATACGCCGTATACCCTCTGATTTTTCCAGCAAATTCCGTATACCCTCTGCTTTTTCTTAAAAGCTACGTTCGTGCTTTGCTTTTCCTAGAAAACATCACGTAAAACGCAGATAGCTGTAGAAGCAAAAGTAAAGTTTATATTTCAAGATATCACCTCAGTACATAAATCCAAAATCGTACCTATTAATCGAAAGCAATTCATTCAAAGTATGGTCGATAGAATGAAATCGAGACCTTGTTCTGATTTTAATGGAAGAAAAGTGTCAACTTTTGAAGGATATATCCATGCTTGATCCAGAAAATACAAATAGGGGATATTCGCCATGGACAAAAGGAGGTAAAAATAATCTGTTCATGTTTTGGTACAGATGAAATGTGCACTATTCAAGGTTTGAGGTACCGATGAAAACGGATAAGGTGTTCCAGAAAAAATAAAGCCACTTTTAAGAACAATTGAAACATTACCATGTTCCATGGCCGAGAGCGGGTTTAGTTTAATAAATGACACAGTGTAACAGATTTGAGATCATCGTTATTGATTTCAGACGTCTTCAATCTAATGTTTATTAATGCAAATAGACCACCTATAGAACACTTTCCACTGGAAAAAATTTGTAAATTCTTGGTTGGCCAACAATTGCTCTTCAGTAGACAATATATTAAGAGTATGCGCTACAAAACGAGACACAGCTACGAATTTCTCTCATCAAGCAGTTTGGAAAATATTTCAATGAAAATAATAGAGTAGTACCCTTTAAAATTTGTTTAAGAAAAACAAAATTATGTCCTTCTTTATATGTGTTTAAATATTTTTCTCTTGACATATTTCCTGTAATTTTTTTATATCATAGTTAAATATTAATATAGTGATATTTTTTCAAATTTCAATATCACTAAGTCTGCATATTTTTCTTTGCCATAAATACAGTAAACTCTCAATAACTCGAACCATGTGGACACGAATTTCTGCTAAAGTCGAAGTTTCTTCAAAGTTCCACAATTTCTTTCCTGTATTATAAAATTAATATAGGCTTTTTTTTATCTCGATAATTTAAACTTCGGAACATATTCCCTGGTCCTTTGAGTATACCCCATGGAGACTGTCAACCTCCTTATGGATTTCCATATATGTATATACGTGTGTGTACATGTTTTTTTGCCCCCCGTGGAAAGTGTAAGTAAGTGTTAACCTCCCCAAGAAAACCATTCATTGGGCGTCCATGGTATACCCTCTGGTTTTTTTTATGACAACAGCACTACGAGTGGTCCAAAATGCATTACAAAAGGGGAAAAAGATCGCGAGCAGGCAGGGGGTGGCTGATAACGTTGCATTCAACTAAATTTAAAATGCCTTTCTTTTAATTTGATGTAATGTTTGTTCGTCCAAGAGGTACACGTTCTTGTATTGTGTGTTTGTGTCGCCAAGTCAATAAAAGACTTGCCGGTATGTTCCAGCTACCTCTTTCCCGTCTTTGAAACGCGCTACACTGGCTACAATTGTGTTATTTGCACATTTCTACCAAATAGGACTTGCCGATTCCTGAGACTGTAATTTGTGTAACCCAAGTCAGTCTGTCTGGTGATCATTTGGATGGACTAGTTGTTTTTAACTATAGTATAGGGAAATATTGGAGTGCACATGGTCTAGCGGTCAAATGATGAGCATTTGACGACAACATGTCGGATAAAAGCAAAAGCACCCTTAAAATCTTAAGATGATTAAATTATAATATTACAAGAAAGCATAGTTTACAAACACAAAAACAGATTACAAACACAAGAAATACTTTATGATGAAATAATAAAAACCAAATTGCTTTTATTTATATGGATATTACATATTTTTATGTTATTTAATTAATTTATTTTTTAACATTGATTTAACATTTTATTTTTTGGCAATATATGAATTTAATAATTAACAGATATACTTCATTTCCTCAACCGTCAAACTAAACCCATTTTCATTCTGAATTTGTAAAAAAATAATCGTACAAAAGAGTCAGCTCCAACCTCATTTAAAATACAAAGTCATTAGAATGACTCATGTTCAATCCCTCATGATGGCTACATGAGAGATTGAGCTAATCAGACAACCACTAGAACTGCCCTGAAGCCAGTCCTTTAGAGCGACATCAAATTGATGGACATTCTCGAATACTTTATTAAAAGCAAAAAAACTGAGATTTCAGAACAAAACCATCAATGGTATCACTGAAACTAATTTTCCATAAAACTTCTTTGTTTCTGAACATAAGAGAATATAGCTTATACATAAAGGTTAAAAACTGCCATTTCATAGCCATGCTTCATCAGGAAATGGATCGGTCCAGGTTTGATTCTTTGTCTCTTGGTGGCCAAACACCATCTTCTACAAACACTGTTTGTCTCACCTTCGCAATGCACATGAAACTTGATCATGAGACAACATTGTGGAGGAGGGGTAATCCAACCAAATCACATGCAGAGATCTTCACTTCTTTGTCGAAGTGTAGACAGTTTTATTGAAAGGTTGGTTGGTTTTGGATTTTATGGCACGAGGGTCACATACAGCCAAGCTGTGCCAAACAATTTCAAGTAAATGGTCACACACACAAAGAAGGCTTTATTAACACAAAAGAGAGAAAGACACTCAAAAGGAGGAATTGAACCTAACAGATATCGAATTTATGCTGCCTACAACTCTCAGGTGGTTAGCACATTGGGGGAACTCACTGAGTTAATATTATCCCACTATACTGACCCAAAGGGATCATTAAAACACGAGAATCCTCATGTCTTGGATCAGTGCAGAAGGATAGTATGAGAAAGACCTGTAAGAGGGGCATCTTGTATCCACCAGTTTCCATATTATTCTCCATCGCACATGGAGGCACTCCTTCATAAAAGCTTTAAAGAGAATGAAGAAAATAAACACTGTCCTGTACAAAAATTGCATTTATTTTCTAATGGTTTATTCGTACTATATTAAAAATCGCATATCCCAACATATTTACTAGAATACAAACACTAAAAACAGAAGGATCTGCATAAAACTTCCTGCTTTCTGGCTTGCCTGGCAATTTTAGAGCAGTAAAAGAATCTTTTAAATGTGGTGTTATATGTTGGTTGTGCCTGTTACTTGCCCATAAGAATAGCTTAATTTTTAAGCCTGGGTACCAATAAATTTATTGAGTAATATTATTGGTTTAGGAGTTTGACATTTTTATGCTACCAGAAGGGACATTTATTTAGCAATGCTTTTAAATAAAGTACAGAAAGCATGTGGAAGCTTGCTTGAATGGTATTGAAATGTAAAACAGCATGGCAGTAATTTAGCTGCAAATAAAAGATTTTTTTAACAGTCAGTTGTTGCAATTAAATGTGCTGCTCAACATCATATATCTGTTTTTATTCCCTCCATGAATCTATAGCCAGCTAACACATCGTGGGGATCTTTTCCAGTTAAATATTAGTTAATGTTGTTTACTGTTTTTAATAAACATTTTTGTCTGCACTTTTATTCCCTGATTTTTATCAACCTGTGCACAAACTGGTCCAAACCAAAATGTTTTGCAAAGTATATTAAATACTATTAATAAATATAATAAACAAAAACTCAGATGTAAATCAGTAAAATACAATAAACAAAAACTCAGATGTAAATCAGTAAAATACAATAAACAAAAACTCAGATGTAAATCAGTAAAATACAATAAACAAAAAGTTATAAGTTAAATAAAATACTAATAAAACAGTTAGTGAAATAAAATAAAACATAATAAATTAAATTAAATATATTGTAAAAAAGAATAAGCATTATATAAAATTGTATCAATAAAAATCAAAAAAGGAATATTCAAAACGCATGATAAGCTACGGGTGTCTAAAGAGCTATTATAGCTACATGTGAGTGAAAAATAAATTCCGTGCAACTAATAAAGGCTATGATGGAAACATGTCACTTAACAATGAATTCAAAGTATACAGAGGCACAGAAATCCACTTAATTATAGGCATCATTCACACATACACAGTTAAGTATGTAGCTGAATTAATGTGTCACTGGAGCAACAGAATGAGCCATTGGCAATGATCCGGGATCAACCCGAATGGAAAGCCACAGTCATTGCAAAGATTTTGAGCCACAGTCAGATGAAGAAATCTCCCCATTCCCAAACTTCCACACGTCAAAGTCAGAACATTTGAGGCCTTGACAGATTTAACATGCACCATGTACACCCCCGTGTACATGATGGGCTTCGGTTGGATCGAGTTTCGAACTTGCAACCACCTGCATGCCATTCGCGTCACTCTTCCAACAAGGCTTACTGCGGCCCCCACATACAAGAATGTTAAAAATGTCACCTGGCAGTCATTGCAAAGATCAATGTTAGTGAATACGTGTGCAAGAGTTCAATTGAACATGAAGCAATAAAGAAAGAGTGAGAGGTGGAGAGAGAGGAGGAAGTGTGAGGTGTGGAGAACAAAAACAAAAAATAAAGCCATGTTAATTTCATGTCCCTAAAACACATGACTTACAACCCACTCTGTATGCTGTCTCCTTGAACTTACTGAGCAGCTGCTCTTGGCGCCTTGGTTTGAAGTAAGTGCCAGCAATGTCCTCCTCTTCTCCACGCTCCAGTTTCTGAAAGCATAACACGTGTTTTAGAAAACACGGAAACAGATATTGTGTCGATAACAAAAAGCGTTGCTCCAGTAGTATGCATATGAAATGGAACATATAATTGTATACAAAGAATTAACTTCATCTCTACTATTATAAAAGGAAGTGTTTGTCTGTTTGCCGCAAAATCCTGATGATTCTATGGCACTTACAGCAATGAAATTTGGCACACAGGTAGTCCAAAATTTTCGGGTCACAGCGAATTTTAAAATTCACTCTAGGACATTTTAAAATGAAATTTAATTATTATTGTTTTCTTTGGAATGGCAACCACATAAAGATATGACAGATTCTAAATTTATTTTTACTGTTTCCATTTTCATTTTGCACAGAAAAAAGATTTTCCAGCAGTGGATAAAAAAAATGTTTTAACTTTAGTTATGTAGTTCTGTTTTCTATCTTCTACACCGTTAAAGATAGAGTAAAAATTTTAACGGATTTGAATACTGCGGAAAATTTCACTTTAGATAGATACCTAAAAATATGATTTTCTTTAAATAAATCATTTTTAAATTGAATATATCTTTTATATTTTCACAAGAAATTGTGACATCACTTAAACTTTCTCTTTCAAAAAAAAAAAACCAGATTGCATCTTTTGCCCTTTGCGTTAAAAAAAGAGAAACAGATTACATTTCCTATCCCATTCCATTTCCGGGAAGGAGAACAAGAAATAAAAAACGTATTGACTAGGATTGTTAAGTTTTTTTCGTGAAATCGGAATTGCTAAAGATAGAGTAAAATTTTTAACGAATATGAAATCTGAAGAAAATTTCACTTTAGATTTAACCGAAAAATATGATAATCTTTAAATAAATAATTTTAAAATTGAATATATCTTCAACGGATTTGAAATCTGCAGATAATTTTACACCATATTAATACCTTACATCATGGCGTTGCCAGTGGGGTTGGTTTTGCGAACCACTGGCATGGGTTAGCCACGCAGTGGCTAGTAAAAGATAAATGTAGAAGTAATCTTCATCAAAAGTAAAATAATCATAGCTTTCATGTAAAACCAAATGTATTACTAATGTAGTTATGAAGAAAAGGTAAAATAAAAGAGCAACAAATGAATATTCTGAGTAATATTGTGGTGCCGCTCAGAATTGTATAACTCTCATGTAACAACAGCAATGTAGTATAACATGAATCTGATATACATCGCTACATAATGTGGCAAGAGAGTATGCATTTATTTACTATGATGATATGAGTGATTGCAAACTCTCTGTGAATTTAATTCGATAGCAAGCGCAACTGTCATTAGTGCATTTGCAAACATTGTTGTATCTTGATACATTTATTATGCACGCACACATTACAATATTGTGAATGCATTTTTTTAAATCATCAAATCTGTAACCATGGTATGGAATAGAAATAAGATTTATCAGATATGCTCTGATCTGCAAGATTGTTCAAGATATTACTAGATATGTAGTCTTTGATGAATATTCTTTAGTAAATATTAAATTTATAAGTTAGTAATGAGTCATCATTTTGTATCCTTAACACACGTTCTCGACAATACGAAGAAACATTGCCAACATATTTTCATGCACAATTTATATTAGTTCTTTAATTTGTGGTTTTCATTCTTTCACACTCAAATTGTACTCTTTGATGCAAAAATTTTAATTTCTTGACTCATAAAATACCAATATAGAAGAACTTCTATTTATGTGCCAGTTTAAATTGCCAAAAGGAATAGAAATATAGAGAAGAAACCTCACCCTAAAAAACTTGTCTTCCGAGGAGTCATCAAAGTACTCTTTTACACTAGATGCCGAGCGGTTTTGTTTTATTCTGTGGTCAGGAGATACAACAGGTCTTCCACCAATTTGAACACCTAAATATTGGACACATAAGAATTGTCTAAAACAATTTAAATGCACAATGTAAAATGCAACAAGTCATAATATGCAAGCAGCATTAATAATTAAAATTGATCAAATGTGATCAAAATTGGCAAATGAATTCCATAAAGCTCGATTTTATATTGTTTCTTCTATTGTTGCCATTCGGCAATACTTAAATCTGATTCCTGTGCCCCAAGTAGGCTAATGAAATATATATAAATACCTTTTGAACAACTTACCTGGAGTAGGAAGTTTTGTTTTCTGAACAACTAATTCGGGAATACGCCATTTCTGATAGTCTTCATCCCAATAGCTCTCACCCTTTATTCTCTCAATGTTGGAGTAGTTACAATCCCTTCTAATGCATGGCTGGATTTTGTCAAGAATTTGCGTCATCAGCTTGTTCTGCTGGTCTTGTTTGCGGATAGTTTCGAGGTAGTCTGTCCTTTCGGTTTCAAATTCACCTTGCAAGTCTCTCACTTCTTGATCTAATGCTTGGATCTAGAGATTAGAATAGCAGTTAAAAACCAAACATTTGAGCCATGAGATTTTTGGATAGCAAAATATTATTATCCCCAAAAAAAACATAAAATTAATAAATAATAACATAATAGTTTTGACATATGTGTATAAGTAAATATCAATTTTAATGATAGGTTCAAAAACTTGGACTGAATTCAAGCTTTCATACCACTTGTATCAGATTACAGTCTCACAAGCTTTTCTAAAATAAAGCCATTTGTATTTAGTTTATGTAAAAATTTAAGAAGTTCATAATACTGAAGATCCGGGAATTCAGTCTCCATAAAAATTTTGTTTTGTTATTGGGAGATAATGATACGTAGTTTTTTATTTCTATCACAGAAGTCGCTTGGAGTGCATAGAGAATTTATGATTTAAATTTTTTAATGGGTATATAAGGTAAGTAGTTGAATTAACGTCACACTGGAGTAACACAACTTGCAATTGGAGATGGTCATGAATCAATCCCGAAGGTAAAGACCCAAGGGTCAACACCGTGTTGTTTTTAACTATTTAGATGATAGGGTCAACACTCAAGCAGGCATCCCACTCTCCAAACTACATAGTGAGGACATTTGAGGCCAAGTCTGCCTTAATATGCACCAGCCCCCACATACATGGGTCTTTGGTGAGGGGTTAAAAAGACATAATTACTTCGGTTCTGAAAAACCAAAAGTGTTTATACTGTTGAATTTTCGAAGAGTTCCAATTTATATCGACCTTCGATGTTCATACTAAGTACTGGGGTGTTGTTTCCCCCGACAACACATAAAATGAATAAATAATCGCATCTATTGAAAAAATTCTTGGAAAGATTCTATTGGTCAAGAAAGTCGAAACTGGTAGGGAAACTGCAGGGTGTAGAACTGTTTAATGTTGTGAAAGTAAATGCTTAGAAAACTACGTTTTTTTTCTAAACTTAACTTCCCATTTTCCAAGTAAATTTTTGGTTAAATTTTACTGATTAAATGAAAGTTAGAAATATTTACCTGTATAGAGATAAATGAAATGATTTGCTAAATTATTCATATCAAATAATTTATTTCTTTACAAGTGCCAGTATGAGAAAGGTATATTCAGTAAGAGACATTTCTTAAAAATACCAATTTCAGACACAAAAAAAACCTGAAAGATATACCTTTTTCTTTGCTTTCTTCAGCAGAAGAGTTTTGGCTTTAAGCTCTTCATGGATATCATCATAAACTTTTAACATAGCTCTGTCATCTTCATCAACTTTAGATAAGGCCTCTGAAATCAAACAAATGTCTATTGTTAAGCCAAATATCTAAAGACTAAAGTGAGTAACTGGGTGTGTTCTTCAGTGGAAGTTTTGTGTACTTGTTTTTGGAAGACACAATAACAAATTGAATTAGGACAGTTAATTTGATGTGTATTATGACAATGGCTTCACAGTTATGGATTTATTGACTACAAACATTTTTGAATCATTAATTTACAAGTATTGTCAAATAAAATACAAACCAACACACAAAATCTTTCAAATAACTCAGTTTCCCAAACCTTTTTGAAAATTTTTTTTTGGCACAATCATTTGGGAAATTTTATTAACTAATACAGCAAGTGCAACAGTGCCTGTAATTTTTTAGTATCACCAATATATTTATGAGAGTATTTTAGTATAACCAATATATTTATTAGAATTTCAAAAGTTGGTTTGAAAACGAAACTGAAAATATAGTTAATTATTGAAATGAAATAAAAATAAATTACACATAAACACAGATTGCTCACTATTATTAATCTCTACTATTATAAAAGAAAGTGTTTGTTTGTCTGTTTAGGGCCGCAAAATCCTGACGATTCTATGGCCCTTACAGCAATGAGATTTTGCACACAGGTAGTCCGAATTATTTGCAATTTTTGGGTCACGGCGAATTTTAAAATTCAATCTAGAAGATTTTAAAATTAATTTCATAGTTTTATTCTTCATTGGTTTTTCAAACAAAGAGAACTTTTTCTACTCATACGACCTTGCAATCAGGGTTTGGAACCATGGCAAGTTGTTTTCATCCGCAGAACGTGAAGAATTTTTTTTTTGTTTCCGCTTTGATTTTGCGCGATTGATTTCCCAGCCAGATGATAAATCTTTTAACTGAAGTCAAAGTTCTTTTTTCTATCTCCTAGACCGTTAAAGACAGAGTAAAAATTTCAATGGATTTGAAATCTGCGGAAAATTTTACACCAGATTAATATCTTACACCACAGCGTTGCCTGTGGTGTTGGTTTATGAAGCACGGGCACAGCCGCAGTGGCTAGTTTGATATGAATCAAACCAGTAAAATGAATAATAATCAATAAAAAGAATGAGTTTGCTGTTGGGCTAATTTGTCTACATTAGGCTGCATAGAATGTTTCTATATCTGTGGTCAAAGGGAATAACTGGATGTCCAAATTGGGCAAAATGAGATAAGTACGTCTGCTGGAGAATTCGT
The DNA here is from genome assembly GCA_947359465.1 of Metellina segmentata. Lineage (NCBI taxonomy): Eukaryota > Metazoa > Arthropoda > Arachnida > Araneae > Tetragnathidae > Metellina > Metellina segmentata. The sequence goes on from OX375880.1 coordinate 43,203,231, forward strand.
CTTGGGGCCTTACGCATTGTGGATAAGTAATAAGTAATGTGCAAAAGAACAGAGTAACAAGGAATGCAGTCCAAATAAATTGCCACAAAAGCTCACTTTAGAAGAAAAGGGAAAATCTTAAAAACATGCTCCTGAAAAGTAGTTTTTAGGCATCCAGTTATCCCCCTTGACCACACATATATGATTAAACGTTTGCTTAAAATATTTTTAGACAACACGTTTTTTAACATCTTATTTCCCACTCTTGTTCCTCAACAATCTCTTATTTCCCCTGGGTCCAGCATTGCCCTGAAGATTCTCCTTCAGAACACATAGGGAGTTGGAAGTGCCCACTTTGGAAAACTGAAATAACTATTAAACTAAACACTTTTTTGAATAATATGGATATGGTGTTTACATCTATTCATTTGTACCTGTCTCAAAAATTTTCAATGGTGCTATTTATGAACACAATGAGACATCTTTCAAAGCAAAACTTTAACATGCACTTACCTGCAATCGATTTTATTCTTTTCTCAGCAACCTTCTTTCTCTTGGCTCTCTTTTCTTTCAATTCTCTGTCGTGTGCTTTTTCTCCACCAACCATTTGCTCCTCCAATTCTTGCAACCTTCAAATTGAAAAACAAATTTTTATTTCCAGTAGCTAGGGCACAATTATAGTACAAGGGAATGACATTAAAACATAACACAGACAGTAAAAAGATTTAAAAAGTAATATAACCCACATTGGAGGATTATTTGGGGTTTTGTGGTGAAAAGTCCAGTAAAACGCACAAGCTACACGAATTTAATACACATTAAAAGACAAAGAAAAGAACAAAGTCATTGCAATAAAAGTTATCTTGCTTCCTAATACCTAGATACCCCAGAAAGCCCACGGATTGATTGGATGGGTGCTTTCGGGTTTGTGGCACAAGGGCCGTACTTGGTCAAAAACAAACACAATGAGGGAGGAAGATAAAGCAGAAGAGTTGACAAGGGTTTAAATGAAAGGGAGTTAAGATAACTTGGGTACCTCAAGGTTCTGATACCCGTACACACCTAAGGTGCACAAGGGCAGTAATTCAGTTACGGGTTCTACATCGAAGATGGGGTTTTCTGTTCATTACTTTTTCCAGAAATAGAGGAGGCAGCTTGGTGGAAATATCTAAGTGACTCAATTGAGAGGTAAGACAATACTGTCCAGTTATCAGATCGAGCAGCTGCCTCTTGTCAAGTACATTCTTCAGACATTTGACTTTCCAGAAATTTGTATTTGTTCCATCTTAAAGATCCTGCTGGTATTTTGATATAATGGAGAGTTTCAGAAACAATATTATTTTGCAAAAGTCCCATCATGTTACAAACAAACTGAGCATATTAAAAAGTGGAAACCAAAGCTGCAAAATATGGACAGCTGTTTCGCTTTTACAATCGAATTCACAGTGAACAGTATTTCATAGACTCATTTCCACATTATTTATTTTGAAAAGCAATATATTTTGAAAGGAAGCAGAAGCACTACCTTTCCAGAGCTTGAGCTTGTATTTGAGCCATAACTTGAGGAGACCTGTATAAAACAAAGAAATCAATGTACAGTAAGTTTCAAAGTCAATTTAAAATCGTTTCAAACTAATACCAGATCCCCAAAAGGGACAGAACAAGATAGAACATTACCCAGCTGGTATTGGAGTCTTGCTTACTCCATTTGGCACAGATAAACGACCATTTTGGGTTAAAGCTCCATTCTTGGGAGAACTTGGAACCTCAATGGTTTCAACATCATCCTAAAACACACAAATGAAAAAATTAAAAAAAAAAAAAGCAATACATAATTTTTCAATTTTTTTTATTAGTTTTGAGATTTTATGGCACAAGGGCTATAATTGGCCATGCTGCATCAAACACAAGACATACAATAGCAATTGAGAGACACGCACAATGAAAGTTTTACTGACACAAAAGAGAGGTAATGGTAATTTTAGTTAACATCGTACTAGAGCAACACAACGGGCTATTGACGACGGTCCAGGATCAGTCCCTTAAGGGAAAGGACAAAAGAGAGAAACATACCCAACCCAAGGATGAATGCGTCTGAAAGGAATTGAACCCGCACCGCCTACAACTCGAAGGTTGCAAGAGCAGTGGGCATACCCACTGAGCCACGACAACTCCCATCATTTTTCAAGAAAACAGCATCACAAAAATTAGAGAATAAAGACATGATACTTGACAACTTTGAAAACTGTGCATCAATAAAAATTTTGCATTGAACGACCCTTGCCATAAAACATAACATAAATAGATGAATTAATGTATATTAGAAATATTCGTATGTCACAATAACTAGTATTATTTTGTACTATGTGAATTTTTATTCATGCATAGGTAAAAATTCACATTTTTATCCACTGCATGTCCACGCATGTTTTATCCACTGCAACCTTGCCAAGCAGTAGTGTTTTAATACCAAATTTAACACATCCTGTAAAAAACATTCATTTTATGAGTACCTACACATTGCATCCAAGACTGTATGTTATATACCATTAAAACTTGTGTCAGGGTACTAAGCTGTATGAATGCCAACATTATTGGTGTTCATAAAACTCATTTACAAGTAAATGAAAGACAAAAAAAAAATCAATGTTCGATTTACAAATGTGTGTCCTTTAGTGTTTTATTCAGAAGAGAAAGTTGCAGAAAAATTCAATGAAGCTGTAGTAGCTTTTTTTATCTTCTTTGATAATTCTGTACTGAATTTCTGCTCAAAACAAGGTTTGGGAGGTTTTATAGATATAGTGGATGGTTGCAGAGAATGAAATATTTCAATTGCTAGATCAAAATATTAAAATCTGTAAAAAAAATAAATAGGCATACCCATCTCTAAATCAGTAAAATTAAGTAGATATAGTGGATGGTTGCAGAGAATGAAATATTTCAATTGCTAGATCAAAATATTAAAATCGGTAAAAAAAAAAAAAAAAAAAAAAAAATAGGCACACCCATCTCTAAATTAGTAAAATTAAGTGGAAATCCATAAAATATACGGATCATCCGTATTTTTACGGACAAGTATGAGACATGTCAAATTATTAGACATAACCATTCACAAATCAAACAATAAATGTGTATGTGATGAAACATTCTATTTATCCAAAAATATTTTAAAGGTCCTGCTAACAAGTAACAAAAAGGTATTGTTGCAAACTAGTGGTTTGGCGACTTTCTCAGGAAGCTAAGAGACCGACTGTTTTTCCTATGGTACAGTCCTTAGTGAACTTCCATTTTGTTAACTTGTACCAGCTCACTGGAGCACCTTTGCTATTTTTAAATAGAAAAGCTAATATGGTCTTTTTGACCACTGTAAACCAGGTATGTGAATACAAAACAACTTTACTATTTCATGATTCTAGAGCTGTTAGCTCTTCTATACACATGAAATGCAATGGTCATAAAATAATAATTTGATAAAAATAGGAATAATGCTGTTAATTGTAGTCCTACCTCAGTTGACAGCTGTTTTGTATTAAGCTTGGCAAGCTCTTGCTCATAATATGCTTTCAGTCTATCAACATCGCTCTGGAGTCTGGCATTGTTTTCTTGCTCTTTCTGGTACTTGTCGATAAGATCTTGCATTTTATCATCATATTCCTAAAAAATGAATGTGGCAATTAAACTTAAAATAAAATAAGTACCACCAGAGCCCAGATTTTGTTGACATAAAAGCATATAAAATTACATTGATATTTCTTTGATTTGCAAAATATCCAATCACAAACAAATTGTTGGGAATAAAATATGCTTTTGCACTACATATATCATTGTTCTACTAACAGACATTCAAGTGCAATTTCTTTTGGTTTATGAGGCTTTAACATTCATTTACAAATATGCTTACTAAACTTGTTTCAAATGGTCCTAGGTCTACATCAGTTATAAAGCCATCTATCAGCAATTTTTAAACTCTGTTTACTATAATTGGTCTAGGTGTTTAGATTTTTATTGTTATTGAAAAAGTTTGATTTCAAGACTTGCAAGGTTTTTATAGTAAAGCCTCAAAGTTTGTTTCACATCAGTGTTACAAATGGTAGGTTGGTAGAATTAGTGTAACACTGGAGCAACACAACCAATGTTGCAAGAGTAAGTTCAATCAAGAAATCCATTTACTGACCAGAAGTGACCACCTAAACAGGTTAATTTTTCACCAAGTAAATATGGTTTGCATTGAAACAAAACATTCTAGAATCTAGAATCCATTCTAGTTGCCAGAATCTAATAAATGAGTCATTTATAATGCATTTTATAGTAAAATCAAACCACAGATGAAAGATATTCCAACAAAAAAAGATTCATTAAAACCCAGAACATAACTAAAACATGCTCTAAAAATCTACAATGACCTAAAATGTAAAAAATACCTTAAGTGACAACAAACTGTATATTTCTAGAACCAAGACATTGAGAATGGAATTTCTATTTAAGCAGGCAAAGGGCTTCCAAAAAGGTGGCATGTCAACACAATCCAGGCAAAAGATGTTTTCATGAAATGCTTTGAAAGAAAATGATGAATTTTATATTTACCTTTTGGATTTTCATAACAGTATTATCCTCACCATTGATTACATTATCTAAAAATTAAAAACAATGACATCAGAAGAAGTAAGATGAGTGGTTGTTAGAGAAAACATTTCTGTGTCAAATAAAGTATCTATAGACTAACTCTTTTATTTTACATATCAAACAATTTTTTATCTACATAAATTATTAACCAATAAAAATACGATAAATGCTAAATGGAATAACATTAAACTAATCATTTTGAATTTAAAAGAGTGATCAAGAAACTCAAATTAAATGAACTCATTTGGATAACTTTACATTCAGTAGCTTTAAACTTATGATCTTGAACACTTTAAATTTTATTCTTTGAATAAATGTTTCACAGCTTTGCTGCTTTCTGCTAACCATTGAAAATTAGACTTATCTATAGCAATCCTTTATGAGAGGCATTTTCTATCAAGCTAATTGTAATTGGTAGTATTGATTCTGCAGAATATATTTACTGCATGTTTTCCAAACATGACATCCCTTGGCGTGATGTTCTACAACATTTCAGCACATCACCAATAAAAATATATCAAAGAATGAATTTGGAATTGATATATGATGTTCCATTCATTAATGGCAATTTGATTTAGTGCCATAATGGTAATAAACTACTTTTGAAAGTAACCCTTTAAAATGGAGCATGAAAAAGCATTTGAGTAGCAGAAGTAAAATCTCTACAATCAGGTTTTTTTCTGGAAAATTCCTCAGATAATTTTAAATGGAAAATGTGGATAGTTCACAATTCTGATTTATAATTTTCAGTATGGTTTTTCGGTACTTGATTTAAAAGAAAACAGCTTAGTCATTAGTCCAATGAATCAGTAATTGAAATATAGCCATGCTGTATGTTAACTGAAAGCAACTCAAATTGAAAATCTTGTTCAACAGAGCTAAATTTGACAAATGAAGTTTTACATTCAAATTGGATTAAAATACAAGACTGAAAAAGTGTTAATTGAATGCAAGGTCATTTTATAGAAACAAGTGGAAAACAGACTGATATTCATGTTCATAATCTCAGTGCAGTGATTTGTTTGGTGCGTTAATAGAAGAGAGTTTACGAATGATTTAATCTGTAGGTAGGTATTAACTTAACGTCACACTGGAGCAACACAATGAGATATTGTTGATGGTCCAAGATCAATCCACAAGGTGAAGAACCGAGGACAACACCACGTCATTTTGAACCATGGCCACGGCCAGATAACAAGGTCACACCTGAGTTGGCACCCAACTCTCCAAAATTCCACACCATGCCAGCAGAAGGACAATTTGAGGGCCCAGCAGATTTAATGTGCACCAGTCCCATTTATACACAACAGTCTTAGGTTGGATTCGAACTTGGAACCCTACGGTTGCTAATACGTTGTGTGTGTGAAAGACTGCCATTATCTATAAGAAGATTATTCAAATAAAGTTGCCAAGGTAGGCGAATTTGCACCTTTTGGGCACTGATTTTCACTTTGGGCAAAAAATTATTTGTATTGTATGCTCTGTGAAAAAGAAACTACAGCAAATGGAGTTGACATAAGATTGTATATTTTCATGCTTTCCATTGCATATTCAGTTATCAACGTTACGTTATGCAATGTTTTTGTAAAATCAAGATTTTATAAGTAAAAAACCCTAGCAAATATTAAGGCTTTCAGCAAACCAATGCCTTTTAAGGGCCCTTCAAAACAAAACATAAAAATCAGCCCTTCTTAAGTCCCATTGGAGGTTTAATTATTTGGTCAAATGTAAATACTTATGGTTTCTGATTAGGCCTACTTAAATATACTATATATTCCCAATAGCTTATCTTGTCTACATATGTGACTTGTAAAGGGGCGACTCCGAAGAGTGCCAGCACTGCGACTAATAGTCCATTGTACCGATTGTCTACATAAGTTCCAAAGACTTGCCCTTATTTTTTACATGCGATTCAACATACATTTAAAAAACACTTACTTCTGTACTCCAAATCCTCTTCCATATTTTCAGACGGCATCTGACCACTGAGCATATCTTTCAACCGATTGATCTCCTCTTGATATTCTCGGAGCAAAGCATCTTTGGGATCTTCGTTGACTTTCGGTTTGTTTTGGATATTCTTAGCCCTATTGGCATAACGTAAAGTGCTGAGTGTTTCGTCATAGTTATTGTCTGCTGGGGAGAGGCAGGCAACCATTAATGTTTTTGTGTTGCCACCAAGTGAGTCCTGAAGCAACCGGGTGAGTTTTGAGTCTCTGTATGGAATGTGCTTTGATTTACCATCGACTAAGGCAGAAATTACATTTCCAAGGGCTGAGAGGGAGAGGTTGATTTTGGTGGCTTCTTTCAGACGATCACCAGTAGCACCTGATTGGAAAGAATGTGATCTAGAAAACTGACATTTTTTTCATACAGAAACATTACATACATTTTCAATTAAGAATACTAAAACATCTGGTTCATGTAGTACCATTTACTTCAAAATGTATGCTACAAATTTACATCCCTGATATAATTAAAATGCTTTAATGATCTCAAGAAAAAATATATATATTTATTCCCCCCCCCCCCATGTGCAGGTTCAAATAAGTGAACTGTATAGCTAAATCTTATTTAATCTTATAATTCTATATACATTAACAGAGACTATAGCTCTAAAGGATTGTAGTCATGTTTTAGAATTAGCTTCTGAATGTCTACTTTTATAACAGCTTGTCCACTTCTTCACCGCTAAACTTATTTCCTTGGGGAGGCTTGGATTTTTTTTTCTGCACTAATTTCTATCTTCCATATTTCTCATTGCCTTCCATAATCAGACTGATGAAGAATTTCATCAGAGATGTGGAAGAGGTACAGTTCTAGCAATATTATGCAGCTCCTAGCTCAAAGTAAGCATATTTAAACTTTGCAGTAAAATTGGCAAATTAATCTGTGTTTAATTATTTATTACATACAAGTTTTTTGCCATTTGCCAATATGCAAATTATCATTTCTATGCTACGTACATTAGTGAAATGTATATATGTAAAAGGGGACGAAGTCCGAATTCGATGATTTTGACTTGTGTTCACAAATCACTTCAAGCTAATGAGGTTATAATAGAAAAGTGCCAACATCCTTCTGTCAATACAGTATGAAAGTATCAACACATTGGAAAGTCTCTTTTGTATACTGTGATAAAAATTAAAAAATGGAAATGACAAAATCAAGTGCTATCGAAAACTTGCAAAATGGACATTGGCTCTTTTAATACCAATGTACTTGTATATATACTTATTTCTAAATAAGCATATATACATTGTACATCTCTACTATTATAAAAGAAAGTGTCTGTTGGCGTGCTGTGCCCAGACAAATCTATAGAACTTAAAGGTAATGAAATTTGGCACACAGGTAGTCCTAATTTTGTGCGAAGCCCGAATTCTAAAATTTAATCTATAACATTTTTTTATTAATTTATTGGCATTTATATATTATTTGTTTTCTTTAGAATGGCAACAGTGTGAAGAAATCAGATTCTAAATTAATTTTTTTCCTTTCATATCCTGAACACAAATAATTCCAGCGAAGCTAAACGAAACAAATAAAAATTTGTGACTGGCATTTATTTCTTTTTAATCTTTAACCCAAGTTTCTATCTTTGCGATTGTTACAGATAGAGTGAAAATTTCAATGGATTTGAAAAATATGTGCTAAATTTTACACCAGAACAATACCTCAGGTAATCCAAATTTTATGTGAATTCGCGATATACCTGTGTCACAACAGGTGGAGATGGGACTCATTCTTAAAAAATTATTGTTTTTTCTGTTTAATGTTTTCAGTATCAGTAAGGACACGAAAAGAAATGTCACAGACAACAGCGTGCTGGCCTGTAAGTAAGTACATACATGCTTTAATAGAAAAGTGCCAATGTCCTTTCGTCAATACAGTATGAAAGTATCAAAACATTGAAAAGTCTTTTTTTTTTTTTTTTTACTGTCTTAAAAATTTAAAAATGGAAATAAAATCAAGTGCTATCAAAAACTTGCAAAATGGAGATTGCCCCTTTTAATACCAATGTATATATAGCTATTTCTAAACACAAAAAGTAACTTACCAGTTTTGGCCTGTCTTTCACTTCCTGCTAGATCCACCAAGTTGAGTTTCCCTTGTTTGATGTGTTCACCTGAATTTTCCATTTCTAACATTTCTAAATGAATGGAGAATATGGAGTGGCTACGAGATGAGTCCGCATTCATTAGTGTTGCACCTACAGAGCGATTTTTCCACCCTATCTCCATCACCTCTTCGCATTCGTGAGTGTTGTGTACAGGATGTAAAGAAAGGCCTGAAATTGACAACTTATTTTTAAACCTCAAAATAAATTACATCTTTCAATATAACATTAATGAAAAAAGTTCACTAATTCGCCATTGCCCATGGGTTGCCACAAGTTGTCAGTGGTATCATAAAATCATGCAGCAGCAGCACTGAGAAAAAGATTAAAATTAAACTGGGTGAGTTTGCATGGAAACACAGAATTTTGCACAGGAAATTGGATACCCAATCTTCTAATTTCTTACATTTTACTACCTTCAAGGCTGACTGAAAGCTAGATTAAATAATAAAAGTTCCCACGAGTTAAAATTCATTGCAAGCAAAGTTTGTTGTTTTAATCAATATGTGGAAGTACCATGCTGATCAGAACAAATGATAAGCTGTTTATTCAAGTTGTCAATCATGGTTACCCAACAATATTTTTTAATGCCTAGCTTCTTGAAAAGTACTCAATATGGCACTATAGAGGCAGATCTGCAAACCATCTTGCATTACCCAGGTGCACTACAGGAGGTGGGTTCATATGTTACACTTCAAATACATACTCTATATATTCTAGGCACAACTGGTTTATAGAGGGAACATTCATTACTGATGAACAGATATCTATGCCTTACACCAGATTCAAAACAGGAAACTTTCAACCCAGCACCATGACCACTAAGCGAACAGGTCAGCTTGACCGTCAATATAAAATATGCAAGAAAAATACATGGAGATATGAATCTTTTTTAAATACCTATTTATTTAAAAGTAAAACAGTAATGTCTAAACAACAGAAATTTTTGTTGAAATAGTTCAAGCATAAATGAGGATTTTCATAGCAACCACAAAATGTTAATTTCGCAGTGCATTTCTTAGCACTCTTCCTTCCAGATCATTTCTGTTGTATTTACATAACATTTCTTGCAAGATTTTGTCATTGCATGGCAAAAACATAAAAATGCATAGCATAAAAAGATAAACCCAGTTACTATCTGCCTACCATGAGAACTGATCTAGACACCAAGCCTGGGTAATAGTTGCTGTGGATACAGGACTTGCTCATTTTGAGCAGGGGTTGACACTTAAAGATTAAAATTATTTGAAGTTTAATTATATTCACCACAGTTCTACCATATATTAGGTACATAGCAGCAAAATCCAATAACAAAATTGTCCAGAAGAGGGGACAAGCCTTAGAATTAACAGTTATATAATGTACATCCTGCAGAGACCATCTGAAAAAAAGATGTCGTTAGTGATGTTTATGTCTACATAGTTGATAGTCTGGAGAGACAGAAGGCCCAAAGTGAAATAAATGGGACTGTGGAATGGACTGAATCAGGACTCCAAATCAAGCGACCCCTACAGCTGTAGGGTCACTTAGTTTAGTATCCTGTCCTAAAACATCTTCAATATATTTCCAATTTGATATCAAGTGTGCCAATTGTTGGTTTGGGTTTTATGGCCCCAGAGTTTTATGGCTTGGCAAAGCTATGCCAGACAACGTCAAATAAATGAACAAACACATTCGAAGTTAATTGTTTGGCAGCAGAAGGGCCATATTTGGCAAGCTGCACCAAACACAAGACAACTTCAAGTAAAAAATCCTTGTAAAAGGGAAAAAGAAGGAAAGGGTAATAAAATAATGAGATGAAAGCATAAAAAGATCGCTTCTGTATCCAAGGTCAACACCCATGTTTACTGAAGACAGTAAATCCCATGGGAAAAGAAAAGATTGCCAGAGTACTTGGGTCAATGAAATCCATACACATCTAAAGGAGATGTGCCCCTGCACATACAAGAACATTTTACTGGCTCAGAAGAGAGAAATCGAGACTGTGCCACTCAATACTCGCAGTTTGCTAGTGCAGTGAGAACATTTTAATTAACGTCGTACTCGAGCAACACAACGGGAAAATGACAACAGTCAGGGATCAATCCCCAAAAGATAAGATCCGAGGACACCACAACATTTTGAACCACAGTCAGATTACAAGGAAACACCTGAGCTCGCACCCCACTCTCCAAACTTCCACAGCACCCCACTCTCCAAACTTCCACAGCAACCCAACAAGAGGGCTTTTGGCCATGATAAATTTAAGGTGAACCAGCTGCCTTTACACCATACGTTTACAAATATCTATGCACTGACCTGGATTCGAACCAGGAATCTCCGATCTAGAGGCTAACACCTTAACCACCAGACCAGTTGATTGGTGCTAGTGGAGTGGGAAAACCCACAGAGTTACACCGACCCCACCAATGTGGCAAACTTTAACATTTGTGCCTAAGCAATTCAAGTGACAGACAGACAGTAGCTTGTCACTAAAGGTGTTAATGCAAACTTGAATGAGTAAGTATAAACTAAATACCAGCCACATAAACTCCTTTGTCTGGATGTTCTTTAAGCTCTAGCTTTTTCTTGGATTCCTTCCCTAGCAAATCCCGGATCTCTTCGTTATAAATTTCTAAATAGGAAGCATGCACTAAGAATTTCGTGTTTTCTGTGGTTGAGATGGCTTCAAAAATGTGCTCAAAGGCTCGGGGGATGATTCCTTTCTGGCTAGCTGGATGGGTGATGCCTTGCATGGTGAAGGACTTTCCGCAGCCAGTCTGGCCATAGGCGAATACAGTCCCATTATAGCCTTCGGTCACACTCTGAAAGACAATTTGCAAAAAATAATTAAAAATCCATCTTTTGTTAAAAATCTTAAAAATGAAACATGTAGCATAATGTGAAATGTATACTTGCCAACCTCAAAGAAAAAGTTTAGAAGATTTTTGCAACATAAAAACCAACGAGCAACGGTTAGAAATGAAGAACGCCTAAAAATAATTCCTAAAATAAAAAGAAATAAAACTGCCAAATAAGCGGCAATTATGCCAACTTGGACTTGATGAAAGCAATTTTTAAAAAATGAGCCTATCCCTCTACTACTGTTATATACTTGGCACCAGTTCAAACTCTGCGAAACCAGTTTGGCAATATTTCACAGAATGGTATCAAATTTACTCAAAACTGAGTAATTAAACTTTTTCTTAGGCATTTTAGAAGTAGATTAGTTGGGCTTTTCTTGAATATTAGTGTCAAAGGTATTTACAACAATCTAGCTATTTCGATGTTTTCCCTTTTGTGATTACTATGGCTTTGAACCAAAATTTCGAAATTAACATCACTTGAAAGAAAAATTTAGAAATATTTTTATGTCTGGAAGACTGAAAAACCAAGTGCTCTTCTGAAAGACTACTGGAAAATCCAAAAAAGTTGGCAAGTATGAAAAGCATTTTATTTTTCATGTAGTACTCTATAATATAGTATGCATCCATTTTGTTTGCAGAGAAAACAGAAGTTTACTCTTAAGTAGCTGGATAATTTCTTCCCAGAGGTAAGCGACCCTTTAAGCAAAATGTATGAAATAACGCAGATGTTATGATATTTACAGATATAAAATGCAGCCTATAAAACTAAATACAGTTAGTATTGGTTATAGGTCAGCTCAGTGGTTTAGAAAAATCAGACCATATAAGCGGGGAGACCATATCTGCAGAACAATACAACACTATTTAGTTATGGCAGGATTATATTCACCTATCAGAATATAGTGCTCATAAACAAATAACTAAACTTTTAAGAATATTTAAAAAATTAATTCACAAAGTTAAAACTATAGTAAAAAATAAGCAATATTTTTTAGTGAAATTTATTAGCTTACCTTACCAATCTAAGAACAGTACACATATGCACGTGTATCCATATTCAATACACTTATCTCTATTATTATAAAAGAAAATGTTTGTTTTCTGTTTTTCGTTATCTCAGTCCTGATGAATCTACGGCACTAACAACAATGGGATTTGGCACACAGGTAGTCAGCATTTTATGCAAGTTTTGGGTCACGCCGAATTTTAAAATTCAATAAAGAACATTTTAAAATTAATTTAATGGAATTTAATTATTATTGTTTTCTTTGGAATGGCAACAGCATAAAAAATCGCAGATTCTAAATTTATTATTTTCGTTTTTGTTTTTATTTTGCGCAAAGGAACAATTTGTCAGCAAACTAAAAAGAAAAAATGCAAATTTTTAACACAAATGAACGGTTTTTTTTGTCTTAATTTCAATGTACTTTCAAATAGGGAGAGATAACTTCAACCAATAAACAGATGTCCACCTGTTTTGCTCGGGGAGGAAGAGAATTGAGGCGTGGGTAACACCAACGATGATTCAATGCAAAAGAGAAATGGGAAGAAGTAAAGGTGTAAATTCAGGTCCTCTTCAGGGTTGCAAAGACTTTTTTTTCTTCTGGTCATTCCCAGTGTTGCTCAAGAAATGGTACAACCACAAAAATGGTATGCCTTAAGAAATGGAACAATTACTATTTTTCAAATAAAACAAACAATAACCTCACTGAAAAGATAAAAAAAAACCGACCACATAACTGATAACCAGGAAAATAAAATGACTGTATAAGCGGCTTTAACACATGTTTCCTATTAAGTTAGATGGGACTTCAGAAAACTGACCATATAAGTGAGGCGACCATATAGCCGGTACTGACTGTATATATATATTAGAAGATTTAAATACATACTAAAAACATTTATCTAATAACATAGTGATATATTGACACAAAGTATACATGAGAGAATATGGAATAAATACAATTCTGAAAGATGCAAAGCAAAATACTTTAACTATCAAGAATGGCAAGAGTATATTCATGTTCACAATTAAGCACAGGGAAATCTTTTATAGATGGTTGATCACTTACTTCTACTATTGGATAAACTATTTCATTATAAATTTGTTCTGTAGTGGAATCTATGAAGTAAGCACCATCGAAGGTAAAGCTTTTCGGAGGAGCCGCATGGTCAGCCGGGTTGACAATAGAGCACAGACCACACGAAGAATCCATGCCTATTATCACCTGGATACAGAAATAAACAAACGTTAAACAACTTCTTACTTACCTTAAAATGTTATTTAAAATCCTTTTTTCATACAGTAAAATAATAACTAAATGGTTTGTAAAGACACACACAAAAGCCATGTACTTTAATATTGTCATTTTACTATCACAATGTATGTATTGAAATCAAAATGGCACCTTGGAATAAGCTCAGAGCCGTCCCAAACACCCAACACTTTTACACAATATGTTACTGCTCGTTGTTAATATGGAATTTTCTACTTCTAATTTGTGGAACCAACATTAAACTCTGCACCAATTGATACTTCTCTAATTGCCTTATACCACTTCCGTCATTACTACAATGCTTTTATGATTTCTGTTATGATATACATATTTCACTAACATATGCAGAACAGAAATCAAAGTTATTTGTTTATTTCAGATGGTAACGATGAATATAAACAATATAAAACCTAACACTACAGTATTCACTTGACCATTTTGTCATTTAGTGATGAGTTATTTGAGTAGTACAATACTGCTAAAACTACACAGAAGAAATCCTTACTCTAATAAACTTCTTTACCTGTCTGATTTCAGAAAGCAATAAGAAATTTAGAAGAAATTAATGCAGAAAAGAAATGAACAAAAATTGATTTAGTACCAAAATTACCAAAGGCACAAACTGATCTGTTTTATGTCAACTGACACATTTGGTTCAATATAGCAAAACTTTAAATACTTTTTATCAAAACAAGTTTTGTAAAATTGTGCCATGGTGCTGATGATGACATACACTAAGTACATAATAAAAAAAAGTTTTAAAAAGTTGTTTTAAGAAAACGGTGAGACAAAGGAAAAATTTGAATGCAAATTTGAGAATTGTGTAACAAACTGGAATCACTTCCATATAAATACATTTGTGGCTTAAGTGTTAAAAGCAAAATCTTTTCATTACAATAATTTAGAACCTAACTATCAATTTGTTGCTGTTTTAAATAATTAGTGGTAAAAGTAAAGAATGTAAATGACAAAGTTAAATGTATAACTAGAGCCTATTTTAAACAAATTACACTGTTCTTTGAAACAATGCATCAAATAAGATTTTCAAACACATCATGAAACATTAAATTTTTAATGTGCAAATAAACTGCAGATTAAATTATGATGGTAATGTATGAAAATAGCAAGGTATTTATTTTATAGATACCTAAATAGGAATTTAATACGAGAATGAAAAATTCTTACATTATATGTATGACAATAAATATACTTACTATACACATTGTTAAAATTCTGACAACACACAATTCATGTAGCATGGTGATAAAAATTATCTCCTAATACATTTATTAAAAGCAAATGTTCTTGTATTTTCAAAATAATGTAGAGCAACGACCTTAGCACACTACTAGTAGTGACTTATGCCAGGTTAAGACAACCCATATGTATAAAAATTCTTGTGGGTTTTATGGCAAGCTCGGCAAGTGGAAAGTTTAAAATTTCATTGAAAATATTCTAGAAAGTTCTTTCAAAATCCATTAAACTGTCGTCAATTGTCGTTGTTCATTTGAACTGTCTTTCCTGGTCAACTTTAGAAGTGTGCCAAAAAAAACACCAAGGCCATTGTCTCCACTATAAATGCAGACTGAAGCTGTACTGATCACAATGTAGTTATTTCAATATTCAACATGTTTAATATGTTGAAATATGCATTACGAAACTCTGAAGGATTGAACATTCCAAAAACATTTGTTATAGATTCAAGAAAATTTGTTTCACACACACATACCTTGCTTCCTAAATCTCTTTCTCTCTGATTGATAGGGCGACATCTTACAATGACCTTGACCGTTTCTGATGCCATGGAAGTACTGAATTTTTTGCAAATTCACCGGTTGAATCACCTGTAAAAAGCAAAATGCATTTCCAATTTAGTTATTCTATGTATGAATTCACACTACCATTAAATAAAACTTAGTTTCAATAAATGCTTGCAAATCTGTCACAATACATTTCGAAAAACCAGATCAGATTGTCAACTTGAGCAGAAAATCCTGACAAAAAGAATTTTTTACTGTGTAGAACTTTTACTGTTGAAGACTAACATTAGTCCTTAAATAAAAAAATTTTAAGCTTTTGATGGTATCACATATATTTTAAAGTGATTATAATATGGCGATACGTTTCTTCACATCATGAAAATAAGCATTTAGTGTCTGAAAAAATGTTAGCTTCCAAGTTTTTGCTGATTTAACAATATAAGCTCAGTTATTAAGGATACGTTAATCTATTATTCATACAGAAATAAACGTCCTCAAATCTTACTGTTTAAATACACAATTTTTAAAATATTGACATTCCAAGATGGTTTTTTGCACATACATAATGTAACAAGCAATAGATTCATTAGAGAGGCATTTTGTGGGCAAATGAATTTTGACACCCATTCCAGTGAGTTGCCACACTGAAATCTGAAAATTGTAACCAAAACAGGAAACATGAATTCACACACACATCAAACTGCTTGTAGAACTGTACATTCTATGCAATACATCTTTACACAACAAATTTTAAAAATTTTGGACACACAAGGAGTGTTGACATCCAAATATATAGTATTTGCTTAAATATTCTTCATATTTTTCTAAACATTACGTTGGGTCAGAAAAGCATTTCAATCTTCATGTGTTTTAAAAAAAATGTAATTAAAACTTCAAATTTAAACACATGAAAGCAGTCTATTTCTGTTCACCATCAAAATAACAGAAAAATTATGAAACGTTTTGATATAAATATTGAAAATGCAATGGAACTTATGAAATCAGGCACACAAAAGTATTTGGTCAACACTTAGAATGAAAAATTATTTGTACAGAATCAAATGGTAAAGTCATCACTACACAAAATGAAGTGATATTCATACAATTAAAATACTTTGGTCATTTTGATAAAATTCGCACTTGTAAATGGCTAGAGGCAGAATTCTTTTGTAAGGTACTGTAGGTATTTACTTGTTATGTGGTCAAGGAGAATAACTGCTATGGTATTTTTAATTAACATCTCACTGGAGCAACATAACAGGCTATTGACGGCGGTCCAGGATCAATCCCCCAAGGGAGAATAACTGGATATGTTGAAATTTGGCAAAAATAAGATAACTGCTTCTGCTGGAGGACTTGTCTTGGAGCCATACACATTGTGGAGAAGTAATGTGCTTGAAAAAAGTGTAACAAATACTGCAATCTGTTGTAACTAGTTATTCTAAGTGTTAACGTGTTTTGTTATAACTGTAACTTTTTTGTATTAGTTCTATCTTTTAAGTGGCTCGTGCTGTTTTTCGCTAGCTTTAATTATGATCTCTTTTTTGTTACGGTTCTTTCTTTTTTCAATAAAGTAACGTTAGATTATCTCTGCTAAATAACATCTTTCAAAGAATTATTCAAACAGGTTATGGGCCATCAACTCGCTGGAACCTGTGCCAGTAAGTAGATCGATGAGTTTTTTAATAGAATAATAGATTCACTACATTTGGAAGCAATTGCTACCGCTATTAGGCTTAGCTAATACCGCTAACGATAGACTGCTATTGCTTAGCCAAACTTGTGTCTAGTTCGACAGTATTTGTGATTATAATTAAGAACTCGTTTCACCTCAAGCAAACGATTCCAGAAAGAATGGATTTAACAAGACACGTTAAATTATTAACTGGAGAATCTGACTGGTCAATTTGGAAAAGAAAAATTAGAGACTTGCTAGATTACCATGAAGGAGCTCTAGAAGTGATTGATGGCAAGCTAGTCAAGCCAGAACCTTTGCTCAACTCAGAAAATGCAGATGCAATCAAGGATCACAAGCAACAGTGTGATTTCTACCGCAAGGCAAATAGTTATGCCAAGTCTATGATCGCAAGTACGGTTACTGATACAGTGTATCAGAAAATCATGGACAAAGAGACTGCATGTGAGGCTTGGGAAGCTCTAAAACAGCAGTTTGAAGCCACTTCAAAAGATCAGCTATTCAAAATTTGTACAGAATTTTTTGCTTTTAACTGGTCACTTTGCGATGATGTTTCCACACACATTGCTAAACTCAGGAGTCTGTGGAACGAGCTGAACAACGGTCTCATAGATAGAGGTGAAAACAAGCTACCAAATCTAATGCTAGTGTGCAAAGTTTTAAATATTTTGCCAAGCAGCTTGGAGACGTTTAAGTCCAGTTGGATGTTGTTAGCCAAAAATGAGGACCGGACTTTCGATGAACTTACAAATCAACTGTGCATGTTTGAGAGGAATTTTGCAAAATCTAAAACGAGTGAAAGAACCATTCAGGAAGCTTTGCCAGCTACTAACCAAGACAGGCATAAGCAAGATGGCAAGGGTAGATTCCTGAAGCAATCAAGGAAAGGAGACGTCTGCAACTATTGCAACAAAAGGGGACACTGGGTGAAGGACTGCCGAAAGTGGATTTCCGATGGAAGACCGAGCAGGAAAAAACCAGTGAATGGAAACATGGAGACTGCCAATGTGTCCCTGATGTCCATCTGTGGTGAAGTCTGTGCTGCTGAAATGGATTTAACGTCCTTCTGGGTTGATAACGGAGCAACTCGTCATATCACAAATTGTCCAGAGTATTTTGTAGAGTTTACTAGTTTCCATAGTCCTTGTGTGTGTTGCATTAAGGCTGCTGGAAAAGAAACCTTGGCTGCACTCGGAAAAGGCACTATTTGTGTAAAGACCACTATTAATGAGAAATGCCAAGAAATTCAACTACAAGATGTCTGGTATGTGCCCGAGATAAGCAGAAACTTGTTTTCAGTGCTGGCTGCTCAAGATAGGAATGTCAATAGTGAATTCAGGTCATCCCCTACTGAGTGTTGGCTAATAGTCAATGGAGTAGCTGTACTATATGGAACACGAAGTGTAAATGGAACTCTCTTTAAGGCTGCTATTGAACCGATTGTGCCTGAGAAAGGAGCAGAAGTAAATGCAGTTGTGGAAGACAGCTCCTTGTTGCAGCTGTATCATGAAAGATGGGGACATCAAGATAAACGCCACATCAAAGATATATTGCAAAAAGAACTGGGAATCAGTGTTCGCCTAGATAACGAACCCTGTGAATCATGTGTTTATGGCAAAGCACATCGATTACCATTCGGAACCAGAAAGAAAGCTTCCCATCCTGGTGAACTGGTTTCAGCTGATGTGTGTGGACCCTTTGATTACTCATTTCAAAAGAAACGATTCTTGGTTGTATTCAAAGATAGTTATACCAAATTTCGCTATAGTTTTGTAATTAAGGAAAAATCAGAAGTAAAGAATGTGCTTAAGCAAATGCTCGCTTATGCTAAAAACTTAGGGCATTCTGTTAAAGAATTTCTCAGTGACAATGGGGGTGAATTTGACAACAAAGAAGTTTGTGCCGTTTTATGCCAAGAAGGAATCACGCAAAGACTAACTGCACCTTACACGCCAGAGCAAAATGGCGCCAGTGAACGTGAGATGCGCACCATTGTAGAAATGGCAAGAACATTCAAATATTCAAATCCTGATGCCAATTATCCTGCTGCAATGTGGGCTGAACTCGTTACCTCTGCTGTATATATTTTGAACAGAACAGGCAAATCATCAGTGGAAGGTGCTAGCCCATATGAATTGTGGATGAAAAAGAAACCTCGCCTGAAACATTTGCGAGTGATGAGTTCCACTTGCTATGTTCATGTTCCTGTTCAAAAGAGGAGGAAAATGGACAAGAAAGCTGTCAAGGGCTATCTTGTTGGATATGACGGTGATGAGCGTTACAGGATTTGGTTGAAAGGAGAGAACCGAGTGATTTTCTCAAGAGATGTAATTTTTCAAGAGAAATCTAGCAAATATGACCACATTAAACTGATGATAAAAGGACTTCCTGATGAGGGAAAGTCCGATGAGGAGAAATTGATTGGAAAACAAAAATCTCAAAGCGATTCTGAAGATGAATCAGAAGAAAATGAGCCAGGAGTGCCAGGAACAAGTGATGTCGAAGAAGACAATGGTAAGGAGCTCAAAAATTCAGGTGATAGACAGTTGCGAAACCGTTCTCTATTACACCAGCCTGCGCGTTTTGAGGACTACATTATGGAAGCCGAATCATTTATTTATGAGACTGATAGTCCTGGAACATTTGAAGAGGCAGTTAATGGCAAAGAAAGTGTAAACTGGAAGAAAGCCATGGACAATGAATTGACTTCTCATAAAGAAAACCAAACATGGGAGCTGACTGATCTACCAGCAGGAAGCAAGGTTATACCATGCAGATGGGTCTACAAAATCAAGACAAATCCAGATGGCAGCATCAACAAATACAAAGCTAGGCTTGTCGTGAAAGGTTACAGTCAACGCCAAGGCATTGATTACAGTGAAACTTACAGTCCAGTAGCAAAGTTGGGAACAATACGTGCAATATTGAGCATTGCTGCTGAGGAGAAAATGTATTTGTCGCAGTTTGACGTATCAACAGCCTTTCTGTATGGAGAACTTGATGAAACCATCTACATGCAACAGCCAGAAGGCTATAAGGATGGAACAGGACGCGTTTGCAGGCTCAAGCGCAGCTTGTATGGTCTGAAACAGGCTCCACGTTGCTGGAACAAGTGTTTTGGCCAGTTTTTGCTCACACTTGGTTTTAAAGCAAGTGATGCTGACCCGTGTCTATATATTAGAGAAGAGAACGGTAATAAAGTACTCATAGTGTTATATGTTGACGATGGACTGGTTGCTGCAACTAACCAAGAGGACATGGATGCATTCCTTAAAGAATTAAAAGCTAGATTTAAGATGTGCATTGGAAAAGTTTCCTGCTTTCTGGGACTTGAAATTGAACGTCACAAAGATGGCTCTATTGAAATTAATCAGAAAGGATATGCCAGAAAAATCCTCCAGCGGTTTGGATTTGAAGGGTGCAAACCTGCACTAACTCCCATGCTAAAGGAATCTAAGTTCCTGAAACCTGAGGACACCAAAAGACCGGATTTCCCATATCGTCAGGCGGTTGGTGCCTTAATGTATCTGATGGTGGGAACAAGGCCAGATATAGCTTACAGTGTTGGGTTTCTATCCAGGTCACTAGAAAATCCATCTACAGAGGATATTGTGAGAGTAAAGAGAGTGTTCCGCTACATAGCAGGTACAACTAATCTGGCAATCACTTACCATGTAACTGGTACAAGTAGAGTGTTGGAATGCTACAGTGATGCAGATTTCGGTGGATGTTCTAATACAGGAAGATCAACATCTGGTTCAGTAATGGTATACGCCGGAGGTGCAATTTCTTGGCACAGTCAGAGACAATCTATTGTAGCCACTTCAACCACAGAGGCTGAAGTTGTGGCAGCATCTGAGGCAGTCAAAGAAGTCCTTTGGCTTACAAGACTGTATCAGGGAATAGTGAACCTAAAAGAAGTGCCCTCACTTCAAGTAGACAATCAAGCAGCTGTAAAGCTTGCCCACAATCCGGAATATCATGGAAGGACCAAACATATCGAAATCAAGCATTTCTTTATTCGTGAAAAAGTGATGGAAGGCAAGGTGCATGTTGAAAAAGTATCAACCGAAAGACAACTTGCTGATATTATGACCAAGCCATTAACCAAGCCTCGGTTATTGATCTTGTGTCAACAAATGGGACTTATGAACTAATCAATCAAAAACCCAATTAACAAGGGAAAGTGTTGTAACTAGTTATTCTAAGTGTTAACGTGTTTTGTTATAACTGTAACTTTTTTGTATTAGTTCTATCTTTTAAGTGGCTCGTGCTGTTTTTTGCTAGCTTTAATTATGATCTCTTTTTTGTTACGGTTCTTTCTTTTTTCAATAAAGTAACGTTAGATTATCTCTGCTAAATAACATCTTTCAAAGAATTATTCAAACAAATCAAAATTAATTACAGTATAAAGTCCCAAATCCGGACGTTCTAAATCTGGAATCGTCCAAATACGAACGTTTAGCTAACCAGTGTTTTTCTATCGTTTTTTCCATCATTCTAACAATTTTTGAAGCTCAAGGAGTTGAACCTACGACTAATTGATGAAACAGCGCAAAATAACGGACATGTTCAGAGTAAATACCACAAAAAAAAAATTGTAAGTAAAAAAATTTGTTGTATTGTATCAAAAAGGTTTTTTTCCTTTAAAAAAATTATTCTTTTTTGTATACATATCTGCTACTTTATTATTGCAAATGCAAAATTTATGTGTGTGGGAAGGGGGTAGAATAAGGTTTTTTGACAAAAATAAGGCTAAGTAATCTGAAATCCGGAATGACCAAGGTCTGGAAGATTTCGGATTTTGGACTTTGTACTGTATTACAAAAACTTTATTTGCAAGAAAAGGAAAATTCTTAAAAATGTGTTACTGATAAGTAGTTTTTAGACTTATCCAGTTACTCCCCCCCTTGACAACAGATATAACATATATCTAATATTATACTCCTATTACTTATGCATTTACATACACACAATTATTTATCACAAAGATTTTAATCTCAACAAACAGACAGAAGATAAAACTTAATGGCTTCTCAATATTATGAATTATAAAATTCACAATGCTGAATATGTAAGTGTATGTATGGCCTCAGCCACAACAGATAAAATACAAGTTTAATTTGGTACTCTCTCAGTAGCTCTTCTTCCTCTCGTGTTTCTGCAAATGCTTTATGTTCAGTGTCAGATGTATTGTCACATCATTTTGAAATATATTAAAATTTGGTTTGGGTATTATGGCATAATGTCCAGAAGTGGACAAGTTGTGCCGATTAAAATTTGGGACCTGCCTTCTACAGAACAGCATGCAGTGGATTATTTTTAAAGTTAAAGAATCCTGCCATAAAAAAATTTTTAATGGGACCTATATGGGACTTGTTTTTAAAATGGACAAAGGCAAATGTGATATGGAAAATTGTGACAGCTAAATATCCATTCAAAAATGAATGTGGTTCAAGATATCTAAAATTACATTTGTGACTGCACTCAAGATTCATTTATAGCTGGTCCATAGAATTAGCATTATTGGCAATAAATCACACAGTTGGCAAAATTTTTTGCTTCTCAAAAATGGTCGACAGGGCAGTATGTAAGTACCCTTTGTGTATGTCTCCTCTTGCCCTGCCTTAAGCCTTGTGTTTACAAACTGAGCAGCATGGGTCATAAATAAGTAAATAAAATCACAATTCAAACAGTTTCTCAACTGGCATAATTTATTTTAAGTAATGAAAGTCATGTAATAGTGATGAACTTAGGAATAGGTCTAATCTTCATCAATTCAGGATTATTAATTGAAAGACTTCAATTAAGTCTGATCATCTGTTTGATACAAGAAATCCTAATAATACAAATAGTAAGATTTCCAAAGTATTATCACGATTTCATCACCAAAAATACCTACTTTTTATTGAAAAATTCAGATATTTGTATATATATAATTAGTGAAAGAACATTAACTCCTGTCCAAGAGACACAATCATACACTGTTGGGGCATTTTGCTTTTATAGAGCTAATAAGATGTCATGTGAGAAACATATCTGATCTTATTGATGTCCTATAATGACAGCTTGGCATCAGATCTTTTTAAAGATAAAAAGGTGATACACCCACAAATTTGGGACAAGCTTCTTTTAAGTTCAGTTCATGTTCAGAAACGATTTTTAATTAATAAACAATGATAAAAGATATAGGCAATGACTAAAATCGGCATGTAATTGTTATATAGTAGAATGTACCTGTGCTCAATCTGCTGTCAAAAGAATAAAAACTCATGTCTACAGATATCAATAAATAAATCAAAAGCTTTAATAAGCATCAGTTATGACACATCAGTTATGAATATCAACATACTAGTTGAATATTTGGAAGGGAATAATTTTCCTAAAGAATAAAGATACTTTTGATATCTTAGGACACTTAAACCTGGCAACCTCCAATTGTAAAAAGTATTCATTTTACAAATAAGGTTATAAAGTATACAATTAGATATTTCACAAATTATTAAAGTGCAGTCAAGTCACGAGAATCAAGTCCAAAATTTTTTTTTCGTATTTTTAATCTTAAAATTTCGGAAAACTCAAAAGTATGTCACCCGTCAATTAAGTCCAAGTGATGAAATTGTTTAAACATCGTAATGTGAAATCGCCCGTCAGTGAATAAACACAACTGTACACTGTAATGTAACCAGCATGGGAAATGATTGATACAGAAAACGTGAAATAAACAGCTTCTTGTTTATGTATATATATCCCTAACAAAACTAAATAGAACATTATTGATTTACTGAAACGATGTTACGAAACATACATGAATTTTATTAACTTAAATTTAAAAGGGATTTCACTCGAGGAAATAAACTCGAGAGGAATCAATTGTTATTCAAACTGTGGTGAGAAATTGAGAGTTTTTAGTAAATTTAAATTATTACCGTTTGCGTGGTTTGAAAAACCAACTCACCTTCCGAATCAACATTTCTTCATCATATTTCGTATACAACAATTAATCCAAAACGTCCTCACGTGAAGGTAGCACCATTACGTATTTTGAAGGACCATTATCGTCCGTGAACAAACAGTTTTAATAATATTTAAAGCATGCCTCTAGCCGGTACGGTATTTTCATCGTTGCCCCTACAACACAAAACAGTGCATACTACACTTCTCCGCGCGCCGTGGATACAAAAGCAAAACAAAACTCTGTTGTCAGGCAAACGCGCCCTCTAACGGTGAGATTTTTCAACATCGTTTGAATTTGTTTGTTTGATTGTGGCGTGTAGGTAGAGCATATTTAATAATTTATTTTTTAATGAAACCTTGATTTTGGGATTGAGCTGAGTTTTCAATGCTATGGGAGTTCTCAAAACATTTCGCTCTTTTATCTTTTTAGGTTGAACTTTTCGTGAGAGATTTATAATGGCATGCGATCAATTAAAATGGTATGTAATTTCGAAATGTGGAAGTGCTGATTGAAGGTGATTAATATTACACGGAATTCCAAATGATTAAAGCCGAACAACCGGTATAGTGGTTAAGGTGTTAGCCTCTAGATCGGAAGGTTCCTGGTTCGAATCCGGGTCCGGGCATGGATGTTTGTAAACGTATGGTGTAGAGGCGGCTGGTGCACCCTAAATCTGTCGTGGCCAAAAGTCCTCACGTTGGGTTGGCGTGGAAGTTTGGAGAGTGGGGTGCCAGCTCAGGTGTTGCTTCGTCATCTGACCGTGGTTCAAAATTACGAGGTGTTGTCCTCGGATCTTTCCCTTAAGGGACTGATCCCGGACCGTCGTCAATAGCCCGTTGTGTTGCTCTAGTACGACGTTAACTAAAAAATTACCAATTACCAAATGATTAAATAAATTTTCTTATTTGTTTTACGTATACAAAAAATAATAATTCCATATTTTCCCCTTGTATTCATATATTACTTATCATTCTGTGTCGTTTATTTATGAAAGTATAGCATTTTGAAATCGGATGATCCGTGTTGAATAACCCTGTACTTTAAATAATTCACATATTTAGTAATGCGTTTATTTAATAACTTTTATTTAATAACTTAATAAATAAAAATAACTATGCGTATTTCTAAATATAATGTGGGATAATGAATAGTTAATTTATGTGATGTGTTTTGTTCTATATGAAAGAACATTGTGTAATGAAAAGATTTCTTTATTTCACACAACTAATTTATAAGTAAATAAATTGTAAAATAATTATTTTTTCTATACATTGTTATCTATGTGTTGTTGTCTTCATACCTCCAAAACCAAAATTAAAAAAACTTTATCTGATGTTGTCTTGATCTGATGTTGTCTTGATGATGTCTCTTATCTGTAATTGTCTTGAAAGCCAATTACAAGTTACCCATGGTCAAATGTTTTTTTTTTATTTTTTTTTTTTTTTATAATAGATATATAACTAGTTGCTTAAATTTTTATGTTAGTCTTCCGTAAAGCGGAACATGATAGCTAAACGTACTCTCGTAAACTCCACAACATTTCAAATCGTGCGTGGAAAAGATTGCATCAATCGAAGTTCTGCCTCTCGTTGTCCAATATTTAGGATTTGTCTTTAGATCCAACCAATAGACTTCTCTCAACACTTCGCAGAATTCTTTCCCATCTTCAGTGTTCATGTTGATATTAAAGTCTCCAGCCAAGACTGATTTATACTCGTCACAATCTGTGCCCAATGCTTCTGAGATCGCTTCTAAAATGTACAAAAATACGGAAAAAATACGTCAGCTCTCAATGGCGTCCAGGGGAAAAAGTGTCTGTTCTATTAATTTTCTCGTAACTGAATACCGGAATGTGACTGGCTCGTGACAGTCTTGCCTTGCATTCCTACTACAATGCAACTGACTCCTACCAGTCTCGTTGCTCTTATAATGAGTTCTTTCCAGACTAGTAGACAACTACCGTTGTTTCCGTTGTTTAGTATTCCTACATCTTTATATATTTTTTTCTTACACCGGACGACTTGAAAACCCTCTCCGAGAACAAAACCCATTTGACCATGGGTAATAATACTAAAAATACATATGAAAACAAATACATGGTCATGAATACATAAAGACAATGTGGTAATTTCCAAGTTTCAGTCATGGAACAGATTTGTTGAGCTTTTATTTATTCCGAAAATTTGTAAACGGTAAAGACAACATTTCACTAAAATGAATTACCTTTCAACTCGGAAAGAAATCCCTGATTTGTAATTTTTCTTAGTAAATCTAAACCAGAATAACTAGTTTTGTTGTCGTGTAGGAGTTTTTCTTTGATGCATTAGACTTCATGATGTTAGACAGCTCGTCACGCATCTGACCGTGGATCAAAATTACGTGGTGTTGTCCTCGGATCTTTCCCTTTGGGCATAATCCCGGACCGTCTCCAATAGCTCTTTGTGGTTCTCATGTATGACGTTAATGAAAATACCAACCGACCGGGCCATCGCCATGGTAGCTCTTTGAATTAACGTGGCACTGGAGCAATTCAATGCGTTATGGACGAATCTGAGATCAATCCCAAAGGGAAAGATCCAAGCAACCGCTACGGAGACAGCGCCGACAAATGTTAGCAGTCGTGTTTCGTAGGCTGTATATCTATGCGTGAGGTCTCTGATCGGTTGAAATAGCTTATTAATTTCATTTCCCATATTTTCTTCATTTTTCATCTTAGTTTTACGAAAAACTGAAGCATCAAAATTACAAAAATATCTGAAAAAAGAGGCCCTAAGAGAAAACCGTCCATGAGTTATGAGCTGAGCACGTGCAAATGTAAACAAGCAGCTCATCTTCTTAATAGCATTTAATTTCCTAAATGAAAACTACTCTTCATTAAGCATGCATTAAAAATTGACAAGGGTAATTGATAATTATTAGTTAAC
Organism: Metellina segmentata; assembly: GCA_947359465.1. Classification (NCBI taxonomy): domain Eukaryota; kingdom Metazoa; phylum Arthropoda; class Arachnida; order Araneae; family Tetragnathidae; genus Metellina; species Metellina segmentata. Next base: position 43,230,413 of record OX375880.1, read on the forward strand.
GTCGTACTATGGCAACAACGGGCTATTGACGACGGTCCGGGAACAATATCTTAATTGAAAGATCGGAGGACAACACCTCGTAATTTTGGATCACGGTCAGATGGTAATGGTAATGGTAATTTTTAGTTAACGTCGTACTAGAGCAACACAACGTGCTATTGACGACGGTCCGGAATCAGTCCCTTAAGGGAAAGATTCGAGGACAACACCTCGTAATTTTGAACCACGACCACGGTCAGATGGCCAAAAATTGACATGAGATGTCCCATTGATTTTTGACTTGAAAATCACTTGGAAGAATCTAAGCTCGAAGACAATCATGTAGAATACATCCCTACCCTTCACATAGTCATCTGACCGTGGTTCAAAATTACGTGGTGTTGTCCTCGATATTTCCCTAAAGGGATTGATCCCGGACCGTCGTCAATAGCACGTTGTGTTGCTCTAGTTCGACGTTAATTAAAATTACCCTTACCCTACCTTTCACGAGTGATTTTGGAATATTCTAGTTTAAGTGAATACCAAAATATGTATATTCAAAAGAGTCTAAAAATAGTAATAAATACAAAATTAGTTAGCATCGGAAGATTTATTGTTGGGTATGTTTATTTAAGTTGGCAGAAAACTAAGCCCATGTTTCTAACGTCCTATTTTTCAGCCTAAGTGCAAGCGTACTCAGCACATCAGTCACTTGTCCTAGAGTTCGATTTAAATGTGGATGTCACGTCTGATCAAGCTATATGTATAGTACGGATGTAAAGTTTCATTGGGCTTCATTTCATTTACCTTCTAAGTTGTCCTAGGTTTGACTCCTTCTATATTGTAGCAATTCGTAATTGGTTGTTCATCCTAGTTGATTTTTTAAATCATGTTTTGATATTGGAAATAAAATATTTAATCATTTGTATTGTACATAGGGGCTGGTTTCCGTTAAATCAGTAGCGGCTTCAAATGTCCTCACGTTAGCATGGTGTAGGTGTTTGGAGAGTGTAAGTGCCAGCTTAGGTGTTGACTTCGTCATCCGACCATGGTTCAAATTTATGAGGTGTTGTCTTCGGATCTTTACGTTAAAGATTAATCCCTGGACGTCTACAATTGCCCATTGTGTTGTTCCTGTGCGAAGAGAATTCAATTACCTTGGTCTAACAAGAAATTAAACAAACGGATTTTAAATATTGTGAGTTCAATAAAAGGCTATCATTATTCGATCAATTAATGACACTCGCTAATACTCCGGTGTAATTTGCAAGTTATTATTTAACGCGAAATATGTTGAAAAGCAAAATGAGCTTAATAGCTGAACGCTCCAGTGACCAAATTTAACGTCCTAACAGCTCATCTGAAACCGATCACTCAGAAGGCGAAGGGGGAAAAAACAGCGATGTTGCCTTGGCAACCATTGAAGTAACATCGCCGGTGGTTGACCGAATAGAGAAAGGGGAAAACGGAAAAGAAAAAAAGAGTAACGGAACATGAAACAAGAATTCGGTGGCAAACTAAACAAGAGATGTTCGATACTTCCAAAGAAAAAGTGTCGTCGCAAATCGACCTTCACCTTGTTCTCTTCGACATAAAAAGGTATTGCGTTACATCCGTTTTGGCCGAAAGTCAATACTTCATCGAACATTCTTTCCATACGAAATAAAGGATACCGAGATCTTTTGAAGGATAATATACAAATTTAATAACATAATTGTGGACATGCAAATCAATGAATTGCTTACAATTACCGATCCATTAGCTTACATGCTATTAGTCCACGAGCTCTCCAATACATTTTAATCGACACAAGACAAACCTCTAAGTGCAGCGCACGAATCTGTTCAGCTGTCATAGGTTGTTCAGAGTTACGTGATTGGCTGGTTGGGTTTAATGGCGAAAGGGCCGTTTTTGTCCAAGTTGCGCCACAAAGTTAATTGACGGGCGCAAGGTAAATATTACAGGTAGAGAGAGAAATACATCCAGGGCAAGGTACAGGAGTCAAACCTACGCCTCCTACAACTCGCAAGTTATTAGAGCAGCGGGCAAACACTCGGAGCCTTGGCTGCTCCGAGTCATATTTGTCCAAGATGTACCAGACACCAGACAAACGTTTGAGTCATAACAGCCAGAGTCACATAAATCACAGATTGATAAATCTGCCACTTCGATTTAACCCGCTTGGAGGTTTATCTTCGTCACGAAAACTGCCCAGTAGTGGTCAATCTCAAGTGCAACAATCAATTAAAAAAATTTATTAGTAGCACTTGAACTACACCCATTCACTAGAGTAAGCACTCAACACAAAAACATGGATATAAGGGACAAAACAGGATAAAAAGAAACATAAATAAGCTGGTAATCACTATATAGGCTTTGAAGTACATCTCTTGCTTTCCAGTATCTTTTCAAAATGTTTCCCGGCAATTTGAACTAACACCTAGTTGGGTGGAGTCCATTTCGTCACATCACCACCCCACGTGACACAAATTGGACAGTTGAAAATCTTGAATCTACACAGGTGTTAGGTTTGCAGTCATTTCCAGTCTCCACCTGAAGCCAGTGACAGGCATCGCGACGAGGGGTAGACGGAATTTTAGAAAGTGTCTTTCCAAGCTATATCATCTCAGGTGTTGCTTCGTCATCTGACCGTGGTTCGAAATTACGAGTTGTTGTCCTCGGATTTTTTCCCTTAAGGGACTGATCCCGGACCGTCGTCAATAGCCCGTTGTGTTGCTCTAGTAGACGTTAACTAAAATTACCAATCCAAGCTATATCTTTGATTTTTTTCTGCCTGCATAGCTTGGGAATTTTTATCTACTATGTTTTATAATTCGTGTAATAAGGAAACATGGAACAAAAAAAAGTGACATAACCTATCAGAGGAAGATTATCTGTCCAACTTAAAATCCAGTCCTTATAGAAAATTCTTCTCCCTTATAGAAAACCTTCCCATCTTTGGCACATACGGTCAAATCTCCTGGTGAGCTCTTAGATTACAAAATATTTAAGGATTTTCCGGTATTGGACAAGAATTCTCATTGGACGTCTAAAGCACGTGACCTTCATCTAATATACCACAATGCTTTCCCACAATGCAACACGTAAAAAAGCAAGCTTCTTCATCTTATATCATATATTATAAAAATGCCAAGAAATCTTCCATCCTAATACAATAACTGAAAAATTAATTTTGCTCAACCTCCATATCTTCACGTAGAGCTTATCTGGCACCATGATTTTAGCACCAACCAATCTCTTGGTGATTGTCTCGTAGAGGTGTCATCAGCAAAACTGACCAGATCTTGATGAACGAGATATCTCGTCATCAGAGGTCATATCACCCGATCTTGATCTCGTCATCAGAAGAAAAATTACCCGACCTTAATCTCGTCATCTTCAAAAATTCGTCAGTACCTTGACGAAGAGGTATCTTGTCATTAGCAAAATCGGCAAGATCTTGATGGACGAGATATCTCGTCAAAACCATTTGGATGGTTAGTGAATTAAATCCTTTTTCGGGCTATGCCGGGCATATGGACTTCAATGGACGCTATGTCAATGGGTAATATTTGAAATAGACAGAGCACACATTAAATAGCAACAAAAGAAGGCAAAACCTGAAAGAGGAATGAAAGAAATACAGCAATAACCCATGAAATTGCAGATATTAACAAGCCACCAATTAGGCAAAACGACCGATTTGATGGTAAAACCAAAAAAAAAAAAAATCCAGCCCCGAAATTCTTAGAACAGAGGAAGTGATAAAATAACCCCATAGAACCGTTAGCGAAAAATAGAACACCGTAACCTTCGCTCTCTTTATAATCTGTATCGTTCCTTTCTTGGCATTCACTGTCATTTCTTGCACCTGAATATTCGAATGTGGAACAAAGAATTCTTTTTTGGACTCATTAACCGTTGGATAATGGATCAAGGTGTTATTCCAGTGACGGCAAAACGACGAGAAATTACAGAGTCCGGCAAATGGGAATTATATGATCAGTGAATAATTACGATTGTTAGTACTTTCCGAATCGTTGGATAATCGTCCTCCATCACGAAGGTTTTGATTATCGGTGATGTGATTATTCTCTCTGTCAAGAATATACTTCATAAAGATATGATAACAGTAGGATATTCTGAAATTTTTTCTCTCTTTTCCATAGTTATATACTGTTTGACTACCAAGATACTATTCAGACACGAAATCTGGGTACTGGCGGTCACGATAGAAACGGGTCTCGTTAATGTTGCGTCTAATGAGGTTATGGTGGATAAAGTCATCGCATGTCACAACTCCTAGAAAACCAATCGTCGAAAAGTGCTCCGATGTTGACAAACTCAAATACTTCAAGAACCCATAACAGAAAATGGACTGTCTTGTTTTAACAGGCGAGACTTCTAGTTTGGTAGATATTTTAATTAACGTCACACTGGAGCAACACAACGTGCCATTGGAGCCGGTCCGGGATCAAACACGAAAGAAAGGATCCAAAGACAACACCACGTAATTTTGAACCAGTCAGATGAAGAGATCAAATCTGAGCTGGCATCCCACTCTGCAAACATCCGCACCCACCAACGTGAGGACATATGAATCCATGACAGATTGAACTTGCACCAGACCCCTTTGTACGTAACAGCTTTTGGTTGAATTCAAACTCGCAACCATCCGGTTGCTAATCTCTTGCTAATAAGTTACTTTTCCAACCGGGCTACCGCGGTCTTCTGCTTGGAGGGATCGAATAATTGGAATTGGATAATTTACTATTCGGGACCCAAATTTGGTCTTATCTCTGGTTCAGTCTCCCAACACCGTCTTAAGAATTAAGGACTATTGTAAAATAATTATAGATATTACTATAAATAGAAATTAATCACCCATTGTATAACTGATGTGCCCATCAACCGGTCTGGTGGTTAAGGTGTTAGCCTCTAGATAGGGAGGTTCCTGGTTCGTATCCGGGTCGGAGCATGGATATTTGTAAGCGTCTGGTGTAGAGGCGGTTGGTACTCTTTAAATCTGTCTTGGCCGAAAGTCCTCACGTAAGGTTGGTGTGGAAGTTTGGAGAGTGGGGTTCAGCTCAGGTGTTGCCTCGTCATCTGACCGTGGTTCAAAATTACGTGGTGCTTTTTTCGGATCTTTCCACTAGGGCAGGGATTCCCAACCGGTGGTACGCGGCAACGTTTCAGGTGGTACGCAAGGATGGTAAGAGCGACCCAAATATTCTACGAAGTTTGTTCGATTTTTTAGTATGTACAACCACACGTTATGGGAAAAATGGGTTTACATGAAATCAATTTTGTGATTAACGTTTTTATTACACTGTAATAAATGACGCTAACAGTAGAACATTATTTAAAGAGAAACTTTGTTGCTGATTATCTATTTCTATTCAATGGCCAGCTCAGCGAAATAACGCTGATATCTCTTTTGATTTTTCTGAACTTTTGTACATAAAAAATAAATATAGAGACAGAGTAAGTGTTGAAGAGGACTTAAGAGTGAAGTTAAGCTCCATTGCTTCTGATATTGATATTTTAATAAAAGACAAACAACAAGTTTCACACTAAAAATTGATTTTTGATTTCGTTAGTATTTGTTTGCTTAGTGTGTACTAATTATTTAAAATTATTTGTTTTTAGATCTGTATGTAAAAAATAAAACTGTAATTTACAATAATCGTTAAATTTTTTTTAAATATCATGAATACGAAATACAAGTGCATTAATCATAAAATATGAAGCTTTCTTAGTATATTAATTAAAATAAAACAAACCATTGGGCACTTTTCTGACATTAGATATGTGTCTTTAAACAAATATAAGACTGGTGGTACGCCAAAAATTTCTAAAAATTTCAAGTGGCACGCAGTTACTAAAAGATTGGGAACCCCTGCACTAGGGGATTCATCCCGGACCGTCGTCAATAGCCCGTTGTGTTGCTCTAGTACAACGTTAATTTAAAATTACCAATTACCTATAATTGATGTCTCAGGAGAGCATATGACAGCTGAACGTAGTCCTATTAGAGTTAGAGAAGGTTTTAGTTGTGTCGTTGAGAGAGGTATTTAACGGCTCCTAGAAAATGGTGCGAGGGCACTTGTAGGCAACAAATATTACGAAAATTTGGTTCTGTAAAACGTTTGTTGATTCAAAAGCTGATTTTATTCTCATGTCATGATTGCCTTTTGCCAGTCTAAAGTTAACTTTAATAATAATAATTATTGATCTATCGCGCGCGCGGTTCAATTCTGAGAATTGTCAGCTCTTCAAGTACAAAGTAGAAATATTGGGTGCATATATTCTTATGAATCATAAGCTAAAACAAAATAAAAACATATATGTGGTTGGTTGAGTTTTATAACGCAAGGACCACATTTGGCCGAACTGTGCCAGACACAAGACAGAAAACATCAAACAATGGACAAACACACAAAGAAGTTTTACCAATACAGAAGAGAAAAATTCGCCCTGGAACTGAACTTGTCCAGACTACAACTCACAAGTTGCAAGCGCGGTGGATATACTCACTGCGCCACTGCGGTCCTAATACTTTTGTGGATTAACAAAGTAGGTAGGTATTTCAATTAACATCGCATTTGAGCAACACAACGGACTATTGGTAACAGTGCAGGATCAAACATGAAGGGAAAGATCCGAGGAAAACACCACGGAATTTTGAACCACGGTAAGATGGCGAAGTCACATCTGAGCTGGCCCACTCTCCAAACTTCCACACCACGCTAGCGTGAGGACATTTGAGTCCACTACAGATTGAATTTGCACCAGCTCCCATTGTACATGACGCTCTTTGGTTGCATTCGAACTCGCAACCCTCCGGTTGCTAATCCGTTACTCTTCCTATCGTGTTACCTCGGCACATGGATAAAAAAAAGAAAATTCCTTAAACATTAAAAAGGTCTGAGATCTAAGCTGAAATCGAAAAGTATACCAAGAACAAATTTATAAACGTTCCCTTGTTAAACCTAAACTTGTCATCTATGGAATAACGACATAGAGTACAATTTTATTACGAATATGGGAGAGTTTTGTTTGCGAATACATTTTGACAGAAATAGAAGCACAACCGGAATACATATTGTCGCGTTAAGTGCATGAAGTAAAAATAATGTACAGGGTATCCTAAAAGTTCCCGTAATCCAACTTTGAAAATAATTATTGCCCTTGTTTTTTTTTAATTATTGAATTTTACCGTCTGCTTATAGTTTTATCGAGTCTAATATTTATCGTTTGGTTTTCTTCGCGATCAAGTTGTACGATAATATAATTCCACGTCATTTTGTTCTTCATTGGAAGATGAATTTATCACGCATTCAGAGAATTTCGCTGTTTGAGACTTATTTTGAATGTAAATCATATGAAAGATGTAAAGAATTTTGGTGACATAAATATCCAAGGGATGCAATACCGTGTAAAGATACGCTATATCAACTTATTCAACAATTTGTTGCATTATTAGAAATGAATGAACAAAACTCTTGATTCCAACAAGACGTTGTTACCTGCCATACAAGTTATGACACCATGGACATGCTTCAAGATTTGTTTGGGGATCAACTCATCTCAAGAAACCATTGGCCACCTGTTCCCTGATCTGCGTATTCCTGACTTTTTTTCTGTGGGGATATTTAAAGAACAAAGTTTATGAAGATAATCATCAAACAATAGGTGATCTGAAAATTGCCATTACTCAAACAATACAAGAAGTCACTCCCAGCATTTTGAAACGCGTTTCTAAAAATATGCGCAAACGACTTCAGACTTTGCCTCCAAGAAAAGGGCAGAAATTTTGAACATTTATTATAAATGTTTGTCCAAATATTTTTCCTACGTTATGTTAAAAGTGCTTTTCACCATTAACATAAAAATAATTGTTTCAAAGTTTGTTGATTTTGTATAATAAATTCCCGAATCGTCAGTACGGGAACTTTTAGGACACCCTGTAGAATCGAATCGTAAAGAATATTTTCATGTCACCCAGTTGCTCTGCCGATCATTAGGTGCCTTACAGTCCTATAAAACAAAGAAACATCCTTCAAATGTTGAAGGTCGGAAGAACACACATTAGGTAGAATCGAGAAAGTAAAATGGTGCTTGCCAATCATTTTCGCACCATTACTCAGAGGACAAATGGGAGAATAAGAAAGTCCTATTCGATGCAGATGAATCAGTAGATCAGCGATGCACGAACTTGCTAGGATCAAGGGCTTCATAAATACACGGTGAGTAATAGGAGGGCGGCCAAAAAACCATGAAAGTTATCTATCATGTTATTTATTTCATTTATATTCATCGATATTTGTTATTCATATGATTTACATTCTAATATTGCTACAGAAAAAGAAAGATAAATAAAAAGTAAATAATGTAACTTGATGCGTGGTTACATTTATTCAACGACTTCTTTAATACTTGGTTTGCTTTTTGTAGCAGCGAAGCGCAAAAAAATTATTCTAAATTTTCATTAGTTAAACGGATCCAAAGTCTCCTTTGTTAATATCTATGACTGGAAAAGTTTGTTCACGGATACATGTTAACCCAAAGAGGCTTGCGCATTTTAATGCCATTATCCAGCAACGAAGTTTTTACTTAAATTACCTATTGAGTGACTTGTTGAAGCTAAAATAACATGTCGAAGCGGGCCGCCAGCAAATCATCGTAGGACCGCATGAGGCCCGCGGGCAGTGGTCTGTACTCCCCCTGTTGTAGATAACCGACCAGTAAGAATTCTGAGCCATGCACCCCGAAGGTACTTAGATCCACATTTGGATCAGTCATTTGAGTAACATATTATCTTCAAACAAGTAAATTACCAGGAAACATGAGAAAACTTTGCTGTTACATTATTACAAGTTGTATTCATACTTATATTTTTTAATGTATGCATATAGTGAGTGGAAGTTATTTAGGAGAAAAAGTTTTTACTCAATTTAACGCGTAAAAAAATAAAAAATGCCATTGGAGATGTGTTGTTTCTCAAATGACTGACATAAGGTGCAGTTATTTGGCATAAAAAATGGTTAGAAATATTGGTTATAAGTAAAACAATTTTTATTTGTAACAACATTTGGGTTGTGTGTGATTGCTATATACATAACATTACAACGCTAGTGACAATCTATGTACGTTATTTCATCATTGTTCACTGCCCGTCTTCTTCATTTTCATTCCCATTTTATAATACTTCAACTAGGTGAATAACCCGGCGTTGCTCGGGTTTCAAATATGACCGCGACAGCTAAAATATGACCGAGACATTTCCCTGTGTTAACTAAAATTTACAAACCCTGTAGAACGTGTTTCCTACCGCGACAGCTAAAATATGACCACATTTCTCTTCGTTAACTCAAATACACAAACTCTGTAGAACATGTTTCCTTATCCATGTTCCATTTATTGCAGGAAAACAAGCTTTAGATTTTAAAATTGGGGTTTCGAGAGGCACTTTTAAGAGTACCCGTGTGCCAATTTTCATGGCTACAGATTGGTCTGAACACAGGAAAGAAATATACTTTAGAACATTGCGGTAATTGGTAAGTGGTAATTTTAGTTAACGTCGTACTAGAGCAACACAACGGGCTATTGACGACGGTCCGGAATCAGTCCCTTAAGGGAAAGATTCGAGGACAACACCTCGTAATTTTGAACCACGGTCAGATGACGAAGCAACACCTGAGCTGGTACCCCACTCTCCAAACTTCCACGCCTACCCAACGTGATTAGAACATTGCGGAAAACAAAGGCTATGTGTATCAAATTTTGTTTGGACAGCGTAAATTTGTATAGAGAATATACACACAGACTCACATTCTTTTTTTATGTATACAGATTATTTTTGAAAGGATGGAGATGAGAAACAACTCATCTCCTGGAGATGTGTTGAACCAAATGAACCAAAATTTTAACATTTCGTTTCCACCTGCCTGTATATTAGAGGTGTAATGTATTATGCAGAGTGGAAGTGGCTTACCCTAACCAGTAAATTGGCAGGGCAAACTCAGTTTTGAAATAAAAGTGGCGATGAGGTTTCTCAAATGACTGATTCATTTGTGCTTATCAGTAGGCGGGCTCTTTTCGTTTCGTCAGAAATTTCTCCATTAATCGATTTCCTCCTAAGGCAGATTTCACGATTAATTTCTTTCGAATCGAAAGAGTTACTCAAAAATTAGTATTCTTGAAGCGCAATCCCACCAAACAGCGTTGGGTTGGCGTGGAAGTTTGGAGAGTGGGGTGCCAGCTCAGGTGTTGCTTCGTCATCTGACCGTGGTTCAAAATTACGAGGTGTTGTCCTCGGATCTTTCCCTTAAGGGACTGATCCCGGACCGTCGTCAATAGCCCGTTGCGTTGCTCTAGTACGACGTTAACTAAAATTACCAATTACCCACCAAACAGCCTTTCTTGCTATTAAGCTAGCGAGTGGTTTTTGACGAGATAGATCATTCATCAAGGCTTGACCCATTTGGAAATTACGAGATATCTCGTCATTAACCCTGGCGGTTTCGCTTCGCGTCAAGAAAACCGTCCTGTAGTGGCCTTCCTCTGATGCAAAAACTCGTTCCAAACTATCACTATTTCTGTGCCATGGGAATTTGTTTTTCTATTCGGGTCTTCATTCCCTTGGTGTCAAAGTGGAAATTTTGTCTCTGCGAGAGCAATAAAACCCAATACGCCAATCTATAGATCTGTAAACTCTTCTGGTGTTTGTCTCGGGGGTGGATATCTCGTCTTTAGCAAAATTGACCAGATTTTGGGCGCGAACAAAAAACTCTTGGAGAGTTTTTGGTGGCCGATTTTTTCCAGTGATGACGAGATCAAGATCTGTTAATTATTTTCTGATGACGAGGTGTCTCACCCATCAAGATCTGGCCAATTTTGCTAATAACGGGATATCCACCGAAGAGACAAAATTCAGAAGGGTTAACAGATGCAGTGACTATAGGTTGGCTTAGTGGGGTTTTATGGTGCAAAGGCGCTATTTGGCCATGCTGCGTCAGACACACAATTTCAATTAAAGGTTGGTTCGTTTGGGGGTTTATTGACGCAAGGGCCCTATTTGTCCATGCTGCGTCAGACACACAATTCCAAGTACAGATTGGTTCGTTTGGAGGTTTAATGACACAAGGGCCATATTTGGCCATGCTGCGTCAGACACACAATTCGAAGTAAAGGTTGGTTCGTTTGGGTGTGTAATAGCGCAAGGGCCTTGTTTGTCCATGCTGAGTCAGACACGCAATTCCAAGTAAAGGTTAATTCGTTTGGGGGTTTAATGGCGCAAGAGCCCTATTTGACCATGCTGCGTCAGACCTGTCATACAATATCAAGTAATAGACAGACACATAATGAAAGTTTTACTGACACAGAATAGAGAAATACACCCTGGGAGGTATACACCTGCCAGGATTCGTACTTGAGCTGCGTACAACTCGAAAATTGCTGGCACAGTGGGCGGTTTGAAGCTTTATACGGAATTGGCAACGAGAGACTTATTCTAAGCAATAAAGTTTGACACACAAGACTATCAATAGATGAAGAAAAAACTAATCTTCTTATCCCAAATGAATGGCTTTCATTGCAGCTAATATTCGAAAACTTCCACATGTTCATTTTTTTAATATTTAAAGAAAATCAATATCAGCTTCCTTTGCATTCTTTCCTGAGCTGGGATTAAAAGCGATTTCAACCCTTGCGTGTTGGAAAGTTCTGTGATTGACAACCAGTACTTGGGGAGGGAGGAAGAATGAAACGTTCTGAGGAAATATGAAACGTCCAGTTTCATTCCAGCGTATTTATGAATCTATGTCGCACCGAGGCAGCTAGACATCCAAAGCCATTTTCCATTTTGCCGTCTTCGCAATTTATTCATAGCTATATTTCACTCTGGTATATTCTTTTTACTGCGTGGTTCTGTGGATCGTTGTGTTACCTTTATGCGTTACAGAAACCTATTTCTGTGTATAATGCACAGGTCTGGAACAGGAAGTTTCGTCGCGGTGTGGCTTTTCTGCGAATTGTTTTGAAAAAGATTCTAATTGAATGTTCCGTGTGGACATTTTTGTGGATTGAATTCAGGCTGTTTTTTTTGTACTTCCCATGAAACTGATGGAAAAGTTATTTTCTAGGATATCAAAAATGCAATTGGGTAAGAAGGTAATTTTTAATTAACGATTTACTAGAACAACACAACGGGCTATTGACGACGGTCCGGGATCAATCCTCTAAGTGACACCACGTAAATTTGAACCACGGTCAGAAGAGGAGGCAACGCCTGAGCTGGCAACTCATTCTACAAACTTCCACACCAACCCAACGGTTGGACTTTCGGTCACGACAGATTAAAGGTACACCAGCCGCCTCTACACCATTCCCTTCGAACATCCATGCACCTACCCGTATTCGAACCAGGTTCCATCCTATCTAGAGGCTAACACCTTAACCACCAGATCGGTTGGTCGGCCCTACATCGCTGATTTTGATAATTCCAGGACTGGTTACCAGTTCGCCTCAATGGACGACGGTACAGCGACATTCATATCAACCTCAAGTTCCTTCGCTATGCAAACCTTCCTCCCCGGCAGTGGAAACGAAACCATCCATGAGAACCTGTGAAACCCCCACTTGAGGGGCAGTCAGCATCTCGTTCAAATTCATAAATGCGTGAAAACAACAATTGAACGACACCCTAGCCTACAAACATCCATGCAATAACCCGGATTCGAACCAGGTAACCTTCCGATCTAGAGGCTAACACCTTAACCACCAGACCGGTTGATCGGCTAAATGCGATTGGGAGAAAATAATATCTGGTTAATTCCTGAAATCGTACACCTAAATTGCGCATTTTTTCACACTTAACAGTTAAACTTCGTATGAGCACATGAGAAGGATATCCAACGTAAGCAAATCAGATTGATGTTGGTAGGTATTTTTACTAACGTACAATGGAGCCAGACAGTGGTCTATTGGCGACGGTCCATGATCAAACACAAAGGAAAATATCCGAGGATAACACCAAGTAATTTCGAACCACGGTCAGATGACGAGGTAACACCAAAGCTGGCACCGCACACTCCAAACTTTCACATCAACTCAACGTAAGGGGAATGGTAATTTTAATTAACGTCCTACTAGAACAACACAAAGGGGCTATTGACGACAACCCCATGTGAAGACTTTCGGCCACGACGGATTTAAGGTTCACCTGCCGCCACCAATATACATTCACTGACCCGGATTCGAACCAGGAACCTTCCGATCTAGAGGTCAACACCTTAACCACCAGACCGGTTGGTCAGACCAAATCAGATTGAAGAGTATTTCATTGCTTGTTTCCCATTTCCTTTCGCATAGCGCATATCGGGGTTACTTTAAAACGTATACTATCGCAGTTTTGACGACATTGACTTCCCATGTAATCTAATGGGATGGAGGTTAGTTGTACTAACTTCGCACTATATTGATACAACGGGCGATTGAAGTAAGGTAATGTAAGGAAATTTAAATTAACGTCGTACTAGAGCAACACAACTGGCTAATTACGACTGTCCGGGATCAATCCTCTAGGGCAGGGATGGGCAAACTTTTTCGGTCGCGGGCCAAAAATTAAAAAAAAATAATAATTTGGCGGGCCAAGATAAATTTTTTTTAAATTTTAAAAACAATATATAAGTATTACAATTTAAATATGTTAATGAGATGAATGAAATCGCGATTTCATTTTTAAAAGTTCCTTATATTAAGGTTCAAAGTGAGATGTACTGATTCTAATTACCGAGGCTAAATCCTCATCTGTCAGTCTACTTCTGAAATAATTATTTCTAAGGTTCATAGTTGAAAACACTTGTTCACATATACAGGGTGGTCCCGAATTCATGGTACAAACTTTAATGGTAGGTACAGGACATTGTAACAATGATTTATTGTATAGGAATGTATAGTCGCAAGTGACGCGGTGAGGCGAAAACAGGGGAAATAACGGCCGAAAGGAAAAACAAAGATTTTATTGAAAGCGTTGTTGACAAGTGTCATGTTTACAGTAATTGTTCAAAATTGCGTCCACCAGTATCGATACATGCTTGACAGCGTCGGTGGGGCGATTGGCGTACACGTTCAAAGATGCCTGGTATTTCACGCACACCTGCAGCAGCTACAGATAAGCGAGCGACGAGATCCTCATCTGAGTCAACTGGAGTCTCATAAACAAGATGCTTTAGATGTCCCCATAAAAAGTAATCGAGGCTCGATAAATCGGGAGATCGGGGTGGCCAAGGGACTGGTCCACCACGCCCAATCCATCGAGTACCAAACGTGGCATTCAGGTAATTCCGTACATCAATGCTGAAGTGTGCTGGCGCCCCATCGTGCTGAAACCACATGCGGTTACGAATGGCGATCGGAACATCATGCAGCAGTTGTGGTAACACTTCTTTCAGAAAAATAAGATAGCTTCCGCCAGTGAGCCGCGTGGGTAGTAAGTATGGGCCAATCAAAAAGTCGTTCACAATACCAGCCCACACATTAATACTGAAACGTTGTTGAAACGCATGTCGACGCGTTGCATGTGGATTATCGGTTGCCCACACATGGGAATTGTGCGCATTAAAGACACCCTCGCGTGAAAATGTCGCTTCATCTGTAAATAGCACATAATCTACGAAATCCGGCTGCAACGCACATTGCTGCATCACCCACAGGCAGAAGTTCACGCGGCGAGGATAATCTGCCGGATTCAATGCTTGTACTTTCTGAAAATGGAAGGGGTGTAAGCGATTTTCGTTTAACACTCTGCATACAGTCTGATGACTCACACCTACGTCACGCGCAACAGTTCTTGTGCTTGACTCGGGTCTATCAGCCACAATGTTCAAGATGCTTTCTTCCAGCCTTGGAGTGCGTACAGCTCTTACTCGACCAGCGCCATGTCTGTTGACGTCGAACGCACCTGTTTCACAAAGTTGACGATGTAACCGTTGAAAAATTCTATGATCCGGCATTCGTCGATCAGGATACTCCGCGCGATACATTCGTAACGCAGCTCTGCCGTTACCATTTGCACGGCCGTACATGTAATGCATGTCTGCTTTTTCTGCATACGTAAAGTCACCCATCGTCTACGGCAGCACAATTGTGAATGGCGCTTTTCCCTACTGCGATGCATCATGTTCAACAGCGGCTAGACATCTACTGCCCTCTACCGGCAATGATACCAACCGATCACTCCATTTCTCTTTCCTTTTATATTTCCCCTGTTTACGCCTCACCGCGTCACTTGCGACTATACATTCCTATACAATAAATCATTGTTACAATGTCCTGTACCTACCATTAAAGTTTGTACCATGAATTCGGGACCACCCTGTATAAGACGAAGCAAACATATCACTGATTTTCTGGGCGAGAGATATTAAATTTGGGAAACTTACTTTCGATAATGATTTGTAAAACTCTAACTTTGGCATATTTAGAAACAACTGCTTGAGATGATTATTATATTGCAACTCAATTAATTCAAGCTGAAAATCTGACCTCACTGCTTCACAATTTACGTTGAAAGGCATGGTAAAAATATCCAATTATGTTTGAATGGCACTGAAATCTTGAAATCTGCGTTCGAACTCAAAATGTAGTTTTTTTAAGCCATCTTCATAATTCTTAAGCTTCTCTTCATTTACTGAGGGTATTGAATTTAACCTCGAGAAATGAGACAGGTCGTACTTAGCTAGCTGCCCAGCAAACAGATTGTTTTAGTTTAAAAGCTTTGAGAGGGGCCCAGATATCGTCGATAAATTGATTTTTCCCTTACATCTTGACATTCAAGTTGCTCATATGACAAAGAAGATCTGTAAAAAATACAAAGTCCGAAAGCCATTCTGTATCTTCTAACATTTCGCACTCCGCAGAACACTGTTTCTCATTTAAGAACGACACAATGTCGTCTTTCAGCTGCCAAACTCGCTCCAAAACACATCCTGCACTAAGCCACCTTACTTTCGTGTAATACAGTACATCAGAGTATTCAGATTGCACGGACTGAAGAAAATCTCGAAATTGCCTGTGAGTAAGCCCACGAGATCGAATAGTATTTACAAGCTTCACGACTGCATCGAGCACGGGTTTCATATTCAATGCAGATTTACACAGAGCATCTTGATGTATAACACAATGTAGAAAAACAACATTGTTCCCGGGATAGTTTTGATTAAAGAGTCCAAGAAATCCAGATTTTTTTTCCTGTCATATTTGGTGCTCCATCGGTCGTAATACATATATTTGTTATAGGCACTTTCAAAGTTAAAAGCCCTTCCTGAAATTCACGAAAAATATCACATCCCGTTGTAGTTCCCTTTAAAGAACGCATGCACGCCAGTTCCTCGGTAATTTCAAAGTTCTCATCAACACCTCTTATAAATAATACTAATTGAGCAGTATCCTTTATATCAGTGCTTTTATCCATAGCTATGGAGCAAAATTTAAACTGGCCAATCTTTGACTCTAATTGTGATGTCAAATTTTTATCGATGGCTTCGATTCTAGAAGTCACCTTTTTTCGAGATAAGCTTACAGTCTCAAAATTATTTTTCTTGTCTGGAAATAAAACATCACAAACTTGGAGCATGCATTGTTTAACGAACTCCCCATCACTGAGAGCTTTATTATTTTTAGCAATATTGTATGCTACAATGTAACTTGCATGTGTAGCTGCTTCTTGGATAGTGTTTATCTTCTTGAAAACATTTTGTCGGCCTGATAATTTTTTACAAAGACTTTCTACATTTTGTTTTCTTTCATATTCGGACATTGCTTCGTAATTGGAATTCTTATGCTTAGATGTGAAATGAGAGAGAGAGAGAGAGAGAGAGAGAGACGGGAAATATTATATTCTTTGAAGACTGTTACAGCTTCATTGCAGATGAGACACACTGCTTTATCTTTAACAACCGTAAAAAAATATTTATAGGTCCATTCATCATTAAAAGCACGGCACTCTGAATCAACTTTACGTTTTTTAGTAGCCATTTTGGGGTTGAAACATTTTACGAATAACCCAAACTAGCACTAGCTACGCTATACTTTTAATACTTTCACCACTATTCACAATGATGCTATATTTCCGCAATCTTTCCATACGCAATCAATAATATTAAAACTCGCGCCAAAAGAAAAAGCCGCTGACTGGAGCTTAAAATGCGCAGTCTGCCACATGTGAGGTCTAATTCACCTATATTGGATCCCCATATGTCTGCTCCCCGAGAAAGAGATACGCGTGTTGGCACCAGTCTACAGCTATAACAACTATAACTAACTATATAAACTATAACAACTATAACTACTAACAAAGAACTTCTGCTTTTAACACTTTACCGATTGAAAGCTGTCTGTGCTTGCTATTTCCGTCTATTTGTTTTGTAGAACAAAAATAGATAAAGTAAAAAGATCATCAGTCCTTTGAAAAAAAGGAAGAAAAAAAAAATAATATTTAAACAAAGTAAAAAAGGAGATGGTTATATAATATATAAATCATATTTTCTTTTAATTTCCGTCGGACCGGCAAATTAAAATTCTAACCGCGGGCCGGATAAAACCTTCCGGCGGGCCGTAGTTTGCTCATCCCTGCTCTAAGGGAAAGAACCGATGACAACACCCGTAATTTTGAACCGCGGTCAGATGACGAGGCAACACCTGAGCTGGCACCCCACTCTCCAAACGTCCACACCAAACCAACGTGAGGACTTTCAGCCACGACACATTTAAGGTGCACCAGCCGCCTCTACACCATACGCTTACAAACATCCATACCCGGACACGGATTCGAACCAGGAACCTTCCGATCTAGAGGATAACACCTAAACCACCAGACCTGTTGGTCGGCAAACGGGCTATTGAGAAAATGTTTATGGAGAAAAAAATATGCTTTTACTCCTCATACATTCGTTATCAGATTATAATTTGTTCGGGGTCATGGTAATGGTAATGGTAATTTTAGTTAACGTCGTAATAGAGCTACACAACGGGCTATTGACGACGGTCCGGGATCAGTCTCTTAAGGGAAAGATCCGAGCACAACACCTCGTATTTTTGAATCACGATCCGGGGTCATGATGGCTCAGTGAATTTGCCCATTGCGTTGGTAACCTACGATATGAAAGCGGCGCAGATTAGATTGCTTCCTTGGCGTATTTTACTCTGCTGTGTCAGTAAAATTGTCCTTTTTTGTAAAGCATATTACTTGCCCTGTCTTGTGTTCGGAGCTGTCTTGCGTTTGAAGTAATGTGATAAGGCTTTTGAGCCATGAAACAAACCCAGACCAACTATTTAGTATGATTGCACTTGATGGAAGCGATTATGCAGGGTGTTTCGAGGGGAAGGAGGTTAGGGACACGATCATTAATAGTGCTGCTCGACAGAGCGGGAATAGGCCAGTTTGTACGGCAATTCATACACCGATGCTGTCAGGCGTGCGTTATTTTCGGTGGTCGCAGCTTTGAGCAACTACTGTGAAACTTATGCACAACTATTGTCAAATTTTAAAACTAGGACAAAGAAAAACGTTTGCATACTTATTCATTTTTAACTTAGAAACCCGTAACACATCCAGGTGGCGCTGGCGGTCATACAGCTTGCTGTTTGATAAGATTTAATTACACGTTCCTATCTCCTCTTAATACTTGTACAAGTATTGAAACAACCTTCATGTAATCTTGCTCTAATGTGAAAACTAACTTTCCAAACTGATCGCCGAGAAGTTAGTACTTGGATCACGGTATGGAAATGGAACCTCTTGGGGTCTTAAAGAAAGATTTAAGATTCGAATGTCAAAATCAAAATAACTGTGTATTCACTCTTAAAGCTTAATATCAAATTATCCTAAATGCTTCCTTTAAAATACATATATAGTAGATATCGTCTGCAAACGTTAGTTAAATGTTTTTAAGACTTATATAAACATGTGGCGACAATCAGGGATTTGTTTAATTAATTCGACTGAAAATAAATTTGTTTTTAATAAGAGAAGAATTTCACTTCGTTTATTTTCCAAAATGTAGACGTCATCTGACCTTGGTTCAAAATTACGAGGTGTTGTCCTCGGATCTTTCCCTTAAGGGACTGATCCCGGACCGTCGACAATAGCCCGTTGTGTTGCTCTAGTACGACGTTAACTAAAATTACCATTACCATTACCATTCCAAAATGTAGAACGTGATTGAGAAAAGAACATGCATTGAATTTTGTTTCCGCTATGGAATTTCTTTTACAAACACATTTAAAATGTTGCAAGAAACTTTTACAGACGACTCTTTTATCAAAAACGACAGTATTTGATTGGTACAAAAAGTTTAAAGAAGGTAAAGAATCCGTCGTAGATGATTTGGGATCTGGTAGACCATCCACTTAGACTAATGATCAACATGTCAATCAGGTCAGAGCATTGGTGCTTAGTGATCGTCCTTTAACAATAAGATACATTAATTAACAATTCTGATACCATTCGTCGAAACGCCAAGTCGTAAACGACCTGAATTGTGGCGAGATAACTCATGGGTTTTGCATCACGATAATGCGCCTTCTCAAAATGCCATTATTATTTTTTATTTTTTGACAAAGCATTCAACAAATACGGCTCCACAAGCACCGTATTCGTCTGATATGGTAGTGACTTTTTCTTATTTCCACGGGTGAAACTCCCTCTTCGTGGTCACCGTTTTGAGTCCATTTTGATGTGTTAAAAGAAAATTCGATAAGAACCCTGAAAAGGGTTTCACAAAAACGACTTTAATGCATGTTTTGAGGATTGGAAAAAAAAAACGTTTGCCGAAGTGCATTGAATTCGGAGATTACTTTGAAGGAGATGTATTAAATTTTGATCAATAAATTGATAATTTTGTTTTATGACAATATTCCGGGTACTTTTTTTTTATCACAGTAGTATATAAAGTAGAATATACATCCAACGAATCCATCTAGTTACTTCCACCATCATATAACCATTTCCATCACATTAAGCGTGTGTTGATAAATGTACTTATCTTACGACACCTTAATATCTATTCCGAATATGTAGTGGGACCGCGGTAGCCGAGTTGGTAGAGTCGCGGATTATCACCCAGAGGTGCGAGTTCGGAACTCGGTGTTACGAAACTATCCTTGAATCGAATTATTCAATCCTTCTCTACAAAAATACACTTTATTTTATCTGACTCCATACGTAGAAATATTTACGCGGCTGCGTTATCAGACACTCTTTTTTGGAATGAAGATCAGAAGCTGTGCGATCTCTCTCAAACTGTTGCCATTCTTATCAAACGATAATATGAAAAAATAACAATAACTAGTGTGCAAACGATAATACGAAAATATAACAGTAATTAGTGTACAAACGATAATATTAAAGAAAATACAACAGTAACTAATGTGCAAACGATAATCCGAACTACTTTTAACCTTCCAAACCACGATTTTCGTGTTCGAGAGGGCTGGTGCTCGGAAAACTATCATCTCCATGTTGGAGTGGTGTGGAAGTTTGGAGAGGGGGGTGCCAGATCAGGAGTTGCCCTCGTCAGTTCACCGAGGCTTCAAAAAAACGAGGTGTTGTCCTCTGATCTTTCCTGTCGGTATGGATCCCATAAGAGGTCTGAGAACCCTTAATATTTTGTCGAAATCAACGCTTTCTAGCTCATTTTCAAGTAACCAACGAACAATGATGTAATTTTTACATTGATTAGATTGTAGGCACACATATACTATAATAAAGTATGAAGATTCATAAAAAACTTTAAAAAGTAATAAATAAAATGTTTCAACTAAAAGAGGGGGATCAAGAAATATAAGCCTTCGTCCATATATTACTGTCATGTTGTATGCAGCATAACTAAATATTAAATGAACCTAAGACCTTCATTTAACATTTTTTATAATCTAAACAATGGTAGGTTTTTAATATACTATTATTTTGAAAAAATGTTGAAAATTATTTGTTTTACAACTTTAAAAAAATAATATTTGCAGAGAAAAATGATAATTTTTATTAATGTCCTCAAACTGTCTTAATGTACTAATAAATTTTAAAAACTTATAGTATATTAGAAACCTACAATTGTTTAGATTATAAAAAATTTTAAATTAAAGTTTTAGGTTCATTTGATCTTTAGTTATGATGCACACAACATGGTAGCTATATTCGTATCGGTCGAATGCTTATATTTCTTGACCCCCTTCGTTTAGTTGTAATATTTAATTTATTACTTCTTTTAAAGTTGTTTATGTATCTTCATACTTGATTACATTTGTGTTCCAAAAGTCTAATCAATGTAAAAATTAAATCATTGTTCGTTGATTACTTGAAAATGAGCTAAAAAGCGTTGATTTCGACAATTTTAAGAATTCTCAGACCCCCTTAATAACACACAGGAATTATAAAGTGTAATAAAAATCGTAATGTCTTTGAATCCATTTTTACCTAACAAATAAGAAAAAAGGTAGTCATATTATGCACTTAACCCTTTCTACGTATATATCCATTCTACAAACCAGTCTTCACTGTTTGTATTCTAATCAGTTTGGACCTTCTGAACTAATGGAATATTTCCTAGTATTCTTTAAGACAATCAATGTGGTTATTCAGTCATTATATGTAAAATGGGGGTAAAATTAATACAACTTGGAAATCTTGTGAAGCTCGAGTTAACTTGCATACATAATTATACGCAATTACTTAAATGTTTAGACTGCGAATTTATACTATACACTCAAACCTGTTTTTGTGCGGTGGATAGGTAACACATAAAAGAAAACGCATAAAAAAATCTTCCAAAACTTCACGAGTAGCTATAAAAATATTTTTCGCAACACATTTAAAAAATATTTTTTTATGCGGTGAATAGGGATCGCATAAAAAAAGAGTCTCACGTAGAAAATAACTCAAAACCTTACGAAATAACTAGAAATTGCTTTTTTAAACGAAATCAAGACACGAGGCCTGGCAATACTTGGAATCTCGTCAAACCTTTTGGAATCTCATTTATAAATCTTGATTAGAAAATACACATGCGAACACTTTTAAATATTTTATTTACATATGTACTTATTTTACACATACAACAATTTTCAAAATGTATAAGCATTATCCTTCGTAGTCTGACAGTACGCGGATTTTCATGTGGCGAACTGGTTCAAAATCCCTTTCGTCACTTGAACATACTACCTCGCACTCGTTTAGAGTGGACTTTTTTTCAGTTACCATGTAGTCGGTAATCAGAAAAAGTGCAAAAAATTTAGAAATGCGAAATTAATTTAGAGCGAAAGAAACAAGAGTTTTCGTTTTATTCCCGTTCTTTGAAAAATATCGTCGGTTCCAAATATTCGGAAATCGTTTACATTGCGCAAAGAACAAAAATAAGACGCGAATACAAATTTTTTTTTTATTGAAGTAATTTTTATTCATAACCGTCAATTATGTTCTAATTTGATTGAAATTTTGAATTGACTAAGTAGATTGTTCTGAATAAATTTTTTTCATATACCGCACAAAAAAAAATTTCGCACAAAAAAAGATCGCACAAAAACAGGTTTGAGTGTATAACACTTATGTATTACTGATTGTTGTTGTCTAAAAAGCCTGTGCTGATCCTAAATCTGACAAAAACATTTTCCAGACAGTCAATAAGAACGAAAGAATATCGACGCCCCGAAAAAGAGCAAAAGATCCCAAACGCGCAGACGATTGTCATTCGAGCTCAATATTATTTGTCCGAAAATAAAACTGAAGTGAAGCGAGCTGGTGACGTAGGGCGACCGCCGTCACGCGCGGTCAGTAGGATACGTCAAAAAGGGGGGAGAAAATCGAAGGTCAGAGATGTCGTTTTTGAGGGAATGGTATTGTGTCAGCGATTAATTTAAAGAATCGATGTGGAGGAATCGATTGGTCGATGGTGTTGCCGGTACTCATTGAACAATGGTTCGAATTTGCACCTGCCGCGTTTCCGACACCTGGGAAAGAATGGGACTGTGTTAACGATCGTCTGCCAAGGGTGGTGATGATTTGGATATGAATTGGTATTGGAGAATTTCTTGCAATCTCTATTCATATCGGAATTATCAACAATGTTTTGTATCAAACAGACGAAGAATCGAGTTTTTTTATTTGAACACGAATTTTTATCGATGCAAATTTTTTAATTTAGAATTTACTCCTGAATTTTATTTTGACCCTCCGAGGGGTTTCGACGAGATATCTGGTCTATCAAGACAAGATCAAATTTTGCTAATTACTAGATATCTCGTCACTTAATATCTGACCCATTTTGCAAATGGCGTCTGATCAAGATCTGGTTTATTTCATTCTAATGACGAGATATCTCGTCCTTTAATATCTGACCCATTTTCAAATGGCGTCTAATCAAGATCTGGTTTATTTCATTCTAATGACGAGATATCTCGTCTTTTAATATCTGACCCATTTTGCAAATGGCGTCTGATCAAGATCTGGCTTATTTCATTCTAATGACGAGATATTTCATCTAAGATCTGATCATTTTTACTGACAAGATATTGCATAGACAAGATATAGGTGAATTTTTTTATAAGAACAAACAATGGTCAGTTTTAATACATTGACGAAATAGCTCGTCCATTGAGATCTTCTAATGGCGAGATACTTTGTCGAAACAGCCATCAGAAGGGTTTAAAAGGAGGGTTTTAACCCCTCAGGGGAAATAGAGCGTTGGGTATCCCAACACCTTGAAAGTATAACGTATAAGTATATAAATATATGTAAATTTACTCTCCAACTTTTTCAACGATATATCTTATTCTTCTAGATCTGGTACGTTTTGCTAATGAAGTTATACAAAACTGTCCCCTTACTCCAAGGAGAATGGTATTCCATTCATGAAAAACACATGTTTTGAATCAGATACGGGCTACAGGGCGTGCTGATAAATCACCAACTGGGTTAAGGCTGCAAAGGTATAAATATATTCTCTCATCTGATATTCGGACGTTAATAATTGTTCTAGATAGGCATTGAGACATAAAAGTGTCCAACCCACTTAAAAAACTGAATGAAAACTGAATTTTCGAAATTTGCAATGTATGTGAATTTTAGTTTATGGAAATTTGGTTTCTTTCGATTAAACTGTTTTCAGAATTCAAAGCGTATATTTACTTCAAAGCGTATATTTTATTCAAAGGCTTAAATTTGATCCTCTTCAGAAATATTTTCATTTTTGAGAAGCGTCAGAAAACATTAAGTATCCCACGTCAAAATAACTACTTTTGCATTTTGGTTGATCATAACGGGTATGTGCAGAGTACATTCATTTCTGGTGATAGGCTGTCCAGCTATATTTAGATCGAGGTGTTTTTGTGGCTGAACGGTGCTTCCTGTACGTATTCCTGTGTATTTTCATATGCGTGATTTCAGCAATCCAACGAAAATTCCCAAGATTGATATATGATAGTTTATTGGTCAACGCCAATTAGATTAGCGCCGAACATCGGTGATAAACTTCATTTCAAGGGAACCCCAAAATGTATCATCTTAGAGTTTTTGGTAATAATTGGAAATTTTTAGTTAACGTCGTAGAGGAACACAGCTGGCTATTGACAATAGTCCGGGATCAATCCCGTAAGGAAAAGAACCGAGGACAACACCACGTAATTTTGAACCACGGTCAGGTGACGAGGCAACATCTGAGCTGGCAACCCAATCTCTAAACTTCCACACCTACCCAACGTGAGGACTTTCGGCCACGACAGATTTAAGGTGCACAGCCGCCTCTACGCATACGCTTACAGACATCCATGCACTGACCCGGATTCGAACCAGGAACCTTCCAATCTAGAAAGGCTAACACCATAACCACCAAATCGGTTGGTCGGCTAGAGTTTTTGGGTAACTGGAAGTAAATACACGCTTTCCATTCGGTTTATTTGCAACGAATATACCTCTCTGATAGCTTTAAAAATGCTAAAACCTGTTGTCTGAGCTCATCTGAAACCCAAAATCACATCAGGGTTATACGAGATTTTTTTAAATTTCATAAGACTTATAAAAAAGGATATTTATTTATAAAAATACGACAAAAGACATAAAACGTGTTCCTGAGATAAAATGTTATATCTAAATGACGTAATTTTTAAAAGTGGAAGCGATTAAATTCTCTTTGGCCCGAGACATTATTTAAAAGATCTTATCCTAAATCCTATGACGAATGAAAAGTCGATAGCTCCTCTAAGCGTTTGACGATTGCGGAAACTAAGTACCTTAACGTCTCTTGGTTATGAACTACACATGCAATGACAGTCTGGTGACATGCAGTTTCTCTACTCGGCTCACATGAGATTGATGAATACGCTGTAACAATGACGATGTTCCCGGAGTAACAAATGTAACATGGGCACCACGCCCTTTGATGAATAACTGACGGTTGCGAAATCCTTTCTCAAATGCTGCAAATCGCAAAGGAGGGTAACGAATGAAGAATGACGAGAGTTAACACACCGAACTCCAAGATTGAAGCTTTTTTTACTATAACACTTACTGCAAGGAAAAAACACATTTACAGAAAGTTAGTTCAAACTTCCAATGGAAGGTTATTTTCTTGAAGTAATAATCTGTTCAACAAGTATCTTAGATGGGATGCACCAACATTGGCAGAGGCTGTGACCAATGCTTTTGATGGAATCTAGACCGCTATCCCACTACAATATTGCTTGTCCATTGACACGCGAACAACAACAACAAGTATCATATTGATTTAAAATTGTAATTTATAGGACACTTATGTATATCAAATTAGGTTTGGCGGAAATCATGTTTTCTATTACGGGCACGTTTTAGAATGATGATGAGGTCTGTAGTAAGAAAATCTTTGGTGTAAGTCCTGCGCAATTTACTAAATTACTGTTATACTATTGCTATATTTACTAAATTACAATTGTACTATTACGATTTTTACTAAATTACTGTTCTGCAGGAACAATATTTACTGCATTACTATGCTATTATTTCACCTATTGCTATTTTTAAAACTAAATAACTACTCTACAATTACTATTTTTACTAAATTACTGTTCTACTATAACCATTTTTCTAAAATAGAATTCTACTAGTACTATTATTACTATATTACAATTCTAATATTACTATTTTTACTCTACTATTACTATTATACTACCACTAGTTTTTTTCTAAATTACTATTTAAATATTACTATTTTTACTCTAATATTACTTCTTTTACTCTATTACTATATTTACTCTAATATTACTACTTTTACTCTATTACTATATTTACTCTAATATTACTATTTTTATTCCAATATTACTATTTTTACTCTACTATTGCTGTTCTAACAACACTAGTTTTTTACTAAATTATTATTTAACTATTACTATTTTTACAAAATTGCTATTTTACTATTACTATTTTTACTAAATTACAATTCTTTACATTTTTTGCTTCATAGAGATTCTTTTTAATGTTGTACCTTGAAACTCAATAGTAATTTGGTTTATTGAGTTGAGTTTTAAGCGAAAGATTTAGCCATGCCGTGCCAAACACAAGACAAACAACGTCAAATAATGGACATAACACCCAAACAGAAACTTTTGCTGAAACAGAATATACACGTTGAGAAAGTTACAGGAATAGAATCTGCGCCGTAAACAACTCGCAGGATAGTAGCACAGTGGACAAAACCACAATTCTTCTATATAGTTTTAATGTATTTTTTATGTATGAGCTGTATACTAAAAACTTCTTTTTATAGAAGATATTCATATCTAACGTAATGATTAATGATTTTCTTTTAGGTAATAACTTCTGTTGGCTTATAAGTTGCTCGAAAATAACTACTTTAATCTTATTTCTTCAAATAATACTAGGCCTCTATTTCAAGAACTGCATAAATACACTTCATACTACACTAGTGAACTGCATTCGAATTTTAGGATTAGAAATTTAAAAAATATATTTTTTTAAATCAAGTTCAACCACATTTCTTTTCTTTACCACAACCATTTTCTTTATCTTAACTTTCTTCTAAATACTTTCAATTTTATATTGATAATAAATATTAATAAGATGGTACACGTAGATGAAACTTAAATGTCCAAAACTTCAAAAATAGCTAATAAAAGCCAAAGCAAGATGCTTATAAATGTCAATAGCTATTTTGGTACAGTAAAACGTCCCCATCATCAGTAATAAAGTGGCGACCTCTTTGGTCCTGATGATCGTTGTGCTTCACTGAAACAGCTATTGACATATTTTTATCTTTATTAGTTATTCTTGAAGAAAATGTATGGCAAACACAGTTTGTTATTTTGTCCGATTCCAGGTCCACCATGCAAAGTTAAATCTGACAAGCGAATTGATGAATAGAATATTCTTTGGCTGATTCCGTCTCACTAGAGGGTCCTTGCTAACTGTGGTGTGGAAAGAAAAAGAAAGGGTGGACCTCTTAGCAAAGAAAGGTCTTTCAAAAAATACAATTATTAACCAATAGTTAACGACCGTCCATTCTACCAAACTTATAATTAAACTAGAGTTTGTGAAGGTGATGGTGATTTTAGTTAACGTCGTACTAGAGCAACACAACGGGCTATTGACGACGGTCCGGGATCAGTCCCTTAAGGGAAAGATCCGAGGACAACACCTCGCAATTTTGAACCACGGTTAGATGACGAAGCCACACCTGAGCTGGCACCCCACTCTCCAAACTTCCACACCAACCCAACGTGAGGACTTTCGGCCATGACATATTTAAGGTGCACCAGCCACCTCTACACCATACGTTTACAAACATCCATGCCCGGACCCGGATTCGAACCAGGAACCTTCCGATTCAGAGGCTATCATCTTAACCACTATACCGGTTGGTCGGCCTAGAGTTTGTGAAAGTTTAAATTCTACATTTTCAATGAATTTAGGCGCAGGTAGATATTTTAATTAACGTCGCACGGAGCAACAGAACCGGTTATTGCTGACAGTCCGGGATCAAACCCAAAGGGAAAGATACGCGGACAACACCACGTAATCGTGAACAACAGTCAGATGACGTTGGAATCATGGATCGATTATCTTCTTGTCTTCCAAGTTCTCTTCAGTACTAGACATCATCAACCTAAACTTCCGACTGTTGTTTTGATTTTGAACCACGGTCAGATGACGAGGCAGCACCTGAGCTGGCACCCCACTCTCCAAACTACCACGCCACTTCTAGGGGAAAGGTCAGGGAAGGCCTTACTTGTTCAGTCTCCAATTCTTGATTCAGCTGTCGCTTTGTTCTTATTAAAATACACAATCAGTTCAATGCCCATTTATTAAGATTTGGACTAATTTGAGATCGCCTAGTTCTATACTGCGTATAGAACGACAAATGAATAGCGAACATTTAGACTAGTGATGCGACATCGACAGCGAAACATCGATGTTGATAATACATCGCCCCAAAAACATCGATGTTTTTAAAATTCAGTCTATTTAAACTTTTTCCCTATTTCTTAAAACTGGATTAGCACCTAGTGATGCGACATCGACAGCAAAACATCGATGTTTTGAAAAATCGATGTTCAAAATTAAAACATCGATGTAGGTAATACATCGGACCAAAACCATCGGTGTTTTTAAAATTCAGTGTATTTAAACTTTTTTCCCCATTTCTTATAACTGGTTAAGCAATTAGTGATGCGACATCGGCTCCAATACATCAATGTTTTGAAAGCATCGACATCGATGTCGCATCCCTACTTTTCAGACACTTCACCCTTTGACACTTTGGTCTAAAAGTATGTTCAATTTGCTGATTATAAAAATTATGCTACTTGGTTATTTTTTAAAATTTTTACAATGGTACTTTTTTCATTCAAAAATTAAACATCGATAAGCATAAATATCGATGTCAGAAAAACATCGACTCCAATACATCGATGTTAAAAACATCGTTGTTTTTTAAAAAACATCGATGTTTTGAAAACATCGACATCGATGTCCTAATTTAGACACGTGCTAATTTAGACATCCCTAATTTAGACACGTGCTGCACTTAAAGTTAGTTGCATTGTTCGTAATTATCTGGGAAGCAATAAGGCTAATGATCTAATTGTCCCACGCTCTGCATTTAAGTAAATAAGCAAATATTTTCGAAGCTTTTAATATGACTGGAATCGACCATTATAAATCATTGGAGTAGCCATTACACTTAAATTTTTTTTTTTAATCCAATGGCGGGTATTGTTGATTTGTAATCATTTTGCCACTACAAGGCCATAAGTGATGGCCACTTGTGAAGGAGCACCCAATGGACGACCATCAACTTAAAATTCTTGATCGATGTTTTGTAACTAATTCTTGCACCACATAAAAATACTTTCGTTTCTTTGGAAGAAATCGCGTAGGCTTTCAGAGCATTGCCACAGGGTTTTACGTGAAAACGTATCTTTAGCGCATAATGTTTATTTGGGTAGTTAGGCATTTTAATTAAAGTCGCGCACTGGAGCAACACCAGATGGCGCCCCATTCTCCGAACTTCCACCCCACACCAACGTGGGTACATATGAAGCTACGACAGAGTTAACGTGCACCAGACCCCTTTTACAGAACGGTCTTTGATTGCTAATCTGTTACTCTTACATCCGGGATACAGCGGCCATATTTATTTGAAAGTTAAAGTAGCAAATGAATGATAGACGAATTCAGTAATAAATTTAGTGTTAATCGAAAGCTGATAAGTATTTTTGCTCGGCAGTTCGACGCGTAAGCGCCGACATGATGAAATTTATAAACTTTCTAAACTGTGATCTAAAGTTTCCCAATCGAAAGTATATTATATTTCTCTTTCAGTGCCTGAAATCAACATATATCAACATTATCTTTCGTTTTAGACTAATTTCAACGTCGTAGCGCTTTGCATATCCGAGTTATACTCATTTGAAGTTTACGCGGCGGGAAATCCCTAAAACCCACCATTTCCCTCTCTGCTTATCTCTAGGGCAACTTTTTGCAACAAATACAACTTTTTTTCACACGTTCTACGCTGCATGTAAAGTACTAAAAACAAAATTCCTCCTTCATGGGATGTATTATAAGTGAGTTATAACCGCAACATAAATGCAAATTTCTGCATAAATGCAATTTTTTGCATAAATGCAACCCAATGCAACTTTTTAAAATATTAGCTTAAAAATAATTCATATGAAATTATTATTTAATTTTTTGCCCTCTCAATCAACCTTTTGATCACGTGTGTCTGATCTTGCGAACGCCGAAGTTTTGCGGATCAAACAAGTTCATGGAAAGAAAATGTTCGTCCTAACAGACGAAAGTGAAATAAATCGCAAGAAGTACTTTAACACATTGGTTGGCACTCTTGACAATCCAGAGGAAACTTGCGTAATCGACTGCAGAGTTTGCGAGGTGAGTGTCGATCATCAATATGTTGTTCGCCTTCTAGATGACGTTTTAAAATCTCTGAATGTTGAGCAAAAGGATTTTGCGCTTCTGCTATCCGATACAGCACATTTTATGACTGCTGCTAGCGCAGGTTTACAATGTTATAGAAATTACTAGCCAAGGATCGGCCATTCAACGCTCTTCTGCATTTCAGTATGTATTCTAATACTATTGTACACGACAAAAATTGTCAATATATTTTTCATTTTTTTCATTTTTTACGAATAATTTATTTTAGAATTTAGTGTATCAAAAATAAATGCAACTTTATTTCCATAAATGCAACTTTAGAGAATGATAAATGCAACTTTTCTCATTTTTACTGCAACCAAGAAGTTGCCCTACTTATCACTGACAGCTATATCAAGGTCACTAACAAGTCTTTGTTCGATTAGAGCTATCTAATGACGCTAGATTGATTTGGTTCGTGTGGATGACATCGAAACTATTAGACCGCTCGTTGCCAACTTTTTCGTAAGTTTCTCTTTCCGTTATGTCCCTCTAGTACTGTACAGATTTTAAAGACTAATTCAAGTCGGAATCATCAACTTCTCACTTATTAAAAAGTACGTGAAAAAAAAAACGACATTTAGAATGCAACTTCACTAAACAACTCGATATGCAGTATGTGTTAGTCTACAATCCACAAACGTAGCGTGGTATTGATAATTGATAATTTTTAGTTAACGTCGTACTAGAGCAACATAACGGGCAATTGACGACGGTCCGGGATCAATCCCTTAAGGAAAAGAACCGAGGACAACACCTCGTAATTTTGAACAACAGTCAGATGACAAGCGAAAACACCTGATCTGGCACCCCACTCTCCAAACTTCCACACTAACTCAACGTGAGGACTTTCGGCCACGACAAATTTTAGGTGCACAAGCCGCCTCTACACCATACGCTTGGACTTGGACACCGCAGGTGTCCCCCTTACCCCCCGTCCATAGGACAGGTAAAAGTAACACCATACGCTTACAAATATCCATGCCCGGACCCGGATTCGAACCAGGAACCTTCCGATCTAGAGGCTAACACCTTAACGACTATGCCGGTTGGTCGGCGGCGTGGTACTGAACTTAAGAACATCAATGGCGCCACTTCTTTAAGAGACACGTAATAACTCTAAAGAACATGTTATATTCCAGTAGAATAACCATAAAAACGCAGGACAAAACAATAAAATCAGGAGTGAAGGCCCTCAAAACATGGAAGTCTAGGAAACCGAAAAAATAAAAACCACTTCTTCATCTTTCGCAGCTGTTGAGTCTCTTCCCGAGTAATAAGGAAGTTTTTAAAAAAGTAGTCACATAGGCTTCCGTATTTCATATGAAACATGGCGGTTCCGTCAATTTCCTTCTTTAGCTTAGCGTGCGGGTTTAAAACAGCACGTGACGTACAAGAAAAATTCGGAACTTGAAGCATAAGGTTGCTGAACTTAAATCGCAGATAGGAATTAATCGTCTGGTTTCCATTTTCCCCGATACTCCGCAGGTGTTTCTGTAAACAAAAACCCAAACCATATCGTTTATTTGTATCTAGGTTATCGATGTGTTTATTCGATTGCATGTATTTCTTTCTGGCTTAAAGCGTACGGTCGAGCAAAGGCTCTGTGTGGTCATTGGCTCTATGGCGACCTTCGTCATTTGTGACGTAATCGTAGTCTAATCGATTAGTCGTTCCTGGAAAAAATACCCTTATGATGTATGAAAGGATTTTTTTTTGTTCTGGGAACTGTAAACAAGAGGTGAATCAAAATAACCAACCGTGCCAGAAAGGAATAAATTATGCGGATATATGTTAGAGAAAGGATCGTCAACGTTGTGGATACCTTGTTGGAAAACAAATATATTTTTCGATGACGTTCAGATGGATATAGGGTCCATTAAAAGAAAGTTATTAGTTGAATAGTTTCTCCGATAATTTATGACGTGGTTTATGGGAAGTATGACGTGTAGGAAACCTCCATTTTCATAAGCTTCATTATTCATTGGAGATATTTTTGTAATTAGGGTTCAGGTGTTTCTGATCGAAATATCTGAGAATCGGTTAAAAATATGACGGATAAAATGACATTTTTAAAGACTACATTAAAGATTGAAATTTAATCTTTAATATTCCCCCATTCCTAATTTCAAATAGCAATTTTTTATTTGTGACAGTTCTCTTAAAATGCTTTAAAAATTATTGAATTTTCATCCACATTTTTAAAATTAATTACCTGTGAACATTTTTAAATGTATTGAAAAGATTAATATGCTTGTCTGATTTTTTTTAACAATTGTTTATAAAACTGATTATTTAGGAAATGTTTGGTAGTTGTAAGAGAGGGATTTTCTATTGAGAGCTATATATAGGTGGTGTGATAGTGTTTCTGCGGCGATACGTTTTCCTGTTGTGAGATCGTGGCGGCTGGAAAAGGAAACATTTCCACGAGAAGGGAGCCGACTGACACGTGTGTGGTAATAACTCAGGGTCGGCGTCCGACTCTTGTGCACTCCGATTTCCACCTGACACCTGGTGTTTGTGAAGGACCGCCGGCTAACGGTTTCACGAACATTTCGCACGTGTAGGGATTTGACACCTCTTGAGTGTGGGAGGTGTCATTTGAAAAAGTAGCGACAGAGCCAGGAGAGAGGTTAATGCCCCGAAAGAGAAGGTAAGGGACTGGAGCGAGAGAAGCCACAGAGGAAGGTGGCGGACGAGATAGCTGTGGACAGTTATACGGGGAAGTCAAACCCCGGGTTAAACAAAAAGATAAACTATGAGAAGAGAAACTTACTTTTTCTTCAGGAACATTAGTTTATTAATTGTACTGTGTAAATAGGCGTGTATATAGTTCCAGTTGTAAATTCAAACCTTATAAGTGTAATAAAAAACTTATACAGGTATTCGACTTAGTTCAACTCCAGTTGTATTACTGTGGTGCCCCAAAACACCACACTGTATGTATTCTGAACGCCAACTTCGCTTGTTTTTTTAATATGATTGCAG
The DNA here is from genome assembly GCA_947359465.1 of Metellina segmentata. Taxonomy (NCBI): domain Eukaryota; kingdom Metazoa; phylum Arthropoda; class Arachnida; order Araneae; family Tetragnathidae; genus Metellina; species Metellina segmentata. Next base: position 43,263,864 of record OX375880.1, read on the forward strand.
AACTTCTCCAATAAGGGTTGAAATGCAGGTTTTTACTCTCAGATGTATGTAATAATATTTCGCCAGTAGTGAGGTTTTTATCTCTTAACTAGCAAGTAGTGAAGCATCGGTCTTTACCCCGCACATTGACACTAGATCCATTGAAATTCCGCTTCATTTACAAATAGGAAATGGCTAGGCATTCATTCATAGTGAGTGGGGAGGTCAGGAAAGAGCTAGGTGCTGATTCCTCTACGGAATATTTCACCAAACCCGATTGTTTTTTGGACACTCCTGTAAAGGTAAGCCAGATTCCTTAAGAAAGGCCAAAAGGCTTTTGACAGGTTCTTCGTGAATTGTATCAAGTTCTGCTCCAAGACCTAGACTTGAGTGCCATATGTGAAGCAGAGCTTCGCATTAAAAAAGTATATGGTGGGCAGTTTCCTCCACCATATTGCATTTCCTGCACAGAGGTTCTTCTTTCAAGATTCCCATCCTATGAAGGTGTTTTCTTAGGTGATAGTGGCATGTGAGACATTCAACTATCACCCTCATTTTATCCCTGCTAAGACGAAGGATCTGATATGATATTTTCATGGAAGGTTCTTGAATCATAAGCCTCGCATGTTTTTGATCGGTGGTTTGCTTCCACTTTTTTGTAGTTTCTTTAAGCATTCTTTCTCCTATCACCCTTTTTGCGGTAGTCTTAGAGATCCCGCAAAAAGGTTCAGGGCTTAAAGGTAGGTCTGCAGTCCCGAGTTTGGCTAGCTTATCTGCATTTTCGTTTCCTTCTACACCAGTATGCCCTGGCACCCAAGTAAGAAAGATCCTATTATGGGTCCCCAAGTCTTGTAGAAGGTTCCTACATTCCCAAACAAGTTTATAGGCATAGATGCATTGATCAAGTTAGGGTGCTATCCTACAAATATCTAAAAAATTAAGGATTCTGGGAATGTTCAGTTGGTTATTCGTTTAGCGAATTTTCTATTCAATGCAAGATCACTTCGAATTTTGACTAGGAAGTTGTACCACAGAAAGGTATGATATACTCTTATCCCACTCACAATACTATCACATCACCAACAAGAAACTAGTCTATGGTGGTATGCCCCTGTCTCATCAATCAGGACCCCGTGAAAAAGCATTGGAAAGTACTTTTTAGGTAGGTAGGTATTTAATTATTTTCGGACTGGAACAGCACAACGGGATATTGCAGACGGTCCAGGATCGATCACCAAGGGAAAGATCCCAGGACCATACATCGTATGTTTGAACCAAGTCATATGACGAGGTTTCACATGAGCTAGAACCTCTTACTAAACTTCCACAAGACGCCAACATGAGGACATTTGTGGCCCCTACAGATATAACGTGCACCAGGGACCTTTGTACACGAAGGTCTTTGGTTGGTGTCGAACTTGCAATCCTCCTGTTGGTAGTCCGTTACCTTTCCAACCGGACTACCACGTTTATAAGTATTTTTAACCTTTAACTCCTGTCATGGGTCTCACAGGCCCCGAGTCATTTTTGACAGGTCGTTTCCACCCCTTGAAGTGAATATTCGTCCTTGTTCTATTCAGTAACTTCTTACTACGTCCAACAGAAGCCACATTCCAAGACTGGTTTGGCTGCCCCAACTATTTCGTGTTTCACACTATTTGCATTTCCCGCGCGGTCTCTTAGACCCCTTCACGGCATTTGGGTTACCGTTCTTGTTGAATGAAATCGACTAAGTTTGAGTAGGGAATTTCGGCGAAGAGTCTAAAATGGCAACAAACTTTACAAAAAAACTACCTGTGTATCTTACACAAAAAGGAATTCAGGATATTGTTGATAATGTGTGGGTAGGAAATAGAGTACTGGGACAGTGAAATTTCGGATAATATTATTGAAAGCGAACACGAAATGGATTCGAAAATTTAGGCTGATGAAGATGAAGACAATTCAAGGTGCGTCTTTACAAGAAGAATATTTCTACGGAAAAAATAACTTCAAACGGGATGCCTGGGGGAACCTAATCGTGCCATTAGAACTCCAAAACACAACATAGTTTTACAGTTTCCAGGGTTGAAACATCCTGCAAAATTAGGTCCGAAAGCTGAGCCTGAAGAGACATGGAATCTACTTAACTAAATTTGATATGAAAAATAATAATTATCTTAAGAATCTTTCATTCATATATTATATTAACCAACTTTATACGCACTTTAGTGAGTGAGGTCTGAGACACCCTTCCACACTAGTTACGAGACGGTTTGTGACACAGCAGTTAAGGGTTAAAATAATATCAATGGTAAGGTCAAACAAATAAGAGTGCAAAGGGTCTGGTATGAAAGTGAAATGTTTAAAAATTCATAAGACAAAAGTGTAATTGGTTCACTATGGACTTTGAAGATTTGGGTTTGCACTTACACCCCCTAACCCCACTTCGTGTATGTGTTGTTCTGCGAGTCTATTTGTGTGATAGCTTATATAATTGGATAGTATTCGTTGTTTTAGAGACAAATATGTCACGGACAGCTATAACCCGGATGGGGGTGTAACGGATTAGCAACTGGAGGGGAGCGAGTTCGAATCCAACCAAAGCCCAGTGGGTACAAAGAAGGCCGGTGCACCTCAAATCTGTCGTTGCCTCAAATGTCCGCACGTTGGCGGACCGTGTGGTAAATTGGAGAGTAGGGTGCCATCTCAGGTGTTGCCTCGTCATCTGACCGTGGTCAAAAATTACGTGTGTCCTCGGATCTTTCACTTGGGGGATTGATTCCTGACCGTCGTCAATAGCCCGTTGTATGGGGGTTTCTTGAACGGCAAGATAACAGCGGTTGTTGATGGGGTATTATCATGACAATGAAAATCTGGTAGCGCCATCTGGTGGCGGTATGAGCAAACACATTATTTTTGAAATTGAAAATAAAGCAGAATTTTCTTGGATTCGCGAAACGTGAACCATAGGATCTGGAGCCAGCTATGCTAACCACTACACCACGAGTGAGTCGAAAGAAATTGGTGTTTCTATGTCCTTATGCAATCTGGTATAAATGGATTTGTGTATGTTTTGGAGTTGTGGGATTTTAGTTTTCTTTTTCTTTTGAATAATTAATTTTCTAATTCTTTGGGTTGAGGCTCTGAATATCTGGTCACGCCATCTTGTGATTTTTTAAGCAATTAATTAAAGGAACGAATTAATATTTAAATATAGATTTGGTTTTCTTGCATACATTTCTTAGGGGTGTTAAAATGATAGGTAATGACATCTAGTGGTGGAAAAAGTAACAATTAGTTTTAAAAGATTTATTTTCTAGCTGTAGACTGGTATTTTGAATTAAATAAAGAAGGATTTTTAAGAAAATAATAGCATAATGGTGGATTCGAACCCAGCAAAAGGTAATCGCGGCCAACCGTTTTTACACAATCACTTTAACCGTTTGACCGCGACCACCTACTCGATTCCTTTGCATTTAAGGTAGACTATCATTTTGTTAATGCGCACATTATATTCAATTACATAGTTTCAGATAGAAGCTTCTGGAACTGGTGACTAAGAAATACTATAGTTTCATTTTACTTTTGGATAATTAATTTTATAATTATTCAGGTTTAGGCCCTGAATATCTGGTTGCGCCATCGCGGCCAACCGTTTTTACACAAGCACTTTAACCGTTTTACAGCGACCACCTACTTTAATCCTTTGCATTTAAGGTAGACTGCAATCTCACCAAAATTAAAGCGACAAGTAACTTTAAGATATATCTACAAGGGATTCATTAAAAAAAATTAGCATCGCACATTCAAACCACTTAAAGCTTATTAAAGAAGAAAAATAATTCTAAAAACAAAACACATCCACGGGTGACGTGACAAGTTGAAAGTGAACTTTACAGTTTCAGGTTAAGTTTCAAACTTGAAAGCAAATGACGGATGACTCATCACTTGAACGATAAAGTTTGAATGTATCAAACTATTCTTGATCCACTGTACCGTCATGTAAGAATTAGACGGACAGCTGGTTTACAATTAAACTATTTATTTAGATAATTAAAATATTTACAAGCAAGTTAGAAGTTAAAATTTTGGGCACAGCCATCGACAATTGAGATCCTGCCTGGAGCCAAAGCAACAATGGCTCTCCACAAAACCGAGAGACGTCTGTCTCTCGTCGAATTCAGAATCAGTCTCCTGCTAAAGTCCCCGTTCTCTTGGGTCCGCAGAACTGCAGCTGCGAACGGGAGAGGGGGTGAATTCCGACCCTTGCAAGAGATGTTTATGTCCTCAACAGAACTCAAGACACCCCCACACAGATGCAAAAACCGTCTGTAACGCCGACTTGAGTTCCCAAAAGCTAATCTTCATTCCAGACATGGGATTAGGGAACTGACGGAAACTCCAGCTGTGTCGATGGGAAAATCGTTCCTAAAAACGCACAGCACGGTTTATCGCATCTCTGAGCTCAATTGTCATACACAAGGGGAAGGAAATAGGGGGTGGACCAACGAAACGCCCGGTCGCTGATGAGAAAAACTCTCTTTCGGTATTTTGTCAAGACCGCACGTGCAAAGTCTGAAGTTGTTATTGTCACCGTCTGGATGTGGATGCACATTCCAGCGTCCACGTGTTAGAGAAAAGGGTCGGCTAGTACCATATGGTACACCACTAAACAGTTGATCAACTCCATTGAAACAAAGTACGAACACCTTCTTACCATGAACTTGTTTGATCCGCAATACTTCAGCGTTCGCAAGATCAGACACACGTGAACGAAGGGTTGACTCAGAGAGCAAAAAATGAAATAGTAATTTGATATGAATTAATTTTAAGCTATATTTTAAAAAGTTGCATTTATGTTGCGGTTATACTTCACTTACAATACATCCAATGTAAGAGGGATTTTGGTTTTAGTACTTTACATGCAGGGTAGAACGCGTGAAAAAAAGTTGCATTTGTTGCAAAAAGTTGCCCTACTTACGGGCTTTCTCGAATAAACGAAAACTTTCATACGAGCCAACTCTATGTAAAATGACCTGACTCGTGGGGTTTCACTTTTAAAAGATACGTCTACCTCTGAAGAATAGAATTTTACCGAAAACTCGATTTCGACGAAAAGTGACTTATGGGGTTTCTCAAACAAACCGATTCAACTATTTTATAGATTCTGTTTCTTCTCGGAATATTTGGATCGGCCAATATCAATTTGCTTAAAACGAGTAGCGGACAATTCGGTTGAATTTATTCTTTCAACAATTATGAAAGTCTTGTAGGTAACTATAGTACATGAGAGTTATGGGGAAGAATATAACTTTTTGACATTGATATTTATTATCTTTCTACTTTTCTATAGCAAAGACAGCATTCCTTTGGATGACAGGACTCTGAGGATTGACGTGATCACCGTGAGAAACCCTCAAGGAGGTGGGAAAAGGAAACTGCTGGATATTAATTCCAATTGCCTGAACAAACGAAGCATTGTGAGGATTCGGATGGAAAGTAATGGACTTTGTTGTGCACGAGCGATTGTTGTTGGTATGGCCCACCAAGAGTAACGCGACAGCTAAAAAACCATTGTAGACCATCGCAGACCTGTACAAAAACGTATGGCCGAGGACTTGCACAGAAATGCTGATGTATCTCTGAGGACATGTGGCTATTCATAAATAAGGACTTAAATGCAGATTCAAGTGGTTTCTTCGGAAAATTTGAATAAAGTAAGTTATTACTATTTTCTTTTGTTTGAGGTTTTAGTGTGCTAGATTAAGTATGATTTTGCGAATTAGAAAAAAAATAGTAAGCATTATAAACAAAATAAATTTAATTGTTTCAGGTAGTGTATAAAGGACCCAGACGTCCATCTCGTCCCCAGATTTTTTGTATTTTCATGATAGTCATTTTGACCTTATACAGTCCATGACCGGTTTCCATTCCTCTTCGTACTACTGTTCTGAGTGTGATAAAAAGTACAACGATATCCACAAACACAGATGCGTCTTTATATGTCCTATATGCTACTCACGGGAGTGCACAAAAGGTGCTCGTAAGATGTGCTATGACTGTAACCGTTTGTGTAGGTCTGAGGAGTGTTTTGCGAGACACAAATCTCTGGAAAACAATTAAAAGAATAGTTACTGCCAACAATTTTACATTTGCCCCCATTGCAGTAAATTTTTAAATTCAAAACAAAGACCTAAACATTTACACAAATGCGGAGAAGTTAAGTGTAACAACTGCGGGGAATTTTCAATCACTGAACATAAATGTTATTTAAAGAAAATCCCTGCTAAATGTTTCAGTGAAAATATTATATTTTTCGATTTTGAGACGGATCAGAGCGATTCTGAGCACTGGGTAAACTTTGCCGTCGCTATGTATGCGGATGGTATAGAATTTGTGTTTAAGGGATATGAGGCCTGCAACCAGTTTTGCGTATTTCTATTTTCCCCTCAGCACAAAGAGTACACTGCAATTGCCCATAACATGAGAGTATTCGATGGTCAATTTGTTTTGGCATATTTGCTAAAACAAGGTCTCACCCCGACAATTACACCTGAGCTGGTACCACACTCGCCCAACTTCCACACCACGCCAACGCGACAAATTGTACCCTAAGAACCAACCATCGTCTATATACAACTAGAAACACTCAATACAGTACTAATGCGTGCCATTCACACACGATCTGAAAGGGGCCAATACTCTATTCATGAAAAACAGAAAGAACTCGATGGGTATCATAAGCGAGGTGCTCTAAGTGACATTTAATACATTCACTTAACGCAATTTGAATACGAAACGTTTGCGACGGATTTCTACTTTCCCAAAGGCAGACAAGCTTGTTATTGATCTCGGCTCGTGCTGCTTGCTTTAACAGGGTGTGTCCATCCGAAATGCAAAACTGGACAAATCATTGAAGCTGTACTTAATAACCTCTTTCGGCTTCTCTTGTTATTTTCGCCTTTTTTCCTTTCATGAAGAGTGTTTAACACCTTCAGTGGATTGCGCGTGTTTAGCTGGAGGAGAAAGAGGTTACTCTCTGTTTAGGGGGGTCAAGTGTGACCTTTACCTGGATTGCCGAATGGGCGTTCGTCGTTTGCGTAAATCCGATTCGTGGATTAACGTATTGTTGAATATTAGTGAGAGGTTTGGGCTCGTTAGAGGCAGCAGCGAATTCAATTGAGCTAATAATGTCACGGGAAGAAATTCAGTGGAAAGATTTAGCAGCTTTCGTTTTGTGAGTTTAGTAATAAAAATCACTTGCCACAAATCACACATCAAGTGACTGTATACGTGTTTTTCACGCCATTTCAGTAGCCGAGGTAGCTCTGTTGGTAGGTAATTTTAGTTAACGTCGTACTATAGCAACACAACGGGCTATTGACGACGGTCCGGGATCAGTCCCTTAAGATAAAGATCCCAGGACAACAACTCGTAATTTTGAACCACGGTCAGATGACGAAGCAACACCTGAGCAGGCACCCCACTCTCCAAACTTCCACACCAACCCAACGTGAAGGTAACCCTGTTGGAAGAGTAACGGATTACCAATTGGAGGGTTGAGAGTTCGTACCCATCCAAAAACCAAACAAAAGAGGCCTCAAAAGCCCTCACGTTGGCGTTGTGTGAAAGCTTGAAGTGGTGTGTCAGATCAGGTGTGACCTCGTCATCTGAGCGTGGTTCCAAAATTTTGTGGTGCTGTCCTGGAAACTTTCTCTTCTGTCTTGATCCCCGTACGTCGCCAGTTTGGAGAGAGGGGTGCCAGCTCAGGTGTTGCTTCGTCACCTGACCGTGGTTCAAAATTACGAGGTGTTGTCCTCGGATCTTTACCTTAAGGGACTGATCTCGGACCGTCGTCAGTAGCCCGTTGTGATGCTCTAGTACGACGTTAACTAAAATTACCATTACCCCGTCCGTCGCCAAAAGCTCATTGTGTTGCTCTAGTGCGACGTTAATTAAAATACCTACCTACCTAAATACCTTGTGACTTGCGTAGCATGGTCAAATATGGCCAGTGCGCCATAAAACCTAAAAAAAAAAAACTATAAAAAAGACCGAGCCTGTAGGCGGAGTCGCTGTAGTAAGATCTCAGATGTTTAAGTGAATTGGAATTGCGAATTGACTCGGGTCTATTGTCTATCAATGCGCAGACTAGGTAGTGGTAATGGCAATTTTAATTAACGTCGTACTACAGCGACACAACGGGCTATTGACGACGGTCCGGGGTCAATCCCTTAAGGCAGGAATGGCGAATCTTTTTAAGTTGGTGAAACTTTGTTCTTTATTTTTTAAAGAACTGGCTCGTGGGTCACTAGGACAGCGGGAAGAGAGCATGGTAAAAAACTACTTTTTTGATTCTCAATTTTTTATTCATTTAAAAAGTTAACGATTCCTTTTTGTTTTACAACTTTTAATTTTGCAAGTGAAGTGCAAAAAATAGATACAAAAGGGGAGAAATAATTCTCAGCCCCCCTGCACTGAGTTTTTAATGAACAAGGGAAAAAAACAACATGCATATATATATGAAATATTATATTTTAATAGATAATATAGTTACAGGAATACAATATGTACAATAAAACAATATGTACAATAAAATTAAAGTATATTTAATGAGAAATCTGTTGTTTTGGGTCCGATAATTTCTTAATATTAGGTTCATATTCAGTATGCATTGGTTAAACGCACATTTTGCAGTCAATTCATTACCGAGTTTATTTCTATTGTTAGACTTGTTAACAAAATTCATATGAAAAAAAAACAATTTTTCACATGAATATGTGGATCCAAGCATCGTTAAAAGAGCATTAGCAAGTTTCTTTATTGATCCAAATTATTTGGTAAAGAATTCCATACGTTTAATAAAATACAAGTGTGGGATCATTCTAATTTGCATTAATTTCAGACAATTTCCCTTCTACTTCGGAAATCAAGTTATCAAATTTATTTTTCCAAACTATGTTGCTTTGAAATATATTCAACTAATTCCATTTCTAAATCATGGATACCTAGCCACTTAAATTCGCTTAATTCCATTGTTTCGAGTTTCGTTTTGTATGGATGTATAATAAAGTGAAATGTAGTTTCCATACTTTTAAATTGATTAAATCTCTCCTCAAAGGCTCTTGTTTTATTTACTGTATAATGATTAAATATTTTTTGATTGCATTTTCTTGAACGTAAAGTGTATTTTCCATTATTATTGTGCTTTGAAAATGTTTTTGTAACTGAGGAAAATATTTCATGATTTTCATTTCCAAATCTCTAGTAAATATGTCCAAGTTTCGTCATAAATATCCTAATATTCTCAAACATCATTAAAACAACTTGTCCATTTCCTTGAAGATTTTTATTCAGTTCATTAAAATGCTGAGTGTGTGTGTGTGTGTGATGTCGCATATAAACATAAAATCATTAAACCAATCTATATTTGAAAATTCGTCAAAATTATTGTTGTTTTTTTATTCAAAAAGAGCGTAATTTCGTCTAATAAAATGACAAACCGATTAAGAACTTGACCCGAACTGGTAATGGTAATTTTAGTTAACGTCGTACTAGAGCAACACAACGGGCTATTGACGACGGTCCGGGATCAGTCCCTTGAGGGAAAAAACCGAGGACAACACCTCGTAATTTTGAACCACGGTCAGATGACGAAGCAACACCTGAGCTGGCACCCCACTCTCCAAACTTCCACGCCAACCCAATGTGAGGACTTTCGACAACGACAGATTTAAGGTGCACCAGCCGCCTCTACACCATACGCTTACAAACATCCATGCCCGTACCCGGATTCGAACCAGGAACCTTCCGATCTAGAGGCCAACACCTTAACCACTATACCGATTGGTCGGCTGACCCGAACTGAGCCATCGAACATTGTTGTATGTCAAAATCCCTTGAATACTGGAAATCCATTTCCTCTAATACTTGTGCAAATTGTCGTTTATTATGTTTTTGTATTCCTTTAATTCAAGTTACTATCTTTGCGACCTTAAAGAGCGGGACCTCGTTAGCGTCACCAAACGCACCTCATCCGAAAGGGGCCTGTTCATTCTCAAGCGGTATTTAATACATTTACATATTCTACTCAATCGGTCTTCATAGAAATATTAAAACAGCATTATGTATAATCAATAAATATAAAACATTTTGTAAAAATCATTAATGCATTTTCTTTTCATTTTTACGTTCTTTATTAAAACTTGTATTTTCTTCATATTTTTTTAAAAGAGAGGTTCGAAAAATAATTAAAATTCTTTATGTATATGATGAAATGATGATTATGTTTATAAAAATAAACGCGTGGGTCATTTAAAAAGCCTACGTGGGCCAGTGTCTGACCCAAGGTTCATAGGTTCGCCATTAGTACGACGTTAACTTAAATTACCATTACCAATTACCATTACCATTGCAAGATCATTGTCTAATAGACAAATTTTATTTTCAAATATATACGATTACACTCATATAATGTTCACGTTGGGTTGGTGTGGAAGTTTGGAGAGTGGGGTGCTAGCTCAGGTGTTGCTTCGTCATCTGACCGTGGTTCAAAATTACGAGTTGTTGTCATCGGATATCTCCCTTGAGGGGCTGATCCCGGACCGTCGTCAACAGCCCGTTGTGTTGCTCTAGTACGACGTTAACTTAAATTACCATTACCAATTACCATTACCATTGCAAGATCATTGTCTAATAGACAAATTTTATTTTCAAATATATACGATTACACTCATATAATGTTCACGTTGGGTTGGTGTGGAAGTTTGGAGAGTGGGGTTCCAGCTCAGGTGTTGCTTCGTCATTTGACCGTGGTTCAAAATTACGAGTTGTTGTCATCGGATATCTCCCTTGAGGGGCTGATCCCGGACCGTCGTCAACAGCCCGTTGTGTTGCTCTAGTACGACGTTAACTTAAATTACCATTACCAATTACCATTACCATTGCAAGATCATTGTCTAATAGACAAATTTTATTTTCAAATATATACGATTACACTCATATAATGTTCACGTTGGGTTGGTGTGGAAGTTTGGAGAGTGGGGTTCCAGCTCAGGTGTTGCTTCGTCATTTGACCGTGGTTCAAAATTACGAGTTGTTGTCATCGGATATCTCCCTTGAGGGGCTGATCCCGGACCGTCGTCAACAGCCCGTTGTGTTGCTCTAGTACGACGTTAACTTAAATTACCACTACCAATTACCATTACCATTGCAAGATCGTTGTCTAATAAAGACAATTTGATTTTCAAGTGTATACGATTACACTCATATAATGTTCACGTTGGGTTGGTGTGGAAGTTTGGAGAGTGGGGTGCCAGCTCAGGTGTTGCTTCGTCATCTGACCGTGGTGTTACGAGGTGTTGTCCTCGGATCTCTCCTTTAAGGGACTGATCCCGAATCGTCGTCAAAAGCCCGTTGTGTTGCTCTAGTACGACGTTAACGTTAACTAAAAAATTACCATTACCATATGTTGGAGAACAATCCTTATTTTCCCTGACAGATACGTCATTACTGTCTGACGTCACTTGTAACGTCATCGCTGACTGTCTTATCCTCAGTTGCTGTTGAGACCTTACTCAAAGGGGGTCTGTAACCATAGGCGCTCCCTATTTTCTAAGTTTGTTGTTTGTATTGTCAATTATCTATGGAGAATAAAGTAATGTTTGGCCACAATCTCTGCTAACCCAACGCCATATAATGTATTTATACAATTTTTTGTTACTTTCACTAGATTTTTCTCTCGCGTTTTAGCAAAACTACATAATTTTTCTCTTGAATGCCCCTCAACATTTTCAAGGACACTGTATTTCTTTCGATCAATATACTTTTGTGCATTATGTCTCCAATGACATGAAAAAAAAAATCGATCTAATCACCCTTCAGGACGAAAACGAAACCTCCAACTTTCGAACGGCAGTGAAAGTTACTTTTCTCGCGAACTGAGCTATGACCGAAGTTTCGCAATTGACCGTGCCTGAATATTACATCAGCACGACTGTTAGTAATAGACAGTCGCAACAGTGAATTAGCTCGCGTTTTTCTGTTGCTATCACAACAGATTCAAACACTGGACGTTTCGTTCCTCTGTGGGTGAACACGTGTACATCTGTCGCGATGTATGATGGAATTTTGAGAATACATATTTTATTTTAAAATTTTCTTTATTGGGAGTTCGTAACTCGGTCCAGATAAAAACCGTAGTGGGCAGGGTGCTGGTGTTCCTTAAGAAGGTCCGGTACCCAAAATTCTAAAATCTTCAATTTTTAAGGAATTGTTTTGAAATTTTTTTTTGTTGATCAACATTGTTTTGTGTAATTGAACAAACTATTTTATATTAAAAAATATTTTTTAAATAAAATTTTAAAAAGTGCAAAATTTTGGATACGTTAAAAATTGATATGTCTTAAAATTTTTTGTGTCAAATTACATAGTTTTTGTTTTAAATTACTTATAACAATACATATAAAAATTGTCTTCGTGGACTTTTTTAAATTGAATTAATTTTTTTAAAGTAACCCAAAAAATTTAATTTAATTTAACCCAAAATGTACAAAAAAGTGCATCATAAAACATTTGAAAAATTATAGTATAAAAAATATACATATTACACAATTGGCGAATACAAATTAAAGATATGTATTTGTAAACATGTGATGAAAATTTCATACAATTATGACAGCTAGTTTTTCATTTATTTCAATTTAAAGTAAGAAAATTTCGGAAAAAGCATCACTGAGAAAAACGTCATTAAAGTTTTAAATTGGTAAAAAACAGTTTTACGTTTTTAAATTTTAGTTAAAATCCTCCTGGAAGGTATTGTGCCTTGCTTCTTACATTTAATGCTGCATTTAATTTAATTTTGGCAAGTTGAGCTTTTTTCTGTAGGTTTTGAAGGCAATAGTTTACTTTATCGCAGCTTTCCTGAATCGTCTGCAGTCCTTTCGTTTGGACAGCACTAGAGAAGTTTTCCCAGTTACAAGACACAAGCATTCCAGCACATCTTATATACTAGACGGTAGTCCCTTGTTGAAGTCCATAATGGCTCTGGCTGCAGCAATCTGTACTCTAACTTTCGAAGCATTTAAGTTTTTAGGGCAACGGCTCCAAACCATGTTAAGAAGTGATTCGTTTCGATTTTGCGTTTACCCATTGCTACATCTTTCCAACATAGAATTTGAAGCTAGCCTTTGAAATATTGGCATCATTTTACTATGATGACAGATGTCAAATAGGTTTTAATACCCACTTTGTGCGATTATGGCTTTGTTTAGTTAAAAATGGCGCGATTGTAAAAACACCACGAATCACTTCTTTATGGATTCGTCGTATGCGCAGATGTCAAATTATTAAATTCCAAAATTCGCATTGAGGGCCTATAATAATTATAGGCCCCAATGTTTTCTTTTTTACATTAAATAAAAAATACGGTTGTTGTGTTTCCCTCCATCAGTTGATAAATAATTAATAATAACAAACAATAATTATTGTTATGTACCTACCTCATCATACTTATAGTTATTAGTACCTGTGTCAAATTGTTGTAAATATTATTTTCTTTTATATTATTCAATTTGAAAATAAATGATTTGTTAGTTGTTCTTATTAATTGTTTTGACAGCTATAAAAAATCATAAATTAATAAACACGGCAAATGACAAATTAAATATATATCTCTCTCCCCCTCCCCCCCCCCAGTCCCCGGCGAACATTAATGTCTGAGGTTGTTAAACCAGTTTTAAGATACGGGAAAAATCTTTTAGTACATTGATGCTTAAAAACATCGATGCTTTGGGGGCGATGTGTATTATCAATATCGATGATTTAATTTTGAACATCGATGTTTTAATTTTGAACATCGATGTTTTAATTTTGAACATCGATGTTTTGGGGGGCGATATGTATTGTCAACATCGATGTTTTAATTTTGAACATCGATGTTTTGGGGGACGATGTGTATTATCAACATCGATGTTTTAATTTTGAACATCGATGTTTTGGGGGGCGATGTGTATTATCAACATTGATGTTTTAATTTTGAACATCGATGCTTTGCTGTCGATATCGCATCCCTTGTGCGAACTCGTCACCTGACCGTGGTTCAAAATTAGATGGTGTTGACCATCTAATTTTGAACTCGTCGCCAATACCCCGCCGCGTTGCTTCCAGTGCGACGTTATTTAAACTACCTCCCAAACCTTACCTCTATTAAATCAATCCAAGGTGTCCCTTTAGCGATGAAGTCCCTTAAACGACAGAAAACACCCTCATCATAAAATCCCTCAAAACAAGCCTCATTAACCCACGCATTGCCCAATCTCCCCACACACTCATAAATTATGCATCCGCCAGCACTCCGACATTCCGAGTCCAATGACTAATGCACTCAAAAGCTCTATTTCCAGCTTCTACATGACAACCACCAGCCAAAGACACCCCGCAATTTCCTAGAACTCCGATACGCGGATCTGGAATAGAATCTTAAAACTAATGGCCGTCTAGACCCTAGCATATCACGTACGACCCTCTCCCTCCCCCCTAAAAATACCCGCCGGACAGACGTGACCGTGAAAACAGAAGGCGTCCCCACCTTCATATAGAACTTATTAATGTTCCCAATCGATTTGACTCTGACGTTGAATGCCAGGAAAAGGGTTATTTGTTGTGATCGATATGTTTCGACCGCTCCAAAGTTCATCAGGGATATTAGTGTCGAGGTGGAGCTTCTTCAATGCCGCTAACACAAGAGCCATGGGTTGATTGGTTGAGTTCTATGGGCCATATTCTATGGGCCGTCCTATGCTCTAAACACAAGACACACAACGCCAGCTTACACGTACAAATAAAGATCTACTCATACAGAGGGCAGTGGAAGCCCAATTGAGGAAGATAAACAGATTAGCAACTGGAGGGTTTCGAGTTCGAGACTCCGTCCAGCCAAAGATCGTTGTGCACGCGGGGCTGGTGGAATTTAAATTTGTCATGGTCCTCAAATGTCCACGTGGTGTGGCGTGGACGCTTGGAGAATGGTGAGCCAGACCAGTTGTGACCTCGTCATCTGACAGTAGTTCCAAATTGGGTGGTGTCCTCGTATCTTTACGTTGGGGTTGGAGCCCGGACGGTCGACGATATCACGTTGTCTTGCTCCAGTGAAATGTTAGTTAATTACCATTAACTTTTGATTTATCGAGATTTGATATTGAGGTAGTGTTGCGTTTACCCCAAACTTTTTTTCTTGACTTAACCTTTTGACTACGGCCATGGAAATAACTGGCACGATTCTTGTAACTTTCAACATACAACTGATGTACTAGCCGTAGTCTAAATTCCATTCTGGCGCAATCAGGATACAACTGCTGTACAGACCGTAGTTTAAATTAGTTCTTGGCGCGATTCTTGTAACACTTTCAAGGTACAACTGCAGTACTGACCGTAGTCTAAATTCCATCCTGGCGCAATCAAGATACAACTGCTGTACGTACAGACCGTAGTCTAAATTAGTTCTTGGCGCGATTCTTTTAAGGTACAACTGCAGTACTGGCCATAGTCTATATTCCACTTTGGCTCAATCAAGATACAACTGGTTTTACAGGCCGTATACAAAATTATTTCTTGGCGCCATTCTTGTAACTTTCAAGGTACAATTGCTGTACTAGCCGTAATCTAAATTCCATCTTGGCGCAATTATTGTCAGTTCGCAATTCCTATACCGACCGTAGCCTAAATTAGTTCTTGGCGCGATTCTTATAACTTTTAAGGTACAACTGCAGTACTGACCGTAGTCTAAATTCCCTTTTGGCTCAATCATGATACAACTGGCTATACCGGCCGTATACAAGATTCTTTCTTGGCGCGATTCTAATAACTTTCAAGATACAACTGCTCTACTGGCCGAAGTCTAAATTCCTTCTTGGTGCATTCAAGATACAACTTCTGTACCAGCTGTAGTCTAAAGGTTAATAACCACACCCTTCTAAAGATTTCGTGGATTGTTTTAACCTTTAGGAAGATTCCATCTGGAATTTTTTTAGAATAAAACCCTTTGGAACGACCCTATTGGTCCTTTCCTTGAAACAGAATATTTGGAACACTTATATTGGTTCATTCGGTAGAAAAGAATTCAATGGAAGGATTCTACTCGCCCTTTGCTTAGATTAGAGGACGTACTTAATCCGTTAGAATATTCTATTGTTCCTTCCCTTATAAGAGAATCCCTTGGAACGTTTCTATTGGTCCTTTCCTCAGATTAGAATCCTTTTGAAATAATATATAGCTCCTTTCCTTAGAACAGATTCGATTGCTCCTTCACATACGAGGAATCCTTCAGTAATATTTTATTGTTCATAAAGGTTAAAATTAAATAGAAGTCATACACGGAAGATTCCAGGTTTCAAGGTGGAATCCGCATGAATTACTCAGGTAAGGTAGTTCGATACACGGAAGCAACACAGCGGGCTATTGGAGGATGTCTGGTATCAATACCGAAGGGAGAGATCCGAGGACAACAAAACGTAATTTTGAACCGTGGAGACGTCCGAGTGCAACACGACATAATTTTGAACGATGGTCAGATGACGGGGTCACACCTGAACTCGCCTCCCACTCTCCAAACTTCCCCAACAATTTCATGCATATAGACATTCTACAAACAGCACTCGTGCTTGACATTTCAACAGTTTGATCTTCTTGGATCCATAGAATAGTTCCTAGGATTTATACATCGAATCGATGTGGTAATTTTGTTATTGTGTGTGTTCAGGGTTAAAAGCATTACAACTACTCCGAAATCTCGTGACGGTAGAGCATAAAGCATCCAGATATATACAATGCAGTCACGACAACATGCTTACGAACTCATCGATTCAGTTCAATTACAAAGTGTTCACTCCCCAATGGTGTTATTCCGTTCTTCCTTAATTTCAAATTACGATTATTCGGAATACATTTGTGTGTTGTGGGGTAAACGCAATCCTATACTATTTGGAAACATCGTGGTAGGTGTGTAGATAGGTATTAACTGACGCGTCCACTGGAGCGACACAACAGACTATAGGCGACCGTCTGGAATCAATCCCGATGGGTAGGTAATGTAATTGTAATGGTAATTTTAGTTAACGTCGTACTAGAGCAAGCCGACCAACCGGTATAGTGGTTATGGTGTTAGCCTCTAGATCGGAAGGTTCCTGGTTCGAATCCGGGCATGGATGTTTGTAAGCGTATGGTGTAGAGGCGGCTGGTGCACCTTAAATCTGTCGTGATCGAAAGTTATTACGTTGGGTTCGCGTGAAAGTTTGGAGAGTGGGGTGCCAGCTCAGGTGGTGCTTCGTCATCTGACGGTGGTTCAAAATTACGAGGCGTTGTCCTCGGATCTTTCCCTTAAAGGACTGATCCCAGACCGTCGTCAATAGCCCGGTGTGTTGCTCTAGAACGACGTTAACTACAATTACCATTACCAAACTTCCACACAACTCCGGCATGAGGACATTTCAGGCAATGACAGATTTACGTGCACCAGCCTCCTTTGTACCTCCTTTTTACCAACCAAAGACACTCGGTCTTTGGTTGAATTCGAACTCGCAACTCTCCGAATGCTGTAACCGTGCCCTTGAAATCTCTTGATGACCTCTGAAGGTTTTAAGCGCAGCCACCTACTGATGTACTGTCCTTACTCCTTCGAAAGTTCATACAGGTTGTCAAGAAGAAAATTAACGTTTCACTGAAGCAACAATACACCAGGTTATTGGCAAATGTCCGGGATCGATCTCGAAAGGAAAAGATTCAAGGACAGGGCCTCGAAATTTTGAGTTACGGTCAGGCAACACTCTCAAAACTCCCCTACAACGCCAACTTAAGGATATTTGATAATGGGTAATTTTAATTAACGTCGTACTAAAGCAACGCAACGGGCTATTGACGACGGTCCGAGATCAATCCTCTAAGCGAAAGATCCTAGGACAACACCACATAATTTTGAACCATGGTCAGATGGCGATGCAACACCTGAGCTGGCACCCCCACTATCCAAACTACCACACCAACGCCTCAACACCATCCACTTACAAACATCCATGCACTCACACGGATTCGAACCAGGGACCTTTCAATCTAGAGGATAACATTTTAGGACAGTTGAGGTCACGACAGATCTATGCGCCCCAGCCACCTTCAAAAAAGCCTCACTCAATTCTTCAAACATACTTCTAAAATCCCTTATTATCAATTAACCGTTATCCGTGAGTGAACCAATGTTTACTCGTTACGCTCGCTGGGATGTATCGACGATAGTTATCGTCATCCCCCAAATTGATATGATCTGGATTGACGATATATCTCGTCAATAGAATAAAACTGACGATATTTCTATATACAATACCCTACAATAATGAACCGGACAGCAAGATGTGATGGTATAAAGGAAAGAATACATGCTTTATTAATAGGAGGATGGTCCCCCACGTGCTGCAATAACACTAACAACCCTTTTGGGCATACTTTCAACAAAATTTTGATACACAACTATGGGTATTTGTGTCCATTCCTGCCGCAAGAGTGTCGCCAGCTCAGCTGTAGATTTCGTATATTGTTCAGTGGTCCGTTAGCGTTACTCTAAATCATGACACAAATGTTCTATAGGGTTTAGGTCGGGACTCTGAGCAGGCCAGGGAAGATGTTTGATATCCATATCTTGATACCTTTGCTTCACAGACTCTGCAACGTAACATGGAGCGTTGTCGCTCTGGAAGTAACATTTGTCCGTTCTATAAAATTGCCGGAGCGTAGGCAGAACCTGATTGTCCAAAAATGTTCATGTAAGTGTCAGCGTTCGATTGACCAGGAACAGCATGCATAGGTTCCAGGTTATATCACGAAAAACAGCCCCAAACAAGTAGTCGGATTTTATGCAAATCCGCTGGCGTCCGGTCCATTATTGTAGGGTAGTGTAGTTATCACAAAAATTAGCAATATCTTGATGACTTCTAGAGAGGCTGTTCACACATTTTTTAGACAAAGTATATTGTATTCACAAAACTAAATTATATAAAATACTTGTGTTTTAAATGTTCTATTTGATGGCCCTTATTCTGAACTATCCTTCGACACCGTGATTTCCAGGATAATAATACCTTTTGAAGTGTCAGAAGAGGTATTCTATCCCATTCCTCCTGAACAAAGCTTTCCAGAGTCCTGTAAGGGTTGTGGGACGACGTTTGGATAATGCAGATTTTAAAAGTACGAAAGCACAAAAATCCATAGGTGATACATTTCACTATTTGATAGCCCTTATTCTGAACTATCTTTCGACACCGTGATTTCCAGGATAATAATACCTTTTGAAGTGTCAGAAGAGGTATTCTATCCCATTCCTCCTGAACAAAGCTTTCCAGAGTCCTGTAAGGGTTGTGGGACGACGTTTGGATAATGCAGATTTTAAAAGTACGAAAGCACAAAAATCCATAGGTGATACATCGGGAGATTTAGTAGTGATATCAGTGAAGGGTATGGCCTTGATACCGGTTTTTTGTTCCATTTCGTTTAGGAAATTTACAGTGGATTTTGATGTGTGACTGCTAGCTTTGTCTTGATGGAGTTCCACAGATTGATGGCACTGTGGGTAAAGCGATGGTATTTCATTCAGAAAAATTGGCGATGAAATATGTTCCTGATTGTATTTGAAGTTAATCTTGATATTTTTTTCCACTCTCTTTATTTTTAACTTGCCATTATATGAAACACCAGCAACAATCATGAATCCCTTAGAAAAACTTTTTTTCGATTCTGTGAACCATGTACTTAAATTTTTTTCTCCCCTGTTATGATAATAAATGGCTCTTTTTTTGCTGCAATCATTTAAATACACCCATGATTCATCTATTATGACAATTTGTTTCCATTTTTCTTTGGATAAGTGTTTTTCATTTAGAATTCAGCAGCGTGTTCTGCGTTCAGCGATATGCTTTGGAGAAAGACGATTCATATTACGATTTTTCGCTTTCTTAAGTTTTAAATCAGCGTTTATCATTTTGTTTACAGTGGACATCGAGCATTTTAATGATTTTGAAACTGTCCTTTGACTAGGGGGATTTTCTTTTAACATTAAACAACGTACCTTTGCAATAGTCGAAGATGTCCGTTTCTTCCTTGGATATTTGTTTGGAATTTTTGTCCCACTTGAGGCTCCAATTTGACGTTTTTTTTCCTTTCTTGTTGACGATATTACTTATCGACGCTTTAGATATAACAAAACCATGACTCTCACATCGTTTTTGGATAACGGAATATGAATATTTTTCTTTGGAAAGAGCATAAATATAGCCTTCGAACCACTGCTTCGTTAAAAACGCCATTTTGAATAATAACAAACCTCTCAAGCCGCAGACGATAATTTTGACTTTTAAAAACATAGTACAGTTGCAATTAGCGGGGAGAACGAATTCTTTTGCAGCAAACGATTTTTAATTACCGCTAACCACAATCGTCTAAAAAATGTGCGAACAGCCTCTGTAAATACACACCACAATTTAGTCATCTTGTGGTGTGTATTTACAGGTTCAACTACATAAATCAGGCCATTTAATTGGTAAAATGGTCATAGCTTTAGTGTGCCGTCCTGTGGGACCAGGGTTCGAACTGTTTGTAATCAAGGGGCATGAATGTTTGGGTTTGTCCCTTTAAATGTGACGGCGGCTTATCCACCGTGTGCTCATTCACAAATTTCCGTCAGCTCGCCCCTTTCTATGCTGAAGAAGTCAGTGCTAGGGGTGATTATAAATAAAAACTTCGAGCACTAGTTAGTTCATAAGGAAAATAATATTTCTCAAGGTAAGTAGGAAGTTAATTAACGTCCCACTTGTGCAACACAACACGGACTACTGACAATGGTCGGGGATCAGTTTTCAAAGGAAAGATAAAATTACAAGGCACTGTCCTTGGACAGCGCCTTGTAATTTTGTTTAACGGCCAGATGACGAGGTCACACCTGAGCTGGCACCCCACTCTCTAATCCTTCACACAACTTCAACATGAGGACTTTTCAGGCCATAGCAGATTTGACGTGCACCGTCCCCTTTGTACATGACGGACTTTGGTTGGGATTCGAACACGTGTGCCTCTTTTCTACCAACGAGTATTTCCTAAGATACATCACTGAATCCAACATAAATCCGTTACATTTTATAAATCTAGTCCTACTTGCGGTTCGTTGTGAAATTGACTCAGGAGTTTACTATGTTGCTGATTGTCCTTTCACTTATAAAGTAATCCCCGTTGAGACGCCCCACCGGTAGAGATGCCCTACAAGATGTAATTTTGAATCTTTACGCTAGGTGACTCTACTAGTTCCATGATTGTTTCAGCTAGATGTAGTTTGGTGTGCTGTGAAAGTTTTGTTACATCACCTTTTGTTTTTTGCTATCACAACAACATTTTAAGTACCGTGTTTTTTCTACGTTATAAGATTGATCTTGTAACCCCATAGAACATTTATGGGACTAGTTAGCGACGCTTACGGACCAGGGAATTCCGTCCCAAAACTACAACTTAGCTGGCGACATTCTGGCAGCAGGAATGAACACAAATTACAACCCATAGTTGTGTATCAAAACCTTGTCGGAAGTATGCCCAGATGTGTTGCTAGTGAAATTGCAGCACGTGGGGGACCACCTCATATTAAAGCATGTATGCTTTCTTTTATACCAGGGGCGGCCAACCTTTTACACACCATGCGCCAAATTTTTTCAGATGCGCCCTAAAACTCAAGTACCTATTCTACATTCTAATGTTAATGATTGAAATTGAAAAAGACGCAGAGTACTCAAATCATTCCAGGACTGATCGTACACATACCATATACCAAAGAGGATATATTTATATTTGATAGTAAACTTCTACATAGTCTCTTCTCAATTCAATACAACGCTTGGAACGAGTGTAAAGGTCCGGAAACGCCTTCTGGAACGCCTCCTACACTATTGAGTTCCGATGTCACAGCCGCTTCACTCTCCTCTATTGTATCCAACCGCTGCCCCTTCATCTTTCATTTGGGAAATAAAAAATAGTCCTGGGGATGGGCGGACAATGCTTACAACCCGCCTTCTCACCAAAAAATGTTGCACAATGATAGACTTGTGAGACGTTGCACTATCGTGCAAGATGCACCAGTTTCCACTGTCCAGCAAATCAGGCGTCACACGCCGCATTCGTTTCAAAAGCCGATCCACAAAATCTTTGTAGAATGCCCCACTCACAGTGGAACCGTGACGAAGAAATTCTGGATGAATGATGCCCCGAATGCCAAAATGTGATCAGCATCGTTTTTGTTTTCGAAGCGCGAACTTTCATCGACCGACTCTTTTTCGACTGATCCACTCAGAACTTTGGCATGTTGTCTCTAGTAGGGATCCATCAACGTTGGATCTCAACAACATCGATGTCAACGTTTTCAAAACATCGATGTTTTTTAAAAAACATCGATGTATTGGAGTCGATGTTTTGGTAACATCGATGTTTATACTGGTCGATGTTTTTGCGTTGTCGATGTTTTATTTTTAAATGAAAAAAGTACCGTTATAAAAATTTTAAAAATAACCAAGTAGCATACTTTTTATGATCAGCAAATTGAACATACTTTTAGACCAAAGTGACCAAGGATGAAGGGTCTGAAAAGTAGGGATGCGACATCGATGTCGATGTTTTCTAAACGTTGATGTTTTAGAAAAAAACATCGATGTATTGGAGACGATGTCGCATCACTAGTTGCTAAACCAGTTTTAAGAAATGGGGAAACAAGCTTAAATACACTGAATTTTAAAAGCATCGATGTTTAAAAACATCGATGTTTTTGGATCGATGTATTATCAACATCGATGTTTTAATTTTGAACATCGATGTTTTGCTATCGATGTCTCATCCCTAGTCTAGATCGTATTCGAGACACCAAGTTTCATCTCTGATGACAATGTTTTGCAAAAAAATTGGGTCCTGATTGACCACGACAATCAAACCTTTGCTTGAGGAAATTCAGTGTTCTTATTGCACAGGAGTCAGAGTGTGTGGTGTGTGACATAAATGATCATTTTTCAAACCATTCGTCATGATAGTGAAAACAGATCCCATACTAATGTTTAACAACTGTGCAATAATTTCTATCGTTATTCGACGGTTGGATCTCATCAACGTTTGCACACGCTTAACATTTTCATAATTTAGACTAGAACACCGACGATCTGATCTCTCATCGTCTTCGATCGAGTCTCTTCCAGCTTTAAATCACGCAAATACTCACAAATCACTCATATCATGGCTGTCATACGATCATACGCAGATTAAATCATTTCGTACATTTCCGAGGCGGATTTTTCCAGTTTGAAACAAAATTTGTTGTTTGTTGCTCCATTTTTTTATGACAGTGATACCACACACACGCTTTACGTAAATGAACGCTGTCAAGTTGGAACTAGTCAGAAATGAATGCAATCACTTGAGATGCGTGTCACAAAGTTCTTGCTATGCCATCCCGCCGGTTTCACAGAGATTGCGTCATTTGTACTTTTTTTACGAGTAGAAGTCCTGGAAATTTTGGAATAGACTGTGTAGAGATAGTGGTAGGATCTGCTTCCTTTAGGATTGGATTGGATTGGATTTGGTTTTGTGGCATTGAGTCCTCTTGGAACATATGCCAAACTCAAGATAAAAAGTCTAATATATATAGTCTGATATTAAAATGGAATGAGTGATGTCATAATAAAATGAATACTATTTACTATTATATAGGATAAATAAACCCAATGTCATGTAAAAAGCTAAAAATATTTGGATGAGGATTCTCTCCAATCATGTCTTCTAAAGCCAAGGTATAAGAATTAAAATGTTTAAGTCGTTGATTATTAAAATGAGAACATTCTATTAAAATGTGTTTCACCGTTAGTGTACAAATACAATAATTACAAATTGGGTGATCTTCTCCGAGGAGGAAGTGTCTATGGGTGATCCTAGTATGTCCAATGCGGAGGCGTGTTATTATTACCTGCTGCCTTCTTAAAGGTAGCGATTTCCATTGCGTTACATTTGGTTTAATAAAGTGAAGCTTGTTCTCGGTTTGTACATTCCATCTGCTTCATTTAGGGGAAACTAAATTAATTAATGTACGCCAGTTCAAAAGACTGGCGTTTATTGGGTTGGATCGTAGTCGTGGAGCCCGCTGATGGTGCTTTTGAGCCTGTGTTTGGTGTTAAATTTATTACTGAGAGCTGCAGAGAATTCTACAAATTTGAATAAAGTCGTTCACGAAATCGTTTTGCTCATGCGAAATCGTTTGTTTTTTTCATGTTGGTTCATATCTGTATGTCGTTCCGAAACGACATATATAATTATTTTTGCAAATTTTCTAAGTCATGGTAAATGTTCACACGGTAATGAACGCTAGAAATTAATCAGGTCAAAAGCATTTAGATCTGATAAAAGCAAATCGAATTTCATTTTCAATAATGAATTAGCTTTTAAAAAATTGCGACGAACTGATCAGTAAGAAGTCTGTATGAATTGTACTAAGAACACTCTGGTGTTAAAAATATGAAGATGGATTCAGTTATGGCGCCTACTTTAAAAGAATAAGTTTTTTTTTTCTAATGGCGGGCACATTTGTGACCTAAGTCATTGGCCACTACAAGGCCGGAAGTGATGGCCACTTGTGAAGGAGCACCTAGTGGGAGGACCATCATTGCCCCTAACAATTTATACTTCGAAATTTTGAACCATGTTCAGATGACGAAGCAACACCTGTGCTGGTATACGCTTACAAACATCCATGCCCGAACCCGGATTCGAACCGGGGACCTTCCGATCTAGAGGTTAAAAGAATAAGTGGGCGAAAGGATGCAATGCGCCACGTTTGGCGCATGCGTCACAGGTTGGCCACCACTGCCTTATACCATCACATCTTGCTGTCCGGTCCATTATTGAAGGTTAGTGTATGTTGGAAATATCCTTAAATGGTAATACATGTTGAAAAGGTCTTTAAATGAAAGTATGTGTAGATGTATATGGTTGAACATATCCTTAAATTAAAATATATGTCGAAGAGATAGTGGGGGAAATATATATAAGAATATAGTATGTAGAAAATATTCATAACTAGAACGTGTAACACTATAAGCAAAGCAATTCAACGAAAGTGGCATTAATTTGATACGTTATCTGCTGAAAAGGATAAAACCCGCCTTCCTGAGTATTCCACACACACAGGCAGTTCCTCGCAGCCGAGGTATTTTTCCAGGTGACACAGTTTTGTTCCTGACACTGTATCGATTAATCGCAGTGGCTCGTGCGTTGTTTGGCTAAAAAGTAGGGCTGCGAGTGGCATTTTCCATTACAATAATGCACTCTTAAGTGGAGGCTGACGCGAATGGAAAGTGCGTGCCATTCCGGTGACGGCTGGAACACTTCGGGGCTTCGAGAGTTCGAAGGCGACGCTGATTCGAAGGAACACCCGCTGTGCAATTGGGATAAGACTTCGTTGATGGAATGTAAAACACGGTACCTTTAAAGGCTGCGGTTCACGATCTTTCTGGCTCAGGTGTTGCTTCGTCATCTGACCGTGGTTCAAAATTACGAGGTGTTGTCCTCGGATCTTTCCCTTAAGGGACTGATCCCGGACCGTAGTCAATAGCCCGTTGTGTTGCTCAAGAACGACGTTAACTAAAATTATACCAATTACCTTACCACGATCTTTCTGAGACCGCGATCGAAATTTTTTTTTTGTATTGGGTCATCTCGAAAGTTCTGCGCGTTTCTAAGATAAATACCAGCGAGTTGTACAAAAACATCAGAAAATTTTATTGAATCACATAAGCCTCATTTTGTTCTATGACTTAACCACATCTTTATGGAAGCTGGAAAATTCCTTTAAAAAACTATTAGCCTTATTTGTATATAAAGAAGATATCGAAGTGCTGTTTGACAGTCTCCAAAGAATTGAACTCCGGGCCGTTCAAAGAATTTTGAAGTGACCTGAAAAGGTGAAATTCTGATGGGGCAAGGTCTGGTGAATAAGGGGGATGGCACAAAACATCCCAGCCATACTCAATAAGTCTTTGTCTGACATTCAATGAAATGTGGGGCCGAGCATTGTCATGCTGGAAGACAACAACCTTGACGATTGATCAGTTCTGACCTCTTTGCTTCGATTTCTGCTTTTAATACTGCCATTTGAGAACAGTATTTTTCTGAATTTATTGTCTGATTTTGTGACAATTCATAATAAACAATTCTTTTGTAGTCCCACCATACACAAAGCATTACTTTTTTGGGATGCAGTCCCCCTCTAGATGTTACTTGGGGAAATTTGTTTGACTTGCCCCATGATCTTTTCCTTGAAACATTCTTGCGTAGTATCCACTTCTCATCTCCAGTAATGAGCCGTTTCAAAAAAGGAGCTTCTTCATTTCGTTTCAGCAAAGAATCACCTGCCGAAATTCGAGCAAGCATATTCTGCTGACGAAAATGAACTTCCTGGTTCTCCATTCTTAGCACTGCAGTGAAACAAAAACTAAGCCATAACACATGCATAATAATTATGCAGTGTAAGCAGAAAAGACCGATTTTAAACATCTGCTTCAATCAAGGTCACTCCTTATCAGCGGTAGTAAAATAATAATAACGAAGCCAGCTTCGATTTGAAGACGCGCAGAACTTTTCGGATGACCTAATAGAAGGCCATGCACCGACATCATCTGACCGTAGTTCAAAATTACGAGGTGTTGTCCTCGGATCTTTCCCTTAAGGGATTAGATCCGGACCGTCGTCACTAGCCCGTTGTGTTGCTCTAGTATGACGTTAACTAAAACTTTTTTTTTAATTTTTATAATTTTTAAAATTTTATAAAAGTACCAATTATCTTGCACCGACGAATTTTGTCGTAAACACCTTTCCAATCTTTTTTTAAAGTTCACAACACTAAGATAACGTTGGTATGCATCACGAAAGGAAAGATGTGAGGACGCCTCGATGTTTTGAGAAACAGTTAGATGGTGAGGTCCACACCTAAGCCGTCACTATCTTCCCTCACCCATTCCAATATGAGGCCATGATATATTAAACGTGTACAAGCCTCCACGTAAACAGCGATCTTTGGTTGGGTCGAATTTCAAACTTGAATACCCTCCAGTTTATAACCTTCAACACTACGAACAAGGCTACCGCAACCTCTATACGCCTTTCATTACAATTATATAAAGCTACACGTTACACGCAAAATCTGTGCCAGAAGCTTTTAACCTTTTGACAACGGCTATAGATATTACAAGCGCGATTCTTTCTTGGCGCGATTCGTTCTAGGCGCGATTCTTTCTTGGCGCAATTTTTTCTAGGCACAATTTTTTCTTGGCGCGATTCTTTCTTGGCGCGATTCTTTCTTGGCGCGATTCTTTCTTGGCGCGATTCTTTCTTGGCGCGATTCTTTCTTGGCGCAATTTTTTCTAGGCACAATTTTTTCTTGGCGCGATTCTTTCTTGGCGCAATTTTTTCTTGGCGCGATTCTAATAGCTTTCAAGGTACAACTGATGTACTGGCCGTTGTCTAAATTATTTTTTGGCGTGATCATGGTACAACTGCTGTACCGGCCGTGGTCTAAAGGTTAATTTTTATCAAAATCTAAATGCCGCGTACAGTGTTTTTCAAAATAAATTCCTTCGTGTCCACGTTTTTGAGTCTCCTGAACCTCTGATATTCGTTCAGGATCAGGAAAAGCGAACTCTTAGGCCCGGTGCACACATCCGGTTTTTCAACGTGCGGTGCCATTGCGGCGCCAAAGCCCAACTATGCACACATAACTGTGAAATGACGCACGAACTCATTTCGTGCCATTTGCGATACATATTCTATCGAAGAAAACGTGTTTATTTCGCTTATTTGTAAAAAAAGTATATTTTTAAACAAAATAGACGTTATTGGAAACAACCATTTATTAATTATTATTTATATTCCATTTGTTTATGAAAACAAGGTACTTCAGAATGGAGACTCACGTGCGGTGACCTTGCGGAACTGCGGTACAAGTTGCACGCAAGTTGGACGTGCGTTGCCCCAGTGTCGCTGGAGGCATGTGTGCACTGCTCCATTGGATCTAATGTATCTCAGACCGCACCCAGGGCCGGATTTAAGTGTATGCCGCCTATAGGCTTAAGTACATTTGCCGCCCCCTCTATAGTTCATATTTGCTTAATACATTTGCATACCCAGCAGTTCTAGAGCATGTGTGCACTGCTCCATTGTATCTAATGTATCTCAGACCGCACTTGCGGCGCCACACGTTGAAAAACCGGATGTGTGCACCGGGCCTTAATTTAACATGGATAGAGATTTACGTGAATTTTCTGTTCCATCAAGCTGACGAAAGTAGTCAAGGTAAGATAAGGCAATGTTAATTAACACCCAACACAACGGGCTATTAATTTTAGTCTAACGGCCGTATTCACAAGTCCGAGTTAACTCGAGGATCAACGATAATCTGCGAGTTATCGAAAAAACCGTATTCACAAGTCCTGATCCGTGGTTTAAACTGCCGTTTCGGTGCCTAACGCATGCGCAGTACCATCTTTTTGGAAAAACAAAATGGATGACACATTTCATTCTATGCTCAATTACAGTATTCTTTCGACGACTGGACTGGATCTGTCATTACGGAGCACCTGCTCCATAGCAGCTCATCTCATCATCCTAATATTGCTTAAATGGAAAAATTTAAACATATTTTTATTGAAATTCAAAGGAAAAATGAAAATAAAGGTAACTGCGTAATCTTAATCAAGCAGCTTGGCGAAACGATAGATGGCGGCACCTCCGTCAACAAAGCCGGAGAGAGCGAACGGTAGAATATGACCATGGCAGATACAAATTCGTCGTAGAATAAAATACGGGACAGGAAATTATTTGGGACCAATGAAAAATGACTTTATATGCAAGAAATCGTTAAAAACGGGTTACGTTAAAACGGGGTGTTACTTTAGTAACTTGACAATTAGACTACTCTTGTTTGCTGAGTGGAACCAAGCAGTCATTACATGATTGGTTCACGCAACGGGAGTAGACTCCTGTCCATTAATTCCTCATCTGAATGTTCCATTATTGATCATCTATAGCAGCAGTCTTGGCAAATTTATCAGTTTTGTTTTTTCTATAAACACGCGTATTCACATATTCTGTCACAAAATGTTATAACGCCAAACGGGGTAACAAGATACGATTCGGCCAACCAATTGAATTTTTCGACAGAACAGTCTGCTATTGAACACATTGGTCACACTTATTGAAACTCCTCTAAATGGCAACTATCAGTTTATTTACATTTCATAATAGCCTGTTCTATTACTCCAATTCGATGTTAATTGCATACATACCACACCTTCCTACCTACACAGTCCAGTCACATTAATGTGACCACCACCTACTTTCGACGTCAACGTGAAATAACCAATCACAAAAGGCAGAGGGCAGCACATTGCAGTGGAGTGTACATAAAGGATGTCCTATGGCATCGGAAAGCATTTCAATCGTTGGCGTAATGCAGAAATGTAGCGATTTATCCGACGTCCAAAAGGGCATGATTATTGGCTTTCGGGCCAAGGGTGGAAGCATTTCGGAAGTGGCTAATTTTGTGAACTGTTCGCGTGCCGCCGTGGTAAAAGTATACCGTGCATGGGAAAATGACACTATCCAAAATCAGCGGCGTGGCACATAATGTGCACCATGGGTTATAGATGACAGAGGCGAACGAAGGCTACGGAGATTCCTTCGGGAGAATAGACGTGCAACTGTTGACCAACTGGCCGCCCAGATGAACCAAGGGGCTACCAAGAGTGTATCCTCAACAACGGTTCAGCGAATGTTGCTGCGCATGGGCCTCCGCAGCAGACGCCTGGTTAATGCACCTATGCTGACTGCTGTTCATCGGCGACGAAGGCTGGAATTTGCAAGACAGTACCGCAACTGGATGCCCACAGAGTGGCGACAGGTGGCTTTTTCAGATGAATCACGTTTTATGCTCCATCGGACAGATGGACGTTGGCGTATACGGCGTGAAACGTCTGAAAGCAAACACCCTGCAACAATTGCCGGAAGGATCCAGGCTGGAGGAGGGTTAATTATGGTTTGGGGAGTCGCCATAGCTCAACATCCCAGTGAACACCTTCAAAAACCTAATTGACTCTCTTCCTGCATGTCTCGCAGTGGTCCGCTCTGCCAAAGGTGGTTATTCTGGCTTTTGATAGGTGGTCACATTAATGTGACAGGACTGTGTATAAAACTAGTAAAAATTGGAATAATTGTATGCAATGTTTTACTCTTTTCATTACAAGGCACACACAAACTAAATTGTAAAATATCACGGCACACCAAAAATATACCACGTTTTTTCCGAATTTACGAAAAATAATGATCGCTATCACCTGTTATTTATGGCTATAAAAGTGATTTAAAAAAAACCTTGAAACAATTTATTGATGATACTTTCTAAACAAAGAGAATACAATGTATTTTAATTAACATCGTACTGGAGCAACACAACGAGCTATTGACGACGGTCAGGAATCAATCCCCCAAGGGAAAGATCCGAAGACACACGTAATTTTTATCCACGGTCAGATGACGAGGCAACACCTGAGCTGGCACTCCACTCTCCAAACTTCCACACCAACCCAACGTGAGGACTTTCGGCCACGACAGATTTAAGGTGCACCAGCCGCTTCTACACCATACGCTTACAAACATCCATACCAGGATTCTAACCGGGAACCTTCCGTTCTAGTGGCTAACACCTTAACCACAAGACCGGTTGGTCGGCATGGAAACCACTGAACAGGGTTAAGGTGAATTCCCAACCACTACGCCGACCAACCGGTATAGTGGTTAAGGTGTTAGCCTCTGGAACGGAATGTTCCTGGTTCGAATCCGGGTCAGTGTATGTATGTTTGTAAGCGTATGGTGTAGAGGCGACTAATGCACCTCAAATCTGTCGTGGCCGAAAGTCGTTTGGTTGGTGTGGAAGTTTGGAGAGTGGGGTGCCAGTTCAGGTGTTGCCTTGTCATCTGACCTTGGTTCAAAATACCGTGGTGGTGTCCTCGGATCTTTCCCTTAGGAAATTGATCCCTGATCGTCGTCAATAGCCTGTTGTGTTGCTCTAGTACGACGTTAATTGGAATTACCATACCCACACCAGCATCCAATTTTTTAGTTAACGTCGTTCTAGAGCAACACAACGGGCTATTGACGACGGTCCGGGATCAGTCCCTTAAGGGAGAGATTCGAGGACACCACCTCGTGATTTTGAACCACGGTCAGGTGGCGAAACAACAAAAGAGCTGGCATCCCCACTCTCCAAACTTCCACGCCAACCCAACGTGAGGACTTTCGGCCACGACAGATTTAAGGTGCACCAGCCGCCTCTACATCATACGCTTACAAACATTCATGCCCGGACCCGGATTCGGACCAGGAACTTTCCGATCTTGAGGCTAACAACCTACCCACTATACAGGTTGGTCGGCCCAATCAGGTATAGAAAACTCAAACCACACACAAAAAAACGCATCATCTACCCCCGGAATGAACATGTGCATACCCCTCACTCACCAAATCCATGCTCCCGAATCCTGCCGCGGCGTATCCTTTATATCTTCCCTCGGACATCCCGTCTGGCGTGACATCGTTAACTGCCCACTTGCCATTGACCGTGGTGCGAGGGCACTTGTCCAAGCGACGGGACGGGACGAAAGAAATCGCCGCTCGCGGCCGTTAAGCGCGGCGTCGCCATGACAACCAACCGCTCGGTTTTTCGAAGGAGACAAATGTGGCCACGGACCGCCGATTTTTTTTGTTTTTCGTGCTCCTCTCTTCGACAAGATAATAAGATGACCTTCAATATGCAAGTAGCGGAGGTTCAGCTTTTTGCCGTGTTTAATCTATTTTACGCTTTTGACGTTGCGGAACACTTGAGGCAAATCACTTTGCTAAATGAAGTGAGAGAATTCTAATTTCCATTGAGTAGAGAGATGCGATGGCTTTTATGTTGGTGGTTTTGGGCTGGGTGTAATAGGGGCTGTGTTCTTTTTTAATATCTTAATACGTTTCGAAATGTGTGGGATAAATTAAATGGAAATCCAACAGTTTTTAACAGAATTGGAAAATGTTTCAAGGTGCTTAACTGAGCTGTGATCGTGAGATATTACTTAGGAACTTTATTTTCGTTTTTATAAGAATGTTATACTGACCCTTTACTTATCGATCTTATGCCCGGTGCACACGTCCAATTTTTCAACGTGCGGCACCGAAGCCCAACTATGCACATATAACCGTGAAATGACGCAAGTACTCATTTCAAGCCATTTGCGATGGATATTCTATCGAAGAAAACGTGTTTATTTCGCTTACTTGGTGTAAAAAAAAAAGTATATTTTGAAACAAAATAGACTTTACTGGATACAACCATTTATTAATTATTATTTACAGTCGAGCCCGCATAGAATGAAGTCGCTCGAAACACTGAAAATTATTCGTTATATTCGATATTCGTTACATCCGATCTAATAAAAAATGGACTTATCCGCATGTTCAAAAGCGAACGAATTTTCACACGAAGGAAAACTTTTTTTCATAAGTGGGATACAGTCTATAACTTTCTTTTGAACAGTTGAATTTGCAATGCAGTTGCATAATTCTTTTTTTAGCGCACTAAAATTATCACGGCAGACAATGTTATGCGATTCAAAGAACGCACGCAAATTTTGAAGACTGTCCACACCAGATTTGGATGTCTCTAATTGTCTATTTACATCAATTTCAATGTCTTCCTCTTCGGAATCAACAGAAGTATTATGTAACATTGCTGCAATGATGTCATCGTCTGTTTGTTGTGCTTGAATTTCTACGTTGCAATCGCTATCAGTATAATCAGCAAAAGTACCATCACCATCTAAAATTCTTTTTTTCCTGTAAATTTTTCCACATGGAACTTTTTTTCCGGATCAGGCTCAGAAATGAAATCTGAATCCCCTAGTCCTCCTAAAAGTCATGCTTGTTTCCAGAAGTTTTCGATGGTTTTCGATTGAACTAAACGCCAGGCATCGTCTAAAAATTGGCAATTGTCGTCCACAATTGGAGGGGGGGGAAGAGGGGTTTTGGTTTTTTACCAGAACCCAAAACTTCGCAGTATCCGATATCCACGCTCCAATTCTTCGCTGTATGCGATCTTTTTATCACTATTTAATATTGCAGTTCCAAAGGGACAGAAAAAAAAGTCGTAATAACCCATATTTTGTTGTATTCGAGCTCGAAATAAGTGGGCTCGACTGGATATTCCATTTGTTTATGAAAACAAAGTACTTTTTACCGGATAAGCGTGTGCGGCGAGCTGCGGCGCCGTGGGGAACTGCGGTACAAATTGCACGCAAGTTGGACGAACGTCGCGCCGAAGTCATGTGTGCATTATTCCATTGGATCTGATGTATCTCAGACCGCAATTACGTTGCCGCGACGGTGCCGCACGTTGAAAAACCGTATGTTCGCACAGGGCCTTATGGATAAGACGTCTGATTTTTAGTTTTTGTCGTCGAATACATTTTACCTTTCGAAACCGGGGTACCACGCTTATATTATGAGTGTCCCAAAACAGCGTAGGCCGACCAACAGGTATAGTGGTTGAGGTGTTAGCCTCTAGATCGGAAGGTTCCTGGTTCCAATACGGGTCCGGGCATGGTTGTTTGCATGCGTATGGTGGAGAGGCGGCTGATTCACCTTAAATCTGTCGTGGCCGAAAGTCCTCACGTCGGGTTGGTGAGGAAGTTTGGAGAGTGGTGTGCCAGCTCAGGTGTTACTTCGTCATCTGATTGTGGTTCAAAATTACGAGGCGTTGTCCTCGGATCTTTCCCTTAAGGTACTGCTCCCGGACCGTTGCCAATAGCCCGTTGTGTTACTCTAGTACGACGTTAATTAAAATTACCATTACCATTTCCACAAAAAAGCGTAAGTGTAAAAATTTAATAACTTGAAAATTATAAAATTATCTATTTATGAACAATATCGCGTTCAAAAGAGCATTAAACAAAGAACGTTGTAATTGATCTTTGATCTTGCTTTGACATTGGTCGATGCAATCGCAGCGCAAACTTAAGTCACGAAAATACGCCCTTATGCTCACATAAATTTAGTCTAGCTCCGCCCTCCTTTGCGCGAGCAAAACGTTTGAGGTGTCATTTGTTTCGTCTCTTTGAACTATATATACAGGGTGGTCATAAAGAAACTTGGCCAATATATGGACCTCTAGCGGCCGTTCCGTTCAACCGATCGAGATGAGATTTCAGATATAGTTATTCAGAGGTATGAGCTCGGGATTCTGTGAACGACAACAAAGTGGCACTCACGGTTACGGTTATAGGTAGAGAAACTCGAACATTTCGAGTGGAAACGCCCACTTTTTTCCCGTCTCAAAATGCTCAGCGCATGCGGAAACCCTAAAGAGCGTTGGAACGGTAAGTGTATCACAAAAAACAGACGCACAAAAACAGCTCTGCGAACGGCCAACAAAACCACGTTCAGGGCGCACGGAGGAAATTTGCATATGACAGAGGCACGACGCCAATTACTGATGACAACACAGATCGGTCAAAGGAAAATTTATATTTGGATTACACATTTTCCACATGGATTCCATCGCAGGCAATTACGCATTGCATGCGGCAGACTGTGAAGAGTGAAGCCGAACGTAACATAGCAGGAGGGATGTTTGCAATCTCACGTTTGATAGAGTCTTTCAAATCCGGCAAAGTTTGCGGATTGCACTTGTACACTCTAAATTTTAGATATCCCCAGAACCAGAAATCCATAGGAGTGAGGTCGGGGGATCTAGGAGGCCACGGAAATGGAAAATGGCGTGAGATGACGCGGTTGCCAAAATGCTGTTCCAGAACCCTGCGAACAGACGTCGCTATATTTGGAAGTGCGCCAACTTGCATCCAAACGATGTCATTCAGTGCATTTCGATGCAGCAATTCTGGTATGACGTAGTTTTGCAGCATGTCTGTATAGCGAGAGCCTGTCACAGAACATGTTACAAACCCCGTTGGTGTCGCTTCCTCAAAGAAGTACGGGCCGAGAACAATTGTGCCTGCAATGCCGCACCATACAGTAACTTTGGCGTCGTATAAAGGTACTGGTGCCACTGCGTGCGGATTCGTGTCTGCCCAGTGTACACAATTTTTGGTGTTAACGTTGCCAGTTAAGGTGAAATGCGCCTCGTCTGTCAATAATATGCGAAGAGGCCAGTCGTTATCGCCATCATATCGGATAAGGAATTCAATTTCAAAGTCGATACGTTGTTGATGGTCCCCCGCGTGCAACATTTGGACGCGCTGGTACCGGTATGGAAACAAGCGGAGTACATATCGCAGTAGCTTTAGGACCGTTGTTTTCGGCATATCCAATACACGAGCTGTACCTCTTGCTGTTTGCATATGCCCTGAAGTCACTGTGTGATGCACTTCCGTAATAGCGTCCTCAGGAACAGTTGGTCGTCCGGATCGCTGTCTATCACAGGTGCAGCCAGTTTCTTCGAATTTCTTTGCTAAATCACGCAGACTTTCGGGCTACATGGGCTACGTATTTGGCGATGGTTTCGACGGTAAATACGTAAGGCTTCAGCGGCATTCATCCCATTTTGATAATAGAGTTTTATCAATTCCCCACGAACTTTTGCTGACAGAGTCATTTCGTTGGCATGTGCGAGCTCCCGACTGAAGATCTGGCTGAATATCTGGCGAAAGGCGTTCTGTGTCTTGTCCTTGTCAGATGCAAATTTCCTCCTTGCGCCTCGAACGAGGTTTTGTTGGCCGTTCGCAGAGCTGTTTTTTGTGGGGGCATAACGCGTCCGTTTTTTGTGATACACGTACCGTTCCAACGCTCTTTAGTGTTTTCGTATGCGCTGAGCATTTTGAGACGGGAAAAAGTGAGCGTTGGCATTCGAAAATTTCGAGTTTCTCTACCTATAACTGTAACTGTGAGTGCCACTTTGTTGTCGTTCACAGAATCCCGAGCTCATACCTCTGAATAACTATATCTGAAATCTCATCTCGATCGGTTGAACGGAACGGCCGCTAGAGGTCCATATATTGGCCAAGTTTCTTTATGACCACCCTGTATAATAATAGTTATAAAGATTTAAATATTTAATACTTGTTTAGATATAAAACTTCAAAGTGTGGAAATTTCTAAAAAATTTCAAAATGAATATGTATAAGAAACACATGAAAAATTACAGAAACGTCAACAGGAAGAAAGATCGAGAGATGGGTAAAGCTCCAAGAAGATCCGGACATCCAATACTGAGCGTCAACGGGCTAGGCAAGAGCACCTCAAAATCGAATCGTCGCATAGTGTGTCATTTTCGATTCTAGATAGACAAAATTCAATTTTCTTAGTGTCGCAGATTGTCGAAAATACATCATATCTTAAAAGTTGCATGTCCCCTTAGCAAGACCACAGTTTTATTTAACTAAATAATTCCCCTAACAGGATGTACAGGGTTCCAAAGTCGAACTTTCTGCGTCGGTTGCCAAACCAATCTGGCGAATGCGTATTAGTATTGTACTTTGAGGAAAACTGAAAAGTATTGAGTCTATTTTTCTTTAGTGCGAAATTTGGTGGATACTATCATTAACTTCTGCTCATCGAGGTATGTCTACGAGTTTTTAGTTTTTCTTGTGTACTATTTCAATAATTTGCAAGATCCTTTTGAATTTATAGCTAATTAGCGTCTTACGCAACTGCTGATTTCAAATTTCAACTAGACTTTTAACACATTACACACCGTATACCACTACAAAATTACATATATATTATAGCCTGACTCATTCGGTGTACACAGAACAAAACATTTCTTGCAGAAGTTTACGGAAATGATCGATCGTTAAATTTCTGAATGACTATGGAAATTTTTCATCAATCCATTTTTGACATTTGCGTGATAAATTCGAAGCAAACGAAAATCGACGCTATTTTAACCTTATATTTCTCAAGAAATTGATGAATATTTGTTACCAGATACTGTTTTGAATGTTTTAAATAGTGGTTAAAGTGAAAATTCTCGAATTACCAGTCAAAAATAATTATCAATGACCACTAAAGTAAAATACGAAAGACAGGTGTACGATATTCTACTTCAAATTGTCAGAAAGCTCTTTGCTGCTTTTATGGAAGAGGTAGAATTATGAAAACGATCCATGTCTTAGTAAAACGGCAGTAAAATTACCTGAAAATCATGTGCTTGGGCAATTAGTTAACACTAATCTTTCTATGCACCAATATAAAATTACATGAACAACGTTAAAGAACATTAACTGTAATTTGTATACGTCGTATATTATAAAAAAAATGAGCTAAATGATTGTTACTCTTCTGGGATCATTATCACGGAAATTTCAGCTGTACCACAACCCACAACTAGTCATTTATCAACAGCTCTGTTATACTGTTACGTACAATTTATGAACAATCCTTCAGACTGATTTTGTCGACAGATAATATCAGATACCATTATAATAAGGGGCTGTGATGGCGCTGAACAGAAAATTTTCCGACAATATTTTTCAGAAAAATATCAATATGAGCAAAGTGTGTTTAGTATTTCTTTGGTACCTTTGTTAGTACTAGTGAGGGTAAAAAAAAATATTTGTCAAACTGTCCTGTTCCATCCTCAACTAGACCTTGTCATTCCATCAAATTTCTTTTTGCCAATTAATTAGTAGATTTAACTACTAGAGAAGTTAATAATGTAAAAGGTACTTTAAAGCTGACGTTGTTGTTTGGGTAGATGTGACCAAACATCAAAACAGGGAATACTAAAGATAAAAACACCGCTAATAGATTTTTTTAGAAAGCCTGATGAAGTAACTGATACTAATGTAACCAAGCTCTACCAAGTCACTAAAATGTTTAAATTCCGGTTTCCATATAAACTAATAAGTTTTATGAGCACGAAGCAAGTGCAAGATACTTCAGAAAGCATCCTTAGTACCCCCAGTTCCAGTAAACTATTCAGGTGTATATTAATATAAACTACAAAATACATACGATTAATAATTGATCGAAGTATATTTAATATATGGAGCAAAGTTGACAAATTTCTTTAAATTTATCATATTTCTGCACCTAAATAGTAACTAAAAACCTTAAATGTACACCAAATTAATATTTTATCAATCAAAGACTCTTATAATCACCCAAAACCAGTGTATTTTTGATGCAATAATTATCTCCACCTAGATTGCAAAAATGACACACTGTGCATCGTGCCGTTCACATAATTTAGCCAAGCTCCGGCCTCCCCTAGCACGACGTTTGTGGTGTCATTTGCTTCGTCTCTTCGTTATAAATAATAGTAGAAATCAAACATAAATATTTAATACTTGTTTAGATATAAGACTTCATAATGTAGATATTTAGCAAAAATTTCAAAATGTCCAATATGTGTACACTGCTGTTTGTAAAAAAATATAACTCCATGAAGGAATCATTCGAATCAAATGAAATTTGCAGCAAATGTCAATTATAGGATGTTATGCAAAGTAGTAACGTTTCAGAGCCCCCACGCATGCGTGGTGTGAGCAGCTCCCTCTGAACTGATGCTAAAAGCGTATAAATAGAGGGCTGTAGCGGGACGTCGAAAATAGCGCATGGTTATTTTTTAGTGGCGAACGTTTAGTGAGACCTAAGTATGCCTCC
Organism: Metellina segmentata; assembly: GCA_947359465.1. NCBI lineage: Eukaryota > Metazoa > Arthropoda > Arachnida > Araneae > Tetragnathidae > Metellina > Metellina segmentata. Next base: position 43,302,582 of record OX375880.1, read on the forward strand.
ACGACGAAATAGGGTGAAATTTCAACAACTTAAGGAATTTGAACAGGGGAGAATCATCGGCCTTCGTGAAGGAGGATTTTCCTATCGCGCAATAGCAGCTCGTGTGCAGTGGAACAGTCCCACAGTGATGCGAGTTTGGAAGCAGTGGACCGACGAGCACCGATAGGATATGTCGCCTATGGAGCAAGTGTGGGATTTGGTTGGTCGGCGTCTCGCTCGTGATCCGCGTCCTACAGCTTCAAAAGACGAACTTTGGGTGTGCATACAAACAATATGGAATTCTCTTCCACAAGCAGACATTCAACACCTGTTTCACTCCATGCCACGTCGTATAGCAGCACGTATTGCAGCGCGTGGTGGCTACACCAAATACTGATTTCGGACACTAAATATTGTTTTTTTGCTTTGAAAATTTATTCATTTACTTGTACTAACATAAGCCGTTTGTGTATTAAATTTCATTTAATTCTGATGACTCCTTCATGGTGTTGCATTTTTTACAAACAGCAGAATAAATAAACACAAGAAAAATTTTAGAAAACGTCTACAGGAAGAAAGATTGTGAGAAGGGGAATCCAAGTTCCCGACATCCGATGTTGAGCGTCAACGGGCTCGGAGGGGGTTCTCGAAAGTATAAGCGTCGTACCTTCAACGAGACCAAATACCTCCACCGCTCAGTTCGACGCAAATAGCATATCTGATGACAAAAACGTTTTATAATCGAATGATGGAGTTGCACCCATGAAGTTTGCTAATGCGCCACAACCGTCAATATCAGCAGGAGTGTCCCAATTGTGACATATGTGCGGAGCGATGAACACTTGATGTGTGAAATTAAATAGTCTAGAACAAATTTACTCTTTATTGCACTTGCACTCTCTTTCCTACACTCTCTTATTCCCCATATTGTGAGGAATCAAATACTGATTCCCACGTTTCCATAACACCCCTCGAAAAAACGCTCAAATACCGCCGTAAATTCCTTGCTACAAGATGACAAGATGTCTGGACTTTGACACTATATTTCTATAGACGATTCGTTTCGGCACGCCTCGGACGAAACAGGTGTCCTAGAGTCCTAAAACGTTTCCCCAGGACGCAAGTGCCTGCTAGATCTGCAGAACAGATCTAAATTGTTGAAACACATCTAGGAAACCCTTCCTGAAAGACCCCGCGGTCTGCTGAAGAGCTCGTTCATTCTTGACTGCTGCGAGGATTCAAAGATCTCCTGTTCGTTCAACTTGAATTCTCGTGTTTTCACTGCAGTAGGCCATCTTCTCTATGTTCACCGTGGACTCTTGTTTTAATTTTATCGGAGGCCATCTCCTCTGACATACTGAAAAAAGTTGTTATTGATATATATTAATCCAGAAACCCTGAATAAATCTCACCTTATTCCAGGCAGAATCAATAGTGCTGTTCCCTGCATATTTTATTATATGACCGCTACCCAGATATAGGGACACAATATGGCCTCCATGACGTATTCAACGCCTTAAACCTAGCGGCTGTGTCTCGACAAAACCCAGTCCGTTTCTTTAAGGTTTCATGGTTCAAGGGCCATATTTGGCAAAGCTGGGCCATATTTGGCGAAGCTGCGCCAAAAACATAACGAAACGAAAAAATGTTGTGAAAGGTAAAAAGAGTTGGGGAACAGAGTATTATGGCGATTCCTGTGTTTACTAAAGATGTTTACTAGTCTACCACGGGTTGGTGAAACACTTTCACATCTAAAGATGTGCCCCTGAGTTCGCCATAATTTATGGTAATGGTAATTTTTAATTAACATCGTACTAGAACAACACAATAGGCTATTAACGACAGTCCGGGATCATTCCCCAAACGGAAAGATCCGAGGACAACACCACGTCATTTTGAACTACGGTCAGATGACGAGGAAAAACCTGAGCTGGCACCTTACTCTCCAAACTACCACACCAACCCAACGTGAGGTAATTGGTAATTATTAGTTACCGTCGTACTAGAGCAACAGAATGGGCTATTGACGACGGTCCGGGATCAATCCCTCAAGGGAAAGATCCGACGACAACACTTCGTAATTTTGAACCACGGTCAGATGATGAAGCAACACCTGAGCTGGCACCCCACTCTCCAAACTTCCAACCCAACGTGAGGAATTTCGGAAACGACAGATTTGAGGTGCACCAGCCGTCTCTACACCATACGCTTACAAACATCCATGCCCGTACCCGGATTTGAACCTTCCGATCTAGAAGCATCTTAACCACTGTATCGGTTGGTCGGCGGTAATTTTATGGAATGGACGAATGTTACTTTCAGGACGACATCGCTCCGTGTCATGTTTCAGCCTCTATCAAACAGTGGTATCGAGATATCGATGTAAAACGTCTTCCCTAGCCTGCTCAGAGTAACAACCTAAACCCCATAGAACATTTGTGGGACGCGTTAGAGCGACGCTCACGGACCAGGAAACCACGCCCGAAATTTACAGCCGAGCTGGCGACATTCTTGCAGCCAGCATGGACACAAATACCCATAGCTGTGTATCAAAACCTTGTTGAAAGTATGTCCAAAAGGGTTGCTAGTGCAATTGCAGCACGTGGAGGACCATCCCCCTATTAAAGCATGTATTCTTTCCTTCCAACCATCACATCTTGCTATCCGGTCTATTATGGTAGGGTAATGTATTTTCATCAAGATAACGCCGACCAACCGGTATGGTGGTTAAGGTGTTAGCCTCTAGATCGGAAGGTGACTGGTTCGAATCCGGGTCCGGGCATGGATGTTTGTAAGCGTAAGGTGTAGAGGCGGCTGGTGCACCTTAAATCTGTTGTGGCCGAAAGTCCTCACGATGGTTTGGTGTGGAAGTTTGGAGAGTGGTGTGCTAGCTCAGGTGTTGCTTCGTCATATGACCGTGGTTCAAAATTACGAGGTGTTGTCCTCGGATCTTTCCCTTAAGTGATTGATCCCGAACCACTGTCGTCAATAGCCCGTTGTGTTGCTCTAGTATGACGTAAACTAAAAATTACCATTACTATCAAGATATATTCGAGAATTTAAAAAATTACCTGTACTATATCTTTCCAACAGTACTGCATGTCTTCAAAGCATTGAAACGTGTAGGTCCCAAACAAAAATTATTTATACATAAACGCATTTTATTTCATAGCCGCCTTCTCAATTAACAATGCGGGGGTGGACATCGATTCGCTGTTCAATAATTTCAGTAATTGGTGTTTATTTAGCCAGCTCCGACACTTGTTTACAAACCGTTGCATTTGCTCCGAATGTCATTAACCCAATTCAGCGCCCATCGATCTCTGGATAATTCGTGTTTACGCTTCTCATGAAACTCAAACGCGAGGATAATCAATGTTTATCTTGCGACACTCGCAATTCGGCAGGGTAACAGTGCAACGATTCCAAGATGGATGTGGAGTGAACTCTCACAATTAAACCAAACAATTGATCTTTCTACCGATACACGAGTTCGGAACAACAATGGAATAATAATCAGGACTAATATACAGGGTGGTCCCGAATTCATGGTACAAACTTTAATGGTAGGTACAGGACATTGTAACAATGATTTATTGTATAGGAATGTATAGTCGCAAGTGACGCGGTGAGGCGAAAACAGGGGAAATAACGGCCGAAAGGAAAAACAAAGATTTTATTGAAAGCGTTGTTGACAAGTGTCATGTTTACAGTAATTGTTCAAAATTGCGTCCACCAGTATCGATACATGCTTGACAGCGTCGGTGGAGCGATTGGCGTACACGTTCAAAGATGCCTGGTATACGCAGCTCTGCCGTTACCATTTGCACGGCCGTACATGTAATGCATGTCTGCTTTTTCTGCATACGTAAAGTCACCCATCGTCTACGGCAGCACAATTGTGAATGGCGCTTTTCCCTACTGCGATGCATCATGTTCAACAGCGGCTAGACATCTACTGCCCTCTACCGGTAATGATACCAACCGATCACTCCATTTCTCTTTCCTTTTATTTCCCCTGTTTACGCCTCACCGCGTCACTTGCGACTATACATTCCTATACAATAAATCATTGTTACAATGTCCTGTACCTACCATTAAAGTTTGTACCATGAATTCGGGACCACCCTGTAGTCATGCGTAGATGAAGTATCGAATATAGCAATTAGTATCAGTTCGCGGTATATGTTTGAATCAGATAAGTAAAAATGCATTCTGTACCAGCAGTGAGTACGAATTGATTTCGGAATTATACCCTTAGTCTCGAGGATCTCTTTTAGCCCTCTCACGTTGGCGTGGTGTGGAAGTTTAGAGAGTTGGGTGCCAGAATACGTGTCGTCGTCATCTTTCAGTGGTTGGAAATTGGTAGTTATTAGTTAACGTCGTACTAGAGCAACACAACGGGCTATTGACGACGGTCCGGGATCAATCCCTTAAGGAAAAGATCCGATGACAACACCTCGTAATTTTGAACCACTGTCAGATGACGAAGCAGCACCTGAGCTGGCACCCCACTCTCCAAACTTCCACGCCAACCCAACGTGATGTGCCCCCGAGTTCTCCATAATCTAGGGTAATGGTGATTTTTAATTAACGTCGTTCTAGAGCAACACAACGGTCAATTGACGACGGTCCGGGATCAATCCCTTAAGATCCGAGGACAACACCTCGTAATTTGAACCACGGTCAGATGACGAAGCAACACCTGAGCTTGCACCCCACTCTCCAAACTACCAGACCAACCCAGCGTTAGGACTTTCAGCCACGACAGATTTAAGGTGCACCAGCCGTCTCTACACCATACGCTTACAAACATTTATGCCGGACCCGTATTCGGACCAGGAACCTTCCGATCTAGAGGCTAACACCTCAACCACTATACCGGTTTGTCGGCTCAACGGAAGGGAAGAGTTGTGTGGTGAGATACAAAAAACAGAACTTCATGTGTGTATTCTATTCGAAGTATCAGGTACTTTCATTGGGTGTGGTTATAGGTTAGATCCCTCCCGAAAGATATTTTGTTATGGTAAATTAATTCTTTTTATTGATAGTTAATACTAATTAAAGAGAACATTAGTAATAGAGGTGTGTGTGTGTGTGAGAGAGAAAGAGAGAGAGAGAGAGAGATTGTATTGAACGGACCAAGATTCACGGAAAACTAAACGGATTTCATGTCTTAAACTTGCCATGATACCGTGGTTCAAAATTCATGTGGTGTTCTGCTGTGATCTTTCCTTTCGGTGATTGATCCCGGAACGTCACCAATAGTCCGTCATGTGACTCCAGTGTGTCATTAATTAAAAATACCAAAACATATGCCATCCACCAGAAAATTTCATACAGTTGGACGTTAATACAGCTACACTCTATAACGAAAAAATCGACGCACCAAGAAGAGGTTGTCTGATGGAGACAAAAATTGGTGGATAGGAAAATTATGTACAGAATAGAAAATGATCAAAATTTCAGCACATTTGAATGATTTATTTCAGAGTTACAGTAACGAGCTCAATAAGGTGTTGACCCGCCTATAGCCTGGATGCAGGCTGCCACACGGCGTGGAATAGACCGATAAAGCTCCCGGATGATCTCCTGCGCTATTTCTTGCCAAATTTGCTCCAATTGCCGAACTACGTCATCAACATTCCCTACCGGATGCAGTCGCCTTCCCATCATATCCCAGACATGCTCGATGGGAGAGAGATCTGGTGATCTGGCTGGCCAAGGAAGTGTTTGACAAGCTTGAAGACAGTTCATAGCAACACGTGCCGTATGTGGTCTGGCATTGTCTTGCTGAAAAATAAGCCCAGTGTACTGCGAAAGGAACTGTAGCAAAACAGGTCTCAGAAAGTCGTCAACGTACCTCTGTGCAGTAAGTGTACCTCTAATGACGACCAAAGGGGTCCGGTTCTCAAGGGAAATGGCACCCCAGACCATAACTCCTTGTTGAGGGCCCGTGTGGCGTACAAAAGTGAAAGCAGAATCGGCACGCTGCCCTGGGCGTCTCATGACACGTCTTCGATGATCGTCAGGACACAGTTGGAAGCGGGATTGGTCGCTAAAGACTACACTTCCCCAGTCAGCATCATTCCAGCCTGATCGAGCCAAGCACCACTGTAATCTGGCTCGACAGTGTGCAGGCGTGAGTTTCAGGTGGCGTAACGGTCGGTACGAGCGTAGATTTCGCTCTCTCAGCCGTCTGTGAATGGTCATGGTGGACACTCGTGTGTAGATCGCACGACTGATGGTGGATAGCGATGAATCAGGCACTGTGACAGCTGATCTGACAGTCACTCTGTCCTCGCGATCTGTTGTGGCCCTACGTCAACCGCTACCATCATGACGTTGAAATCTGCCATTGTTCACCCACTCTTGCCAGCATCTTCTAATCGCTGTATCGCTTCGACTCACATGACGAGCGATTCTCCGATTTGCCCAACCTGCCTCTTTCAATCCAATGATACGACCTCTTTCAAACTCTGAAAGTTGCTCGTAATGAGCTCGAATCCTGCGGCGAGGCATTTTTTCAGTCGTTGAAAGATATCCTAAATCGCAATGCAGCAGAAATTTTTAACAACAGTTCAAGAACAACTCCTTATATACATATGCTGGATGCGCAGTTCCGATGCGCTGGAGATCGCACTATTCATTCATTGGACACCAAATTTTAAACATTTGCATATTTGGTCAAAACATTTTTGCATACGAAATTTCAAAGCAATCGGATGATTCCTTCTTGGTGCGTCGATTTTTTTGTTATAGAGTGTATATCACATTTCTTAGGACTGACGCGAAATTTAGGTAGTCTGTGGCGACATCTATTGCGTAACATTACAGTTAGCAAAGCTAAAAGTTTTTATAATCCTATTCAGAAACTGAAACAATATTTTCTATTTTTTTATTTTTCAAAAGAGAATATAAAACATTTAACCTCTGGTTCCCCCCCCCCTGATCAGGATTGTAAATACTTTTAGCATTGCGCTAACTGTGATGTTACTCAATAGATGTCGCCACAAATAACCTTATTTTCGCCCTTAAAGAAATCTCAAGAAAGTGATACAGCTGGAATTGTTGTCCAACTGCACGAAGTTTTCTGGGGGATGGCAAATTTTTTTTTTTGAAACAAATTCCTTGTCATTCATTACCAATATTTTCACAAACTTGTACACAATTTCATGTCTCCTGCCTGCACAGGGGTCTGTGTCCACAGGGAAACAATGACACTCAGTACATGTGCTCTTTGATTTAACAAGGGAACGACCAAAGGGCATGACAATAAACGGCAAATAGTTGATAAAATAACACATTTTTCCTACGTAAATCGTCCGACACATAAAAATATTAGGTAATTGGTAACTGTTAATTACGTCGTACTAGACCACCACAATGGGCTATTGACGACGATTCGGGATCAATTCCCTAACGGAAAGATACGAGGACAACACTACGTAATTTTGAACCACAGCCAAATGACGAGGTATCACCTGAGATGGCACCCCACTCTCGAAACTTCCATACCACCCAACGCCCAGGTAGCACAATAACATTGGCCAACATTCTACCAATATTGGCCAATGTTTTGAATGTCGAATGTCGGAATTACGATATCTGTCGATATTGGCAGATATAGTTTAGTTTCATAAAACGAGGAAGACTGTAAATAACGCTTTTAATAACATTATAATCATGTAGTAATAGTGTAAATAATGACACCATGTTGTCTTACCCATATTTTTTATAATTTAAACATTACGCAATTTTTCTCGATATTGTACCGATATTTGGCGACATTGTGAAAACAATATCCAAAAAATGATTTTAAGATGATGTTGGCCGATATTTAATTTTGAGCTGAAGTTATGCTTGGTCACGTGTTCGTTGTTTGGGTTGCCGACCGCCATCATATTTTTAAAAATTGACAAGCGAACACGCATGTTACTCTGCATAAAAAATTTTCTAATTCTATTTTCATTCGGAAAAAAATAATGGCACGTAAAAAAAACCGGTTGAGATGCAGCCGCCGAGACCGCGGCTGCATCTTTCGCCGAATCTAGCAGTGATTAAGAGCAGTCATCCCTAAAAGTGCAAGTCCTATAAGGTAAGGATATTTCTGTACATTATTTTGTAATGTTAATAATATTTAAATACGAATAATTAAACATATTCACTTGTTCCATTGATGAAGTTTTAGCCCGTGTTTGTAGTTTGTTACATTGTCAGTATACTATTTTTTAATGTGTAAATATTCATCGTTTACTGTATCAAATTCTCAAGTTACATTCGATTTTGTGCAATGCTATTTTCATCTTATATTGTTATAGATTATTTTGTTTAGGAAAGTAAGTTATTAGTATGTCAGCAGAGTTCTGTTTGCATTAATTATTAATATTAGTGGGACATTTTCACAGTAGGTTTAAATATATTGTTCAAGCATAACATAACATTTAAAAATTTAACTGATTTTTGTTTTATATAAAGACTATACCAAATGTTTCTCACATAAAAAAAAAATCAATAAATAAATTTGAGGTGTGAAGCTTTAAAATTGTGACCATGGGTAAAACTGCTTGTTCTTTTCAAGTTTAGTGTGATTTGATTAATTTCATTTAAAAAAAAAACTAACTTCAAAAGGTGAAGTATTGTGAATATTATTCATTCTAAAAATTTAGTTTACACCAAATTTTTCTTCTTAAAATTAATAAATCATAAATTTGAGTGTACCAAATATATACTTTTTGTCCTAACTTTTTATCATTTAAGATGTGTAACTTTACAAAAAATTTTCAGCTTATATTCAGTGATAAAACAAAACTATACATTATTTTCCTAGCTATTTCTTTCTTTTTAAAGAACATGAGTATGGCATCACTACGACTGGTTTTTGTCATTGTTCTCCATAGGGAAATGAAGATCTATGCACTAGATGTTAAGACTGTTTTGAATGGTGAACTCGATGAAATCTTATTTAGGGTACAACCCATGGGCTACAACGACAACAATAGTCGTGTTTGCAAATTTTTAAAAAGTCTTTAAAAACTGAAACAGGCACAGTGACTGGTACACAGGGGTTGACGAGCAGGGGTGGAGCCCCCTAGTAGTGCTGTATGTTGATGACCTACTAATTGCTGGTTCCCATGAATCAGTGGTCATGGTGGTGATACAACTTCTAAGTGATGAGTTCGAAATGTCCAGGCTTAAGTTGTGAAAGATTTTCAGTTCATATGTATTAAGTTTTCTCAGCAACAACTTTGCTTAGAGGAAAAGGCCTATGTTGAGAAAATTTTAAATAAATTCAAAATGACTCAGTGTAAACCAGCCGACACTCCTCTAGTGCCTAAAGCGACACCATCGTGTTTCGTGCAAGGTGAAACTTTCCATGGACCCAATCGGGAACTTGTAGGTGCATTATTGTACCTATCCATGACAACACATCCAGATATTTTATATTCTGTGATATTTTATATTACTGTTTGAGCCAAATTCAAGAGCAGCCAATAGAAGCTGCCTGGACTGGTCTGAAAAGAGTTTTAAGATACCTGAAAGGGACTTTACAACTTTATCTGGTGTTTCCTATTTCTAGCAGTAATTTTATTATTAATGTATATGTTGATGCAGATTGGGGGCTGATGCACATGACAGAAAATCTCTATCGGGGTATATAATTTTCTTAAATGATTGTCCTGTGACTTAGTGTGTGAGAAAGCAGACATTCATTACTCTATCTTCTACTGAGAAAGAAATTTTGGCTAAAGCTATGCAGAATGTATTTATGCTACACAACATTAATTAAGCACATATTTAAAGCAATAATCAATGAAAAAAATTGTTTTTATTTGCAATTCAATCTGTCATTTTTCAATATTTTTGGTGAAATAAATGTTTACAATATTGGTTATAGTATATGCAAAAGACCTAGGGAGAGATTTAAAAATATTTATTTACGAGTTTTCATTAAAAAAATATTTTACTCGTTATGTGTTAAATTTCTATAAAAATGTCAAATTTTTTGTTTATTAATTTTTATAAATTTTTCTGAGCTATTCATACAAAAAGTTCTCCCTGTGTCTATCAAATAGTTATTCAAGACCTAAAAAATGTAAACAGTTTAACTCTAAGTGCATTTATCAAAAAGCCTTGAACTTTGGCAAAATTGCAAAAAACTGATTTTGAGATAATTACATTGTAAGTACAAAATACAACAAAAGTTAACTTATTTTTTGCTAATGCTATTTTATTTTAGTAATTTCTATTACATTAAGACATTTATCAAAACAAGAGTTTTTACAGTAAGCTGATATATATATATATATATATATATTTTAAATCCAGTTTTAACTCTGATGGCAACTGAGTGATTTGTGATAATTCACTGAAAATTATTCATTTCTTGTTAAATGACCTGAAAAAAAAATATTTTATTGGATCAGTACTATTTTAAAATAAACCACCACTGAAAAACTGCACCTTCTCTTTTTCTACAGCTATTTTTGTTCTGTAAACGAGCCTTTTTTTGTATTGATACGCATGCGACAAAATTTTGTGCTTCAGTCAGTCATTAAGGCCATATTAAATGAAAATAATTGTGCCAGATTAAAACACTTCGATATTAAATTGAAGTATGCTCATGATATTGTAAAATTATTAAACATTTATATTGTATATGTTGCAACTGAATACCAAATTGCTGATTTGTTTACAAAATCTTAACGTAAACCTAGACTGAACTAAGACAAAAATGTATGTTAATGTTATTGAGGGAGGGTGTTGAGAATAATTACTAACTGTAACTCATCTTTGCTTAGCAATCGGGTAACACTTGTTCTAATTGTCTACTTCTGTTGTGTCACAGGTTGCTGTTTGTGTTCTTATTCATGACTTTATCTGTCAGAGTTGTTTGGAAAAGCATTCGCTGATGCGGCAGTTTGAGATGGCCGAAGAATTCACCCATCGGATAATCTGACTTGTTGAAGGGGGTGACTCCGAAGAGTGTACCTGATTGGAATGTTTGACAGTTCCCAGGGTTTAATCTGTCTTAAGAATAAAAAAAATTATTTTAACTGTGATTTGTGAATTTTTTTAAAACTTATGAAAAATTCTATTTAAATGAAATTTGTAAGAACTGTTCATTTTTCTGCCAATATGCAATGTGCCTTTTTTTTTCTTATTTAACATTTCTAACAATATTGAATTTTTAACAGAAGTTTTCGGGAAGTAATCCATTTTGAGATGAAATCAAAATTACATAAATCTGAATCAGTTCTTAGAATTACATACCATGCAACTGTTTATCAAGTTGTATTGTAATACAAGCATCAGCTTCATGTTTGTATTTATTTTACTGGTTTGAGATATAGATTATACAATTGGCAATAATGAGTTTTAATCAGGGTGTAAAAAAATCATGATTTAAAAAAAAATCAATTAATCGGATTTATTTGATTTAAATCAAATTTATTTGATTTAAATCAAAAATCGGATTTTTTTATTTAAATTTCTGTAGGGCCTATAAATTTGTTAATCAAAAAATTGAGTTTCTGACATGACATGTAAACCAATATTTATTTAAGTAAACAATCGGAATTTGTGAAAACAATTGTGTGTTACATGGTAATACATTTAAAAAATGAATTTTCAAAACAAGAGCAAAAGATAAAACATTTGTTTAACTTTAAAACACAAGTTGACATCCTATTTAGTTTTTCTTGAGTAAATTAACATCATCATGCTAACAAATACATCAGTAAGTGTAAGTGAGACCTATATTAGTATGATTAAATAAATATTTGTTATGGGTACTCACTTTAAGAGTAGTGACGTCACTACTCTTAATGTGAAAGGTGACTGTTTCGGGGTGCATTTTGCAAAATAAAAGATGTTCATAGTGTTTAAACTTTCATCCTTTCAAATAGAAAGTTCAGTTGATTTTTTTATTTAATAAATTATTAATCACATTAATTGTGTTATTTTGTATTTATGTCTCAATTAAAAAAAAGTAGTTGAAAAATCACTATAGCTAAGCCATTGGTCAATCAATCAAAGGTGTATCAAGTAATTTAGGCCTACTTTGTGGGGATTTTCTTTGGCTGTCTTGACATTTACGTAGATGTAGGCTTACTGCTTTATTGTTTGTAACATAAAATTATGCATGAACATTGTAAAAACTTTCAAATAGATGTCAACTTATTTTTTACGTTACTGTTTGGCAGAATCCCTTACTCGACACTTAACAGATTACATAGTCCATAGACACCTCAGATTATTTGCAAGTGTCCAGTGCCAAACATTTTTTTTTTAAAGCTCATCAGTACGAGATGTAGTTATTAGTGCTGAAATCACCATGAGTGCAGAAAGTTCAAAGTATTTAACAAATTCTGTGATTTTTCTAGGGTGTATTTGCTTAGTTATAAAAATGTCAGATTGGTTGTGATTTAAATCAATGATTTTTTTTAAAAAATCATTTGATTTAAATCAATGTTATTTTTTTAAAAATCATTTGATTAAAATCAGAATTTTAATCTTTGATTTAAATTAAGTGATTTAAATCTTGACACCCTGGTTTTAATAGCCTTAGGTTTCTACAAAAGAAATGGAACAATGATTTAAAATATGCATTTAATAAAATAAATTAAAATATTAGCTGCTATATCAGCAGCTTAGCTAACATTTTTGACCGGAATATTTTTCTAAAACAATTTTCTGAATTGAAATCACAAAAATGGTACCTGTACGTGTTTTATGTTTTGCAATTTTTTTTTCAAGCTACCAAGGAGTAAATTTAAAGGGGAAAATGGATTTTAGAATGTCTGATTTGATAATGGATGCCTGTTTAGGTTTTAAAAAGCCAAGTTGCCCACAATTTTCTTTTATGTACTATACAATACAACAGTTACACAAATTGTAATAAAAACATATTTTTAACAATTTAAAATTATATGTTCTCTTTAATGTTCTAAAATATTGTATTATATAAATATTTTTTTAATGATTAATATTTTTTAAATTTTACAAAATTTAAGATGGTTGTAATCTTGTGTACCCTCTTAATGAACAATCACATGCCATAAGAAGAAAATTTAATTAAAATATCCCAATATTATGGAGCAGATATTGAATAATCTTGAAAAAGGACATCGATCAGTATCTTAAAGCTAATATTGAGCAAGGATGAAAAACGAACATTGAATGTCAAGAAAACAATATCTATCAATGTCGTAAAACGATATTGGGGCGACGTCGCTAGGGGGGGTAAATTTTTACGTTGGCCAATATCGACGGCAATATTGGCCAATATTTTTTCTCGATATTGGCTGACATATATGTGCTACCTGGGCGTGATGACTTTCGGTCACGACAGATTTAAGGTGTACCAGCCTCCTCTACACCATACGCTTACAAACATACATGTACTGACCCGGATTCGAACCAGAAACCTTCCGTAAAAATATTAGGAAGAGGCACGAAGGGTAACTTGAGACCCCTTGATTAATGAAAAAATCATCAATACTTTGTTTAACCATAAAGAATTCTGAAAGTTCAAACAAGCCTTCTGTTTGTCTTAACTTTGTGAGGATCTTGCAGTAAACTGAGCGACGCCTTCATTGTTGCTATGAGATATTCGTGGCGCCATCTGTCGGTAGTCTTGTGACGTCAATTTGTTCAATCATCTCTATTTTCAGTAGCAGTTATTTTCATTTCACAGTAAACCGTGATAACAATTAAGGTTTTAAAGAAGTTTTGTGATATTCTCGCGAAAAAGGAATTGCAAGACATCAGACTTTTATTTGCATGGGTAAATAGGATGGTAAAACTAAACCATGCCATAACGAGATGAAAGATGTACAAAACAGAGACTAATCTAAACCAATTTTAACTTGTTGCTTGCTTTTGATATCCGTTAAGAAATTTTTTTTATATTAAGAAAATTTTTGATACCAAAAATTTAGAATATTTTAAAGTACTGAAAATTAAATATATAAAAGGTGGGTAGGCAGTTGAATTAACGTCACTCTGAAGTAAAAAAACCCGGGATATTGCCATTGATCTGACATCAATCCCGAAGAGAAAGATCCGAGCTGCAACCCCTCTCTAAACTTCCACACCAAGCCAATTTGAAGACACCAGTCCCCACGTACACGGTCTTTAGTTGGCGAGTTTCAAACTGGCAACTATCCGCTTTATCTTCCCTTAGGCCAATACCCGGTTGTGTGACTGCAGTGCGATGTTAACTCAATAACCTACCTAAAATTGTCTAATTTTTAAGTCGTTTGTATGGGAACCTTTATATTTTCTTAATTGTCCCTATAATTTTTGTCAAGTCCCTATTTTTACAAAAACATTTAATTTTGCTTGCATTCAAAAGCAGTGATCAAAGATATTTCGTCTTAGACAATTTTAAGACAAGTAATTTGGTCCCATCTAATAGATATTTTTGTCAAGTCCCTATTTTTACAAAAACATTTAATTTTGCTTGCATTCAAAAGCAGTGATCAAAGATAATTCGCCTTAGACAATTTTAAGACAAGTAATTTGGTCGCATCTAATAGATATTTTTGTCAAGTCCCTATTTTTACAAAAACATTTAATTTTGCTTGCATTCAAAAGCAGTGATCAAAGATAATTCGCCTTAGACAATTTTAAGACAAGTAATTTGGTCGCATCTAATAGATATTTTTGTCAAGTCCCTATTTTTACAAAAACATTTAATTTTGCTTGCATTCAAAAGCAGTGATCAAAGATAATTCGCCTTAGACAATTTTAAGACAAGTAATTTGGTCCCATCTAATAGATATTTTTGTCAAGTCCCTATTTTTACAAAAACATTTAATTTTGCTTGCATTCAAAAGCAGTGATCAAAGATAATTCGCCTTAGACAATTTTAAGACAAGTAATTTGGTCGCATCTAATAGATATTTTTGTCAAGTCCCTATTTTTACAAAAACATTTAATTTTGCTTGCATTCAAAAGCAGTGATCAAAGATATTTCGCCTTAGACAATTTTAAGACAAGTAATTTGGTCCCATCTAATAGATATTTTTGTCAAGTCCCTATTTTTACAAAAACATTTAATTTTGCTTGCATTCAAAAGCAGTGATCAAAGATATTTCGTCTTAGACAATTTTAAGACAAGTAATTTGGTCCCATCTAATAGATATTTTTGTCAAGTCCCTATTTTTACAAAAACATTTAATTTTGCTTGCATTCAAAAGCAGTGATCAAAGATAATTCGCCTTAGACAATTTTAAGACAAGTAATTTGGTCGCATCTAATAGATATTTTTGTCAAGTCCCTATTTTTACAAAAACATTTAATTTTGCTTGCATTCAAAAGCAGTGATCAAAGATATTTCGCCTTAGACAATTTTAAGACAAGTAATTTGGTCCCATCTAATAGATATTTTTGTCAAGTCCCTATTTTTACAAAAACATTTAATTTTGCTTGCATTCAAAAGCAGTGATCAAAGATAATTCGCCTTAGACAATTTTAAGACAAGTAATTTGGTCGCATCTAATAGATATTTTTGTCAAGTCCCTATTTTTACAAAAACATTTAATTTTGCTTGCATTCAAAAGCAGTGATCAAAGATATTTCGCCTTAGACAATTTTAAGACAAGTAATTTGGTCCCATCTAATAGATATTTTTGTCAAGTCCCTATTTTTACAAAAACATTTAATTTTGCTTGCATTCAAAAGCAGTGATCAAAGATATTTCGTCTTAGACAATTTTAAGACAAGTAATTTGGTCCCATCTAATAGATATTTTTGTCAAGTCCCTATTTTTACAAAAACATTTAATTTTGCTTGCATTCAAAAGCAGTGATCAAAGATAATTCGCCTTAGACAATTTTAAGACAAGTAATTTGGTCGCATCTAATAGATATTTTTGTCAAGTCCCTATTTTTACAAAAACATTTAATTTTGCTTGCATTCAAAAGCAGTGATCAAAGATATTTCGCCTTAGACAATTTTAAGACAAGTAATTTGGTCCCATCTAATAGATATTTTTGTCAAGTCCCTATTTTTACAAAAACATTTAATTTTGCTTGCATTCAAAAGCAGTGATCAAAGATATTTCGTCTTAGACAATTTTAAGACAAGTAATTTGGTCCCATCTAATAGATATTTTTGTCAAGTCCCTATTTTTACAAAAACATTTAATTTTGCTTGCATTCAAAAGCAGTGATCAAAGATAATTCGCCTTAGACAATTTTAAGACAAGTAATTTGGTCCCATCTAATAGATATTTTTGTCAAGTCCCTATTTTTACAAAAACATTTAATTTTGCTTGCATTCAAAAGCAGTGATCAAAGATATTTCGCCTTAGACAATTTTAAGACAAGTAATTTGGTCCCATCTAATAGATATTTTTGTCAAGTCCCTATTTTTACAAAAACATTTAATTTTGCTTGCATTCAAAAGCAGTGATCAAAGATATTTCGCCTTAGACAATTTTAAGACAAGTAATTTGGTCGCATCTAATAGATATTTTTGTCAAGTCCCTATTTTTACAAAAACATTTAATTTTGCTTGCATTCAAAAGCAGTGATCAAAGATATTTCGCCTTAGACAATTTTAAGACAAGTAATTTGGTCGCATCTAATAGATATTTTTGTCAAGTCCCTATTTTTACAAAAACATTTAATTTTGCTTGCATTCAAAAGCAGTGATCAAAGATATTTCGCCTTAGACAATTTTAAGACAAGTAATTTGGTCCCATCTAATAGATATTTTTGTCAAGTCCCTATTTTTACAAAAACATTTAATTTTGCTTGCATTCAAAAGCAGTGATCAAAGATATTTCGCCTTAGACAATTTTAAGACAAGTAATTTGGTCCCATCTAATAGATATTTTTGTCAAGTCCCTATTTTTACAAAAACATTTAATTTTGCTTGCATTCAAAAGCAGTGATCAAAGATATTTCGCCTTAGACAATTTTAAGACAAGTAATTTGGTCCCATCTAATAGATATTTTTGTCAAGTCCCTATTTTTACAAAAACATTTAATTTTGCTTGCATTCAAAAGCAGTGATCAAAGATAATTCGCCTTAGACAATTTTAAGACAAGTAATTTGGTCGCATCTAATAGATATTTTTGTCAAGTCCCTATTTTTACAAAAACATTTAATTTTGCTTGCATTCAAAAGCAGTGATCAAAGATATTTCGCCTTAGACAATTTTAAGACAAGTAATTTGGTCCCATCTAATAGATATTTTTGTCAAGTCCCTATTTTTACAAAAACATTTAATTTTGCTTGCATTCAAAAGCAGTGATCAAAGATATTTCGCCTTAGACAATTTTAAGACAAGTAATTTGGTCCCATCTAATAGATATTTTTGTCAAGTCCCTATTTTTACAAAAACATTTAATTTTGCTTGCATTCAAAAGCAGTGATCAAAGATAATTCGCCTTAGACAATTTTAAGACAAGTAATTTGGTCCCATCTAATAGATATTTTTGTCAAGTCCCTATTTTTACAAAAACATTTAATTTTGCTTGCATTCAAAAGCAGTGATCAAAGATATTTCGCCTTCGACAATTTTAAGACAAGTAATTTGGTCCCATCTAATAGATATTTTTGTCAAGTCCCTATTTTTACAAAAACATTTAATTTTGCTTGCATTCAAAAGCAGTGATCAAAGATAATTCGCCTTAGACAATTTTAAGACAAGTAATTTGGTCCCATCTAATAGATATTTTTGTCAAGTCCCTATTTTTACAAAAACATTTAATTTTGCTTGCATTTAAAAGCAGTGATCAAAGATATTTCGCCTTCGACAATTTTAAGACAAGTAATTTGGTCCCATCTAATAGATATTTTTGTCAAGTCCCTATTTTTACAAAAACATTTAATTTTGCTTGCATTCAAAAGCAGTGATCAAAGATAATTCGCCTTAGACAATTTTAAGACAAGTAATTTGGTCCCATCTAATAGATATTTTTGTCAAGTCCCTATTTTTACAAAAACATTTAATTTTGCTTGCATTCAAAAGCAGTGATCAAAGATAATTCGCCTTAGACAATTTTAAGACAAGTAATTTGGTCCCATCTAATAGATATTTTTGTCAAGTCCCTATTTTTACAAAAACATTTAATTTTGCTTGCATTCAAAAGCAGTGATCAAAGATATTTCGCCTTCGACAATTTTAAGACAAGTAATTTGGTCCCATCTAATAGATATTTTTGTCAAGTCCCTATTTTTACAAAAACATTTAATTTTGCTTGCATTCAAAAGCAGTGATCAAAGATAATTCGCCTTAGACAATTTTAAGACAAGTAATTTGGTCCCATCTAATAGATATTTTTGTCAAGTCCCTATTTTTACAAAAACATTTAATTTTGCTTGTATTCAAAAGCAGTGATCAAAGATATTTCGCCTTATACAATTTTAAGACAAGTAATTTGGTCCCATCTAATAGATATTTTTGTCAAGTCCCTATTTTTACAAAAACATTTAATTTTGCTTGCATTCAAAAGCAGTGATCAAAGATATTTCGCCTTAGACAATTTTAAGACAAGTAATTTGGTCCCATCTAATAGATATTTCTCCAGACTCGCTAAAACCAATATATATTTAACCTCTGACCAGCATCATTAATGGGTCAGTGAAAACCAACCTTGAGTTTCTTCAACTGTATGTTAAGCTACTTCGATCGATGTTTGGAATCATGGTTAAACCCTCATTGTTTGTGGAATCACTGTATAACCCTCTAAGAGGTTTGGATGAGATATCTTGTTCAAGATCTAACCAATTTTGCTAATGACAAGATATTGCCTATTTTTTAGATCCAAGATCCCTCTCAGTTTCCGTCCAAGATCTGACCAATTTTGCCAATGTGACGAAGTATCGTGTCAAGATATTGCTGATTTTGTTCACGAATAAATCAAGATAGGATCAGTTTTCTTCCAATGACGAGGTATCTCGTCCATCAAGATCTGGCCAATTTTGCTTATGACGAGATATTCCGCTATTGTAGTTGTTATAGTGAGGAAATCAAGATCTGGTCAGTTTTCTTTTACGATCAAAACGTTTCATTCATCCAGATGTAGTCCAGTTTCTTTCTAATGATGAGATATTCCAACCATCGAGATCTGACCAGTTTTGGAAATGACAAAATATCGCCCATTTGTTATGATACAAAATCTCGTCAGTTTTCGTCCATCAAGATGAGTCAGTTTGTAAATGTCGCGACACTTCATCGAGACGGCCATCAGGAGTTTGAAGCTGAATTCAAATAGCAAGCGCTAAACTACACGCGCAGAACAATCGGAGGTACCTGCAGATGCACCGTTCCTCTTCAAGTTGAAATTATTTCAACTTGTTTGGTCTGTGCGCTTCCTATATAAATTCCGCAATCCATCATTATAGATGAAAACTGACGATACCTCGTCCATCAAAATCAGGTCAGTTTTGCTTAGGCAGCGACACTTCATCGAGACGGCCACCAGGAGTTTGGAGTTGAATTCAAATAATAAGAGCTGATCTACACGAGCAGACCAATCGGAGGTATCTGCGAGCACTGTTCCTCTTCAAGTTGAAATTATTTCAACTTGTTTGGTCTGTGCGCTTCCTATATAAATTCCGCAATCCATCATTATAGATGAAAACTGACGATACCTCGTCCATCAAAATCAGGTCAGTTTTGCTTAGGCAGCGACACTTCATCGAGACGGCCACCAGGAGTTTGGAGTTGAATTCAAATAATAAGAGCTGATCTACACGAGCAGACCAATCGGAGGTATCTGCGAGCACTGTTCCTCTTCAAGTTGAAATTATTTCAACTTGTTTGGTCTGTGCGCTTCCTATATGAATTCAGCAATCCGTCATTATAAATGAAACGTGACGAGATCAGGTCAGTTTTGCTAATGTGACGATTCATCGAGATGGCCACCAAGAGTGTAAAGCTGAATTCAAATAGTAAGCGCCAAACTACACGCGCAGACCAATCAGAGGTAACTGCACGAGCACCGTTCAACTTCAAGTTGAAATTATTGCAAATTGATTGGTCTGCGTGCATTGTTTAGTGCTTACTACATGATTTCAGCTATGAAGTTTCACAATGAGTGTAATGGAGCAGAAGAAAGAAACACAAGACGAGTTCGTTTTACTATCTTTATTTGTTTTAATTCACCTCTAGCAAGAAAGAGAAAGACCAGGTGGGGGGGGGCTCACATCAAAAAGAATCCTCCGCAGTCCTCCCCCGGTCAGGCCACACACCCCTATCACAATTCGTGCGTCCACTCACGCAGAGAAACAGAGAATATATATATAAGGAGAAAAATACAGCCTGAGACAGACGAGATGGTCAGGCAGAGTTCAAGGCACCGATTGATACGAAATGTTTCACTCTTCCACATGTAGAAGAGTCTGGAGACGCGGTCACTTCGAAGTGGGGGATGAGAGAGGTCAAAGCCTTGGTTGCGGAGCACGCTGTAACTAAGGTGCGTCTTCCAAGGTCCGAAAGACTCGACTTCGAGTCCGTAAAAACAATGTTAATGAGTCTTTTTGTTATGAAATTACAGTAGAAATTCTTGGTGACGTTAGTGGTAAATATGAGCTGATGAGATGTAAGTGACCAATACATGTATTGGGAATTGTTTAAACACAAAAAGCTAAATAAAGAAAATAATTTTAAAAAGTGAAAATTTGAAATTATAAAAAATAATTCTTTAATCGATCAGAAATCCAAGTTGCGAAACAAGTTTTGGTTGATGTTAGTGGTAACGAGTTAATGGGATAAAATTGACCAATACTTGTATTGGGAATTGTTTCAAACACAAAAAGCTAAATAAAGAAAATAATTTAAAAAAGTGAAAATTTGAAATTATAAAAAATAATTCTTTAATCGATCAGAAATCCAAGTTGCGAAACAAGTTTTGGTTGATGTTAGTGGTAACGAGTTAATGGGATAAAATTGACCAATACTTGTATTGGGAATTGTTTCAAACACAAAAAGCTAAATAAAGAAACTAATTTTAAAAAGTGAAAATTTGAAATTATAAAAAATAATTCTTTAATCGATCAGAAATCCAAGTTGCGACACAAGTTTTGGTTGATGTTAGTGGTAACGAACTAATGGGATAAAATTGACCAATACTTGTATTGGGAATTGTTTCAAACACAAAAAGCTAAATAAAGTAAATAATTTAAAAAAGTGAAAATTTCAAATCTTAAAAAATTAATTGTTTTATCAATCAGAAATCCAAGTTGCAAAACAAGTTTAGGTTGATGTTAGTGGTAATGAGCTGATGGTATATAATTGACCAATATTTGTATTGGGATTTGTTTTTAAATGCGAAAGGCTAAATAAAGAAATTGCTTAAAAGTGAAAATTTTTAATTATAAAAAAATTGTTTAACCAACCAGAAATCAAAGTTGCAAAAACAAATTTTGGTTGATGTTAGTAATAAGAATGAACTCATGGGATCTCATTCACTAATATTATCATTGGGAATTTATCTATAAACAAAAAAAACCAAGTAAAGAAAACATTTGAAAAAAAAAGAAGGGGAAATTCGAAATTAATTATTTAATCAATAAAAAATCAAAATTACGAGACAAATTCTTGGCGATGTCAATGGTATGAATGAGCGGATAAAATTTAACTGACTAATATCGAATTAACTCCAATTCACTCAATTTATTATAATGTGAATTAGTATGTAACTAATCATTTTAACTTATGTATAATTAGTTGCATCTTAAAGTATATCTTTCGTTGAGAGTTGTTTAAACTTATAGGTAAAACAGAAAAAAATCTTAAAAAGGGAAAATTGGAAATTCTAAAAATCAATTGTTTAATCAATCAAAAACCTAAATCACGACCGAAATTCTAGGTGATGTTATGGTAAGAATGAGCTGATGTTATATATAATCGACCAAAACATTTTATCGAATAAACTATAGCCTCTTCACTCAATTTATCATACTCTGAATCAATACACAACTTATAAAGCATATTTTTATTGAGAATTGTTTTAAATAAAAAACAAAAATTAAAATAGTTTTTTTGTTACGAAAAAAAAAAGTTGATGGAATAGACTACTTTAATTTCCTTTTTCCCATTCATTAACACATTTAACTGTCACATAGAAGATTTTTATGTGAGTAGAGCTAATTAAACTTTCCAATATAATTTTGGTTAGGATATAAAACAAAAAGTACCATCAAAAAGAAAATGCCTTATCATTTTTTCCACGTTTTGTTAAGATAATTTCTGCATTTTTTACCATTGCAAAAATTTAGTTTGCACATTCACTATGAAAAGAGGTTTCAGAAAAAGCTTTCAATTAAAAAAAAAAATCAAATTTCATTTCACTTTTAGATTTACAATAGCTACTTTTATAAACAAATCCATAAATTACTTATTTTATCGATCCATTAAGAAGCTTAATCATCACTCTTAGTTTATATCTCTAACACTTTCTCATTATTTTCGCGCATACAAAAGTTTCATAACGCTAATTTTGAAAACAATGACAATTTTCAGTTCAAATCATGGATTTTACTTGAGCGATCACTTTTACCATTTCACACCATTAATTCTCAATCCTCAACATTCGACTCCTCAACTGAAGTGGAAAATCATTTTCATCAGGAAAGTAAATACAGAATTTATACAAATGACGATAAACAAACATAAAGTACTTACAGATTATTTTTACAAGGGCTTAATTTTTTTTCTCACACAGGACATTCAAAGTTATCTCATGATAAACAATCATTACAAATGCAGCAGGATGGAAATTTCGATGAAACAGAAATAGCAATTATTATATAATCATCTAACAAAACGAATGCAGCATTAAAATAATCTAATAGGTATTCTTCTCTTTATTATATGACAATAAATTCTTGATATGCTGCTCAAGGACTAGAACGCTGGCATAATTCAAAACTCTTTCCGAGATAAATGTGTTTAAAAGGTTTCATTGTTACCCACATATAGAGCAGGAAATAGATATACAAATTTTAATTGGTATGCCGTGGCATGTGTGCCACAAGAATGGCACTGATGTGCCATGCGGATGGTGGAACAGTTCAAATGGTGTAAGATTTATTGCATTTGAATGGTTTAGTTTTGACGTTCTGACATGTGTTCACAAACAATTTCAAGCAATTCCCAAATGAACAATTTTGAGTAGTATCCCTAAGATGTTTCCATAAATTGTTTCAAAAAGATTTTTTTTTTGAAAGCCACTTGCAGAGTTGCCACAGAAAAAGGATTAGAGAAAGTGCCATTATTAGAATAAATTCATAAAAATAGTAATGGATTTTAATAAACACTATTTTAGTTAGTTGTGCTCAGAAACACAATAAATCAGATGAAACACATGCTATACACATGACAAAAAAATTTAAAAGATAAATACTTTCCTTACAAAATTTTCATAACGATCTAACAACTACAGATTCGGATGTTTTTCGTTAGTTGCCTTGGCATAGCACCAAAACTTCCAAATTAACATTCCTTGGAAAATTTGAACTCTAAAGGAAAATCCGAAAAAGATTTTTTTTGTACGCTATTATATGAAAAAGGAATTTCTCTGTACTTTTGATGAATTTTTGGAAGAACGGCCAAAATAAATTAAATTAGGACAATTTTGCTTAGATACGTTTAGTCGCCAAATACCTGCAAAAAGTCGCCAGTGGCAACCCTATTATATGTAGGTCTACCTGAGGGTTAACCAATGTCATCTATTAAAGCTCTGAATAATTATATATAAATTTTGGGAACAATAATAAGACTTGCATTCCAAAATTGTACCCTTCTTTGAATTGCGCCAGTATTGTAGCTCATGACCAACATAACTAAAAAATATTCAAAACATATATTATCAGCTCAACATATAATACATTGAATAGTATAATAGTATATATATATGAAAATATGCAATACAATTTTTAACTACAAAAACAAAAATTCGTGAATATCACAAAAAAGGAACATTTCAAAAGGATTTGTCAAAAAGGATTTAGTTAAATCAATAGATCGATCATTTTTATAACAAGCGAGATGAAAATAAAAGCATCAATAATTCATGATATTAAATTAAAAGTAACTAATTACTTTTCAACTCCAACAAAACACATAGAAGTTATTTATTAAGAGATGATGTCATTGTAGGAATATTTCATACTTTTGAAATTTCCTCTATTGAGATTTAGGAACATAGAACAGCAGAATAAGCCTAGAAATTAATATGGGAGGGCATAGGATTATAGGAAAATAGGATTGCATTAGAGGAAAAGGTGAGAATGAGTTTTAAAATAAAATAAAGTGGATTATTATGCCACACTACAGAACTAATCCAGTTCCCCAAATTTAAACAAAAAACAACATATTCACCACTTCCAAAAACTTTGCAAAAAAAAGTTAAATTTTAGGAAACTGTTTTTCGAGTCGCAAATTCCTGCAAACAATATTATAATACAATTCTCGAAATACAAATTAAACATACATATATATATACACACTCACAACACTGGACCAAGGAAATATTTGGAAGGTTCTTCCTATCGTTGCTGCCATTTAATACAAAGAAAACCAGAATGAAAATCCAATACTGGCCTTGCATGATACAATGCAAATCAAGAGTTCAGAGGTTTCATGTTGGTAGCTACCTAAAGGAATCAAGCTACCACAGATAAACAAAAGGTAACGTTGTTTTGTTTGTCCTTGTAGTGAGGGCACCACGGAAGAAAATAATACCAAAATCAAACTACACTTTGGAGCAACTCTAGTAACCCAATAAGCTTATTTTTCACCAATAATCAACACTTTACAGGATCATAATGATTGCATAACTGCCAACAGTTGTGTCCATAGCATCGCACGTATCATAATATTCCCTCAGGGAAATCATGTGGTATTATAGTCAGTTGGAAGTATTTGAAATCTTTAAATTTCCCTGCCAAATTATTTACCTTCATACACCATTAAAAAAAACTAAAATACGATTTTTATCTATGTGCTTAAACAAATGTTGTCAAATTGCTTTGCTTAAGCCTCCAATTGGTTTCGACGAGATATCTCATTCATCAAGATCGGACACTTTTTGTCATATCGAGATATCTCGGATATCGAAGATTTTTTTGAGTGATCAAGATCTCACTTTTCTTTTCCAATGACGAGATCGTCCATCCATATCTTGATCTCACCACATCATCAAAACCGGCAACTTCTTTCGGAATTCCATCGGCATTAACATGACGAGATATCTCGTTCAGATATTGATGGACGAGATATCTCGTCATAAGAAAAATATCCAGATCTTGACCTAGTCATCATCATCAAAGATCGCAATATCTTCATCATTCATTCTGCATTCTTGATGTCGAGATATCACGTCTTCACAAAAATGATTCAGATATTGATGGACGAGATATCTCGTCATCAGAAATACTATCCTGATCGTGATCTCATCGTCACATCATCAAAGACCGCACTATCTTCATCATTCGAAATTCAATCGGCATTCTTGATGGCGAGATATCCCATCATCACAAAAACGATTTAGATATCGATGGACGAGATATCTCGTCATTAGAAAAACTATCCAGATCTTGATCTCATCGTCACATCAAAGATCGCACTGCCTTCATCATTCGGAATTCAATCGGCACTCTTGATGGCGAGATATCCCATCATCACAAAAATGATTCAGATATAGATAGACGAGATATCTCGTCACTAGATAAACTATCCAGATCTCGATCTCATCGTCACATCATCAAAGACCGCGCGATCTTCATCAATCGGCACTCTTGATGGCGAGATATCCAGTCATCACAAAAACGATTCAGATATCAATGGACAATATATCTCGTCATTAGATAAACCATCCAGATCTCGATCTCATCGTCACATCATCAAAGACCGTACTATCTTCATCATTCGGAATTCAATCGGCATTCTTGATGTCGAGATATCGCATCATCACAAAAACGATTCAGATATCGATAGACGAGATATCTCGTCATTAGATAAACCATCCAGATCTTGATCTCATCGTAACATCAAAGATCGAAATATCTTCATCATTCAGAATTCAATCGGTATTCTTGATAGCGAGATATCTCGTCACCATAAAAACGATTCAGATATCGATAAACGAGATATCTCGTCTTAACCGCTTGGAGGGCCTACGATTCGGCAATTTAACTAAAACAACAATCCAGCGATAGCTCCTGACCCACCAAATCAAACTCTAAACATTCCCCCAATCGATTGAGCAATGGTTTCCTAAACAACCCACAATTACAATCACAGTCACGCAAATAATCCAAGCACCAGAATCAAGGACAGCTATGGGCACCATTTCGGTTGGCAGGTATGTGATTGTCCTGGCATCCGAAGGAATATGCAGCATGCGACATACAAACACAGTCAAAAATAAAAGTAACACATTCTATGGAATCTGACACAGAACAAGGGAATCATCTCGGAGCTTCGTCAACAACACAGACCAGAGATATGAGCTGAAGGCTTTGTGTAACAACTTCTCTTTCATAAACAACAGAGACTCTCTTGCGCATTATATAGAATAATAGTAATTATATATATAACAAACGTGAAAAACAGTGGGATTCGTCCTTTTTTTTATTATCTAAATTATAATAAAAAAAATTTTAAGTTCCCACATTTCATTTAGTTTGAAGGCTTGGCTTTCTGAGCAAAAAAGTGTAGGATTCCTCCACAGTGTTCCTATACATCAAGGTGGATCGTACACGTGACAGTCACTGAGTCCTTCGCGGTGTGTACTGTACGTGGGGACTCGATTGTACAGTTGTGAAGTCCTCCAGGAGTAGTTTCCAGTGCTGTATTATCACCGTAAGCTGAAGACTGTGACAGCGGTTGCGGAGAGAACGGACAGCACTGTTGTGTAGAGACTGTATTGAGGGACTGTGGCAGCTGCGGTAGTTGGACAGTAGCCTGCAACAGAGGTGAGGTAGTAAATGTAAGTAACGTAAGCTACAGTCATTTATCATTCGAAAATTCTCATAACATAATTTATTATAGAAAACAAACCAGAAATGTAACAAGACTAACATTGATATCAGAGTGGCAAAAAAATCCTCGAAAAAAAGTTCCCTGATAATGTCATAAAAATTTCCCTGGTTTTACAATTCTCTCAATAAATGTTGTGATTTTGTGTCAGATGGGGTAAAAGGATAATTCTCCACAAACATTTTGTATTTTTTACTTTTAGATATTTCAATTGTAATAATAAGGGTTGGAACCCTCGATGGAACTCTTACAATAGCAATTAAAAAAAACTGGAGAAAAAATTCAAAATATTTTGATTACGAATTTATTATATCTTACTACTTTACATTTTCATACTATACATCGAAATCAAATGCAAATATACATAAAAATTATACAAAAATGTAATTGCAAGCAAAAAATATTAATTTAATGGACAAACAGAAACATTATTAGGTACACAAATTTCGAATTGTATACCATGTTGAAACTCAAATGCTGACCAGAGGGCGCTGCGTGCACTCTGGCGTGTGATATATGTTGAAGCTATAGTTAGAACTGCTTTGTGAGCGATGTGATGCCATGATTAATATTCTGTTTCTTTGTTGTTGTCTGTGATGATGTGTTTGTGTCGAATAAAGGATAGAGCCTAGATTGTCTTTCCTGTCTGATAAGAGAACCTTTTGAAAATAACTTAAGAACCGTGCGAATTAGAAGAAAAATCGTACTACAAGTTGTAACTCACGCAAGATGCTGCGGTCGCGAAAAAAAACGGCGGCGGAGGTTTTCGCGGTATTTAAAAATTCAAATGTTCTTTATTCAAATTAAAATTTCGGCAAATACGATTTTTTCGATTCTCAAAAGTACTTGTAATCGCACATCCCTAAATAGGACAAACGATAATAGTTGCCGTTTAAATAATTAAAATTTCCCCGATTTTTTGAGAAAATTTGGAAATTTTTCCTGAATTTTCCAGAATTAAAAAGTTTTCTGTTATCCCGGTTTTCCAGGTTCTGTTACCACCCTGTGGCATACAAAATTTGGTATAGTACATACAATAATGTCACTCTGAAGCAATACAACGGGCTATTGGCGACGGTCTGCGATCAATCCCGAAGGCAAAGGTGCAAGGACAGCAACTCATAACTGTGAACCACACAAAGATCCGATCATGTTTCTTTTTCTAAAAACGATACATCGTTCATCAAGATCTGGCCAGTTTTACTAGTGGCGCGATACCAAACCTTGTCCAAACAACCAACCGGTGGGTTAAAAGATCCCAATGGGGGAGTAATCGTGGCAATCCAGGCAACACAGCACGTCTTAGAGCTTGATAGTAGTCTTTTACACAAGCAGGAAAATGGAGAGAATGATAGAAGTCAGCTCAATTCCAAATTTTTCTTTATTGCAAAGAGAATGAAATATAAATTTGTTTTAGCCCCAAGTTTAAAAAAGAACCAAAAAGGGGTGAAATCGTGCTCAGCATGTGTCTCAGAGCATGATCTCTAAGCATATTTACCAAGGCAAGAAACAGAACATGGAGAGAATAATAGACTGTGTGCTACCAGGTGTAACAGCATATTATCTGGACTGGATTCAAGCTTCAGTACAGGTGATAAGTCTTTTCTAAAGATATTCATTGCACATAACCAACACCATAAACCATTCAGTTATATTATATTCTTATTTGTTCATCTTCCAATTTACTATTACATTGAAAGTATTTAAACTATTCTTTAAAAAATAACCGACCTCCTATCTCTTCGAGTGGACCACACTAGGGATGCGACATCGACAGCAAATCATCGATGTTTTGAAACATCGATATTCAAAATTAAAACATCGATGTTGATAAAACATCGTTCCAAAAACATCGATGTTTTTAAACTTTTTCCCCCATTTCTTAAAACTGGTTTAGCACCTAGTGATGCTACATCGACAGCAAAACATCGATGTTCAAAATTTTAAACATCGATGTTGATAATGCATCGCTCCCTAACTTTGGATGTTTTTAAAATTCAGTGCATTTAAACTTTTTACCCCATTTCTTATAACTGGTTTAGCAACTAGTCATGTGACATCAGATCCAATACATCGATGTTTTTTTTATAAAACATCAATGCTTTGAAAACATCGACATCGATGTCGCATCCCTACTTTTCAGACCCTTCACCTTTGGTCTAAAAGTATGTTCAATTTGCTGATTATGAAAATTATGCTACTTGGTTATTTTTAAAATTTTTTATAACGGTACTATTTTCATTTAAAAATAAAACATCGACAACGTAAAAACATCGATGTTACAAAAACATCGACCCCAATACATCGATGTTTTTTTAAAAACATCGACATCGATGTCGCATTCCTAGACCACACGCATAATTCCACCTAACCTGTCTTTCCTGCAAGACTCTTAACCAGTATGACTTTCGCGACCAAAAAACATTCTATGGGATTCTATTCCAAAGAAAGGATCAATATAATATTTCCAAGGGATTACTTCCCAAGGAAAATATCAATATAATCTTTCCACAGGATTTCTTTTCCACAGAATCTTTCTAAAGGCTGAAAGAATCCTTGAATTCTTTCGATCAATGGATGTGGTTATTTAGTCCTGATGTATGTTGTGGGGTGAATGCATTATTATACCACTTGAAAACCCCAGTTTCTTGGGAAATTCTCAATTTCTTAAAGGTCCTGTTAGTCAGTTTCAGGCACAGGAACTTAAAGTCAACAATTCGCACAGTAGAATTTTAGTCAATAAAGAAAGCAAGAGCATGTCCAAGAATATACCTCTGCTGGTTCCATTGATTGCTATAAGACCTTCCCTGCCAATCTGAACATTCCTTAAGCACTCTTCCATGCTGCCAGAGAAATGGATCATCTCATCATTCACCGTATATGCCTGAAAGATAAGAATTAATTCAAATAAAGCATAGTCATTAAGAATATTTGTGCACATGTTGGCTACATACTGAATTAAAAATGCAACATTAATGCATGCACATATGTATTCAATGTAAAAAAGTCAGTGTATGAAAGTTGTTTCTTTTTTACCCTTTTTTTTGGATAAACGTCATTTTGAAAACTGCTTTAGTTTCCAACCTCTGCAAAATCCTTTTCCAAACTGTCACCAATTATGGGCAAGAGACAAGTTGTTTTTCCTGCTTGGACCTTCATTTCCCCTTGGAGTAATAGGGCAGTATCTTCTCGATGAGATATCTCGATCTTATCAAAGTTGACCTGATATTTGACGAGATATCTCGTCAAAACATTTGGAGGGTTATATTTCTAATTCCCGATCACTGACCTCTTAGGGACTACAAGGGGAGGACTGAAAGCTCTCTGTGAAGAGCAACCCAGTGAGCAATTCACTGTTATTCTTAACAGGGACAAGTACCAACATCCATGCGCCTATAAGCCGGGATTCGAACTCAGTACCTGTGTGGGTAAAGCTGTAATCCCTAAAACACCATGTAGGCGAATGTTTACAGAAGATAAAATATTATAAATTGAGTTATAATTTAAGATGCAAAATGTACATCAATGTTTTCAAAA
This sequence comes from Metellina segmentata, assembly GCA_947359465.1. Taxonomy (NCBI): domain Eukaryota; kingdom Metazoa; phylum Arthropoda; class Arachnida; order Araneae; family Tetragnathidae; genus Metellina; species Metellina segmentata. The sequence goes on from OX375880.1 coordinate 43,333,105, forward strand.
AATATCGATTTTGATATTTTTAGATTCCGACAGTCAATCGATACTCCTTACGATACCCTTCACATTTTATTCCAACCTCGATTAAGTTTTAAAATATATCAAATCAAACTACAAATATTGTAGTCCCACCATTGGCTATTCGTGAAGGAGCACCCAGTAGCTCGCACGTTATTTCTCACATGTATTTGAACCAGGAGCCTACAGGGTGACAAATGCCATGACCATTATACCAGAAGTTATGTATACAGGTTTCGAAAATATCTAGCCAAATTATCATGAGTGGTAGAAGGGCTATAAGTGTTCGGAAATTCCACGTTTGAGTAGTAGACTGTTTAGGTCAGTCAATAATATCGTTTCTGCGGTGTAAGGGGTCATTCCCTGCTCGCATTTTCAACGGCAATCACCGAATACATGTAGCGATGTATGCCATTGAAAATCCTTGAGGGGAACAATGCCCTGGACTTGACAAATATGCTTGTATTTTAATGCATCATCAAGAGGCCATTTAAATGGTTTGATTTAAATACATAAATAGATGTAAAACATAGAAAAATATGTTCCGCTTTAAGGGTGTTTATGGCTAATTGAATGTCTAGATAATAAATAGGTTTTTCAAACTCCTAAGCAAATTAATAGCAATTGTAAGATATGCATTCAACTCCAATTTTCAAAAAAACTAGATTGTATTGCACATGGACATACCAAACAAAGATGTTTTCTTGTTCCAACTGCAGTAGCGATAACGTAACTAATTCCATTTTCTTCCCAGCTACCTCGACATTGAAAGGCTGAAAAGTAAAAAATATTGAGCGTTAACAAATTTGCATAAAAAGCACAATTTTAAAGATTTCAACCAACTTCCAGTTTTATCAACTCGCAAAGGACGACAACCGATGGTTAACATTGGTTGGTTTTATGGACATAAAGGCTCTATTTGGCCTAGCTGCGCCAAAATAAGACGGAAGAAGCAATATTTGGCATTAAAGGAATGAAAAACGAGTAGGTTGTGTCAGGGACACAAACCGTAATTTTGACCTGAATACTAGGACCTGATATTGGATTATAGAATGAATGGAGCAGAAATAGGAAGTTAGAACGATTGTTCATTGTGAATATCCAACAATTTGTTTAGTTTCAATTATTAAAGGGCATTTTGAAATTAATATTTAAAAAACAATTTTATTGATTAGACTTTACACCGCGTAATCCAAAGTAACACAGGTTCAAAATTCGCCCAGTGGCTCGACCTCTCATGCATGCCCTCCACTACTGTTCCGACTAAAAATACGAATTAAAAAAAAATGTAACCGAGCAAAATAAATAAAATATGACAATAGATGGCGCCACACGTGTTAGACAATAGATGGCGCCAGATGTGTCGGATAATAGATGGCGCCACATGTGTTGGATAATAAATGGTGGAACTTGTGCATGGGCACAACAGAAAAGAACTGAACGCAGTTGAAGACTTGTATTTCAGATTTCGGAAATCACGGTAGGTCTGCCGTATAGTGTATTTTGTTACCTTTTCATTTAATTTAGAAATCTTCTAAATAAAAAGATTACACCTAACCAGTGTGTATTTGAGTTTAATAATTATAATATTTGTTCTATATTTAGAATTCCAGGGTAAAAAGAGCCCGAGAAGGTAAGGAATAATTTTCCACCAAATCTATGGCAGCCATTTAGACAAGAAAGTAACGATATTCACTATAAAACTGAATCGATGTATCAAATTTTTTTTATATTTTTAATGCCTGACCACCGACATTTTCGGTTCACAAGGAGTCAAATGACGGCTACTTTGTGAAAGGGTCCCCAGTGAATGATTCAACAAAGACAATGACCAAAGTCCAAGCGCTTACATACCAAGATTCAAACACTGTCAGAACTCCGATTTTAAAGACGTATTGACCCTAAAAAATTGGTTGGAAATTTATCCAACATTTCCATCAATTTAAAAAAATCACATATTTTGAAAAAATTTCTTTAAACATGTCTTATTTGTGCTCCAAATGATTGGCCTATATTGAATTCTCCACTTCGTCCTCAGATCCAGTCAGCCTTACCAACTTTCTTAGCCATAATGCAAAAAGCCACTATTTGTAAGTAGCCTTACTGTAAGTAATGTCATCAGTCTCATTGAAAATAAGTACTTCTGAAACAAATGAACATATAATCCTGCATTAAAGCGATTTAAGGATGCCAAAGGAATGAAATAATGTGCTCACATTTGGCTTTTCTCTCCGTGGCACAGTCCTGCAGAAGTTCCATTTTGTCCACAGCCGAGCAGCCAGAGGTGAGCGTCGTGGTTCCTACACAAGGCCAGTGTTCTTCAGTGCTCAAGGATATCAGCCTGGACAAATGGCGAGAGTTGCCTTCCAAGGAGTAGATACCAGCGATCGGACATTCCAGAGATCCGTACGATTGAGCTGAAGTGGAAATCAGCGGTTATTCATTATTTCAACAGTGATATATCGCAATATCACAACAGTGAAATATCACAATATCACAACAACAGTGATATATCAATAGACAACAGTGGTATATCATTATTTCAACAATAGTGATATATTAATAGACAACAGTGATATATCATTATTTCACAATAGTGATATATAAATAGACAACAGTGATATATCGTTATTGCAACAATAGTGATACATCGATAGACAATAGTGATATATCATTATTTCAACAATAGCAATATATCATTATTTCAACAATAGTAATATATCGATAGACAATAGTGATATACCATTATTTCAACCATAGTGATATATCGATAGATTTATTTTACAGGTTTTAAAAGCAATTTAGTTGAAATTGAGACTCTAAAATTTAATACGAAGTTCATTTAATTTTTTTCAAATTTATGGAACTATTTTGAGACATAATGGCTAATTGCTAATGGAACATATTCGCTACATGATTTGGTTACAACACAAACTATTTTCTTGGTGTTAAAAAGATTGTATCAATCCTTCCCCATAGAGTAATTAAAAATTCTTTTCAATAGCCTAGTAACACATTCGAGAATATGCTGTCACATGAAGTTCTACTTGTTATTGCAAAAATGTGTAATATGTTTCACATACTATCCTAGAGATGGCGCCAGTAGTCCAGCTATGCTGAAGACTCCCGACTTACTCCGTAAGTTTAAGTAATGTCAGCCTTGAAAATGAGCATCACCACACGGCAGCAGATCCCCCTCCAGGTACATACTGGTTTCCAAAATTTACCAACCAAATATTTTCAACATTCCACATCGTAAATTTCCAAATACTATTTTAAACTTTTCCTCAACATTTTAATTATTAATTATTTTGATTACATTTCCTAATTACAATGATTACAATACTTTATAAGTTTCTTAAATTTGGATTCAGTCTGTTTTATTTTTTACAGAATAAGAAGCTGGTATTGATGTATCCTCGCAAATTTGGCGTTTCCAATTCTGAAAAGATTGATGAGCAATTCTATGTTTTTGTTTGACAAAGAAAACAACGCGACATAGAACAAATAAGTAGGGCCGGAAAGAACCAACCAATGGATCTGCCGATTTTCTCAATGGTTTTGCGATAGAGGTTAAAAAAAATTTCCGTTGATATTATTGTTTTCCTGGCTATAACTAATAACCGGAACTGTAGTCAGACTATCCATTTTATCGATATCTTTTATTTGTTGACTGGGAAAGGATTATATAGTTTGCAAATTTTGTTGGGAAAATAGTCTTGCCTGGGACAGTTGTTTTTCTAAACTGAGGTATAATCATTCATTCTTTAGGAAGTAATAGACGGATAGAATCGATAGATGGGTCAGAATGGAACATTTTTGCTTGGTAGGAAATATGAAGTAATAGTTTATAGATTTTGGGATCGTTAACTGCAGGTGGTATTAGATAAGTTTAATTACTGTATAATTCTATTTGACATACTGGTGATGGCCTCGACGATGTATATCGTCATTAGAAAACTAATCAGAACATGACGGACGAGATATATCGTCACTAGAAATTAACCAACCCGATCTTGATCTCGTCATCCTGAAAAAATCGGTAGTATCTTGATGACGAGATATCTCGGCATTAGAAATAAACCCACTAGATCTTGACCAAATCATCCTAAAAATATAAGTAGTGTCTTGATTTCGAGATATCTCGTCATTAGATCTAAACCGATCATATCTTGATCTAGTCATACTGAAAATATCGGCAGTGTCTTAATGACGAGATATCTCATGATTAGAAATAAACCCACCAGATCTTGATCAAGTCATCCTAAAAATATCGCTAGTGTCTTGATTTCGAGATATCTCGTCATTAGAATTAAACCGATCAGATCTTGATTTAGTCATACTGAAAATATCGGCAGTGTCTTAATGACGAGAAATCTCATGATTAGAAATAAACCCACCAGATCTTGATCAAGTCATCCTAAAATATCGGTAGTGTCTTGATTTCGAGATATCTCGTCATCAGAATTAAACCGATCAGATCTTGATTTAGTCATACTGAAAATATCGACAGTGTCTCAATGACGAGAAATCTCGTGATTAGAAAAAAACCCACCAGATCTTGATCAAGTGATCCTAAAAATATCGGTAGTAACTTGATTTCGAGATATCTCGTCATCAGAATTAAACCGATCATATCTTGATTTAGTCATACTGAAAATATCGACAGTGTCTTAATGACGAGAAATCTCGTGATTAGAAAAAAAAACCACCAGATCTTGATCAAGTCATCCTAAAAATAACGGTAGTGTCTTGATTTCGAGATATCTCGTCATCAGAATTAAACCGATCAGATCTTGATTTAGTCATACTGAAAATATCGACAGTGTCTTAATGACGAGATAACTCGTCATTAGAAATAAACCGATCATATCTTGATCAAGTCATAATAATGCAAAATAATCTTACTTGTGAGTGTGACTATCTCTGAAGGATTGAGTTCGAAGTTAATTCCGAGACATGCATCTGAAGCGAGAGGTGACAGGAGATCTAAAAAAGTATACAAAGTGTTGAAATTTGATCGTAGATTAGTTTAAGTACCGTAACTAGGTAAGGGTTGGTGTGAAAAATGAGAATGTATTCCGGATACTCACTGGTGGTCTGCAATTCAACGACGTGAGGGGCCCGTTTGTGGATCCTCAAGCAGGCGTAGCCACTGTTGCTGTAAAACAATCGGAATATTAATTATATAGCAACGAACTTCGAATAGATCATTTGCAAATATATAAAAGTATATAAGCAGGAGATTTATACCGTTTCACGGAAGTTCATATAAAATATCTAGTTTTTCCACTTCTATACATGACGTACATTTACATCTACATTAAAAAAATAACTAGCTCTATGGGGACAATAATTACAAAATCACTCACCACCCAGAAGTGACGTGCACAACGAATTGAACGTAGTTCTTGTTGTTGCCGGCAGATGACGCCACTGTGCTGGCTCCGGGCAAGGAGGAGTGGTGGTGGTGCGCTGGGGACTCCTGAGTACAGACGACCCTCTTGACCACGTCCCCCGTGGTGGCGGTGGACACCCGAAACGAGCCGTTCTTGTGGCTGATGTCGTATGCCAGTCGATCGTCGAGGCCCCTCCAATGACGGTAGAGCGTGAACCACTCTGGATAGTGACACTTGGCGTGGGGGTGGTTGGCTGAGATGAAATCAAACGAAAAATTCATTCTCACGGAGAGTTACAAAAACATAGAGGTTTGAAAAGAAATTAAAGCTAAATAAATATAACATTGTAGTGAACATTTTGTAATACAAGCAGACGATTTTTGGTTTTTTTTTCGATGCGTTTTTCAGACAAACTATTATATTTTGATTAACTATATTATACTATGAGGCTCCGCCCCCTGCTCGCCAACCCCCTGGGTAAAAGTAACGAAAATCTCCCGATTATTCTTGAATTTCAAAAAAATATCACGAACCAAATTGAAATTTCTAAAAAAAACTCGACGAGCTGAAAAAAATTTATGTTGAGAGGTACTCGTTAAAAAAAAATCAAGGCTTAAGAGTGAAAATTTGTACGTGTTTTGCTCACTCCGAAAGAAATTTCGCTTTTTCAACTTTGACACATAATAAACCCTAAACTAATAACTGCATCAGAAAAAGATCTTTACAATTGTCCAAGGAACACGATGAAGAACAAACCATGTAAATTTCATATTTTTCTGATCCGAACTTTCTAGGGAAACCGTCTAAGAATCGAGCTCAACAACACAGTTTTCAATCCTGCGGCGGCGGCAACTTTTTTTTATATAGAGACTAGCTGAAACCCGCCGTTGCTCGAGTTTCAAATAGGACTGCGACATTTTTCTTTGTTAACTCAAATCCTGTAGAACGTGTTTCCTTGTCCATGTCCATCTATTGCTGGAAAACAAACTTTAGATTATAAAATTGGGCACTTTTGAGGATTGACTTCAGATTGGTCTGAAGACAGGAAAGAAATAGCCTATGTTTTCCGCATTTAGTTTCGCCGTCGCAGGAGATACGGTAATATCATTGTAGGTAGATAATTGTCACGGATCAACCCAACGGGCTATTGACGACAGTACGAGTTCAGCACCTCGAAATTAAAACCAAGGGTAATGAGACTTCCTGTGAATCTAAATGCACGTAGAGGTAGCGAATCTAGTACGTATTTTGAACGTGGCGTCACTGCCTATTTTTCTTATCCAATTACAGCCAATAGCCAGGCAAATAGAAATTCCCAAGGATGAATTGGGTATTGATGTGACAGTCAATTGGTCAACGCCAATTAGATTAAAAGCCAAACGTCATCAAAACGGCGATAAATTACATTGCATTGCATAGTAACACATATATGAAAGTCAACAATCCTCCTTTTACGTCTGGGTGTACTTGTTTTTTTTCAATACAAATATATTTTTGATGATGATAAGATCAAGATCTGGTCAATTTTCTTCCAACGACGAGATGCCTCGTCCATCAATATATGGTGTAATGTCTAGACAACCCCCGGGAGGGTCAACACGATACCGTTTAGAAATTAAAAGTTTAAAAACTTTAAAAAAAAGAATAACTAGAAAATCTGAATTGCTTTCGATGCAACTAAAGATGGAAAGCTTTATCAGGCATCTCCAAAAAGGCATCTCCAAAGATGCATCATAAATGGATTGCAGTCTAGTGTGATGTTCCTACCTTTCGTCAGCCGCATAGTTCTGGAGCCTTCCAGTGGCGTGAAGAGGCCGTCACAAGTGGCGTCACCCGACTGCGCCACCAGGTAACCGTTGCCGTCTTCGGTCTGTTCGTACACCTGTAAAAACAAACGAATTCGTAAAGTTGTGGGGGACAGAAAAGGGGTTGAGACATGTGGCACATGGGCCATATGTGGCCATGCTCCACTAGACACAAGACATCAAGTAAAGATCACCAAAAAAGACATACACACAAGTAAAGTTTTTCTGACGCGAGGAAACGACCCTGTCTCGCAGGTTGCTAACGCAGTGGGTATACACACTGACCTACGACAGCCCCGTGAGCAGAAAAGGAAGGAAAAAACTTTCGTCTGGCTCCCGCAAGTTGGCAATCCTATCACGTGGTTTCAATCGAGTTTACTCTTAAAGGTGCAAGTCCTATAGCGAGTCGGACGTAGAGCACAGCTACAATGGGATGTTACAGGTTCATTGGGGGTCAATTACAACATTCCTCAACCGATTTTTACAGGTAATACATCACATTAAAGAAAACAAACTGTTCTTTAAAAACATTAAAATCGTTAAGTAATGAAAGTGCTGCAAAATGTTTAAGTCGCGACGATTATGGAACTGTTTCCCACAATGCGTCAGCTACGGAAGCGCCAACTATGCATCAGCCGTACTGCAATAGACGCAGATATAAAATTGGGATTTTAATAGAACGCATACGGTATTTTAATTTGGCTTTGGAAAATTAAATGCAAAGGTATTTACTTTCAAATTGAATTTTTATGGAATTATTTATTTTTATGGATTTTTATAAATATTTTTTTAATTGAATATATCTTCAAGGGATTTGAAATCTGCGGAAAATTCTACACCATCTTAATATCTTAAATCACGGCGTTGCAAGTGGTGTTGGTTTGCGGAGCAACAAGTAAGACATAAAATGTGTACTGTTTTTTTTTTTTTAAATATTTTATCTATAAAATTTCAATTTTTTTTTCATTAAAATTTTTTTTAATTTTGTGAATTAAAAAAAATTAAAAAATTCGAGTTTAAGTCATTAAAAGTATTAAATATTACACTGTAAAAAGTTCCGATTAATACAGTAGTTTATAAATAAATGAGATGCCCCCAAAGTTTGTGAATTTAACGTGGGTGCCTTTGGAAATGCCGGGCCCTCTTAAACACTTTACCGTTTTCTGTACCCATACGTTATTTTCCAGTCTTGCTCGTCAAAGCAAAGTGAAGCTGTGAATGGGGACAGAAAAAATGAAAACCCTTCAGATGCATTAATTAGATTTTATTTCAAACACCGAATGCAATCATTTCGATTCATGCAAGTGATGAATAGCAAGCACTAAAAAACGCGTCAGACGGCAGTTTCCATAGCGACAATCACTGTCGGGTTCAGACAACCAAATGTAATTTTAGAAGACTGACACACAATCGAGACCTGAATGCATCAGTTTGAGATTCGGAGTAATCAGTCAAACGGAAAATATTCCAGCGTCGTTTTCTTCGCATACAGAATTAATTACTGAATTCAGACCATCACAAATACCGTGGAATGTAAAGATAAAAAACACCATATATTATTAGTACCCATCGAAACATAAATTTTAGTCTAAAATACGAATAGAACTTCATCCATTATTTATTCATTACTTTGTTGATCCCGTGTGTCATCTGGTCGAGACGATTTTTAAAATGAATAAATGAAACAATAATTTTTAGTCGAACCTTTTCTAGTAATAGAAGCTGAATACTAATTTTTTTTTTTCGTGTCAGTGATTTTACAGCAGAATAAAATGCTCAACAATATTTCTGAAGTCAATGTAACACGGGTAAATGCTATACGGATCTTTATTCCATTCACCGTTTTGTAAGTTTGGTTAAGCGTATTAATGCGATTGACGTCACACGGAGAAAGTTTCACCTTTTCTCCTTCTATGGTCGTGAAACATATCTTAATGTAGAGGAATGAATTAGAGAACCAAACCACAAGCGTGCGATCGAATGATTCCGTAACCTTCCACTGTAAACAAATACGGTTATGCGTATTAATGCGATTGACGTCACACGGAGGAAGTTTCACCTTTTCTCCTTCTATGGTCGTGAAACATATCTTAATGTAGAGGAATGAATTAGAGAACCAAACCACAAGCGTGAGATCGAATGATTCCGTAACCTTCCACTGTAAACAAATACGGTTATGCGTATTAATGCGATTGACGTCACACGGAGAAAGTTTCACCTTTTCTGCTTCTATGGTCGTGAAACATATCTTAATGTAGAGGAATGAATTAGAGAACCAAACCACAAGCGTGAGATCGAATGATTCCGTAACCTTCCACTGTAAACAAATACGGTTATGCGTATTAATGCGATTGACGTCACACGGAGAAAGTTTCACCTTTTCTCCTTCTATGGTCGTGAAACATATCTTAATGTTGAGGAATGAATTAGAGAACCAAACCACAAGCGTGAGATCGAATGATTCCGTAACCTTCCACTGTAAACAAATACGGTTATGCGTATTAATGCGATTGACGTCACACGGAGAAAGTTTCACCTTTTCTCCTTCTATGGTCGTGAAATATATCTTAATGTAGAGGAATGAATTAGAGAACCAAACCACAAGCGTGAGATCGAATGATTCCGTAACCTTCCACAGTAAACAAATACGGTTATGCGTATTAATGCGATTGACGTCACACGGAGAAAGTTTCACCTTTTCTCCTTCTATGGTCGTGAAACATATCTTAATGTAGAGGAATGAATTACAGAACCAAACCACAAGCGTGAGATTTAATGATTCCGTAACCTTCCACCGTAAACAAATACGGTTATGCGTATTAATGCGATTGACGTCATACGGAGAAAGTTTCACCTTTTCTCCTTCTATGGTCGTGAAACATATCTTAATGTAGAGGAATGAATTAGAGAACCAAACCACAAGCGTGAGATTTAATGATTCCGTAACCTTCCTCCGTAAACAAATACGAGACCGTCTATAGCTGGTGTTTCCACATACAGTTTCTCATCCAAGCGCTATTTAAGATGATATTAAAAGCTGTCCCACAACATAGAGAGGTTTCCTTGGGAATTGACAGTAGGAATCCATGTCTATTACAGGATAGACCATTCTTCCCTGTAAACAAATATGAGAGACCGGCAATATCGGGATGCGGATATGTCCACATAGACCGTTGTTCCTCATACGATCACGCTAATTTAGATAATACTAGCTGAATAACACGGTATTGCTCAGATTTCAAATATGACCGCGACATTTCACTGTGTTAACTCAAATACACAAACCCTGTAGAACGTGTTTCCTTGTCCATGTCCATTTATTACAGGAAAACAACCTTTACATTTTAAAATTGAGGCTTCGAGGGGCACTTTTATCACAACCAGTGTGCCAATTTTCATGGCTAGATTGGCCTGAGGACAGGAAAGAAATAGCCTATATTTACAGCAGTGTTATAAAGTATAAGTGTACCAAATTTAGTGTGGATTGTTCAAACGGTGTAGATTCCAATAGAGAATATACACACATATTTTTTTATACATACATATATGGACTAAAAACTACAAGGGATGCGACATCGATGTCGATGTTATCAAAACATCGATGCATTTAACATCGATGTATTCGGGTCGATGTTTTTGTAACATCGATGTTTATACTTGTCGAGGTTTTATTTTTAAATGAAAAAAGTACAATTATAAAAATTTTAAAAATAACCAAGTAGCATAATTTTTATAATTAGCAAATTGAACATACTTTTAGACCAAAGTGACCAAGGATGAAGGGTCTGAAAAGTAGGGATGCGACATCGATGTCGATGTTTTATAGGAGCCGATGTCGCATCACTAGTTCCTAAACCTATTTTAAGAAATGGGTGGAAAAGTTTAAATACGCTGAAATTTAAAAATGTTCGTAGTTTAGGGGAGATGCGTTATCAACATCGATGTTTTAATTTTAAACATCGATGTTTTGCTGTCGATGTCGCATCACTAGTTGCTAAACCAGTTTTAAGAAATGGGGGATAAAGTTTAAATACACTGAATTTTAAAAACATCGATGTTTTTGGGACGATGTATTATCAACATCGATGTTTTGCTGTCGATGTAGCATCTGTAAAAGCTACCCCACAACACCAAATAATGGTTTTCTTGGTAATTAATTGTAGGAATCAATGTCTAATAATATATACAACATTCTTCCCCGCAAATAAATACGGGACCGGCAGTATTTTCACCATAGACCGTTATTCCTCACCATTCAGCGGTTTCCTTGCGAATTTAACAGTGGGAATCGAAGTCCAATACATCATAGACTTTTAGTTCTTTAAATTACCATTTTCCAAACTTTTACACCTACACCGATATTTACCGTAAACTTCAATTATATAGCACCGAACTCAGTTCTAGAGAGAAATGTGCTCTCTATTATACATTTAATCGTAGTGCTGTGGTTAATTTCGAATAAAAATCGCGACATTTAATGTAAAAGGCAAGTGAATGTTGTGAAAGAAACTACGAAAAAAATTCCAGAACTTTAAAAATATTTTCTAGTATTAACTACAGTTTTTTTTATTACTACTGGCTTGGAAATTCAAAACAGAAAACAAAACCGCAACTTTTAAAGTTTACAGCAGAAACCATCATTCTTTAGATTAATATACGAAACATTTCGTATTTTACTTTCAAGTGATTCGACTCTCTATGAGTAGTTTTTCAATACATAGAAAGCAATTTGTCTTACGAACAGAGTACAAAAATGAAAAAAATAGAACCATTCAAAACAATTTTTTTTGGTTGTCACTAAGATTTAGTACCGAATAATAAAAAAATTAGAAAAGGTTCATTAAAGCAGAGACTCAACATACTAAGCGAAAACCTTTTAGTAGTAAGTACAGAAAGGTTTCAAAGCACATCTTGATATATTTCACAATTTCAAAGAATCTTTCAAGAGGTATTTTTTATAATATTTTTCGTCAATAGAAATTTAATTTTAACCACCAGAGTAAAGATGAACATAATAAAAAACATAGAATTGACTCTAAAAGTTATGTTTTCGAGTTCAATGATAAAAACCCTTTACAGAATACTTATAGAAAGTAATAGAAAGACTGGTTTAATTTCTAGGGCAGTCGCATTTTCATTTGTTCGCAGTAATCGAACAGAAATTGTGAATAGTTTTGCAGTTGAAAGAATATTTAGTTCCTACCGATTGCTTTTCAAATACCACCTGTATAGAAAGTTAAAAACAAAATTTTCCCTCTATCTGAACTTCCCGATTCATCGAAATTTTTGCAGTAATTTATTCGGGCATATGTTTGAAAACACATTCACCATTTTCTCTATCAAAATTCCCATTTCTATATCAAAGTGAAAAAGCAATAAAATATACATCACTAAATATTAGAGTTTCATTTTGAAAAAATTATGATAAGTATATGTGCATAGGAATCTTTGGCAATTTCTGTAGCAAGTTCATTATTTTAATTTACGGTATAACTTGTTTGAATCATACATGACGAGCAATATCTTAGGTATGTCATGTATGATTATTACGAAGCATCATGTACGGCACTTAAAGTATAGCTCTTATACAGTATCATTTATGACTGTTTATGAGTCATAGCAATACATTATGGCACTTCATGCATGTCTGTTACATGACATCATGTATGACTGTTTATGAGTCTTACATGGCGAGAAACATCCTTGGTATGCTAGATACGAATATTACATTGCATCATGTTCGACACTGCATGCATGAATGTTGCATCAATCAAGCAGCCACGGTCATTTTAATGAAATAGATCATGTGCTTGTAGCTTCGTTTTATTTCTTCCAATCGCTCGGTTTGTATATCCGTCACGTGGTATTGGAAGAAAACACGAATTCTAATGTATTAATTATTGATTGGTTAATGCGAATATCAAGCCTCAATAAAACCCAAGCTCGCACTTGAATATTATATAGCCAATCGGCCGAAGTTCATTCCCAATCTCACGTGATCAGCATTTTTAGGTTCTTACGATAGTGACTTCACCCACATGATCCGCCATTTCATGAGCTACATGGGCCTTTTATGCAATAGACGGTACATGAGTGCGCAGCTTCGTTTCATTTCTTCCGATCACTCGGTGGAAATAACAGTCCCGTGTTATTGGCAGAATGCACGAATCTCTCTCTCTCCCTCTCCAAATTATTTACTGGCTAACACGCAATTAAAAACACTAATTTGCGGTTCGATAGCCGATTGGCCCAAGTCAATTCCCAATATCACGTGGCCAACACTTTAGCGAACTTAAGGCAATGAATCCGTGCACATGCTTCGTCTTTTCCATTAAGTAATTGGTGATTTTAGATTAACGTCGTATATCCGAGGACAACACCACATAATTTTGAACCACGGTCACATGACGAGGCAACACCTGAGCTGGCAACCCACTCTCCGAACTTGCACACCAACCCTACGTGAGGACTTTCAGCGACGGCAGATTTAAGGTGCACCAACCGCTTCTACACCATACGCTCACAGGCATACATGCACTGACCCGGATTCGAACCAGGAACCTTCCGATCTAGAGGCTAACACCTTAACAAACATACCGGTTGGTTGGCTCGTTTTCATTAGGACTTCGATAAATAGAAACGCACACCTTTTGAAGAAATAGACAGAGCATGCGGGTGTAATAACACGGTCGTAAGATTTCAGAAGGGTTAATTACGTGGACTTACGAATCAAGTAAGCTGATTGGCCATCCAAGCGCAGACCGCTGTTTTAGATCACGTCAGATAACCTAAACCTACCAATAATTTGTCCAATATTAGGATTCATGCTTTTAGCATACGTGATTAATCTTCAGATATCTTACCACAGCGACTCATCCCACAAACTCCGTCTATTTCATTGGAAGCTTGATGTATAAGCAAACATGACGCATATGCATGTAATACGTGATGTATCAGTCGTACCTCGAAGTATCTTTCCCTTCGGGATTGATCTCCGACCAACCGGTCTGGTGGTTAAGATGTTAGTCTCCAGATCGAAAGGTTCCTGGTTCGAATTCGAGTCAGTGCATGGAAGTTTGTATGCGTAAGGTGTAAAGACGTCTGGTGCACCTTAAATCTGTCGTGGCCGAAATACTTCACGTTAAGTTGGCGTGGAAGTTCGAGTGGGGTGCCAGCTCAGGTGTTGCCTCGTCATCTGATCGTGTTTCAAAATAACGTGGTGTTGTCCTCGAATCTTTACCGTAAGGGTTTGATCCCGGACCGTCGTCAATAGCTTATTGTGTTGCTCTAGTACGACGTTAATTACTAAATTACCAGTCGTATCTCGTATGTGTGTATGAAGCAAACATTTAAGCAAACAATCTGTATACATCTGGATAAAGGTAACATATTTTCACTTTGATTTTTGGTTGGTTAGGGTTTTATGGAGCAAGCGTCATACACCACTGCACCTCCACCCTACAATAATGGACCGGACGCACAAAATCAGACAACTTGTTTGGGGGTGTTTTTCGTGGTATGACCGGGGACCTTTGCATGATGCTCCTGGTCAATTGAACGCCGACGCCTACATGAACATTTTGGACAATCAGGTTCTTACTACGCACTGGCAATGTTATGGAATGGACGAATGTTTCTTCCAGGTCGACAAAACGCTCCATGTCATGTTGCAGCCTCTGTCAAGCAGTGGTATCAAGATACGGATGTAAAACGTCTTCCCTGGCCTGCTCAGAGTCCCGACCTAAACCCCATGGGACATTTGCCGTACGAGTTAGAGCGACGCTTACGGACCAGGAAACCATGTCTGAAATCTACAGCTGAGCTGGCGACATTCTAGCAGCGGGAATGGACACAAATACCGATAGCTGTGTATCGAAATCTTGTTGAAAGTATGTCTAGAAGGGTGGCTAGTGTCATTAGAGAGTATGGGGGATCATCCCCCTATTAAAGCATGTATTATTTCTCTTATACCATCACATCTTGCTGTCTTTTCTATTATTGTAGGGTAGTGTATATGACCATACTGAGCCATACACAAGACATAATACCCAGTAACAGACATACGCATAGTGAAAGTTTTACTGACACAGAAGAAAGAAATACACCTGACAGGAATCGAACCTGTGCCGTCTACAATTCGCAGGTTGCTAGCGTAGTGGGCACGCCCACATCCGCCCGGAAGCAATCAAGCGAAACCAACGAAGTGGCGTGCACAACAAACATCCAAAAACTTATCTTACCCAAAACTTCGAAAACGATCTAAAAGAACCCCCACCTAAAGAGCTCCGAAGGTCAAAACAACCCCTCGCACACTAAATATCGTCCAACAAAAGCAGCCCACCTGAACAGCCAGCGAAATCACCACCGAAAAAAAAACCTATTCCCAACCCCATCCCTAACAAAATTCGCCCAGGAAACTTCAGTTGCAGAAGAAAAAATAAAGCTTTTGAAGTGCGAAGTTTCTAAATAAAAGGGGGCAGCAAGATAGGGAGGGGACTCTGGAACTTCCAAAAAAAAAAAAAAAAAATTAAAGAGAAAACGCTCCCGAAAAAACGCAATCTTACTACTGCCGTGACAAAGAGGATAAGTACGACGAAGGGAACTTCCCTGGCATCGGCAATCAACGAGTCGCTTTGCCTTGACTTGACCCGTTTTAAGAAAAGTAAAACACTAAAAAGAAGGACATGTACAAAAGAGAGTAGAAATTCGGATCCGGCGGGAATCTGGCATTGCTGGAGGAACGTAATCACGGAGAGGAGCTTGCCGAAAGAGGAATCGCCAAGCTAATATTTGGGCAGACATTTGTGGCCATGAGAACACATTTTGCACCAGAGATCCTGAAATCGCATGCTGACTAACTGGTCTGGTGGTTAAGGTGTTAGCCTCTAGATCGGAAGGTTCCTGGTATGAATCCGAGTCAGTGCATGGATGTTTGTAAGCGTATGGTGAAGAGGCGGCTGGGGCATCTTCAATCCGTCGTGGCCGAAAGTCCATTGTGGCCACAATAACACATTTTGCACCAGAGGTCCTGAAATCGCATGCCGACTAACTGGTCTGGTGGTATAGTTATCAGCCTCTAGATCGGATATCTCCTTTTACTAATCCGGGTCAGTGAATGGATATTTGTAAGCGTATGGTGAAGAGGCGGCTGGGGCATCTTCAATCTGTCGTGGCCGAAAGTCCTTTGTGGCCACAATAACACATTTTGCACCAGAGGTCCTGAAATCGCATGCCGACTAACTGGTCTGGTGGTATAGTTATCAGCCTCTAGATCGGATATCTCCTTTTACTAATCCGGGTCAGTGAATGGATATTTGTAAGCGTATGGTGTAGAGGCCGGTTGGTGCACCTTAAATCTTTCGTAGTCGAAAGTCCTCACGTTGGGTTGGTGTGGAAGTTTGGAGAGCCATCTTAGGTGTTGCCTCGTCATCTGACCGCGGTTCCAAATTACGTGATGACCTGGGATCTATCCCTTAGGGAATTGAACCCGGAACGTTGTTAATAGCCCGTTTTGTTGTTCTAGTAAGACGCTAATTAAAATTATCTTACCTGAAATCGCATACTTTTCACGAACATATCTTTGAATCTTTTAGATTCTTAATTGTATAACTTGTATGAAATCCTATGCTATTATCCTTCTTAATGCCCCTCGGGGGAACATGTTTAGGTGTGAACGGGCTTCACGATCCCGGGGTACCCTAGCGATCTATTCTCTTCCCTTGGGATTCAATGTCTGGTAACCATGGGTAAGTAAGTATTTGCTTAAAGTCGCACTCGAGCAACATAACTGGTAATGGCGATGGTCCGGGATCAATCCCCAATACAAAGACCCACAAATTTCGAACCACGGTCAGACGACGAGGTCAACATCCGAGCTGGCACACTACTCTCCAAACTTCCACATCACGCCAACGTGAGGACGTTTGAGGCCACGATAGATTTAACGTGCACCAGTCCCCGTGTACATGACTGTCTTAATAGACACCCCGTCCATCAAGATTGGTAAGTGTTCTTCTAATGAGACGAGATGCCTTTTCGAGACAATCATGATGAGGTTCGCTAAAATTTAGTATACTCCGTAATTTACACGTCCATTAAGTCTAAATACTTTCACTCCTTATGAGGTTGTTCAGAACAACTGCTTATCTCTCCTCCTGTCTTGATGAGATATCAAGTCATCAGCAGTCGTCAATTATGCATCTAATTTTTCACACAACTTTCACAGTCGCAAATTTCGTCCGTCCACCCGTTTATTCTTCTTTCAAAGTAGTACAAAATTGCTTTTAAATAGAGAAATCAAGGTCCTGCTCACTTTTACCCAACTTTAGTTTGCCACCCTGGTAAAGTTTACTGAGATAGATGAGCCGAAGCTTTTATTAAACCTACGTAATACTTAGCATGTAATACTTAGCATGTTATAGGGATCCAGTATTGAATTAAGAGATTAGCAATTTTGCTGCTCGAAAGAAAGCACTCTCTATACTGACTGACCCAGTACTTACTCCAAACAATTATATTTTTTAGTTGTGCCACTATTACAGTTCATGTACGATATTAACTCGTATCGTCATACTATGTAAGTTTCTCCACGTATGTCTTATTTTGATTTGTTCCCAAAGGATTCCTTGGAGCTCAGATTCTTTAATCTCTGGTTAATAATGTATTGAATACTTCATGCGTACTCACATTTCACCCAAGAACAAGGTACTCTTCCTTAGCCAAACTGGCGAATAATCTTTTCGTCGCCAAAAGGCTATTTAAAGAGGCCATATTAGATTCATCCCATCTGTGCGCAAATGAAAGTACAGACGCCTTTAAGGTTTACAAAATTAATAAAAAGATGGTCAGGGGTCAGTCGTAACTTCAATTCAGACGGGTTCTTTAATAAAAGCAAAACAAGATGACCAGGATCATGGTTCAAAACTTTGAATACAAATTAAACACAAATGCAACGAGGAACATAAAAGTAGAACTGGAATAATGACGGTTCAAGTAATAAATTAACATTTCATATCACGGATTGAGAGAAAATAAAACAAAAGGCTATATAAAGGCTGTTGAGAAAAGAAAACAACAGTCTCTAAAAATCACTGTAATTCAATTGCCTATTATTATCTTTTGTGCAGTAATCGTAAATAAAGAGTGTGAAAATTGAACACCCCTGATATGCTTCATTGTTCATGAATGTTTAACTCAAAATAATTAGAATAATACGTCAATTAATAAATCCCACAGCTCTAAATTATATCTCAGTCTCGCAAAAAACTCAGTAATACAGAGAGAACTCAATTTATAACCCAAAGCACATAAAGTACTTCCAAATAAATAATTCTAAATGAAATTAAAAAATTAAACATATTACCGCTGTTGCCAAATACTCATAATTAATTTAATTTTGCGCGTTCCACCAAGTTTCTTTACATAAATATCGCTTGTTTTATCTCGATTTTAGCAAAGATATTAACGCTAGCATTCGTTTCCATACATATGTGTCATGATTTAATATTTATTTATAGAGAGAAGAGAAATTTCTGATGAAAGAATTTAAATATTTTTTAAACTTTAACCATGATAGACGATTCAAAGTGATCTACTTTTTCACGCAAATTTACTTTTATACAGGATGATTCGGAACTCATAGGAAAAATTGAAGGGATGTTACAGTTCACACGAAAATATTAATTTTTTTTGTACAGCAATGAATAAGTGCACGTGACGCGTTTAGGCGCAAACACAAGAATTGTGCAGGAAATGAAATAAATATTTATTTACATCATTATTTTACAATTGCTTATTCAATGATTTTAACAATGAAATGTTCAAATGGTATACTGCCAACATTACTACAAGCTTGGTAGCGTAGCAAGCTTTCAACTGCCGGGTTCCAGCTAAGTAACGCACCTTGACGGGGTGAGAAAGTTTTTAGAGTGGGGGGTGCCAGCTCAGGTGTTGTTTTCATAATATGACCGTGGTTCAAAATTACGAGGCGTTGTCCGAGATCTTTCCTTGAGGGATCGATTCGGGATCATCACCAATAGCTCGTTGTGTTGCTTCAGTGGACGTTAAATAACTACTTACAGAATGTCCTAAAAGTTCCCGTACTCCAACTTTAAAAAATTATTGCCCGTGTTTTTTTTTAAACTATTGAATTTTATCGTCTGCTTATAGTTTTATCGAGTCTTTAATATTTATCGTTTGGTTTTCTTTGCGATCAAGTTGTGCGATAATAAAGTTCCACGCCATTTTGTTCTTCATTGCAAGATGAATTTATCACGCATTCGGAGAATTGCGCTGTTTGTGTTTTATTTTGAATGCAAATCATATGAAAGATGTAAAGAATTTTGGCGACATAAATATCTAAATGATGCAATACCGAGTAATGATACGCTATATCAACTCGTTCGGCGATTGCGTGAGACAGGTTCGATGAAACACAAAACACAGGAGTGGAAGACCGAAAGTCGTTACACCAGACTTTGTGCAAGAAACTCAACGGAGGATATTGCAATCCGTGAGGCGTTTGTCGCAATAAATGGGCATATCACAGAGATCTATACATAAGGATTTAAGAGCTTTGCATTTTCGTGCTCATCGTGTAAAAATGTTACAGGAGCTAAAGCTACCGGACAATGAGAAGCGGCTTTATTATTGCCGGTGGTATTGCGATCGACTCATCTCAAGAAACCTTTGGCCACCTCGTTCCCCTGATCTGAACATCTCTGACGTTTTTCTGTGGGGATATTTAAAGAACAAAGTTAATGAAGATAATCACCAAACCAATAGGTGATCTGAAAATTGCCATGACTCGAAGGATACAAGAAGTCACTCCCAGCATCTTGAAACGCGTTTCTAAAAATATGCGGAAATGACTTCAGCTTTGCCTCCAAGAAAAGGGCGGAAATTTTGAACACTTATTATAAATGTTTGTTCAAATTTTTTCCAACGTTAGGATAAAAGTGCTTTTTACCGTTAGCATAAAAATAATTGTTTTAAAGTTTATTGTTTTTGTATACTAAATTCGCGAATCGTCAGTATGAGAACTTTTAGGACACAACTTATCAACCAGCAAAGGAATGATGTTCAAGCGCGCAAAACCAAACAGTGCACTCTAGCGGCGAAAAAGTCGGCCAATCCATGCATCCAAGTTGATATTAATGTTGGTTGTGGCAAATTTGAGCAGTTACTGTAAGAAAATCATTGCAAATAAGTAATTGTAAAATGATGATGTAAACAAACATTTTTCAATTTACTGTGCAATTCTTGTGCTTGCGTGTAAACGCGTCACTTAGACCCATACATTACTGTCAAAAAAATACTTCTTTTATTCTTTAGAAGTGTTTTAACACCATTTAAATTTGTCAAATGACTTCCGAATCACTTTGTACAGCAGGATTAATGAAGTTAATTTCAATTTCTAACTGCTGCTATTTCTAATGCACATTGATGTATAGTATTACGCGTTAAATTAGAATCACATGGTAGGTAGTTAATTAACGTCGTACTCGTGCAATACAACGGGCTATTGGCAACGGTTCTGGATCAATCAGGATGGTTAAGATCCAAGGACAATGCTTCGTAATTTTTAATCTCGGTCAGATGACGAGGTCACACCCGATCTGGTACCCCACTCTCCCAATTTCCACATTGGACCAACATGAGGACATTTGACGCCATGATAGATTTAACATGCACCAGTCCCCACGATTTCACGACGGTCTTTGCCTCGACCGAGTTTCGAACTCGCAACACTCGGTTGCCTAATTAGTCGCTTTTTGGACACATTAAGAATCAGAATTGAAAGCTCCGGGCTCTTAAAGTAATGGTAATTTTTATTAACGCCGTACTAGAGCAACACAACGGACTATTGACGACGGTCCGGGATCAATCCCTTAAGGGAAAGATCCGAGGACAACGTAATTTTGAACCACGGTCAGATGACGAAGCAACACCTGAACTGGCACCCCACTCTCCAAACTTCCACACCAACTCAACGTGAGGACTTTTGGCCACGACAGATTTAAGGTGCACCAGCCGCCTCTACACCATACGTTTACAAACATCCATACCCGGACCCGGATTCGAACCAGGAAACTTCCGATCTAGAGGCTAACACCTTAACCACCATACCGGTTGGTCGGCCCGGGCTCTTAAGAGTGTCCAAACATGGCGCCCGAATATGTGATCGTGTACGCTTACCTAGGGACGTACAAGCGAGTGAAATTCACAACAATGGAAGAGACAGACTAAATAAAGATGGATAGTTCATCCAGAAAGACATTATTGGGGACGAGAAAATAAAATAAAATCGGGAAAAGGAAGTAAAGAAGGCAGGAAGGAACACTTACGAAACACCTAAATTTATCTTCATCGGCCTTGGCCACCCGGTGTTCCAGCTTGCCCACCAAGTACCTCGTAGAACCTTCTTTCCAGGTCGCCAGACAGACGAGTTCCTCCGCTGAAAGAGATGAAAGAAATGAATTTAGCAAAAAAATGCGATTGTGGATGTCGAGTTATCAACAATTTCAATTTTCGAGAATGAATTTTCTTTTGGATTTGAATACTTTTTAGGAAGAAAACTGGCATCACACTGAGCACTTTATGGGTTGTCTGGGTTTTACACAATTATTTCGTAACTGTCGAATTGTTGAGTTCGGGATATTTCGAAGTAAACAAACAAACGAATCAGAATTGATGGTCGAAGTTTTCAGATTTCAGTTAATCAATCTGTTTACTTCGAACTTTAAGTAAAAGATGAACGAAATTTAGAATAACGACATTTTACTTTACGCTAGAGTTTTTTTTTTCTGTACAAATTTAAAACTAAAGGCGTCAGTGTTTTTGCGGTTGAACGTTGTTTCGCAGGGTTGGTTTCTATAATCTCATCTAATGTTTGACGTAGGTATTTTAATTAACGTCGCATTGGAGAAACACAAAGGACTATCGGCGACGGTCCGGATCGAACCCGACGGGATGCATCCGAAGAAAACACCACGTAATTAATAATATTTGACGCAGAAATACGTATACCATTTTGTTGCAGTTGTGGATGTCTTGGTAAAATTCCGTGCCCGAAAAGAAAATTGCACACCAGAGTTCCTTCAAAAATTAAAAAATAAAAAAAAAACCCGAAAAATACACTATGTAGACAAAAGTACTATTTGGACACTATGTTTTTCAGTAAAAGTGTGTTTATTATTCTATTTAATAAGTAATTTCCCTCCTTTTGCTTGTATTACAGCTGCAACACGTCGAGGCATGTTGTTGTTATTGTTGCACGCCCCCATTGGCCAGCAGTGCTAGACCAGGTCCATGACGTTATACACCCTCACAAAATCCAACACCGTCAATGGATCGTCAGTCAAGTCCTGTTTGGAGAGCCCCAGGCACAAGAGGATGTGGTGAGGCGAAGCCTGCACAGTGGAACAGTTGTTACAAATCTCAAAAATCTTGGATCTTTCGGAAAATTTCATTGATTTAAGGTGACCACTTCGAAAGCGGGCAAGAATAGTTTGTCCTGCCTATTGAAACCTTGAGCCAGGGAGCCTCCAGGTCTTGAACAGTGATACCATGGGTGCTCTGGGGGACATTCCAAGTGGTCTTATTCTTGTGTTTAATTTTTGAGAAGATCTCCAAAAAGGTGAGGGGTGCTGACGGCACAGAGGTCTCACAAGCACCAGCCTTGGCCAAAGCGTCCGCAATCTCATTTCCCTCAAGTTCGACGTGGGAAGGAATCCTCTGCAGATGAATCCGATGCGATATGGAAAGCCGTTTTAACTTGTTGAGTATTGACACTCCAACACTATCTCTCACACCTTGCCAATTGGTCAAGTGCTGTATTGCACTTCTACTATCAGACAGAATCCATATCTCGTTTCCATGGCGAAGAAACACAAGAGATTCAAGGGCTTCATCAATGGCTATCATACTTTCCACAAGTTCTCTGTAAGTCCATGCAGGAATAGCTCGCCATGCCTCTTGCAAAGGTAGTGAGAAGAGATTGTTGTGAAGATGGGCGTCCGTGGCGTTGTACTCGTCGCTCCAGTTTGTCTCACAAGTGCTCGATAAGATTGAGATTGTGGCTCTGAACAAGCGAGTCAAGCAAATTCACCTCATTAAAAGGAAACCAGTTCAGCACCCATTTTGCAGTATAGCATGGAGATCGATCCTGTTGGAAGAAACAACCATCATCGCAGTAGTATTGCCATAGTGTAGGCAAAGCCGAATTATCCAGTACGTCGTGGTACACGTCAGCGTTCATGGTACCAGGTACATAAAGCAATGGGCCGAGTCCTTACCAGAAAAAACACTAAGATGGATCCTCCTCCGAATTTCTGCAGCGTCCAAATACTTTTGTCCACATAGTGTATAATAACTGAGTCAAAGACAGGAAGGTCCGAAGAGTATCCAAATACCGGTCAAGGTCTAATGTAGGTGGCGATACGTGCTTCCAGTATGTATTCCAGATGTGATGTCACATGACGTGTTTCTTAAATACGACTTCAGAATGTGGTTCGCTTACAAAAATCCCGAATTTTTGATCGCTGAATTGGTCAACGCTAAATTGGATTAAGCACGAAACATCGCCAAAACGAAGATAAACTTCATTTCAAGGTAATCCCACTTACCATAATGTCATTTCACGCGTCAACTGGTCCTTTATATGATTGTTATTCGCATCACAAGTGCTCTGTAGCTGAATTGGCACCGTCACTGGTTTCAGCGCCAATGTCGAAAACTTAATTTTCGATTTTATCCCTAATGCCTTAAATGTCCTTTAAAAATTCAACTTAATTTCACACAATAAACCTATCATGCATACGTAACATTTTTTTCATCTCGGTTAAGTCCCCCTTACACTCATATCCAAAGGTCTTAATTCCTTTCCCCAAAGCGATATGTCAGACCAATAGGAGGTAGGAATATTATTCAGCTCCAGAGCACGTTTGAAAGGTAGTAGGTAGTTAATTAACGTCGCACTGGAATAGCACAACGCGCTATTGACGACGGTCTGGGTAATGGTAATTTTTGTTAACGTCGTACTAGAGCAAAACAACGGTATATTGACGACGGTCCGGGATCAGTCCCTCAAGGGAGAGATCCGAGGACAACACCTCGTAATTTTGAACCACGGTCAGATGACGAAGCAACACCTGAGCTGGCACCCCACTCACCAAACTTCCACACCAACCCAACGTGAGACGACGGTCTGGGAAGGATAAGATCCGAGGACAACACCACGTAATTTTGAATCACGGTCATATGACGAGGCAACACCTGAGCTGACACCCCACTCTTCAAACTGCCACACCAACCCAAACGTGAGGACTTTCGGCCATGACAGATATATGGTGCGCCAGCCGCCTCTACACCATACGTTCACAAACATTCTTGGTCGGCTGAAAATGTTTGTTCAGTTATTTGTTGACCTAACAAGGCTTGCGTACTTCAATGCAATATCTAGCAAGTTTTAAACGACATAAATTACCTGTCGTTGTGACTTGTTAAATTTAAACTAACTCATGGCACGGCGAGCCGCAAGCAAAACAAACGAAGACCACGGTCTGTGCATCCCTGATGTAGAAGAAGCACAATTTTCATTTTCCGTCTGGTTTGCTTGTCAGCGCTGAAAACATCTAGCCAACTGCATTATTTAATTTCAACTGCTTTTCAACAATGAAAAACATTTTTTTTTTCCGGGGATCCCTCGGGTTTTCAACCCTGGATGATCAGGCTGGTGTCTACGTCTGACAAAGACGACTTCTCATAAAAGTTTCTGCGTATTTTCGCTTCACAATCATATTAGATCCATCCAGACCGAAGCTAAGCATTTCTCTTCTCTCCAGAGTGCGAGCCTTACTTTAACGGATTAACAGGCACAATACCGAAGTCTCCATAGAGATTAACCGTAAATTGCGCAGAATAATTTCTTCCGGGACAGTCTACTTTAGAATACGGACAGGAATAAATTCGGGAACAATTCAAAACACGAACGAGACAAAAAAGAATCAAAAACAATTTCAATCCTTAATCGCAGAGGATCGAATAAAAGAGAGCAAAGCCAACAGAAAAACGCTGAAAATTTGCAAGTCAGACTGAACGGAGACGTCTGCTACCATAAAACTCAATAAAAGCCCTAGAGCCAGAGGAAGGCTTGAATAAAGGGCGAGAAAAGGCTTTTCACAGCCTCGTTTTAATTATTTTTTCTGCACGCATCTTGCAAATAAAACTTAAACTCGGCACTTCCACGTTAATTTTTTTCAAAGGAGATATTAATCTGGGGATTAATGGAGGATTATTCTCAAGTGCGGACGCATTAGTAGGGGGGGGGGATTTAAACTTTTCCACCCCCTTCAGAGCCTCATTGATCACGAAGTGAAGGGGGAAGAGAGAAAAAAATCGTCTCAAAAAGCCTCATCTAAAGTTCGGCGGTTTATTTAAAAGTTGAGGAGAGAAGAAAAAAAAAAAAGGCGAAATTATCACAGCTCATTTAAATTTTTTCCTCCGGGCTGTGAAAAAATTAAAACGCAGTTATAAATTGATGTATTTTTTACCTTCGAAATATAGAATCGATGGGGAAAATATACTCATTTAGTAGCTGTAATCTCCATAATACTTCACTGAGATAATGGGAGGTGTTAATATTTGCTTTTAATCGAAAGGGATTTAAGGAGGCACGATTTAAAAATGCAGTGTTTGTATATCGAACAAAAAGTGCGTGAATCGGGGGTAGGGTAGATTATACTCGGCTCTTTTTTTTTTTTTTGAAGATTCATTACAGCATATTGTGTGTACACCAATGTGCCCTCATTGGTTCTTATGATAAAAACACTCGACGCGTGCTTGTAATTATTAATCTCTAGAATAATTTTTTTTGAGGATATAAAACGCACTAGAAACTGATCATATTCAAAA
Organism: Metellina segmentata; assembly: GCA_947359465.1. NCBI lineage: Eukaryota > Metazoa > Arthropoda > Arachnida > Araneae > Tetragnathidae > Metellina > Metellina segmentata. The sequence goes on from OX375880.1 coordinate 43,359,236, forward strand.
AATTTCAGATGGGTGTGCTACTTAAAGTGTATTTAGCTGTAATTAAAGTATGGCTTGGATATAGATAATAATATTGCAAAATGTCATGGGGTAATATATTAACGATTAAGTGGAGAGGAAATGAAAAACACAGCATACGGTTGGTCGGTTTTTTTGGCACAATGACCACACTTGCTCATCTTGCGCCAAACACACCAACAGCGTCAAGTAATAAACCTACACAGAAAAAAAAAGGTTTTACTGACCCAAGAGAAAAATGCAGCCAAAATAAGTTAAAGGAATCGAGTCAGGTGGGTCGAGTTTGGTTTTTTGGCGAAAGGGGATAATTGCAAGGCAGGCAACGTCAAGTAAATGAATAGCGCGTGAATCAGGTGTGATGGAAGTTGAAAAATCATGTAAATATTAACTTGTTACTGTCGGGATGTAAAGTAAAAGATGTTTAAAAAGAGATATAAAAACGGGAACACAAAATTAAATCGTATTCGCAAACGGATATGTCAGCGAGCGCGACCTGGAGTTGCGACAGGGCGCTTTATCGGTTTGGCTTTCGACCAGGGATCGGTTGACAAGATTCTTTTCCCGTATGCTCGACCAATTGAACATCAATCCCCATGGGTACATAGGGGGATTGGTAAGCCACTTTTCACCCCATGGTGCACCACAGGGGGTCAAAATATACCTCACATACATACCACACATTCTAGTCGCACATTTATGCCTTAACCCCAGATTCGTAGATTGTTACTGCGGTGCTCAATTCCGTGGTATTTGTTGGTGCTACTTTTCAATTGGCGTAACTTTTTATGTACTTGGCAAGTGTCAAGAGCGCTGCCAACTCCTTAGTTACATCTAATCTCTTGACGTGTTAAGATATCGCCAACCGTTCCTTTCCAGGAACTACTTTTTGTGTACTAACGAGAGTACAGCAATTCTCCGCGTACCTAAGATGGTGCAGTAATCTCTGTATACTTAGGATAGTGCAGCAATTCTCTGTGTACTTAGGATAGTGCAGCAATTGTCTGTGTACTTAGGATAGTGCAGCAATTCTCGGTGTACTTAGGACAGTGCAGCAATTCTCTGTGTACTTAGGATAGTGCAGCAATTGTCTGTGTACTTAGGATTGTACAATAACTCTTTGTATACTCAGAACTGTAGAGTAAATGTTCATGTACTTGGAAAGCGCCAAGAACGTTGCCAACTCCTCAGTCACATCTGATCTCTTGGCGTGATAAGATATCGCCAACCGTTCTTTTCCGGAACTACTTTTTGTGTACTAACGAGAGAGTACAGCAATCCTGTATACCTATCAATTCTCTGTATGGCTCAGAATAGTACAGTAGTTCTCAGTTCGTACCTGGGATAGTGCAATAACTCTTTGTGTTCTCAGAACTGTAGAGCAATTTGAATTAAGGCTAATAAATATAGCTACAGTCCGCCAAAGTTTTGTACTATCGTGTGAGCCCTGACTAGGACCAAAAACCTTTCAATCTAGAAGCCTGCAACCTGACCACTAGACCCGATGACTGCATGACAATCACTCGGTCAATTCTGACCACACTGCATGCACAACAAACAAGCGACTAAATTCACAGCACTGAATCACCAGAACAAGACACCGTGTCCCAAAAATCCACACAGACGTGCTAGCGACCGCAGACACGCAAACACTAAATCCCACCCAAAAAACGGAGAACCTTCCGCTGATCCTATTTTCAGTAAATAAAAAAATATATAAATAAATAAATAAAAAGCAGAGCGTTCAGCGTCGCAACACAGCGAACGTTCTCATAACTCGCAGCCCGAAGAGTAATGGTCTCTGGTCCCGTTTTATGTCATCTCCGAAAACATTTATGCACCGCGTGAATTATTTAAGGCCTGTCTCTTGCTTCCGTACACTGAATCCGTCTCGACACGTGTTTGATGTGCAACGAGGAAGAAATAATTTAGAAATGGAGGCCGTTGTCAAATTTAATATATATATATATATATACACACACACACAGGGTGTTTCAGTGAACCGTTTCAGAACTTCTAAAAGGGGTAGGGTACATCCTGACGAACCAAAATCATATACCAATGGGCAGTCAGAAATGCTTTCCTGACGCGGTAGATGGCGTTGTGCGAAAATCCCGAGCTTTCGTGTAGGGAATCTTCATTTCGCACAAGAACGCCAAGTTAGTAGGATGGATGATTACACGATCGCAGAGTTAGCCGATATGCATTTGGCGTACGGGGCTGCAAATTGTAGTGGGCCAGCCGCACAGCGTTTGTACGCGGAACGATATCCGACGAGGCGTATCCCCAGTCATAATTTCTTTGCAAGACTGCACCAGAGGTTAGATGAGACAGGTTCATTAGAAAGAGCTGACAGGGACAGGGTAAGAACAGCACGGACTGCAGACGTCGAACAGAATGTGCTGCAGCATGTACAGGGGAATCCAAGAACGAGTACACGAAGTGTAGCAAACGCAGTCGGGGTTTCCCATTGCAGCGTCTGGAGGATTCTCCGAGAAGAAGACATGCATCCGTGCAGCGTGTCCAGACACAGCAACCGGAGGATTATGCACCTCGTATTGCTTTCGCACAGTGGTACCTTGGAAAATGTGCTACAAATCCCCTTTTTCCTGCTGAAGTGTTGTTTTCCGATGAGGCATCCTTCACAAGGGAAAGAATTTTCAACACGCATAACGACCATATCTAGGCGGTCGAGAACCCGCATGCAATACGACGTCGTGTAGCACAGATTCGATTTTCGGTCAATGTATGGGCCGGTATTATGGGAGATCACCTCATCGGACCTTACCTGTTACCAATATTTGAAATAATAAAATCACGTTATGTGCAATTGGAAATTATTGAAAACGTACCTGTGCAGTTTGAATAGATATAAAATAAACACCCTTCTTTCAAAAGTGCTAACTTTAAGCCAAAAACTAAACTCCGCGCCAATTAATCCCATAAGTGAATAGAAAACGGCAGAACTAACAAATTCCTCGTCGTATAATCCTCCGCAACGCTTCCATCCAATGGGCGACGGATCTGCTTACACCAGACATCGGACGTCATTCCGCATATGACGTCACGTCAGTCTTTTTTTTACTCCTCTTCTGAATGGCAACACCAGATGCAGTATCTCCACGCTTGATTTGTTAAGTTAGTAACATCACGTTAAATTAGACGGAGAGAAAAAAAAAGGGGGGTTTTATCATTTTAAAAAGTTACTTCCAACGTTGGATTTGACATCCTCGAAAGCGAGAGAACTTAATAATATAAAAGCTGTCGACGTAGGAGCTCTAAGTCACGTATTTCAAATTCACAAAAACGTGAATAGTCTTCCCTACCCTCCTCTTTAGAGTTGATTTTATTAACTCTTCCGTGCATTCATTTCGCTTTTTTCTCCAAGAAAAAAAAATGCGGAAACTCGAAGAGAAAATGACGTGTTTGCTCGTACCCAGTTTTGAGAGTTGTTAGAAAAACAGCCAATTTATATTTCGTTCCAAAGAAGAACACAATACAAAAAAAAAATGAAAGATCGAAAATAAGAAGGGAAGAAAGGTGCAAGGGAAATCCTGTTCAGCGCAATTTATTTTAAGCTATTGTTCTGAGAACTTTTGAAGTTTATCCAAACTACTAGTAAATTTTTGACACGAAAGATTTGAAAATGCATTCGAAAATTCCAATGTATTCGTTTTTTTTTTCATCGGTTCTAAAGCTGTTTTGTATTTGTTAGGGGACACGTAAACTTTTTTCAGTCTTCTAACACACTGAATACTAAAATCTGAATGAACCCTAATAGAACAACGCGATATTGCCAAGGGAATTGTAACACAGAAAAAGCGAAGATGCGCGATTGAGTTCACATTGTTAGGTATCGTAGGAGGATTTTGGGGAGGGTTTCTCTGTACAGCTTAAATACAGAGGGCGCTTGTGTTTTCGTAACCTCTTTTGTAACCTATGGCGTATCTTGTCATATTACTCGAATGGAATTTTGGTTATTTTACTTATAGTAAAAACTGATTCCAAATATCTCCAAATTCATAATCAACCTTTTGACAATGGTTATAGATGTAACAAGAGCGATTCTTATTTTCAACTAATTTAGGTAACAAGATTATTAAGTAACTGATTTACAAGTAACTTTATTATTGACTAATTTAGGTAACAAGAGCGACTTTCAAGGTACAACTGCTGTAACGGCCGTTATCTCATGGCTCCCACAAATTGTCCGCAAAAAATTCAAGAAATATTAATAACTTTTCAAAATTAAAGAAAAAATTTCGACCTGAAGTTTTTTTATAACGACTTAAAACAAAGTATATGCAAAAATTATCAATCAAAAAGAAAAATGTGAAAAAAAAAAATCGACAGTTTTACTCCATTTCCTTCAACCATGACTTCAAATGTGGTTAGTCTGGAAAGGGTAATTTATAATTAACGTATTAGTTCGGAAAAATAAATTCAAAGACTTTCAAGGAACCGCGGTAGCCCTGCTAAATTATTTCTTGGTGGGATCATGGTACAACTGATGTACCGGCCGTAGTCTCAAGGTTAAACATCAAACAGAAGTAAAAGGTAATAATGGTAATTTTTAATTTAAGTCGTACTAGAGGAACACAACGCAGAAGTAAAAGACTCTCGCCAAAATAAATATTTCATGAAAATCTAGAAATCGCAGATTCCGATGTTTTTCTGTCATGGTTGGCACGCCAAAACTTCGCAATTGTTTTCCATTGAAAAATTTTCTAAGAAAAATCCGATAAAACACCCATGTTTTTCTTGATCCGCTATTAGTCACAAAGAAAGGACAAAATTTTCGGTGACCTTTGTTCAATTTGAAAAAAAATTTTGAATTTGAGTTTCGACATCAAACCTATCCGATCACTGATACGCTACCAATAAGGCAAACGCTGCTCAATTTAATTTGTATGGCTCAAGAAATAATATATCTATGTTCCTTTTACGGAAGTCTTATTTTGATAATATATTGTAGGGAAAAACAGCAAAATTTAGTCATTCTTCTTCGTTGAGATGCTAGATTTTGTTCTATCGCATATAATGCAGCGTAGCTTTGATATATTGTATTAAACAAAACAAAATATTTGGATTCTATTGTTCTCAAGACACTTAAGCTTTACTTGCATAAGGAAATAAAAGTTCGTACAGTCGCAGCTAAAACTGAAGCAATTTGAAAACAGATCACATAAAAGGGGAGTTAAATACCTTTAATTTAATCTTCCTTAATTCCAACTTATCCATTCGAAACACACGAGATGCATTTAAATAAATCAATTTTCAGTTCCGAAATCGTCCGAAATGAGAGAATAAAAAGCAAAAACGGAGATGGGTATAAGAATTCCAAGAGTAAAATCAGTTTCGATATCCAATACTGTTAAAATACGAATTAAAATACCGCTCGCAAGGAGGAAACAGGTCAAAGATAGGTAAAAATTAATTTAATTTACTAAGCGTTACTAATTTACTTTTTCAAAAATTGGGAAAATTTCAATTTTTTTTCTGATTCACTTTTATAAAAAAGTTTTTTGGAACATTAAAATGATGTTTTTATTCTCTCGTTTATATTATTTAACATTTTTTCTCGTGAGTATAAATTAACGCGATAAAAACAAGTCTGGATTTGATACATGAGCCTTTTAAAGCCAAAGTGGTGCAAGTCCACTTTCTGAACAATCTGAGTGCTGGTAACAAATTCTGAATATGGAAAACTATTTATGAAAAGATGGTGTTGCTCCTAGTTCCCCTAACAATCACACATATGGTAGCACAAAATTGTGCAGTCAGTGAAGCTATTTTTTATCTGCTGACAGCCAAAGTGGTGTACCTGTAAGTTACACCACAATTCCAGTGACTGTTTGGATTTTGGTAAATTTTCTTGCTGCAGATTGTTTATTGCATATCTCGTTGCTTGTTCTGAGTTATTTAGATTTTTTTTAATGAGTGAAACTACGACCTTAGAAAGTGAGAGGGACAGATCTGGCGATGAATACGTTCCTTCAGAAGAGTTGAGGTTTGGTATTGCTTTTGTTGTTGCTATTGCTGTGTTTTTTAATGCTGTTTTCAAGCCTCGTTTATGCTGTTTTCAAGCCTCGTTTATGCTGTTTTCAAGCCTCGTTTATGCTGTTTTCAAGCCTCGTTTATGCTGTTTTCAAGCCTCGTTTATGCTGTTTTCAAGCCTCGTTTATGCTGTTTTCAAGCCTCGTTTATGCTGTTTTCAAGACTCGTTTATGTTGTTTTCAAACCTCGTTTATGCTGTTTTCAAGCCTCGTTTATACTGTTTTCAAGCCTTGTCTCGCGAGCCACGTGGGGCTCTTTTGAAAACAAAATGTGCCTCTTTAACCTCATCGAAAAAATTTTCAGAGCAGTTCCTGGCGTATGCATTTTATAACTCAAAATGTCTGGTTTTCCTCACACAAAATAATTTTTTTTCCTTTTCACATTTGGTCATCTTTTACGTTACGTGAATTTTGTTTACCATAAACCCAATCGTAGGGTCCGTATCCCATGTTGGAATTAGGTTAAGTGTCCAAAAGTAATGATTTTATTTGATTTCTTGTTACAAAGTTATCAGTAAACTAAAGCTGACCAATATCCAAAAGTAATTATTTTATTCCATTTCTTGTAACAAAAAATGTTTCAAAAACATAAAAATGACAAAGGTGTTCAAAAAGATATGCCAGACCTTTCAACCTATATTCTCCCTGTCATGCATGCTATCTAAACCTTTACACTTCTCTGACTCCGCTTATGACAACGGACCACTGAGTACTGATGACACTAGGGATGTTGAGTAGCAGAAGGTTTTGTGGGAGACTTCAAACTAAATAACATTGATTTATATTATTTTTTGACATAATATTCCTTTTCAAAACAAAATAACATTCTTGTTGTTAATGGCACAAGGTTTTGTCTTGAACCAAAACCTCAATTTATGTAAAGCCAAAGTGGTGTAAATTACTTAAGTGCCTTATAATTTACTTATAAACTGGAAATGAAGGCAAAAACAATATACATGAACTAAGACAATCCCTGTTGAACGCATGGGGTACGTAAATTTTTGTTTGGTAGTATCCTGGAATTTTCAAGAACAATTCTACTAAAAGTCTCTATACCTCGAAACAGTGTGTAATGGACTTACACCACTTTAGCTTTAAAAGGCTTATATATGAAGTTTCTAGTTACATATTGAAGGGTTTTATAAGATCCAGTTGTGGAAAAAAGTGACCGTTAGTAACAAAATGATAATAAATAGGTTTTAGTCAGAATCTATCACCAATTCCGTCAGATATTTTTTAGGAAATTTTTTTACATCTCAAAGTGTTTAAATATAAGAGGATTCAAAAAGGTTGACAGGTTGGTGCATGAATTAACGTCACACTAGAGCAACACGACGGGGTACTAGTGACGATTCGGGATCAATCCCGAATGGAAAGATCTGAGAACAATACCTCGCAATTTTGTACCTAGGTTAAATAACAAGGACAACATTTGAGCTGGCTTTCCACTCTCCAAACTCACGCAGCATACAAATAAATCTAATTTGGTTAGGCAGTCGATTTACGTTGCTCTGCAGCAACGCTAAAGGCTATGGTAGGGGGTTCGGGATCAATACCAAAGCGAAATAACCAAAGACAACACTTCGTAATTTTGTACCACGGTCTGATGACGAGGACAACACCTCACTCTCCGAACTTCCAACACCACGCCAATGTGACTACAGCAGAAATATATTTTTTTGAAAAATCCCATGTCATTATTTTATCGTAAAATAAAAATTTCAAAAGAATCCTCGACTGGATGTTTTATTATTAAAAACACATATTTTTTTTTTAATCCATTTACTGGAATTATTACCCAGTACATAAAATAAAAAATATCGACATTTTAGCCTTTCAAATGCTTTTTCTTTGAGATATTAATGACATGCAAGCAAAAAAATATAATGCATTCTAAGAGCCCCTTAACGTTTTGACAGATTCTAAAACTAGGTATAAATACATCGTTCGAAATTCATCGCTTTTTAAAGAAGCTCTAAACTGATGAACTGCTTACTTAAACGGTTCTTAAGGTCGCCTGTACTTATTGATGATAGCATCTTTTTTTAATTCCCTTTCCCCCAAGCTATGAGTGAGCGACGGAAAAAAATAAAACTTCGTCCATCTAATAGAAAAAACGTCGAGATGACAGCCAAGTGACAAATGACCCGACAAATGTTGCCAGAGCGAAACTAACTACACGCTCTAGCACTCCGCCATTTTTAAAACGAGGGAATCTCGGAAAGCGCTGGAAGTGTTGCCAGTTAACGTACGCAAGAGTGTCTTTTTTCATCGTTTGCTTTCGATGTGTTTTCGCTATCAGTCGATAATGGAAATGAAGGGAGAAGGCGAAGGAACAACTAAACTTTGAAAGTAGGTTACGCGGATTTATGATAGTTGGAGTGGCAACATCAATATTTCTCTTTCGCTGTTCTGGGTTTTAAAAAATAATTCTGTCTTATCGAAATGATTTATTGCGCAATTAAAATCATTTATATGAATGATTTTTTTAAATGACAGGGATAACTGTTCGAAAAGGGGAACCGAAAACAAAACATTCCATTCGAGAGGGAACGTAAAATTCAATTCTCTGAAAGAAAAAAGAATGAAATAAAAAAATACTGTTAGAAGTAACACGACAGAAATTAAAATGATTCAATTCAGTAGAAATTTGTTTTTGTATTAAGGTAGGTAGTTGAATTAACGTCGCACTGCAGCAACACAACGCATTTCTTAAGATGAAAAACTAAAAAAGAATGCTCTAATAATGAAAGGTTTAAATAACTGACTATTTCAATTTCGCGAAGTACAATTGTACAACTGAAAAATGGACTAGCATTTTTCTGTTTCTTCTTTTCCCATAGCTCACACCTCAAATCTTCGATTCATTATCTAATTAAGGCCCGGTGCATACATCCGGTTTTTCAACGTGAGCCGCCGCTGAGGCACCGAAGCCCAACTATGCACACATAACCGAGATATGACGCGAGAACCCATTTCGCGCCATTTGCGATAAATATTCTATCGAAGAAAACGTGTTTATTTATATTCCAGGACAACACCACGTAATTTTGAACCACGGTCGGATGAAGAGTCTACAACGGATCTCTCGTCCTCCCCTAAACCAAATATACCGAAACAGTTTTTCTATTTTGTTAGTTTTCAATAAATCCTATTCACAATCGAGCCATTCCATTTTATTTGGAGGGGCGCCAATTAGGAGATCGGGATCTACTCAACACCCAAACATACACGTCCACAACACACGCCACGAGCACACGTGGACTCGGGAGGCACAAGGGGAATGAAACGCGGGAGGTACGAGTGAGTAACAAAGAAAGAAGCCAAACAGCGGTTCTATTTTTAAAAAAGTATTCCAATGTCATCCTGGACGTCACAGTCGGGAATCTTATTCCTAGCCACGAGAACTAACAGTTCCTCTCCTCCGACGCCTAGGCCTCTGGAGACGGTGCAAAAAGTAAATAGGAAGTACTCGGCTCTGAAGGGAAGAGAATGATTCGATTTCGAACGGTACAGTTCTAGAAGGTTTAAAGGGTACTCAATAGAAATAAATGAAAATACAGGGTGTCCGTAAAAGAATGTCCCAGTTTCAATGGTATATTTTAATTTAGACTATTTACAACACATCATACATCAAATTGAAGATAAACTCACCTAGTTGTCTTACAAATGTTCAATATGTGCACCTTTAGTTAAACGGCACACATCCAACTAGCAGTACAATTCTTATCGTAACAGTAGTCGGCTCTGAAGGGAAGAGAATGATTCGATTTCGAACGGTACGGTTCCAGAAGGTTTAAAGGGTATTGAATAGAAATAAATGAAAATACAGGGTGTCCATAAAATAATGTCCCAGTTTCATTGGTATATTATAACATTTTAATTTAGACTATTTACAACAAATCATACATCAAATTGAAGATAAATCAACCTAGTTTTCTTACACATGTTCAATATGTGCACCTTTAATTATACGGCACACATCCGACCTTAAGTCCAATTCTTACCGCAACAAGGGTGGCTTATCTCGATATACTGAAAGAATGGCTTTCCCCAATTAGTACAGGGTGAACCTGTAAACTTTATTTGGCAACAGGATGGAGCCCTTCCCCATCTCTTTCTACGAGAGTGGAAAAAGGTACAATTTTTTTGTAATTCAAGGTCAAAATGAACAAACGTTGAATTACAAAAGTTTGTATTGCAACATTGTAGCTGGTAGTTGAATTGACACGTCACACTGGAAAAAACATAACGGGCTATTGACGACGGTCCGGGATCAATCCCGACGGGAAATATTTGAGGACACCATGTCATTTTGAACCACTGTCAGATGCGAAGTCCAACACCTGAGCTGGGCATCCCACTCCTCAAGCCTCTGGTCGCTAATTCACAACTTTACCAACAGGGTTAACACGGTCGGAACTGCCTTCAGACCTATGGATGAAATGATTGGGAAACACTAAGCTGAACTAGAGAGCACGTACACATCTTTGCAGATCTATAAACGCCCAGACATACCAAACTGGGTCAAAAAATAAGTGCCCTACAATCTCCTTCCGACTAATTTAGGAAATACCAAGTGACACGTTCTAAAATGGCGATTCTAATTCCATCAAACTTTGTAGATTTTCCACAAACTACAAAAAAAAAAAAAAAAAAAAAAGCCTTGAAACCAATGGATAAAATGATTGGAAAACGCTAAGCTGAACAACTAGTGTATATACATATGTTTTCAGATCTATAAGAACCCAGATATACCGGTTCAAAAAAATTAGTACCCTACAATCTCCTTCTCACTAATTTAGGAAATACCTCGTCACACGTTCTAAAATGGCGATTTTAATTCCATCAAACTTTGTAGATTTTCCACAAACTATATAAAAAAAAGCCTTGAAACCAATGGATAAAATGATTGAAAAACGATAAGCTGAACTAGAGAGTATATACACATGTTTTCAGATCTATAAGAACCCAGACATACCGGTTCAAAAAAATTAGTACCCTACAATCTCTTTCTGATTAATTTAGGAAATACCTCGTCACACGTTCTAAAATGGCGATTTTAATTCCATCAAACTTTGCAGACTTTCCACAAACTAAAAAAAAAGCCTTGAAACCAACGGATAAAATGATTGGAAAACGCTAAGCTGAACTAGAGAGTATACACACGTGTTTTCAGATCTATAAGAACCCAGACATACCGGTTCAAAAAAATTAGTACCCTACAATCTCCTTCTGACTAATTTAGGAAATACCTCGTCACACGTTCTAAAATGGCGATTTTAATTCCACTAAACTTTGCAAACTTTCCACAAACTAAAAAAAAAAAAGCCTTGAAACCAATGGATAAAATGATTGGAAAACGTTAAGCTGAACTAGAGAGTATATACACATGTTTTCAGATCTATAAGAACCCAGGCATACCGGTTCAAAAAAATTAGTACCCTACAATCTCCTTCTAATTTAGGAAATACCTCGTCACACGTTCTAAAATGGCGATTTTAATTCCCCTAAACTTTGCAGACTTTCCACAAACTAAAAAAAAAAAGCCTTGAAACCAATGGATAAAATGATTGGAAAACGATAAGCTGAACTAGAGAGTATATACACATGTTTTCAGATCTATAAGAACCCAGACATACCGGTTCAAAAAAATTAGTACCCTACAATCTCCTTCTGACTAATTTAGGAAATACCTCGTCACACGTTCTAAAATGGCGATTTTTTAATTCCACTAAACTTTGCAGACTTTCCACAAACTAAAAAAAAAAAAAAAAAAAGCCTTGAAACCAATGGATGAAATGATTGGAAAACGATAAGCTGAACTAGAGAGTATATACACATGTTTTCAGATCTATAAGAACCCAGACATACCGGTTCAAAAAAATTAGTACCCTACAATCTCCTTAAGACTAATTTAGGAAATACCTCGTCACACGTTCTAAAATGGCGATTTTAATTCCACTAAACTTTGCAGACTTTCCACAAACTAAAAAAAAAAAGCCTTGAAACCAATGGATAAAATGATTGGAAAACGCTAAGCTGAACTAGAGAGTATATACACATGTTTTCAGATCTATAAGAACCCAGACATACCGGTTCAAAAAAAATTAGTACCCTACAATCTCCTTCTGACTAATTTAGGAAATACCTCGTCACACGTTCTAAAATGGCGATTTTAATTCCACTAAACTTTGCAGACTTTCCACAAACTAAAAAAAAAAAAAAAAGCCTTGAAACCAATGGATAAAATGATTGGAAAACGATAAGCTGAACTAGAGAGTATACACATGTTTTCAGATCTATAAGAACCCAGACATACCGGTTCAAAAAAATTAGTACCCTACAATCTCCTTCTGACTAATTTAGGAAATACCTCGTCACACGTTCTAAAATGGCGATTTTAATTCCACTAAACTTTGCAGACTTTCCACAAACTAAAAAAAAAAAAAAAAAAAAAGCCTTGAAACCAATGGATAAAATGATTGGAAAACGATAAGCTGAACTAGAGAGTATATACACATGTTTTCAGATCTATAAGAACCCAGACATACCGGTTCAAAAAAATTAGTACCCTACAATCTCATTCTGACTAATTTAGGAAATACCTCGTCACACGTTCTAAAATGGCGATTTTAATTCCACTAAACTTTGCAGACTTTCCACAAACTAAAAAAAAAAAAAAAGCCTTGAAACCAATGGATAAAATGATTGGAAAACGATAAGCTGAACTAGAGAGTATACACATGTTTTCAGATCTATAAGAACCCAGACATACCGGTTCAAAAAAATTAGTACCCTACAATCTCCTTCTGACTAATTTAGGAAATACCTCGTCACACGTTCTAAAATGGCGATTTTAATTCCACTAAACTTTGCAGACTTTCCACAAACTAAAAAAAAAAAAAAAAAAAAAGCCTTGAAACCAATGGATAAAATGATTGGAAAACGATAAGCTGAACTAGAGAGTATATACACATGTTTTCAGATCTATAAGAACCCAGACATACCGGTTCAAAAAAATTAGTACCCTACAATCTCCTTCCAACTAATTTAGGAAATACCTCGTCACACGTTCTAAAGTGGCGATTTTAATTCCACCAAACTTTGCAGACTTTTCACAAACTAAAAAAAAAAAAAAAAGCCTTGAAACCAATGGATAAAATGATTGGAAAACGCTAAGCTGAACTAGAGAGTATATACACATGTTTTCAGATCTATAAGAACCCAGACATACCGGTTCAAAAAAATTAGTTCCCTACAATATCCTTCTGACTAATTTAGGAAATACCTCGTCACACGTTCTAAAATGGCGATTTTAATTCCACCAAACTTTGCAGACTTTCCACAAACTAAAAAAAAAAGCCTTTGTTGCAGAGGAAATAACCCGAGGTTTTCAGCAAATAAATCTTACAGGAAGGGACAAAAAGTGGCAATTTAAATCGGGCGAGATTTTGCCCTGCGCTGAAAACGCTGTGGGGAAAAAAGAGAGGGGAAAAAAGGAAAACGAAAAGTTCGTTGGGAAAAAAAGGAACTTCACAGAAAGCATAAACAAAAGTTAGGAAAAAAGCCCTGATCTCTTGGATTTTGTTGGAAGAAAGGACTTTAAAAAGACCAGAAAATTTCTTTCGGGAAAAAAAGCGTTATCGCCGTTGCCACCTTAACCTGACAAATAAACCGCTAAATGTAATATTCCTCAAAGAAAGCTTTTCTTCTTAGCAGGGGTGGCATAAATTAGAAAAGAAATAGAAATTGAGCTTCTTAGAGACCTTCCTTCACCAGGGTTTTTTTAGCATCCATTTTTTTCGGCATTATGTCTCTTTATTACGGAGCAATGGGCCTTAAGTTGAGAGATACGAAGCATATAATTATATGGGGATAAAATGGATAACAAGAAAAAGTGTGAAGAGGGAGATAAAAAATTCATAAGTTCCGTTGTTTGCGATATACCTATGAAATTAAATGTGAAAGAAAAATATTGAGATCATTGTTTCATACAGGGTGTTATTTGAAATAATAATTTGGTAATTTTTAGTTAATGTCGTACTAGAGAAACACAACTGGCTAGTGACGACGGTCTGGGATTAATCCCTTGAAGGAAAGATCCGAGGACAACATAGCGTAACTCTGAACCACGGTCAGATGACAAGGCAGCACCTGAGCTGGCAGCCTACTCTCTAAACGTCCACACCAACCCAAGGTGAGGACTTTCGACCACGACAGATTTAAGGTGTACTAGCTACCCAACATATACGTACACATATACATGCACTGACCCGGATTCGAACCAGAAAAAGAAGGGTTGGCGAGGGTAGAACAGAAGGGAGGACAGATCACTCTTGTCACTTGGGTTGTGTTTTGTACTGAGTGTTCTACAGGTGCGCAGACGATATCTACAAGGGCGCATTCTGGAACACGTACAAAAGCTACGCATACAGCGCATGCGCAGGCTTCTTCACGAACGCGTTGCCAGATTCGATTAACATAATATATAACAGGTTGGTACCCCAGATGGGTTGGTTTGGGTTTTAAGGCTAAAGGGCTATATATTTGGACAAGCAGCGCGAAACACAAGACACCAACGAGGTAGGAAAAAAAGCAAAGAGAAGGGCAGGACAGGGTAAAAGTGATCACTCGGGAACCTCAGGGTTGTGATGCCCATATGCCCCTGAGGGTTTAATATTTAAAGAAACGATGTATCCAATAAGGGGAGGTTCTATGCTAAGTGGTATCGAACATCAGAAAATGTAAATTTTTAGTACAGAGTGTTTTAAAAATATCTCTACAAGTTCTAAGGGGTGGTTCAGAAAACCAAATCAATCCGTATTCACACAGGAATAAGTACGCAAGCGCTGTAACGTCTATGGAAATGGCTTGGAGTCAGAGATCAGCACTTAAAACAATGTCCGCCTATTTTCACTTTCTTGACCTATAGATGATTGACTGGTTTTGGAGTTTTATGACGCAAAGGCCCTATTTGGCCAGACACAACACATACAATATCAAGTAACAGACACACACAAAATGAAAGTTTAACTGACACAGAAGAGACAAATGCACCCAGGGAGGAATGCAACCTGACAGGAATTGAACCTGCGCCGCCTAAATCTCGAAGGTTGTTAGAGCAATAAACATACCCTCAGAGCCACGATGGCCCCTCTCGACCAATAGAATCTTTCCACATGATTATATTCTAAGGAAAGGACCAATAGAATCATTAGAGATCGAAAGAATCGTTGAATTTTTTAGGAAGATGTCATTTAGTTATCAACTTGAAGGTTGTTAGAGAAATGAACATACTCACTGAGCTCACGACGGCCCCTCTCGACCAATAGAATATTTTCCAAGGATTCTAGTCCATGGAAAGGACCAATATAATCTTTCCAAAGGATTCTATTTCAAGTTAAGGACCAATATAATCTTTAGAAACGATTCTACTCCAAGGAAAGCATAAATAGAATTTTTCAATTAATTGTATTCCAAAGAAAGGACCAATAGAATCTTACCAAACGATTCTATTCTACGGAAAGCATCAATATAATCTTTCCAAATGAGTCTATTCAAAGGAAAGGACCAATAGAATCTTAAGAAATGATTCTACTCCAAGGAAAGCATAAATAGAATATTCTCAAAGTATTCTTTTCCAAGTGAAGGAAAAATAGAATCTTTACAAACGATTCTAAGGAAAGCATAAATAGAATTTTTCCAAACGATTCTATTCCAAGAAAAGGACAAATAGAATCTTTACAAAGCTAGAAAAAAAATCATCGAATTTTTTTTAGGAACACGTATTTAGCCATCAAGTGGTGCAGTAGTGATGTAAAAGCAATACTACACCACTCGGAAATCTCGCGAAAATCGTATGGTAAATAAGAGTTTGCACACTCAAATTTGGTCAAAGAAAATAACCCACAAGTCACTAAACACACCCTACCCCAACTCAACGTTACAAAATTCTCCTTCACACAACAGTCCATCAAAAAATCCAAGCCTCGGCGTTACAAGAGAAGCATCCGCCATCTTTCCCCTTTGTTGACGATCAGTCATCTGCCGAGATCAAACCCCGGGAGCCCGTCCTCTATCCACCGGCGTGCCTATACACGTCACGCATCATTATGCTCATCCGTGGAAGTGAATTGAATGTGAAAGAAGCTCTCCCCTAATTTGTAACTCCCGTGTCCGTTCCGAAATTTTTATTGCGGATTCGGGGGTGGCATCGGCTCCCGCATTCATTCCGTGCGGTAATGAAAATTGGGCTTGAGGGTTTTCAAACTCTGGGGAGGGTTTGGAAGGAGAAATATCGCTTGGGTGTTTGGAGGAAGGTTTTTTTTCCTTCGGTTTTAGTAAAAAGATATTGAATTTCCAGATGTTCTTTCTTGACAAAGTGCTTTGATGTCTTTCGTTAAATTTTTATGTCACGAGATTGCTATTTAATGCAAAAGGAAAAACATTATTGTTATTATTTTTAAAGGTGTTGTGCTTCATTTAGGTGGTTGAATTAACGTCTCGCTGGAGGAACACAACGGACTATCGGCGACGGTCCTGGATCAATTTCAAAGGGAAAGATTTGAGGGCAACCCTACGTAGGGGAAAGGGGCCAATTATGAAATACTTGCCTAATATTAGATACTCCTCTATCTTTACCGTACGATGTCGTGATCTATTAAAGGGTCATTCACTATTCGCTAGGGACACTTTCGAGTTGTTGTTTCTCTCTGCAAGTCACCCATACTTCAGAAACAATTTATAGTGGCACATCGCTTTCAATCTTTACACTGCGGCGTTTAGATTTTTTCAACCGTCTCACAGAACTGCTTTTCTCCCGATTCTCCGAGCCCCCATACCTAACTTGAGAGATAGGGCCGTGAGTGGCATTTACGACTGACGCTTTCCTTTCATAGTATCGTTTGGCGTGAGAAGATATATCACCTGACGACTTTATGCTATCCCCAAAGCGTTCACACCTCACGGTCGGCAGGGTAGGGGGGCCAACGAACAAAATAAAGGATCCTCTACAAGGTCAGTCGCTGACAGCTCGTAAATGGCGATGGATGCGATGGTCAATTAAAAGGGGGATAACACCTACCGCTACCATGCCACTGGTGGAAGCGATATTTTAGTTGTAACAAAAATCTCTACCGCATCGTAAAGGTTAAGAGTATGAAAGACTTCTTTGTAACTGGTCTTTAGACGTATAATATAAGGCAAGTTGTTAAGTTAATTGAAAAGTTTTTACATTAATAAGTCTTTACTAAATAGATTTTTTTTTGTCATGCCTGTATTTCTTTATCATTGTGAATGCACAGTATCGTATTAAAAAATCTTGGTGTCTCATATTGGGCAACTTATCCCCAAAACAGCCAATTCGAAAAATTTTATAAAATCTTTATTTTTTTACCTATACTTGCCATTTTGCCAAAAAATCCATCAACATTTCGAAACAGCTTTAATAACTGTTGAAAATCAAAGAGATGTTTGTAAAAAATTTTCACTAGACATTCACCAACGCAATTTTGAAAAAGTATCTCCTATTAGATCACTTTCCACTAATTTTGAGTCACGGTCAGACGACAAGGTCACACATGAGCCGGTACCCCAGTCTTCAAACTACCACACCACATAAACGCGAGGGCATTTGAGGCCACGACAGATTTAACGTGCAAAAGCCCCCGCGCCTCATGAGAAACTTCTCGTCCAAGCTGTCAACACAACTATTTACTGTGGTGTGGTCGCACCAAAACGGTAGCGGGAAATCATGGCGAATAGTACACAAGGAGAAGACAACCGACAGCTAAGATATTTACGTTCTTATTATTCCAAGAACATTAAGAATATATACAGAACACCGATGCATTTTTTTTCCAAGGGCGGGCACATATTAACTTGGCCATTGGCCAAGTGAATCCTTGGCCACTACAAGGCCGGAAGTGATGGCCGCTTGTGAAATAGCACCCAGTGGGAGGACCATCATTGCCCCTTACAAAGGACAGCACATTTTACATCCGTGCCCAGACCCCGGATTCGACCCATAAACCTTCCGATCCAGAGGACAACACCAACCACTAAACCAGTTGGTTGGCGTACACCAATACATAAATGGGTGTGTCTCACAGTCCAGCGCGGGGAACCATACTTATCCGTTGCTTCTGTCTCTCTCTAACCGTCGTCTCCAACGTCTCTGCCGCAGTCTAAAAAAAATTAATAATAACCCAACGGTAACAGTCAAAAACAATCAGAGAACATCTGGACGAACACCACCTGTTCGTTTCAAGTCCTAGTAAAGCGCGTGGCGGAATAACACAGCAGATGGCTCCAAAAACAAAAAATCAGAATAAATTCGGCATTCCGATGACACAATGAAGTGGTCACCTGCCCTGCAAGTGACCATTTCTAAATGTCTAGCACAACGGAGTGTCTCACTATGTCACATGATATTAGGACAGAACGTTACCTTTGAACTCCCAAATCCAAGGAAATAGATTGAGATTTCCTTTGGTGCTCCCAAAACGAAAATTCATTTTGGACAAACGAAACAGGCAATATATAACGAGTGATATTTCTGTATGGGCTTTAATTTAAATCTCAAACCTGAAGAGCTGGCGAATACTTAATCATTAACGAGTAAATGAAAAGGTTAAAAAGTAATTAGAAGCTAACAATTAATCAATGTAATCCTTATTTTCTGCAGTACCTTTTTCTGTTAAAAGGAAATAACCATTCTGAGGTGTATATTTCCCTTTCCCCTCACTATTTCAGCTAAAAAGGGAAATTTTTATTCTTTTGAATTCACTTAGATTAACGTTATTCGGGTCGTTTTAATTAACCAAAAGAGAACGATCCTCGTAGCTAATTTATTTCCTTGATAAGAAAATTACTCGCTTTTCCTACTTTAATGCTCGGCATAAAACAGCGGATACGCTGATTTTTCTACATCGTTATTTGCTGGATGAAAAATGTCTTCAGTTACAGTTTTTGTTTGAATTATCTGTACATTTGACATTGGAGCCAGTTTGAGTTTCCGTTATTTATTCTTCACTCAAAAAATTGAAAATAATTGTGAACGGTTTTACATGAGGGACTTTTCTGTGAAGGTACATGGTACTTGTATTTTAGTGGTAGAACGTGCTTCCAAATACGTATTCCATGTCAGGCTTTTTTTGTTGTAAAACTAAATGTGGATGGCACAAATGTGTTAGTATTAGAAAGTGCTTCTTGTACGTACTTCGAAAGTGAGGTTTTATTTATGAAACTAAATGTAGTTGGCGCTGGTGTCTTGAGGGTAGAAAGTGCTTACTGCACGTATTACATGAGAAACTTTTTTGGTGAAGCTAAATGTAGTTGGCACAAATGTGTTAGTGGTTGAAAGTGCTTATTGTACGTACTTCATGAGGCTTTTATCTGTAGAACTAAATGAAGGTGCGGGTCTCTTGATGGTACAAAGTGCTTTCAGCACGTATTTCACGAGGAGATCTTTTGGTGAAGCTAAATGTAGATGGCATAAATGTGTTGAAAGTGCTTATTGTACGTACTTCATGAGGCTTTATCTGTAGAACTAAATGTAGGCGCAGGTCTCTTGATGGTTGAAAGTGCTTCCTGCACGTATTTCACGAGAAGCTCTTTTGGTGAAGCTAAATGCAGATGGCACAAATGTGTTAGTGGTAGAAAGTGCTTCTTGTACGTAAGAAAGGACTTTTCTGCAAAACTAAATGTAGTTGGTATTGTGTCTTTGTGGTAGAAAGTACTTCCTTCACGTATTCTATGAGATACTTTTTCTGTGAAGCTGCTGTTGATAGCGCAGTGTGTTAGTAGTAGAACGTGCTTCCTATACGATATTCGGTATAAGGCTTTTTATGTAAAGCCAAATAAAAAGGGCACTCGTATTTGGGAAGTACAACGTGCTTTCTGTAAGTATTGCGAAAGAGACTTTTTATGTAGAGCCAAATAAAAAGGGCACTCGAATTTGGGAAGTACAACGTGCTTTCTGTCTGTAAGTATTCCGAAAGAGGCTTTTTATGTAAAGCCAAATAAAAAGGGCACTCGTATTTGGGAAGTACAACGTGCTTTCTGTAAATATTCCGAAAGAGGCTTTTCCATAAAGCCAAATGTAGCTAGAGTATTTTATGACAGAATGTGATTCTGTACATATTGCACATATGACGTCACTTTGTTACATTTTCGGATGACTCCGTTGACAACATAGCATGACCTCTGGACAACCGAAAGTAAAATTCTTGTCTTCCAGTGATTTCTTGTTTACACTGAAAATCCTTCTCGTTCCCAGGATTTATATAAAATTCGCATTTTCATTAACGGACAAAACAAAAATCTTACTGTAAAGCTATTGAAAGATTAACTTTGAGTACTTATTATAGGTTAAAAAAATTGATAGTATAATCATGAAAATAAGCATCGATTATCTCAAAAAAATATCAGTTAAAGAGTTTCTGCTTTAAGCCGAAGAATTATTCCAGGCATGATCCACGTAAATTATCGTCTGAAACAATTTTACGAAACAACGTCAAAGCTTCATTAGATACATCTGCGGTATAGATTAAGGAGGCTGAGAAGCTTCTTTTTCGTTCTTCTTTCCTCTTCCATCGAACCCACTTCATTCAATTAAGCCAGACTAAACCCGTTCTTAGCATACGAAGATTAACTTTCGAATCTCCGAGTTTACGTATTTCCAGTGCGCGCGATCAGATATAGTCAAAAACAACTACCTGATAAAATATTAAATGGAATAATAAAGCCCGGAGCTTACAAATTCCATTAAATTTTTTAACAGGAAAAGAAACCCGGTGTTTGCTTTCAGATTTTAACGTCAGATTTCCCAGCGTCGCTATAACAGCGTCGTTTCCGAACCTAAACTCTGCGAACGAACGGGAAAAGAGAAGGCAGAAAAAACGAAAACTAAATCCTTTCTCTTTTAAACGAAATTGAGTTGCTGCTGTTGCCAAAAGACGTAATCAAATTCTTACGAAATCCCGACTCTTACCTTCCGTGCAGCAGTGTCAATTTCCTCTTCGATGCTGCTCAGATTTTTTTTCGGAATATTTTTTTTGTGATCGTTCGCCTTTTTTAGAGTTGTTCTCTTCTCTATTCTCTGAACACCCTCTTTTATTGCCTCCATTTTAGATTCGGCTTTAATCTGAACTTTATCGAAGCTGCTTTTCCTGTATCCCATTCTTAAACAAATTCGGAAGAGAACAAAGGCGTAATGGCCGCCGTTAGGCGAGAAGGGCCAAACGACTTTTTTCTTCCCCTTTCGGTAACCATGGAAACGTATTCCTGTATCTCTTTCGGTTGTTTTTTTCTTCTTCTGCAAAAGCGTTGTTTTAAATTTTGGGTTATCGTTTTCTGGGTAGGCATCAGTGTATTTGTTTTTCCAATTTTGGAATTTCGGCGATAAAAACTCTAGAAGTCTATCTCCAGAACTAAAATGAACTGAGGGTGCAAATAACTCAGTTTTGTATTCTTTTGGAGACAGAACTTGTGTAAAATTTACTTCAACTTTACTTATTCCCGAAGAGATAAGTTAAAGTTGAAGTGGTGGGATAAAATATTATGAAACGGAAAATGTGAAATGAAAAATGGTAGGTTGTGTCGATGACACAAACCGGAGTCTTGACATGAATACTCGGATCTGATGTTGAATTGTGGGATGGCAAAATTGTGAAGCAGGCATCGAAAGTCTGAAGGATTCTTTACTGTGAATACTCAACAATAAATTTACAGTTTAAACGAATAGAGATAATTTTGAAGTTAAGATTGAAGAACAATAGTTAATTGCGATTAAGGCTTAATGATTGCAGCGTAGTTAAATGACACCACTTAACGTAGTCATCACTCGACGCAATCCAAAGTTACACTGGCCCAAAGTTCGCGCAGCACCGTAGAATTTCTACATATTGCGGACCCTCTCCGAGCTCACTCAGTCTGAATAGGGTACGTAATCTTATGGGTGTTTCATGTTATGAAATCATGAGACCAAACAATTGCAATGCTTTTTTACAATGATCGAATTTTATGCATGACCTCCAGTACTGTTCCAATTTTAAAGAACGTCATAAAACTATGAATCGATGTATCAAAATAATTATTATGGACAGGTCCCATATCCAAGGATGTCCAGCTCTGTGTGGGGGTCTCCGAGGTGAAACGCTACTGGAGTGCTAGAGCCTTGCTGATGAGATACTGACTTTTTTCTCTTACTGTTTTGTATTCTTGTGATCGTTTTGTAAGATATTGTCATTTTCTCTTGCCATTAGAAATTTAAAAAAATGTATAAAAAAAATTATTATTTTAATGCCTGTCCACTGACATTTTTGGCATTAGAATGGGTGAACCGACGGCCATTTGGGAAGGAGCACCCAGTGAGTGAGCCACTGATACACTCCTAACAGAGACACATCCTTGAGCATAAAAAACCATGATTCGAACTCGGGACCTACTGGATAGCAGATAACCGTCAGTACCATAATACCAGCTAAGTGGATTGATGTAAAAAAAAAAATTAAGTTCGGCTTCGGCGAGAAGGCAGATGACCTTGGTAAAGCCCATAGGTAAAGGTACTCTAAATGTCTTGAAAAATGTATGTCGTCATACTCAATAAAATATATATTTTATTGTGAACAGTCCCAATCACTAAAAATTAACTTACAATATATTAACAATATATTAACATATACAGCTCTGTAACCTGTCTATCCCTTGAAGTACTATTTGGTATACAAAAGTTTCTTTCCCCAGTCTTGCTAAATTTAAGTAGTCATATCTGTGCTCAAATGGCAAAATGTTGTCACTTTTTTTAATTTTTCGTGACAGCAATTTCAAGATTCAAGATTTAACATGTGGTTCTGTGGATTTTGATTTATCCCAATTTTCCACCTTTGTTTTCTCATAAACTGAAAGAGAAAGACTTCTGACATTTTGCAACCTTCTAAACATTAACAAACCAGACTCCAGGATGAGACCTACTCAATTTTTTGGGAAAAGTGACTAAAACATTTTTCCATCTATACACTTTCTATATACTATACATTTTTATATACTATATACTATACATAATATACATTTCCATCTATATACTATACATTTTTCCATCTAAGCACAGATATAATCAAGAAAAATGTGCTGTGAACATGACTCAACACTATAAAAAGTTTACAATAAACTAGTACATAAAGCAGTGTAACCTATCTCCAACTAAAGTATTTTTTTGGTAGACAAAGTTGCATTGTTCTCTCACACGTCTTGCTAAATTTATGTCGTCATACTCAATAAAAATACGCAATGTATTATGCCAGCCATTACAACAAAAATTAACTTGCAATAATCTACACACATATATAGCAGTGTAATCTATCTCCACCTTAAAATACATTTCGTAGACTAAGTTTCACTGTAGTTACACGCGTCTTGCTAAATTTCTGTCGTCATACTTTATAAAAATACATAATGTACAGTGAAATTAGCCACCACTACACAAACTAACTTACAATACACTAGTAGATACAGATGTGTAACCTAACTCCACCTTACAATAAACTTAGGTAGACAAAGTTGCATTGTCTTTCACGCATCTTGCTAAATTTATATCGTCATACTCAATAAAAACACATAATGTATACAATACATTCTTTTATATCGTGAATATCTTTTGACATGCAATCTAAAGCAGCAACAAAGGCTATATACTATATCCCAACGCTATCAATACGAAAAGAACAAGCGAATATAAATCCCACTTCAGCGTGACACAATAACACATCTCCATAGAAAATATATATAACCATGCCTCAAAACAATTCCCAAAATAACAGTCTCCTCGATGGCCTATAAATACCACATTTCCTAACTCCAATCCTTAAACAAAGCAATTGCAGCACTTACCATCTTCACAGCTCAGACTCATCAAACAAAGGATCGTAAACAACCATCGACTTTCAAACCGGGAGACACTCAATAACCCAATGATATACACCGCATTCACACTCGCCGTGTGTGCTCGGCAGGAAAGCCAACCCATCGAAGCCCTTCTTCAAGTGTCACGCACAATGGCAAGTCGGTGTTTACCCAGGCTCGCCCATCAATCCTTTCTTCCCCGTGCCGTAATTTGAGGCCATCACCTCTCTTCACTTCAATTCATCCCTTCACTTAAGAGAGAGCGGAAGTAAATAATTTAATCTCGAGGTCTCTTTCCTAATAAGCTTCCGCCCAGTGCCGAGTTCCTTTTTGTTCTTCGCTTCGGTTCCTTGAAGCCATCGAAATCCATTTTTCATTCTTGGCTAGTTGGTGTCGGGAATCGTTTGGGGGAGAGGGGTGCTGCTGCCGAACCGGGGAGGGAAATTGGACATGATGGCTCGGATCCGGCGCAAGAGTTCGTAGATTTCCCGGCGACGGAAAAAAGAAATGACCGCTTTTTCTTGTTGTGGTCATTTCCGAGTGTTATGTCGCCAGTGTGCATTTTTCACCGCTTTGGCGATGGCGATTATTTTCTCGTTGTAAAGCAGTTCTTCAGGTTGGTTGGTAATTAACTAACGTTGCACTGGAGCAACACGACGGGCTATTGGCGATGGTCCGGGATCAATTCCAAAGGGAAATATCCAAGAACAAAGTCTCGTCATTTCGAAACACGGTTCAGATAACAAGACTACGCACTATTGATGCGACATCCACAGCAAAACATCGATATTCAAAATTAAAACATCGATGTTGATAATACATCGTCGACAAACCATAGATGTTTTGAAACATTTATGTTCAAAATTAAAACATCGATGTTCAAAATTATTACATCGATGTTCAGAATTATAACATCGATGTTCAAAATTAAAACATCGATGTTCAAAATTAAAACATCGATGTTCAAAATTAAAACATCGATGTTGATAATACATCGCCCCGAAACCATTTTTTTTAATGTTTTTAAAATTCAGTGTATTTAAACTTTTTTCACCCTTGCCTAAAACTGGTCTAGCAACTAGTGATGCGACATCGGCTCCAATACATCAATGTTTTTTATAAAACATCAATGTTTTGAAAACCTCGACATCGATGTCGCATCCCTAATTTTCGAACCCTTCACCCTTGGCCACTTCACCCTACTACGCACCTGAACCCGTCTCACCAAACATCCATCATGTCAGCGTTAGGACACTTGAGGTCACGACAGATTTTACGTACACCAGTCGCCGTGTACACGTCGGTGTTTGGCTGGACCAAGCTTCGAACTCGCAACCCTCATGTTGCTAATCCGTTGCTCTTCACAATGGGATGTCGCGGTCACTCTGTTCTTCAGGTTGGCAATCGATGATTTGAAGAGCAGCTACTGTTGCAGGACAGGTGAATATATGGACGGGTTAAAGTTACAGTTATGTAAGTCACTTTTAGAGATAATTAGCAGACAGAGAAACCAGATCTAGATAAAGCCAACCTGTTAACACAAAACGCGAAGTAAGTCAGATCTTCATTCAACTGCCAACTGATGGCAGTGGAAGTTCCAAGTCTTTTTTTATTGAAATAGAAGCATATAATGAGGTGAGATTAACGCCCAAGCATTTGTCACAATAGTACCGTTTAAATGAGCCAAATACCCGAGTAAAAGGAGAGTTACACCGGTTTGTGCTACTCTTACGTGGGAAAAAAGCGAGGAAATACGCGGGTTGATTTCAACCCTAGTCAAGTCCCGTGTTTTTGAGGTTACCCTCCTTTCCCATAATGCATTTCGCATCCCACAATCCCTTGAGCTTTGTTTATATCCGCTCGAAAAAATGGATTTAACTCAACAGAAAAAATTAAGATTTATTCCGATCGGTGGACAAATGCCGAGGTAGTTCCGATGATAAATCTTTTGGAATCGTATGTAATGCAACAAAAATTTGATGGCACAGTATGAGACGGTGATAATTACCAAAGAATTGCCCAAGATCTGAGTAGCACTGGATTTCAGAGGAGCGCTGCTTGCATAAAAACGGGTTCTTATTTGGCGACGCGGGTAATATTCGAAAATCCCTTTCACCCTCAAATTACCCGGGTCGATTGGTTTGGCCAGAACGTACTAATGTATGTTCTGGTTCTATCACAGCTACTTTTCATGACTTTGAAATGTCCGGCTCTCAGTCTGGATATTCTTGTGGTGGTTTTCTATAGGTGTTAATTCTGCAAATTTGTAATTATATTCTAATTCTTTATTTGAATTTTACTAAATATTAGCATTGTTAAGAGGTTTTGTTTTAATTATCTGGTTTTCTTGGCCCATTCATCTGCGGCTTCATTTCCTTCAATGTCCACGTGTTTGGAAATCCAGTGAAAATAGCGCACCTTTTTTAAAAGCACCAGAGTTTGTGCAGAAGCGATTTGAAATCTCGGGTACCATGGTACCTATTTTTTGATGCCTCGGTGTTTGCAGCAATGGACGCGGTCATTGTTTACGGCTGGTCTCGTAGTAGGAGTTTCGAAAGCACTCGGGCGTCATTCTACTGAATTTATGTTACGTTCTGAGAGTTTACTGCCCCGATCGTTAAAGTCAGAAAACATTCTAAAACTATTGAAGCTCAAAATACGCGAATAAAGGGAAGCTACGTAAGCAGATCGTTATTCTGCTCAAATTTTTGTTTCAGGCGTGAAATCAATCTGTCGCTTCTCTCTGCGTTGAAAGGCAAGACCAGTTGAAAGGCAATTTTTCAGATCTCTCACATCCTGACTAAAGTATCTGGATTTAATGTAGACTAGTACATCCTAGGTCTGCATCCCCCGATTTTACTAGCTTAAATATTTTTCAAATAAGGAATTCAAACCAGGATATTTGATGTGTGCATAGACAGTAACTACACAGTCCAGTCACATTAATGTGACCACCTGTCAAAAGCCAGAATAACCACCTTTGGCAGAGCGGACCGCTGCGAGACGTGCAGGAAGATAATCAATTAGGTTTCTGAAGGTGTTCACTGGGATGTTGAGCCATGCCGACTCCAGTGCCGTGGCCAGCTGCGCTAGATTACCTCCTGCCTCCAGCCTGGATCCTTCCGGCAATTGTTGCAGGGTGTTTGCTTTCAGACGTTTCACCCCGTATACGCCAACGTCCATCTGTCCGATGGAGCATAAAACGTGATTCATCGGGAAAAGCCACCTTTCGCCACTCTGTGGACGTCCAGTTGCGGTACTGGCGTGCAAATTCCAGCCTTCGTCGCCGATGAACAGCAGTCAGCATAGGTGCATTAACCAGGCGTCTGCTGCGGAGGCCCATGCGCAGCAACGTTCGCTGAACCGTTGTTGAGGATACACTCTTGGTAGCCCCTTGGTTCATCTGGGCGGTCAGTTGCAAAACAGTTGCACGTCTATTCGCCCGAACGCATCTCCGTAGCCTTCGTTCGCCTCTGTCATCTATGTCGTAGTGTGGAAGTTTGGAGAGTCGGGTTACAGCTAACCTGGTCATCCGACCGTTCTTTAAAATAACGAGACGTCATCCTATGATCTTTCCCTTTAGAATCGTTCCCGGACCGTCGCCAATAGCCCGTTGAGTTGCTCCAGTGCAACGACGAACTACACAACCTACCAAATTGCTAATTGTCATTGAGTTTAGTATCAAAAAGTCAACTATAACAATGGTTACGAGTTTTGTACTCGGTTCTTTCCGTTCGGGATCGATCCCGGACTGTCACGAATAGCTCGTCGTGTTGCTCCAGTGAAACGATGTACTAAAACAACCTACCAAATTGCCAATTGTCATTGAGTTCAGTATCCAAACATTTACTTTACTACAACAATGGTTCAGAGTTACGAATTTTGTACTCGGTTCTTTCCGTTCGGGATCGATCCCGGACTGTCACGAATAGCTCGTCGTGTTGCTCCAGTGAAACGATGTACTAAACAACCTACCAAATTGCCAATTGTCATTGAGTTCAGTATCCAAACATTTACTACAACAATGGTTCAGAGTTACGAATTTTGTACTCAGTTCGGGATCGATCCAGGAATGTCCCCAATAGCCTGTCGTGATGCTCCAGAGTCGACGTCACTTAACTACCTTCCCACCTCACCGCGACCCTTCACAATTCACTCACACTTGCGTGCGAAACAGCAACTCGAAGCCCAACTCCATTATCCAACTGAAGCGCACACCCTCTTCGTCAACTTCGGCCGATATATTCCGTCCACCCTCTAAATAAAATTCGACCTCTTAAACCCCCGGCCGTTTTATCGACCTCGTCCCCCGGCACGCAAAACTGTCGGGAACAAACTCCCGGGATCTGGAGGACGGATTCCGACGAAAATCTCCAAAGCCAATATATATATCGGCGCTTTATCTCTGGTTTTACAGCAGCAGGGCTCGCAATTAGTCGAGGGTCATTAAGTAGCCTTTCCAGGACACTTGTCACTTGCACGGGGTGGACCGAGCGCATAATGCCCCGAATCGACCATTGTTGTCGCCAATGGGCATTAAATTGTACTCGGCCGTTTTCCGTGCCCGCACCCCTCTTTCCCCGGCGGGTTGCGTTTGTGGATGGGATAATGGATTCGTCATCGGCTGTGAAGAAGTGCTGCTTCGGGTTTGGGTTGGTGTTAGATTCTCCAGATAGTTGTGGAGTAGATATTGTCAGATTTCGAAGCACGGCGGATTTGTACGCGTTTCCAGCTAATAGGGAGCGAGGAATTTAATGCTTGAAATGGAGTTTAAATGCGATTTCGTTAGTGTCGCCCACTTAGGGGTTCGCACGCATCTATCCGTCCTGCAACGTATGTCCTCCGACCAGTTTTGACATTCTTGACCAGTAGAATCTGGGGATTCTTTCCAACCAATAGGTGAAGTTTTTTCGTCATCGGGAGTAATTTACCCTTTTGAAAAATTTGTAGAGAATTCTAGAGATTTCTATGGAGAAAAACGGTATTTCGTTTCCATAGAAAAATTCTACAGAGAAAACGGGCTGTGTGTATGTGTGATTCCATAAAAAATATTTTTCTATATAACTCTTATCGAGAAGTTCTATAGAAAATATTCTACAGAGAAAACAAGATGTGATTCCATAGAAATATATTTCTATATAACTCTTAACGAGAAGTTCTATAGAAAATATTCTACAGAGAAAACAAGATGTGATTCCATAGAAATATATTTCTATATAACTCTTATCGAGAAGTTCTATAGAAAATATTCTACAGAGAAAACAAGATGTGATTCCATAGAAATATATTTCTATATATAATTCTTATCGAGAAGTTCTATAGAAAATATTCTACAGAGAAAACAAGATGTGATTCCATAGAAATATATTTCTATATAACTCTTATCGAGAAGTTCTATAGATAATATTCTACAGAGAAAACAAGATGTGATTCCATAGATATATATTTCGATATAACTCTTATCGAGAAGTTCTATAGAAAATATTCTACAGAGAAAACAAGATGTGATTCCATAGAAATATATTTCTATATAATTCTTATCGAGAAGTTCTATAGAAAATATTCTACAGAGAAAACAAGATGTGATTCCATAGAAATATATTTCTATATAACTCTTATCGAGAAGTTCTATAGAAAATATTCTACAGAGAAAACAAGATGTGATTCCATAGAAATATATTTCTATATAATTCTTATCGAGAAGTTCTATAGAAAATATTCTACAGAGAAAACAAGATGTGATTCCATAGAAATATATTTCTATATAACTCTTATCGAGAAGTTCTATAGATAATATTCTACAGAGAAAACAAGATGTGATTCCATAGATATATATTTCGATATAACTCTTATCGAGAAGTTCTATAGAAAATATTCTACAGAGAAAACAAGATGTGATTCCATAGAAATATATTTCTATATAATTCTTATCGAGAAGTTCTATAGAAAATATTCTACAGAGAAAACAAGATGTGATTCCATAGAAATATATTTCTATATAACTCTTATCGAGAAGTTCTATAGATAATATTCTACAGAGAAAACAAGATGTGATTCCATAGAAATATATTTCGATATAACTCTTATCGAGAAGTTCTATAGAAAATATTCTACAGAGAAAACAAGATGTGATTCCATAGAAATATATTTCTATACAACTCTTATCGAGAAGTTCTATAGATAATATTCTACAGAGAAAACAAGATGTGATTCCATAGAAATATATTTCGATATAACTCTTATCGAGAAGTTCTATAGAAAATATTCTACAGAGAAAACAAGATGTGATTCCATAGAAATATATTTCTATATAACTCTTATCGAGAAGTTCTATAGAAAATATTCTACAGAGAAAACAAGATGTGATTCCATAGAAATATATTTCTATACAACTCTTATCGAGAAGTTCTATAGAAAATATTCAACAGAGAAAACAAGATGTGATTCCATAGAAATATATTTCTATATAACTCTTATCGAGAAGTTCTATTGAAAATATTCTACAGAGAAAACAAGTTGTGATTCCATAGAAATATATTTCGATATAACTCTTATCGAGAAGTTCTATAGATAATATTCTACAGAGAAAACAAGATGTGATTCCATAGAAATATATTTCGATATAACTCTTATCGAGAAGTTCTATAGAAAATATTCTACAGAGAAAACAAGATGTGATTCCATAGAAATATATTTCTATATAACTCTTATCGAGAAGTTCTATAGAAAATATTCTACAGAGAAAACAAGATGTGATTCCATAGAAATATATTTCTATACAACTCTTATCGAGAAGTTCTATAGAAAATATTCTACAGAGAAAACAAGATGTGATTCCATAGAAATATATTTCGATATAACTCTATCGAGAAGTTCTATAGAAAATATTCTACAGAGAAGACAAGCTGATTCCATAGAAATATATTTTTATACAACTCTATAGAGAAGTTCTATAGAAAAGTAAAGACGTAAAAAAAAGAAAAGTACTTTTAGAGGTTTCTAAACATTTTCTATGATTACTTTATATAGCTTATAGAATAATTCCATAGACAACATTTCTATAAAAGTTGTATATAATTTTATAGAAAATTTTCGTAAGGGTAGCCATCCCCCTGAGGCCGTTACAGCTTTAGTACCATGATCGCACCAAGAAAGAATTTAGACAGCGGCCATTGCATCAGTTGTACCTTGAAGGTTATAAGTAGGGCAACTTTTTTGTTGCAGTAAAAATGTGAAAAGTTGCATTTATCATTCCCTGAAGTGCATTTATGGAAATAAAGTTGCATTTATTTTTGATACACTAAATTCTAAAATAAATTATTCGTAAAAAATGGAAAAATTCAAAATATATTGACAATTTTAGTCGTATTATAATACATTCTTAAATACAGAAGAACGTGGAATGGCCGATCCTTGGCCAGTAATTTCTTTTTCCATTGAGAAACTGTGAAAGCCGCAGTCATATAATGTGCTGCATCAGATAGCAGAAGCGCTAAATCCTTTCGATCAACATTCAGATATTTTAAAACGTCATCTACAAGGCGAACAACATATTGATGATCGACACTCGTCTCGCAAACTCTGCAGTCGATTACGCAAATTTCCTCTGGATTATCAAGAATGCCAACCAATGTGGAAAAATTACTTCTTGCTATTTATTTCCCTTTCGTCTGTTAGGAAGAACACCTTCTGTCCATGAACTTCTCGTTTGATCCGCAATACTTCGGCGTTCGCAAGATCAGACACACTCGATCGAAGAGTTGGTTCAGAGGGCAAAAAATGAAATAGTAATTTCATATCAATTAATTTTAAACTAAAATTTAAAAGTTGCAGGTGGTTGCATTTATGCAGAAAATTGCATTTATGTTGCGGTTATAAATCACTTACAATACACTCCATGTTGGAGCAATTTTGGTTTTAGTACTTAACATGCAGAGTATAACGTGTGAAAAAAGTTGCATTTGTTGCAAAAAGTTGCCTTAGTTATAAGAATCGCTCCAAGTAAGAATCGCGCTTGTGTTGTTGTTGCTGATCCCTGTAGCCCAGCAGAGCTAGACTAGGTCCATGATATCGCACACTCTCAAGAAATCAATGACCAATAATGGTCGCTCCAGAAGATCTTTATCAAGTCCCAAGCACTCAAGGATATAATCCGGAGTGGCCTGGCCTTTGGAACACTTGGTACAAATTCGAAAGTCCTTTTCTTTGTTGGCATAAGTCAATGTTTTGAGGTGGCCACTACGAAATCGTGTTATTGTAGTTTGTTCCTGTCTGCTGCACCGGAGGGATAGAGATCCACCGGGACGATTACTCTTGTACCAATGGTGCACAGGGGGAGTGGCAAATGCAGACCGAACAAGGCATTTATGTCTAGAGTATAGTTCAGTATAGGTTAGAGACGGCGGAGTATGCATAGGCTCGTCAGTTCCACTCTTTGTCAGGGCATCAGCCATTTCGTTACCGGCAAGGTCAACGTGGGAAGGGATCAACTGTAAGTGAATCTCACGAGATGAGGAGAGCCGCCTCAGCTTGTCCAAGATAGCAACTCCATTATTATCACGGACTCTGTGCCAGTTATCGCGCTTGTTATATCTATAGCTGTAGTGAAAATGTTACTGTCAAATATTGCTTCTTCTGTTTTATTTTTGGCAGCTTCGCCCAAATATAGATTTAATATCGTCAAACCAACCAATGTAAACCATCCGCTATGTGTCTTCCTTTTGGAGTTGGTAAAGTTGTAAGTTGATTTCATTTTTTAAATTGTTCTTTTCGTACAATTTCTTTACGATCAGTATTTCTTACTTCTCAGCCTATCAATCTCGAGGTAGCTAAGGTTTGTGTCCTCGACACAACCTACTAACTATTTTACTTGTAGTAGCCTATCTTGTGTTTGGTAAACATGGCCCCTTGAGCCATAAAACCCCCAAACCAACCAAACCTCACGGGTCTGAACATCAGTACCATAGACTCACTAAACAATTCACAGTAATCAAAGCAATAGTCTCGATAACCAAAATTCCACCAACACCTTCCCCCCATTACAAAACGCATAGATTCCCACGGGTTGAGGCAGACCCTCCTATCCCTATGATTCCTAAATTACAACCCGCATTCTGTGGCAATTAGCTCGTTGATGGCCCCTAATGAAAGGAAGAGCTCTCTGGGAAGTCCGCCGTGTCCACGATAATGGCCACCATTTTTTTTTACACTTCCGCAGAGGGAAGCGAAACTAATCTGCGGTCATTAACAAAACATTAAACTGGGAGCAAA
Source organism: Metellina segmentata (assembly GCA_947359465.1). Lineage (NCBI taxonomy): Eukaryota > Metazoa > Arthropoda > Arachnida > Araneae > Tetragnathidae > Metellina > Metellina segmentata. The sequence continues at coordinate 43,392,481 of OX375880.1, forward strand.
TTACTCATAAGCGGCTAATAAACTCACAAACAAGAAATTCCTAAAGACTTCCCCCGAAATTCAAAACAATTAGAGCGTGCGAAACTCGGCGTTTGAGTGAGTAAACGGGCTCTTAGCCAAACACAAATATATTAATTAGCTGCTAATTCGCACTCTTTAAGAATATTTGTCGAAGTGAAATTTTGTTGATATTTGACATGGAGTTAATATTAAGAAGCAAACTAAAATATAAATCAGTAAAGGAAAAGGAATTCCTCTGTACTTCATAACTATCGAATCATTAAAATGGAAATGAATTTTCAATCGAGAATGTGTGGGATGTTTTGGACTTTCAATCGCCTTAATCGCTTCGAAATAGCAGATTTGTTACAGTCAGTATCGGTTACATGGTAAGAAATCAGAACCTATAAGCGGGGTGACCATGTATGCGGAACAATACTATACTATTTAATTTTGGTTGGATTATATTCACCTATCAGAATATGGTGCTCATAAACAAACAATTAAACTTTTAAGAAAATTAAAAAAATTAATTCGCGAAGTAAAAACTACAGTAAGAAATATGCAAAATTTTGTAGTGCAATTTATTAGCTTACCTTACCAATCTAAGAACGGTACGCATACGCGCGCGCATCCATATTCAATGCACTTATCTATACTATTATCAAAGGAAGGAATTTTTTTTTCTTTTTTTCGTTATCATAGTCATGACGAATCTACGGTACGTTTTAACACATGTTCCCTATTAAGTTAGACGGGACTTTAGAAAACAGACCATATAAGCGGGGTGACCTAATAAGAGGGTGACCATATAGCCGGTACTGACTGTATTTATATACAAATTCCAGGCGTTTGCCAACCAAGCCAAAACCAAACTGTTTCTCAATATCTCTGAGCATAAAATTAGCCTTGTTCGACCGGAATAAAAAATATTTTTACTATTTGAGATGAAAATATATTTGAATTTTTTTATAAACCAAATAAAATAACAGAAAGAGGGATCTATTTCAACAATGAATAATCATTTACAGGAGACGAGCATATATGGGATGCACAACGGAATTTCAATCGCTTCCAATTGGTAGTCTAACGAGATAAAATGTTTCAAGGAAAATGAACGGAGAAAGAAATTCTACATTCCTCTGAAAGTATATCTAAGACGTTTTCTAGAAACAAAATATACACATAAAGTAAACTCTTATTTCATCAGAAAAGTATCCTTGACAAGGCATTTAATTTTCCAGCGATCATATATGGGATGATTTGAAGGATTAAGATCGACAGTCTAGTAAATGGGGATTGTCCAATGAGAAGGAGAGGGTGGCACTTACTTCTACTCTCGGAGCCAATGACATCAGCGCACGCTTGGAACCTGAGCAGGAGATGCGAGTCGTCGGTGCAGGAGTCCACTGTGGACGGGGGGTTGGCACACTCGCCATGGCCCCTGCTGTAGGTGAATACGTAGGAGCCTTTGAAAGGACAGGGCACGGCAGGTGTATTGACTGAAAGACAAAAGACAGGTCTACAAAGTGAATTTTTTTGTATAAAAACTCTTTGAAGCTTTGATAAAGAAAACTTTTTTACTAACACACATCATTATTTTTCTCATGCGACAAATTTTTATGTGAGCTAGACATATTTCAATATAAAACGTTAAATTCTTAGGCTTCTATCGCTTTAAATTTTTAAGTATAATTATTTTTTGCAGTGTTTCTACAATCTACAATTTTAAATTGAGACAGGCGTAGCGTGTTTCAAAGACGGAAGAAAGGTGTCTGTATTAGACGACTGCCATGTCTTTTATTGGCTTGGACTACACAAACACACAAGATAGGAACGTGGCACCTACATTGGATGAACAAAAATTGCATTAAATTAAGAGAAAGACATTTTAAATTTAGTTGAATACTACGTCATGAGCCGTCCCCTCACCACGCTCGTTGTTCTCTCTCCTTTCGCAAAGCATTCTGGTCCGCTAGTAATGACGTAGGCCATGACGTTACGCTGGCCACAAAGTATAAAATCTAAATAAAATTCGCAAAATCGATGTCAGAGATGAATGAAAGCAAATGCTTACTGTTAGGACCTCCCAAAATGTCTTTCAGGTTCGAAAGCGGGAGGGGATAGTAATATGCATCCAACGTTTCCCGAAGGATTCTACGGAATAATTCAAATATTCCTGTGGGTATTTCAAATTGATTATAACCCCCTCTACACACCCAGGTCAAATCGAACGGGGATTTATATGAAGCCTACGTTTCTCACGCGCAAGGTTCTACAGAATGAGTGTACTAAGTTTGGTGTTGATTAGTGAAACGGTGTAGATTTGTAGATACAGACAGACGCCAACTCCTGCTTTAAAAAGAGATGTGAATATTATGTCAAATATTAATCACATTGATTAATATATGGTAACTGGTAATTTTTAATCAATGTCTTACTAGAGCAACACAAAGAGCTATTGACGACGGTCCGGGATCACTCCCTTAAGGGAAAGATCCGAGGACAACACCTCGTAATTTTGAACCACGGTCAGATGACGAAGCAACACCTGAGCTGGCACCCCACTCTCCAAACTTCCACGCCAACCCAACGTGAGGACTTTCGGCCACGACAGATTTAAGGTGCAGCAGCAGCCTCTACACCACACGCTAACAAACATCCATGCCTTACCCGAATTCGAACCAGGAACCTTCCGATCTAGAGGCTAACACCTTAACCACTATACCGGTTGGTCGGTCTGTCCTCGACGGAGATTGCAATTCTGATGGTTGCGAGATCGGCGCTTAGACCTGGCTAAAGACCGTCGTGTTCGCTAATGGTGGCTGGGGTACGTTAAATAGGTCGTGGTCACAAAGTCCCACATGTTCCCATACGAAATCAATACCTATGTGGGTACCTGATCAGGGGGTTATTGGCCTCTGATAGGGAACTAAATTACGATATGTGTGAGTGAATGGACGTGTGAAAGGGACCTTCCTGTAAAACGGATGTGTCATGTATGAAGAAGTCCAACCCTCCGGGGCAATGGCACCCCCAATTGGGCCATATATGGCCCGCACGACAACAGCAACATATGGAACCTATGAATAATATTCAATAATTTGTAAATTAAATAATACTTCCAGAAAAATTGCAAGACAACGCATTTTTAGAACCTATATTCACTAATTGAAATTACCAAACCCCGTTATGTGTTTCACGCAAATAACACAATTAGTGCTCCTTAAAATGCACTCAATCAACTCACTCCAAGCAAAAATTTACAGAGACTTGCTCAAGACAAAGCCCCCCCCCCCACTCGAAAAATCAATTCCCCAGAGGTTCCCGAACCCGACTTAAGCGACACGCTAATGAAACCTAAAAGCCCAAACACTGCAGGCACGAGACGTTTAAAAAGACCCCGAAACACAAGACACCAGGACGTGCATTGTTAGGACGTCAATTCACCACGGGAAAAAAGCTGCCATATTACACCTAATATCCACTAGTTACCATCGCTGGAACATGACATTAACCCAGTCCCCTCTCAATCGATAAACTCATTAATCTTCCGGCTTGATTCACATAATAAATTCAATAATTACACGAGGGCAAAAGGTTTCCCATTGAGTTTTAAATATAGCACCTCGAAAAAAAGATTTTATACCTCAGGCACGGGCGGGGTAAATCCCCCCCCCCCAAACACAGCTTTGCTTTTAACCCCATTCGGGCAATTGCTGACTCCAGCACGGATTGAGCTGCCCTTGGCAATCTTTTCGCCTAATTATCGCCAATGGCGGCTCTAAATCTCGGCAGCAGCTACCGCCCCAGGGTAGTGAGGGTGTATATGAGGGGGTGAACTGAGAAAAAGTCCTGGATTGCGCTTGCTAATGGCAGGCTGAAGGATGCCCGACTTTCGCTGCTGCTGTGCTTTTAAAGGGCGATTCTGCGTCTGAGCGTCGTTGGACGGGGATAGGGCAGTTTCAGTGGGACTTTTAGAGAATGTTGAGTCAGTTTGGAGCCATGTGATTAGGGGGATTGGCTGGTCCTGATTAGTTGGCAAATGTGCCGAATAGACGATTGGTTGGCTTCTTTGTATTTCATCACTAAATGGGATGTTTACAGATCCTAATCAAATTAAACTCGTGGCTCTTTTCAACCTCTCTGCTCACGTCCTTTTCTGAATCAACTCCCACAGGGGCACATCTTTTTTAGATGTGTACGGGCTTCACAAGCCAGAGGTACCCGATTGATCTTTTCTTTTACGATGGGTAGGTATATATAATTAAAGTCGTACCGGTGCAACACAACGGGCTATTGACGACGGTCAGGGATCAATTTCCTAAGAAAAATATCCGAGGACAATTTTGGACAATTTGACACCACGTAATTTTGGACTACGGTGGTCATATGACGTCATTTGCAATGGGTAATTTTTTTGGTATTTTTGAAATTAACGTCGTACTAGAGCAACACAACGGCCTATTGACGACGGTCCGGGATTAATCCCCTAAGGGAAAGGCCCGAGGACAACACCACGCAATTTTGTACCACGGTCAGATGACGAGGCAACACCTGAGCTGGCACCTCACTCTCCAAACTTCCACACCAACGCAACGTGAAGACTTTCGGCCACAACAGATTTAAGGTGCATCAGCCGCCTCTACACGATTCGCTTACAAACATCCATGCACTGACCCGGATTTGAACCAAGAACCTTAACAACAGAGGCTAACTCCTTGACCACCAGACCGGAGTCATATTTACCATGGAATTGAATGCCTTTGTTAAAAACGGGGTAGGGCTACTGGGATACCAAAACGATCCTTTTCTTCTTTCATACCACAATTCACTCAATCGATTTCCCCTCTTTCGTTACATTTTTTATATTTAAGTAAAAGCATAAATTTAGGAGAGAGTAAAATGAAGGGGGGGGGGTAAGATCACTCGGGTACCTCGAGGTTGTGATGTCCGTAAACACTTAAAGAAGTGTCCACGAGGGTGTATACTAATCTTGACAGAAAAGCTTCTCTCTGCATGGGCAATTTTCACAATGAATTGATACGGCCAGTGCTGTAGGAGAGAGTAAAATAAAAGGGAGAAAAGATCGTTTAGATACCACGAGGTTGTGATGTCCGTAAACACCTAAAGAAGTGTCCACGAGGGTCTATACCAGGGATGGTAAACCTTTTTAAGAAGTTGGGTCAAATTTTGCTTATTATTTTTTTTTTAGTACTAGCTCGTGGGTCACTTGGAAAGGGGGAAGGGAGCATTGTAAAAAACTACTTTTTGCGGTTCTCAATTTCTTTTAATCCTTTAAAACGTGAACGATTCCGTTTTGTTTTACAACTTTCACTTTCGCAAGTGAAGAGCAAAAAATCGATATAGAAGGGGAGAAATCATACCCATGTTTGCGACCTTGAAGAGCAGGACCTCGCTAAACGCGCGTTTTACGTGTCTCCTGTGAACGGGGCCTTAATAAATGTCTTTATTATTAGTATTTACCACATCTGTTCATTCTCAAGCGGTATTTTGTAAAATTACATATTTTACTCCATCGGCCTTCATATAAATCTCAAAACAACATTATGCGTAATCACACACACACACACACACACACACACAATAAATCTAAAACTTTTTACAAAAACCATTAATGCATCTTTTTTTTTTTCATTTTTAAGTTCTTTACTTGTGTTTTTTTTCCCCCGCATTTATAAACGAGGGTGTTTGGGGCTCGTTACTCTTGGTGTCTCATTTCTTTCTCTACCAAGGAAGGCACTTTTGACACAACCTTCTCGTTCGAGAATTTTATTGCTACTAACGATACACTAATACTACATAACAGGGCGGCGTTAATAGGCAACGCCATCTACATTTTTAACATGAAGCAACAGAGGGGTTCGACAAATAATTAAAATTATTTATGCCTATGAAGAAATGATGACGAGTTTATAAAAATCAACGCGTGGGTCAGTGTCTGACCTGTGGGTCACAGGTTCGCCATCCCTGGTCTATACTAAGCTTTCCAGAAAAGCCTCTCATTATATGGGCAATATTCACATTGAATTCCTGCTTATTACTATTTCAATTTTTGGGGAACATAGCTGCCAATCCTTCCGGATTACCCGGAAACTTTACGGTTTTCCATAATTTTTCCGGTTTTCCGGCCGGAAACATGTTTTTTCCGCTTTTTGCATTTTTTAAAGATTATCGCTAGATAATAGATTACCGAGCATTCCCAACTTGTGTGTTACCCAAGTAATGTGTAAATAAATATTATGGCCAAGAATAGAAAAGTGGAGTGGTAGCAAACGGGACAGTGGACGATTTCTCGCCAAAGTGGCTACCTTCAATTTATACTGTTGTTAAGGCAACCCTATTTAGAAGTTTAGAACTGAAGACTATAGCGCCACCATCTTAGTTTGGCGACAAAAAAAAACGCCTTGGCGCTACTGTCCCGTTTGCTACCACTCCACCAATAGAAATATTATAATCAAGAATTGTGCATTTAAATCATTCTGTTAAATGCAATAATAAGATACATACATAAACCCCTGATGTATGTTAAACTGTTATGTATACAAGATTATGTTGCGATTTATAGTTATTTTCTAAAATTAGTTTAAATTGAGGTTAGTTTAATTTTTCTAAAGGTTGTTTTAATACACATTGTATTACTGATATTACTAAAATTTTTAATTTAAAGTATAAATTTCTGCCCTTTGGTTCATATTTTTAATAAAATGTCGATGAATTATAAATTTTTCTGTTTTTTACCCAAAATCTTCTGTTTTTTTACCTTATCCAGTTGGCAGCTATGGACACTGTTATCGCCAGTGCAGACATCGCGACTTTTAACAGACGCAGAAAGCCGTAAAGACGTCACCCGAGCATAATTCCGTTTCCCAAACAAAGGGACCGGCCCTAAAAAGCCGCTGTTTAATTCGCAACAACCGAAATTAAATTTCGCACCGGAGAGAGAAAACCAGTTCGGGGCTAACAAAGAAGATTCAAATTACCCCTTCGGATCGATGGGGGAAGGAAGGTGAGGGGCAGTATTTTTCAATTTTCGCAAGATTAAAATCTCGCGAAAAGGTGGTGGTTTCCATTTCAAGAGATTTCCGAGCTCTGCTAATTGAATAGTGGGCGCGAGTCATTGAATAAGGTGCTTACTTTTGTTTCGTTTTGGAGAATGATGCTTACTTTTGTTTCGTGTGGGAGAAAGCTGCTTTCGGAGAAGAGGCTTAATGTTACAGGAAGGGCACCAGCGCCATTTGCGTGGAAATGAAGAACTGCGTTTTTAACCGTCGATGCCAGGTTCCGTTTCAGACGATGGCAGAAATTCGTCTATGCGGGTTATTATCAAACTGCTTTGAACCATGGTAATTTGGTAACTTTTAATTAACGTCGTACAAAAACAACACAACGGGCTATTGATCAATCCCCTAAAGCTTCGGTTTCCTAAGAAAGCGTAGCCGTGATCTAGCGGTCGTGATGTATCGGTGGGCGACGTCACTAAAACGTTTTTTATACTAACACATGGTGTTGGTTTCCTAGAGAGCGTTGCTTGTGAGCGTAACGAAAATGATCGTAACCGCCATTTCCATGACTGTCGTCATACCTGTCTCAAACAGTTGTGGAACGTTTTTTCTCTTGTAGCGGCAAGATTTCATTTCCTGCTCCAAAGGATTCGAGCGAAGAGGAGCAAAATAAATAAATATTTTTGACTGCCATTGATTAATTCGTTTTTGTAAAATCGGGATCGTTAAATACAGAATAAAAATTTCAACGGATTTGAAGCCAGCGGGAAATTTGACATCAGATCAATACCTTAAAAATGATTTTCTTTAAATAAATAAATAATTATTTAATAAATAATTAAATAATCAAATGGTAAATAATTGAATAATAAAACTGTTTTTGATACCGATCTGGCGTAAAAAATTACGCTGATTTGAAATCTGTTGAAATTTTCACTCTACCTTCAACCCGATCCAGAAATTAAAAAACTTTGAACGAGAGAATAAAAAACCACTTTCTTTTGTTTCTCGAATAAAATAAACCACGACAGCCGTCTGTGTTGTCCATTCTCTAACGTATTCTGTCCGTCTAAGTTGACACCTCAGGATTCATTTTTAGACGGTCGTTTAGTTATGGCTGCGGCATCATGACGTATCACGGCTGTTAGATAACGGCTCCACTTTCTTAGGAAACCGAAGCTTCAGGAAAAGAACCGAGGACAACAACACGTAATTTTGAACCACGGTCAGATGACGAGGCAACATCTTAGCTGGCACCCCACTCTCCAAACTACCACACCAACCCAACGTGAGGACTTTCGGCTAAGAAAGATTTAAGCTGCACCAGCCCGCCTCTACGCCGTGGCACAAGGGGCATTCTCGACAAATTGTGGGTAGTAAATAACAGTGAATGATATCAAGGGTATAGTTTAAAATCCGCCTTCTTTATATATCAGAAAACAACAGAAAGCACTTGAATAGCAACAATTGATTTGCAGAGCTAGTTGTATTCTTATCTCAATAAGCTTCCGAATAATACTTACATCTGAACATGGAAAAGAGAAGGGCATCTCCATTTATTTGCGAACACAATTCAAGGCTTTGCTCTGGTAAGCACTGGCCTGGAAAAAAAGAAAGATTCGTTAGTGTGAATGGTTTTCGAAATACCAACTCGGAAATACAAAAATTAACAAGACACGCTAACACAATAAAGTAGTAAAAGGTAAGAAATCCAATACTTAACTGTCCAAGAGGTTTCAAAGAGATATATCGGTCATTAAGATACGACTTATTTTGCTGAGGACGATATATATCTCGTCCATCAATACATTGCCATTTTTGTTTTTATCAAGACGAGATAAGGAACTGGCCAGTTTTGTTCTAATGACGAGATATTTTAACCATCAATGTCTGGTCAGTTTTGACATTGTCTAATGAATGATTAGTTGCTAATGCCGAGGTACCTAGACGAGGAGGGTAATCGGTAATTTTTTTTTGACGTCATGCTAGAGCAACACAACGGGTTACTGACGACGGTCTGGGATCAACTCCGTAAGGGAAAGATCCTTAAAACAACACCATATCATTGTGAACATCGGTCATATGACGAGCAACACTTGAGCTGGCACCAAAATCTCCAAACTTCCACACTAACCCATCGTGAGGACTTTCGGTCAGGAGGATTCGATCCAGGAACCTTCCGGTAATGGTAATGGTAATTTTAAGTTAACGTCGTACTACAGCAACAAAACGGGCTATTGACAACGGTCCGGGATCAGTCACTTAAGGGAAAGATCCGAGGACAACGCCTCGTAATTTTGAACCACGGTCAGATGACGAAGCAACACCTGAGCTGGCACCCCACTCTCCAAACTTCCACGCCAACCCAACGTGAGGACTTTCGGCCACGACAGATTTAAGGTGCACCAGCCGCCTCTACACCATACGTTTACAAACATCCATGCCCGGACCCGGATTCGAACCAGGAACCTTCCGATCTAGAGGCTAACACCTTAACCACTATACCGGTTAGTCGGTACCAAGAGGGTTAAGAATAGATTTGAAAATATTTGGTGTCTACATTTGCGTAGTATAGCGTGGCTTTAACGAGACGGTCGATCTTGAGTTATTTTATTTCTGAAAAGGTGAAAGGTTGTCTTGGATACGGGCTACCATACGCAGAATACAAAGAAACTTATGCAGCGATCTCCATAAGTTCATAGTTTGGAGAGTGGGGTGCCAGCTCAGGTGTTGCTTCGTCATCTGACCGTGGTTCAAAATTACGAGGTGTTGTCCTCGGATCTTTCCCATAAGGGACTGATCCCGGACCGTCGTCAATAGCCCGTTGTGTTGCTCTAGTATGACGTTAACTACAAAATTACCAATTATCATAAATTCATTCCTCTCCAATTTTGGTAATGGTGATGAATTAACGCCGCACTGTCGCGACACAACGGGCTACTGGCGACAGTCCGAGATCATTCCCTAAGGGAAAGATTCGAGAAAAACTCCGCGTGATTTTGAACAAAGGGTCAAATGAAGAGATCACATTTGAGCTGACACCCCACTCTCCAAAATTCCAAACCACGCCAACGTGAAGACATTTGAGGACACGACCGATTTAACGTGCCCGATTTGTATACGACTGTCCATGGGTAAATAAATAATTTTTAACTAACCTCGTACTAGGGAACGGAAAAGATCCGAGGATAAGCCCATGAATTTTTGAACCACGGTCGGATGACGAGGTAACACCTGAGCTGGCACCCTACTCTACAAAATTCCACACCAACCCAACGTGAGGAGTTTTGGGCCACGATATACTTAAGGTCCACCAGCCGCCACCATACCATAATCCTAAAAACATACATACACTGTCCCGGATTCCAACCAGGTACCTTCCGATCTAAAGGCTAACTCCTTAACCACCAGACCAAATGGTTGGCGACGGTCTGTAACAAACTTTCTACTTCTAGAGCCATATTCAAAACATACAACCCACGATTCATCAGTGTCTGGGTTCTAGTCTCGATTTGAGCATGGATGTTAGTAGTGGTTCGGTAGCCAGTTTAATCCATGAGAAGGAATGAAGGCAGAACGCTATCCACCTGACCAATCATGCCCGAACTTAAACTTAACCCCACCAAAAACCAAAGCACCTTCTCCCAAAAGTCTCTATCCGGAAAAACTTTTAAGAGCCCCTAAATAAAACCCTCCACCTCCAAAGCCATGCAAATCGGAACGAACCATCCAATAACTTCTCGTCCGCTCCACTCCTCTTCCCCGGATCCCAGATGCCGTTGACATTCGAAGAACACACACAGACATAACCGAACACTCGAAATAAAATGGATACAGAAACAGCAAAAAGCTTCCATGTTGATTCAGAAGCACCGGGAAAAGTCCCGGGAACTCGAAAACCAGGGAATAAACCTCCCGATTTCGGCAGGGGAAAAAAAGCAAAATTCCGGATTATATTTTAATCCGAATTTTATTTCCCGTTCCCCGGACGGAATTCCCGGCATCCGTTATTCCGGAGAAATAGAGCTCCTCCGGGTTACTTTACATTAAGAAGTCGGACCGCTTTATATTCCGGATGTGTATGCGTGTCCCGTCTTTTCCTCTGCTTAGCGGATGACATTGTGATGCTGGGAATTGCGGAGGCCGCTACGGAGGGCAGGGTAAACAAAATGAGGAGCGGGTATTTCCTGCTAGAAACGGCGTGTTTCAATTGGATTGTGTTTAAAGAATGGGCGGGCCATCCCCCCTTCCAACCTTTGGAAGGAAAATGAAATTGAAAATATCGATTTTATTTTCTTCCGGAGGGGCTGAAAAAAAGTGTACCTGTTGGGGGGCGTGAAAATTCGAATAAAATGGGGCGATTCGAAAGTTGGTTCAGTTGTTGAAGTGATTTTGGAATGAGTGTTTCTCTAGTGAACGCAGGGGGCAAGGTATACCGGTTGGAAGGGTAACGGATTGGCAGCCGGAAGGTTTCCAGTTCGAATCCTACCAAAGACAGTAGTGTACGAAGATGTAGGCTGAATCTGTCGTGGCCTCAAGTTTTCTCACGTTGGCGTGTTGTGGAAGTTAGGAGAGTGGGGTTCCAGCTTAGGTGTGGTCAAAGGCTCAAAATAGTTCAGAACTTAGTGGTTTTGGAATGGGTGTTTCTCTAGTGAACGCATGGTGGCACAGTAGAGCGATTGTAAGAGTAACGGATTAGAAATACGAGAGTTGCGAGTTTAAATCCAACCAGACAATCGTGTACAAATAGTGTGAGACACGTTAAATCTGTCGTGGCCTCAAGTTTCCTGACGTTAGCGTTGTGTGGACGTTGGGAGAATGAGGTGCCAGCTCAGGTGTGACCTCGTCACAAGACTGTCGTTCAAAATTACGTGGTGATTTCTCAGACCGTTCCCATCGGGTTTAATCCCAGGTTGTCGCCATACGAGGTGTTGTCCTCGGATCTTTCCCTTAAGGGACTGATCCCGAACCGTCGTCAATAGCCCGTTGTGTTGCTCTAGTACGAAGTTAACTAAAAATTACCAAAATTACCAATTACCCAGGTTGTCGCCACTAGTCCATTGTGTTGCACTAGTGCGACGTTTTTAAAAATACCTATTTACCACGTGGACGCATGTAAACTTCAGTGAGAAGTAGCGACAGTTCTGAGCCATTACATTCGTTAGAGATAACACAGAATCGAAATAAAAATGGAACAGTTCGAATGTTGCATCGGTTCTTAAGGTGACTTTGTTACGGGCGTTTTGAATAAAAAAGAGCGAGCAAAGGTAGATATTTAATAACGTCGCACTGTAGCGACTCAACGAAAAATGTGAGAACAACACCACAGAATTTGGAACCACGGTCAGGTGACGAGGTCACACCTGAGCTGGCACCCCACTCTCCAGGCTTCCACACCGCACCAACGTAAGGAAACTTGAGGCCACGATGGATTTAACCTGCAAACCCTCGACGGATAATTATTATTAATAATTTTTTTTTGGGGGTGGGGGGGGGGTCGAGTTTCCTGTTTCCAATACGGAATTCTACAATTTGCGGCTACCGGGGTTTTGTCATTAAAAAAAATTCAATGTTGTGATGCCTTTCGGATTGATCCAGTACCATCGCCAATATCCCGCTGTGTAGCCCCAGTGCTAAGTAAATTCAAGTAACTACCTTTGCATGTTTTAAGATGGTAACATGATTAATGATTTTTATTTAAATTGAAAAAGAAGTAACATTGATGACAGTTAAGGTAGGTAGGTAGGTAATTAACGTCACACTGGAACATATAAACGGGCTATTGGCGACGGTACGGCATCGTGAAAGGAAACATGCCCTAGAACAACGCCTGGTAATTTTGAAATACGGTCAGATGACGGGTAATTGGTAATTTTTAATTAACGTCGTACCAGAGCAACACAACGGGCTATTGACGACGGTCCGGGATCAATCCCTGAAGGGAAAGATCTGAGGACAACACCTCGTAATTTTGAACCACGGTCAGATGACGGGAACACTTGAGTTAGTATCTTCAAATTTCCACACCACGCCATCATTAGGACGTTTGGGTTCACGGTAGATTTAACGTGTACCATCCTCCGTGTACACTAAGGTCTATGCCTGGACCTAGTTTCAAATTCGAAACCTCCGGTTGTTAATCTGTTGCTCTTCCAACTCGGCTTTCGTGGAATTTAATAGCTAAGGATATAAATTCTATTATCCAAGTCCGAACGTTTCCATAATACGGATACGTTCAACAACCTTCCAACCTCAATCCATCACTCACATCTCTGTCAAGTGCAAAAACGAAGAATTAAAAAGTACTCCTTTCATTATTCCATAAATGTATCCATTCATTTTTACAACAGCACGCGGACGAAAAGAAACACAAAAACCCATTTCATCGCGACACATACACAACTCGATATTTAATCCCAATTTTACGATTAGCGTCTCAAGTACATACAAACATTAATTAAAACTCTCTCCATCCACGGGAGACCAATAAAAACCCCGCACAAACACGGCCCCTATCATCTGGGATAAACATCTCCAGACACAAAAGTTATGGCACTTATTCTTCGTCTTCAGAACTAATCTTTCGAACGTCGCCATTTTTTTTTATTCCTTGTTCCACGAGATCCAATGCTCGCGTGCCTCACTATAAAACTCGCAGATTAAAAGCAGTTGTGAGGTTCGATATTACAAGGTCTCGTTCCCCCCTTTTTCTTTCGAGAATAAAAATTAAACAACATTCCGCCGAAGAAGTTGGGATTATTTACGGCGCCATTTTGTTTTTGTTGGAAAGTTTCCGCAAGGAGGGATTTTATGACACGTCTTGCTTTGATGCTCCTCTGGAGATAACATTTGCTGGGAGAAGAAGCTCTTTTACACCAATTATCTAGGGGACAGGGTGGAAATGCAAGTCAAACCTCGTGGTGGTTGTGTCGACGAGATGTTTTGTTCCATAAGCAAAATTATTCAGATCTTAATGGACGAGATATTTCGTCGCATCACCTGGAGGGTTAATGTGTCACGTCTGCAAGGTTAAGACCACAGAGGGAATATAATAGTAAAAAGATCAATTGTAACCTTTTCATGTGTAACCAGGATGTGGCCAAAACTAGTAGTAATGACTATTAAGTAGTAACTATTAAACTAGTATGATTTAATGACTATTAAACTACTAGTAGTAAACATTAAAACTAGTATTAATGTGACTAAAACTAGTAGTAACGTGACCAAAACCAGCAGTAATGTGACCAAAACTAGTAGTAATGTGACCAAAACTAGTAGCAATGTGACCAAAACTAGTAGTAATGTGACCAAACTAATAGTAATGTGACCTAACTAGTAATAATGTAGACTAGTGGTAATGTAGACGAAGGATGTCAGTCTAAGGACTGATTACTTTGGTCCATCTGGTTAAAACGCTTTATCCCGATTTGTTCACGGGACGAGAGAAGACACCCTTCCATTAATTCACTATCTGATTGGTTCGCCAGAAATAGTAGACATTGGCGACTTCACCATTTTTGTTGCCACTCTATAAAAATGCGCATTCACGCATTTAGCCTGTCATAAGATTTTTGTAACACCAAACGAGGCGATAACACGACAAATCTACCAACCAAGTTAAATTTTCACGGAGAAGTCAAGTGACTATTAACCGACATGTTGGTAACTTTTTGAAGCTCCTCTCAATAGCAATGCGCAGTCGACATATATTTGACGTTGATGTTGTGGACATGATAAAGCATGCACTGTTTCTTAGTGCAATAAAGACGGTATCCAATTGTATAGTTACATGATCTCATGTTTTAGGCCTATATCGTACTGCCGTGGAATTGGCAATTTGTCACGTGGTTTTGAACGAGTCAATGGCGTGGTTCCGACCAGAAGGCAGACAACCTTAGATCAATCGATTTTGGAAAAGGTGTGAAAGCTCGTTAGGAGATGGGCTGCCATATCAAAAGCATGAATGGCGATTGCCGTCGATAGTTTTCTCCCACGCCAAATTGTAATCACTGTTATCGCTTACTACTTATCGATAGACATAGAACCAGAATCTGCGCTAAAGAAGCCAGTTGCGGAAACTATGTTTACGTTTCAGCCCATTACCTAATTTACAGAATAGACTCGTTCCAAGTCACGTGACTCGACTGTCAACTCGACGTACCATTCTTGTTTCGACGAGATAACACGTCATTAGCCAAAATCTTACCAGATCTTAAAAGACGAGATATCTCGTCATTACTAAAAACTGACCACATCTAGATCTCATCATAAAAAAAATCAACAAAACATATCCTGATGACGAGATATCGAAACCACTTGGACGGTTACATTAGGAGCGCGGTTAAACGTAAATAATGTATTCTCAGAATCGGCATAGGTAACGTGGATCAATCTGTGCCTGCATCGCAAAGGATTACTACCCTGATAAAATATATTTCCCAAAGTCATCTGCGTCCTGAATGGAATCTAACTAAAGCAGAATTGACAGTATAGCATACACTTGTTGTCAATGTACTTTCTTCATAAAAACTTTCACACGACGTGTAAATAAAATTAAAAAAAAAACATATAGGACTAGCATTTTTTTTTAAATTTGGTAGTTCATTTGATAGCGATTGTTAATGATGATGATTGATAATTTAACTATAATATTGTAAGACATACAAAACAAGAAAAATATTAATGATTTTAACGTGTCAATAATTGGAGTATAGTGCTTAGAAACGAAAATGAGATCAATTTTAAATAGCTGCCAGTGATTCAAAGAGGTTATGCATGAAGATACTTACTTTCTTTGTATTGCAAGACATTCGCATGTTTGTCGTGTAAAACTACACACCGAAAGCATTTTTCCAGCCTGTAAAGAAATAAAAAAACAGTTAGGCAGTGCTAAGTTTTCATATAAGTAAACATTTAGAAAATAAATTAAATACTTCACACACAAGTTCAGTCTCTTTTCGCGTAGAGTCAATATTTAAGATAAAAAATAACAATAATCACAACAGTATTACGTTTGGATACCTTTTTTTTTAAGTGTCGAGTCAATATTTAGGATAAAAAAAAGAGCAATAATCACAACAGTATCACGTATAGATACCTTTTATTGAGCTGCACATTGACAAAGAGAAAGATGATGCCATAAAGCCGTGATCAAATAGAAATTTGTGGTAGTAGTAAATTGTGGTAATTTTAGTTAACGTCGTACTAGAGCAACACAACGGGCTATTGAAGACGGTCCGGGATCAATCCCTTAAGGGAGAGATCCGAGGACAACACCTCGTAATTTTGAACCACGGTCAGATGACGAAGCAACACCTGAGCAGGCACCCCACTCTCCAAACTTCCACACCAACTCAACGTGAGGATTTTCGGCCACGTAAGATTTAAGGTGCACCAGCCGCCTCTACACCATACGCTTACAAACATCCATGCCCGGACACGGATTCGACCCCGGAACCTTCCGATCTAGAGACTAACACCTTAACCACTATACAGGTTGGTCGATCAAATAGAAAACGCAAGGTGCAAAGCGACATGCGCATAGCAATTAGAGCGATTTCACCGTTCGCGCCGGAACCTCTGATGGTCAGCAATTGTCGCTCTACAGAGAACGCGGTACTGCAGTTGTACCTTGACTGTTATAAGAATCGCGCCAATTATATCTATAGTTGTAGTCAAATTGGAGAATCTAAGAAAAGTTTTTAGACATGTTTTAACTTGACGTTGTTTATCCTGTGTTTGGCGCAGCTTTGCAAAGTGTGCGCCGTGAAACTTTAAAACAACCAACCTTATCACCCCCATCGCTTAGAAATGTAAATGGCATTCAGAGTTTCGATTCCAAGCAAATACTATTTTTTCGAAAACAAACCGCTAAAACTCAATGACTTTTCCAACCATCCCCTTATTTGAAAAATTCGTCCTTAATCGTGGCTCGACTGCAGAAACTTCTCCTAAACCAGAAACTTCCCACAGCGAACGCTTAAACCACGCCACTGCCGATTCGAAAACGCCACTGAACCGCGAAACAAAGGTTTCGCCGCCGAGTTAACTCCCATCAAAAGGCCGAGGGAACAGAATGAATATCCTCGATTAAACGCTCGATTGAGCCCGCTCTCTTCCACCTCCCTCCCTCCCCAAAACGAACGTTCGAATTAAAAGAATCTTCTAATTAACGCTCTTACGGCAAGCCGGGGCGGTTAAAAGACAACCCGAAAGGGGCATCACTTCCGGTTTCAGGGGCATGCCGGGATTCGGAAAAGGGCTTTTGTGTGTCGCATTGCCAGTTTCCTGAATCTAAATCATCCCGGAGATCGTGCGATAAGCGTTCTTTTTTGCGTTCCAAGGGACGGGGGAGTTGTTGACGAATGGTGAAAGTTTGTTTGCGGAACAATCGCGCGTTCGGAAGTTGTGGTGAGAAAAATGGAATTTCAATTACCGGGGTGGAGGCAACGCGAGATTATATTGATGGTGCACAGTGCATTCCATTAGCGGGGAGGGTTATAATATTGTAGGGATGTTTCTTACGAGAGGGAACTAAATGGCGAGTCTGCAGGCGATTCCTTTATTAAGAGCGGCGTGTGGATACGGGTATTTTATCGTAGTAATCAACCGTGAATGTTTCCGTGTACAGTTCGTTGAAATCTTTTGGGTGGTATCTATTGTAAGATAATCTGAGTAAACGCGTTTCTAGAGTAAATTTTAAAATGGTTGGGTTTTTATGGCACAGAGAAGTCATAATTGGTAATGCTGCGCCTAACAAAACGTCATAATAGGCAATACACACTAAGTTTTATTGATACAGAAAAGAAACATACACGCAAAGGCTGTTCAACCTACGCCTCCCATAACTAGGAAAGGTAAGACAATTTTAATAAACGTCGTACAAGAGCAACACAACGGGCTATTGACAACGGTCAGGGATCAATTCCCCGAAGGCAAACATCCAAAGACAACAACACGTAATTTTGAAACACGGTTAGATGATGAGGCAACACCTAATCTGGCACCCCACTCTCTAAACGTCTACACCAACCCAACGTGAGGACTGTCGACGAGCCGAGATCAATCCCCTAATTGAAAGAACCGAGGACAACACCGCGACATTTTGAATCACGGTGAGATGACGAGGCAACACCTGAGCTGGCACTCCACTCTTCAAACTTCCACACCAACCTAAAGTGAGGCCTTTCGACCACGACAGATTTAAGGTGCACCAGTCGCCTCTACACTATAAGCTTAAAAACATCGATGAACGGACCCGGATTCGAACCAGGAACCTTCCTATCTAAAGGCTAACACCTTAAGCACCAGACCGGTTGGTCGGCTCTCCTATAAGTCGGAGTTAGCTAGTGTAGTGGGAAAACGTGCTAACGGTCGCCTCGGTAAATTTTAGGTCGGTATTTGGAAGTTGAATTTTGGGTGTCGCATTTGTGAAGTAGTATGTTTAGACGGACACAATTCAAAAATAAGTAGCGCGAAATTATTTTTAACTTAAAGTTTATTTAGTAGCCCAGATATGTAATGAATCATCTAAAATACAAAATGTACTAATTAGAAATTAAACAAATGGTTACGCTCAGAATTTTTTTTTTTTAATTCATATTTTCTAATATGAAATCTAGCAATAGTCAACATGGCAACCTGTTTTGAAAAAATAACATGTTTGGGTGAATTAAAACAAATGTCCAAGACTTTCAAACTAGGAGCTTTTGAAAAAATGTAGTTAAAAAAAACCCTAATTCTCATTGTTCAAGACTAGTTGCTTGTAGTAGTCATAATTCCATTACTGAAGCAATAAATTTAAAAAGTAATACATCTGCTCGAACAAAATCTACAGAACTCAGTTTTATTAAATTACCTTCAGTCGTAAAAACTTTAAAAAAAAATAATAAAATTGTCTACGATATGGCGATAAAAAAACAATCTTAGTCACCAAGGTACACAAATAGTTGCAATAAATCGCCTTTTAGTAGTCTGTGGCAGCCCTGCAATATAACTTCCAAAACCAAATTTAAATAATAAAAATGCTCGAATAAAGTCTACAGAACTCGGCTCTATTCTATCATCTTTTATCGTGAAAACTACAAAAATCTTGTCGACGATATAACGACAAAAAGAAACCCGCAGCCGCCAGGGTCCAAAAATAGTTGCAAGAGGTCGCCTGAGGCAGCCTTGCGATTCCATTTCTGAAGAAACACATTCAAAAACTGACAAAACTGCTCGAATAAAACCTACAGAACTCTGCTTTAATCCGTCATCCTTTCTTATCCTCAGAACTCTCGTCGCCTAAACAAGCGATACGGCGACAACCGCAAACTTGCTTTTACGGCAATGTGGTTTCTCAGCAAGGATACATACATCGCAGTGAAGCAATCTAATAGACCAGCAGAAACGTAGCGAGGGCGAAACGGATCATCCATCTCGGCAATACAATATGCGAAAAGGAGAGAATTCCAGATTTGAAGACAGTTTACGAGCTAAAAAATACTCCTCGTTCCAGGAGTTTAAAATGCCCCACTCCCGGAATTCGCAACAAATGCCTATTTTCCTGTTCCTGAGTGCCATTTCCTGAGGTTGCACTCAGCGACATTTCCCTAAAGATTCCTACAGCTATCCCGGGATTGAACCAAACCTCGGAAGGAATATTAACCATGCCCAGGAACCAAAAGTAGCAGTACCGGAAAAGTTTAAACTCAAGACTCGGGGTTGGTTTGGGGGTCTTATGTCGGAATTGCACTATTTGACCATGCGAATCATGGTAGGGTAATTCTGGTCAAAGAGAACTATCTGACTCAGCGAAACTTCAACCAATACAAAACTAAATTTCAGAATGAATTCTCCAGGCGGAAGTTCCTTCGAGGTATTTTATCATCAGCTAAATTGCCCAGATCTTGATGGACGAGATATCTCGTCGTTCAAAAAACTGACCAGATCTTGATCTCGCGATCATCAAAAAATCGGCAATATCCTGTATCGAGCCATCTCGTCCAAAGCTAAATTCGTGATATCCTTATCGACGAGATATCACGTATAAACCACTTGAGGGGTTAAAACCCAGAAATTTAGCTAAAACCAGTAGTTTGTAACGTGGTATGCCTCCTCACGTAAAACTTCCACACCGCACCAGAATGTGTTCCTTTGCTGGAACCCGGCAGTTGAAAGGTAGGTATCTCAAAGCTTGGCACGCTTGAATTAGTGTTGGTGGTTGCACTTTTGAGCAGTTAATAGTTCTTTTTTATTACCAATGGCAAGGCAGTACAGTTGCGAAGACAAATACAAATACAATACAATACAAAGTACATAGTTGACCGAGGTCATTTTAGCCTTATACAAGGCCAGAAGTGATGGTCACTTGTGAAGGGGCACCCAGTGGGTGGACCATCATTGTCCCTAACAAAGGACAGCACAATTTACATCCTTGCCCTAACCCCGGATTCGAACCAGGAACCTTCCGATCCAGAGGCCAACATCTTGACCACTAGACCGGTTGGTCGGCGCAGTTAATAGTTAAAAAGAGCAATATTTTGTTTGCACCTAAACACGTCACTTAAACCCAGGTTGGTAGTTGCTAATTTTTAGTTAACGTCGTACTAGAGCAACACAACGGGCTATTGACGACGGTCCGGGATCAGTCCCTTAAGGGAAAGATCCAAGGACAACACCTCGTAATTTTGAACCACGGTCAGATGACGAAGAAACACCTGAGCTGGCATCCCACTCTCCAAACTTCCACGCCAAACCAACGGCCACGACAGATTTAAGGTGCACCAGCCACCTCTACACCATACGCTTACAAACATCCATGCCTAGACCCGGATTCGAACCAGGAACCTTCCAGAGGCTAACACTTTAACCACTATATAATATTACAACACAAAAAAAAACCTAATATTTTTGTCTCTAACACCCCTTGAAGTTTGTTCCACCAGTTCCGAACCACCCTGTTTGCATTACCTTCTCCAGCCTATCTCCAACACAATACCATACCACGCACGGTTTCACTTTAAGGAAAGCGACGTATAATGATACACTTAAGATCACAGGAAGAACTATTCAAATCTCTCATAATACGAAATCTCCCTCCAAAATTCCAGTTGAAGTGCACTATAGTCAAATAGCTTATCTGAATTTAACCAAATTCGAGAGAAAACTGCCATATCACATGCATTAAACAAACTACTAGCCGATACATTCCGTCGAAAGCAGCAACAAACCCGATGCCAAAACACAGAACGAAATACCAGTTCGATAAACTAGTACTCGAAATCTGTACCGAAATCGCCAGCTCCAAGAGCAGAAAACAAACCCATTCTTCCGTAAACATATCCATCCCTTTTCGGTACATTAAACCCTGGTTCCCCTTCGAAGAGGAAACTTTCCACCGGTGGGCCCACCCCTGGTGTTCCAAGCAAACGAACACTGGAGAGCAAACGATCGAGATTCCGCGCTGCATCGTAATCGTTTTCAATTTTTCATTACGCCATAATTGCCTTAAAATATCCCTTCAGACAACAATGCGCTCCGTTCCCATCGCAAGTGGGGAGAGATGAAGTCAGGCCAACAAGGAGCCCTAAAGCCGGTGGGAATGGAAACGGAGCCTCCTGTGAGGGAATTGTGTTTTATTTAAACGCGATTGGATGGAAGTGTTCTCGCGGAGTCTTTTGTTTGGCGGGGAAAGGAAGTGAGCGGTTTTCTGGAAAATTAGTTTTCACGCCAATTTCTGCTAATTGTTGAGGCAATTCGACGCATTGGGATTGATAGGAGAAATTGTGGATGAATTCGAATGGAAGTTACTTCGGGGGAAAGGGAGGGAACTGAATTAATATTTTGAATTCAATCTAATTTCATTTTTAAAGTAACCTGAATACCCCTATTCAATCTAATTTTATTTAAAGTAACCGGATACCCCATATTCAATCTAATTTCAATTAAAGTGAATGTAACCAAATACCCCTTATTCAATCTAATATTTTTTTAATATAACCGGATACCCACTATTCAATCTAATATATTTAAAGTAACCGGATACCCCATATTCAATCTAATTTCAATTAAAGTAACTGAATACCCCTATTCAATCTAATTTTAATTAACCGAATACCCTATATTCAATCCAATTTTAACTAACCGAATACCCTTTATTCAATCTAATTTTAATTAACCGAATACCCTGTATTCAATCCAATATTAACTAACCGAATACCCTTTATTCAATCTAATTTTAATTAACCGAATACTCTTTATTAAATCCAATTTTAATTAACCGAATACCTTTTATTATTCAATCTAATTTTAATCAACTGTGTGTGTGTGAATAGCTACTCATTATTCAATCTAATTTTAGCTAACAAAACACCCCTTTTTTAAATTAACCAAACACCCTCTATTCAATCTAATTCAGAAACGAGATATCTTGGAGGGATAAAGTGGGAAGGGTGGAGGGTAACCGAATACCCCCATTCAATTTAATTTTATTTAAATTAACCGGATACCCCCATATTTCTCTCCGTGCTTAACTTTTAGCAGTGAGTGCATCATACCATACCGATCTCTTATTTATATTGTGTAACCACAAATCCCGGTTTGTTCGTCTTATGCTATTAAGCTACAGACAACTGCTTTTAGATCACTGTCTACAACAGCGTTTGAGTCCAATAAAGCTTATTATCGCAACCGTTGATCACATAAGGAAGTTAAGGTAGGTTTACACGCTACGATAAATCGTTACGATGTGATTGACAAATTTATTGTTCCAATAAATCGAAAGTGTGAGTATTGTTTACACGCTACGATAAATCGTAACAATTTCTTGTCAAATATTCGTTGTCGACCGCTATCGACCTCACATGTCGTTACGATTCCCAGAAATCGATGCCGGCTAGCATCAACCATTAAATCCAATTCCAATTAATCGCTACAATGTCCTGTTTACACCCAACGATAAATCGAAACAATTTGATCGTTACGATAAATTACTAGCATTTATCGTAGCGTGTAAACCCGCCTTTACACAAATGAACTGGGATCCCTTCAGGAGGTGGTTCATCCCGGAGCACATTGCAGCCTCTCAAACTGATTGGCTACTGAAAATTAACATTTTTCTCTCCGTACTTGACTTTTGGCAGCGAGTGTAATTTACGCGTGTAAAGTGTTGATATTGTTCGAAAGAAAAAATTGCAGCAAGTACTTGGGGGAAAACATTGTCCTATCGGGCTGCTTTTTAAAAATATTTATTGCTAATCATTACAAATGGATAAAAATAAGGATCTTTTTCGAAATATTATAAATTTTTTTTTTCCGAAAAGAAAAGGATGCTTCGCAGACGCACATATTGCTGGTAGAAATACAAATATTGACGACCAGCTACAGGCTCACGCCCAACAAGGCTGGTCCTTTGTTTATGAATTCCCCAATTCCCACTGACTATCCAATTGTATCTTAAATTCGTACACTATCTTTGAATTAACTATATTTTCTGGCAACGCGTTCCATTTGTCTATTACCCTATTAAAGTAGTAGTTTTTCCTTAAATCCTTATTCAATTTATACCCATGGCCCCTTGTTCTGCTATCCCAATTGAAATTTAAGCCCTCTGTGTCCCCTTGTTTAACCAACTTGAAAAGCTGAATCAAATCCCCCCTCATCCTTCTTCTTTCCAGTGTATACATGTTTAGCTTACTTAAACGTTCATTACAGTCGAGATTTGCTAGCCCCTTTATTATTTTTGTAGCTTTGTGCTGAACCCTTTCAATTAATTCTATATCCTTTCTCATATATGGAGCCCAGAATTGTACAGCATATTCTAGATGTGGTCTTACTAAGCCCTTATATAACGGCAATATTATATTCTTATCCCTTGAAATTAGTCTTTTTATTATACCCCAATAGCCTATTGGCCTTTTTACCCGCAGCTGAACATTGGTGACCCATTTAAAATCCCTGTGAATTATCACCCCAAGATCATTGACTGTTTCTCCCTCCTTTACCTTTACTCCCTGCAGATAGTACTCAGCTCCACTGTTCCTGTAATTCATATGCAGAACTTGTCATTTCCCTATATTAAATTGTATATGTTATGCAGTGTGAGCAAGCCGTTGACGATTTCATGTGCCGTAAGTGGTTCAGAAAGCTTCAGAACTTGGATCAGTTATGCCAGAAACCTCAGAAGTTTTACAGGCACGGGATGATGCAGTTGCCGGACAGATGGAGAAAGGTCAGCAAACAGCACGTCACATACAGCGTTGATTGAATGTAATTTTGAGTACTTAAATGCTTCTTCCAATTGCACGAACCCACTACACCACGTCCGTCGCCAAAACCATCGCCAAGCACCCCCGCCAAGTGCCTCCCCAGATCAGATCCCACACAATCCTCGCTTCGCCTGCAGGTAGCACGACCCAATCTCGCTCGATAATGACATCAATTCCGACACATAAAACGCCTTCGCATTGAGCGGAAGGAGCGTGTCAAAAGAGACCGTCCGCACTTCCACCTGCACGCACGAGGATGCCACCGCTTCAGTCCATGTTGTCTCCATCCTCGTCACCACCCCGAGGGCACGAGAGCTAGAAAGTTGAAATTCATCCTTTACAGACCTCAGCTACTTGGCGAAACCAAGACCGTAAAAATACGGATGCGGGAACGGATTTTTTTGTTTGTTTGTGTAATGGAAATTTGGGCGATACTCTTTTTCGCTCGCTTTTGCTTCATTTGATTCTCTTTTTCAGCTCTTCCGAGACACATTTATGCCTTTTTTTTCACTTGTTTCTTTCGTTTTATTTTTTGGGGTAGTTTCTTTGAATAGATTTTCCACAAATGCAGGATTGAAGAAGGCTCTGGGTTACCAGATTTTTATTGGGGAGGCTATTTAATGTAAGTACGTTCGCCAAGTGGGAGATATTTTTCGTATGTTGGTTTTTGCTTCATGTAAGAATGCGTTTCTATTCTGTTTCAAAAGAGTTCTGAGTTTCCCCATAAAATATTGGCGGACTTTCAAGAATTCGCAGGAGTATAAGTGTAATATGAGTTATTTTTTTTTTTAAGTTGTTAGAAATTCGCACATATAAAAACTGGTATTTTTTAAAATTTGATTGAAAATCCACTTTTACAATAGGTTATTGGCTTAAAACCATTTCAGTTTATATAAATTATTAAATTATTACATAAGTTCATTAAACTTGAAACATATTAAGTTAATAATTAACTATCGAATTTAGATATAATTTTGCTAATTTGAATGTTTTTTGAACAGTGATATGAGTTGTTATTTTTGAAAGTGGTTCAAGTCCACTTTGGAAAAAAAAGAGCTTATTTTTTAACTATTTTAATAATTATTATCGCATACTAAAATTTAACAGGTTTATAGTGTTAAAAACATCATCCGAATTGAGTAACGTCAGCCAATATTTTTTAATTAATTTAAACGAAAACCCTTAAATATCTCGTTGTATGGAAAAATGGACTTGTACCACTTTAAAAAAAAAACGGCTCAGATCTCAAATTTTAATTTGTTCTGAAAGATAATTCCTGTTATTATTCATGTTTGAGCTTTCAGCATTAAGGTGCACGAATATTCATCTTATTGAGTAGGCTATCTTATTGAATAAACACTAACAGGACAACACCACGGCATTGCCCGTCCTTAATGATACTGAAAACATTAAAGACCCACCTCCACCCGACATAACACGGGTTACAGTTGAAACATTATTTTTTGAAGAAAATCACATTTAAGGTATCGATCTGGTGTAACATTTTCCGCATACTTCAAATCCGTTGAAATTTTCACTCCATCTTTAACGACCACGAAGATAGAAAAACTCAAATAGTCCTTGCACGCGACAAAGTTAAAATTGCTAGAAGAAAGTTATGCTAATCAAAAACCCAAATCGAAACACGCTTTCTTCAATTGAGGATCCGTGACGTCATCTCCGCGAGAGATGTCATAACTTGGCACAGTTCCAAAGGACGAAAAACGCTAAATCCTCTGCTTTCTTCAATCGAGGAACAGTGATGTCAGCTTCGCGAGTGAAGAAACGATGGGGGAAAAAACTGATAAATTAATTAACTGTTCTAGATTAAATTTTATAATTCGGGGTTCGCACGAAATTAGGACTATCTGTGTGCTAAATTTTAGGACTGCAAGTGGTATAGATCGTTTGAAAGCAGACATACACACAACACACTTCCTTTTACAAACGTAGAGATTCTTCCCTGAATAATTTGAAATAAATTTTAACGGTTTTGTTTGTATTTACAAGGACAAAAAACTAAGAGAAAAAAATCGTTCATTGAAGGGCAAAAGCAAAATCGTTAATCTATAGGATTTGTTTTTATTTTTAATGCCCGACCACCAATTATTTGGGCTATAGCTACAATGGGCTTCTTAAGGGACACCCTGTGTGTGTGTATGGACCGCCGGTTTTCCAATCAGTGATTATCACCTACATCCAAAATGTCTCATGCGTTTACAAACCGGGAATCGGATTCAGAACTTACTGGGTGGCAGACGTTGTATTCATATCTCAACATGCTTTAAAATCACTTTAGTGTGTTCCTGTATATTCAGCGTAACGTTTGTGTTTTGTGTTAACGCTTTCAAGTTTTTGTGTTTGCAATAGTGCAGGAATAAAATAATTCCATACTGTGACAGTTGTTGGCGGTACTCCTTCATTGGCGTAACTTGGCGAGCGCCAAGAACGTAGACAACTTTTCAGTTTAGCCTGATTTCATGATGATATAAGACGATATCGCCAACGTTCCGTTCCAGGAACCAATATTTGTGTACTTTGGATAGTACAACTCTTATGTGCAGTTAGGATAGTACAACTCTTATGTGCAGTTAGGATGGTACGACTCCTATGTGCAGTTAGGATGGTACGACTCTTATGCACAGTTAGGATGGTACGACTCTTATGCACAGTTAGGATGGTACGACTCTTATACGCAGTTCGGATGGTACGACTCTTATGTGCAGTTAGGATGGTACGACTCTTATGTGCAGTTAGGATGGTACGACTCTTATGTGCAGTCAGGATGGTACGACTATTATGTGCAGTCAGGATGGTACGACTCTTATGTGTAGTTAGGATGGTACGACTCTTATGTGCAGTTAGGATGGTACGACTCTTATGTGCAGGTAGGATGGAACGACACTTATGTGCAGTTAGGATGGTACGACTCTTATGTGCAGTTAGGATGGTACGACTCTTATGTGCAGTTAGGATGGTACGACTCTTATGTGCAGTTAGGATGGTACGACTCTTATGTGCAGGTAGGATGGTACGACTCTTATGTGCAGGTATGATGGTACGACTCTTATGTGCAGTTAGGATGGTACGACTCTTATGTGCAGTCAGGATGGTACGACTATTATGTGCAGTCAGGATGGTACGACTCTTATGTGTAGTTAGGATGGTACGACTCTTATGTGCAGTTAGGATGGTACGACTCTTATGTGTAGTTAGGATCGTACGACTCGTATGTGCAGTTAGGAGGGTACGACTCTTATGTGCAGTTAGGATGGTACGACTCTTATGTGCAGGTAGGATGGAACGACTCTTATGTGCAGTTAGGTCAGTACAACTCTTATGTGCAGTTACGATGGTACGACTCTTATGTGCAGGTAGGATGGTACGACTCTTATGTGCAGATAAGATGATACAACTCTTATGTGTAGATAGGATGGTACGACTCTAATGTGCAGTTAGGATAGTGCAACTCTTATGTGCAATTAGAATAGTACATCTTTCTTTGTACTTGGGATAGTAGAACAATCAATGTAAATAAACGTAATTAGAATCCACTAAAGTCTATATTTTAGTGTGAGCCCCGACACATACTAAAAAGAGAACTTCCAGAACGCGAAACGCAATTTTTTTAATTTGTAGCAGCTTAAACCACCTTACGCGATGGTTATAAAATTTCTTTTATCTAATGTAATCTAAGACATTCCCTATTGTTACTCATGTAAAACAAAAAACAATGACTCGCTAATTCGAAATGCTAACGAAGAAAACATTAAGGCAATTTTAAGTTCGAGGCCTAATCTTTTCTTAAGTATTCAAAAAACTTTCAGACAGCTGTCTCCATGTACGCTTTTAACTTTAAAAAAACCCTCACTGCACCATATGGACGTCCCTCTCACAAAAGTGGAAAGAAAAAAGACAAAGGAAGGACATTAAGGCTTATGAGTCAAGTATAAATGAAAATAAAAATTAATGCTAAGCACCTTGGGTGTTGTGACGAAGCACCGTTTTCTGGAAATCGTCTTTATTTGAATGTGCTCTTGCAAAGAACTTTCGCTTCCCCCCCCCCTCTCACATTTGTCTATTTCAAGAACATTCAGAGCACTTGAAATGTTTGTTAGATAGTCCAAAAGGCGTAGCTTTGCGTTTATAGTATTTTAACTCCTTTTTTTTTATTTTCAGACAAAATGTTTTAGAGGGAGGTAACGTTTGCTGGCGGAATTTTTGGTCTACATGCGAGCTAAATTTTCCAACATCTTTGTCATTTTCAAGAAGATTCAGATAGTTAACAAGAAGGTAGCGTTATTTTTGGTAATGTATTAATACCTTTTTCATTTTCAGACAATTGTGCGGGAGGTAAAATTTACTTGCGCAATTTTTAGCCAAAATGTATGAATTTTTCGAAATTAGATATAGTAAACTGAGATCTTGAAAGTACATATAAGGTGTAAGTTAGTTCCTTTTAATTTTTGCTATGTAAATGAGCATTGTTGTATGTAATTTTTGTTTTCTACTTAAATTATGTAGTTTTATGTTGTATAATTGCACTGATTTTTTCTGCTGAATGATCTATACTTTTGGTCTCTTTCCGCTGCAATGTAAATTGAGTAAACTGTATGACAAAATAAAATCGATACTGGTAATGTTGATTAATTAACGTCGCAATGGAGTAACAAAAACCAGGTATTAACGATGGTCCGGGATCAATTCCCAAAGGAAAGGATCCGTGGACAAAACCGAGTAATTTTCAACCATGATCAGATGACGAGGTCACCACCACCTGAGCTTGAAAATCATTCTAAATTTCTACACCACGCCAAAGTGAAAACATCTGAGGCCACTACAGATTTAAGGTGAACAAATCCCCGTATATGCACGGTCTTAGATAAGGTCAAGTTTCAAAATCGCAGCCCTCCGATTGCTAATCCGTTACTCTTGCAACCGAGCTAGGTAGACCCTTTAAATATCTATCGAAGTATAGGCCTATCGAGTGCAACAATGTACGATACTAATACTACGATACGAGAAGACTACGATACTAATCTTTTCGGAATAAGACCCAGTACCTATGCTGCGATAGACAATATTTCTCAGAGCGCCGGATAAGATCGAAAAACCGTGCTGTCCGGCTCCTTATCCGGCCGATCCAGCCAATACCAGAGATAACGATTCGCTCCGGGACAACCTCGTTCCGTAACCATGGCAACGGCCGAAGCCCGAGAGTTCCGGAGGGTGTGGTGATCATTAGCATCGATTCCCTTCGAGTCAGGGATGGCGGAGTGGGATGTCATCATGCGATCCCCATCTTCATTCACATGACGACCACGTGAGTGGAGGTTTTTTCTCTTCTCAGCAAGTGGCTTTGCTTGCACTAGAGCACATGCCGTAAGAGCCTCTGTTTTGGGAAGAGACCACGGTAGCACAGTTGGAAGAGTAACGGAGGGTTGCGAGTTCGAGACTTGGTTCCAACCAAAAACCGTCGCGTGCACGGAGAATGGTGAAAATCTTCGTGCCTCAAATGTACTCGTCTGATGAAACTTGGTGCATCAAGTGATCTTTACATGGCTACGACTGGTGGAAATTATTTTTTACCTACGTTTCAACAGGTATTAGGCCCGGTGCACACATCCGGTTTTTCAACGTGCGACGCCACTGCGGCACCGAAGCCCAACTATGCACACATAACCGTGAAATGACGCACGAACTCATTTCGCGCCATTTGCAATACATATTCTATCGAAGAAAACGTGTTTATTTCGCTTGGTGTAAAAAAAGTATATTTTGAAACAAAATAGACATTACTGGATACAGCCATTTATTAATTATTATTTATATTCCATTTGTTTATGAAAGCAAGGTACTTCAGTACGGAGACTCATGTGCGGCACTGCGGTACAAATTGCACGCAAGTTGGACGTGCTTCGCCCCAGCGGCTCTGAAGGCATTTGTGCACTGCTCCATTGGATCTAATGCATATCAGACCGCACTTGAGTTGCGGCAGCGGCGCCGCACGTTGAAAAACCGGATGTGTGCATCGGGCCTTGAGCTTTTCAATAATTTAAATTTTAATGGGGAAACTGGTTATTGAAATAGTTAGCTGCAATTTTCTCAGGGATCAGAGATGTTATAACAGGATAATGTGTTTGTTTCAGAGTTCTTTCAATCCAAAAGACAATACCGTTTCAATATAATATTTCCCAAAATTTAAATTAGGCCGCGTTGGAAGAGAGTAACTGATTAGAAATCGTAGAGTTTCGAGTTCGACACTCGGTCCATTCGAAGACCGTCGTGTATGTGGGGGGCTGGTGCACGTCAAAATTATCCTGGCTTAAAATGGCCTCACGTCGGCGTGGTGAAGAAGTTTGGAGAGTGGGGTGCCAACTCAGGTGTTCACTTCGTCACCTGATCATGGTTCAAATTTATGTGGTGTTGTCCTCGGAGTTTTCCCTTGGAGATCGATCCCAGAGCGTCACAAAAAGCATGTTGTATTGCTTTAGTGCAAATTTAATTAACTACTACCTTAGTGTTGGGTTGCGTTTGTTTTCTATTAAAACAGTGCACCACAAAACCCGGGAGCCTAAATTTTCGATTTCTGTAAAAACGCTTATTTTTCATGAAAAAAAAAATTTCATTTTTTAAGGTCATAAAAGGTCAAAATGGAACAAAATGTCTAATGTAAATAATAAAAATTTTATTTTTTTTATTATCTTAGTCACTATAAATCAGGCCTCGAAATATATTTTTTAATACAGGTGCACAAGGTGCACCCAAGTTTTTAAATTAGGTGCACAGGTGCGCCTAGCGGGAAAAAATTAGGTGCACAATTTTATTTTCACGTGCACAGTGCACCTGTGCACCCGGGTATTTCGAGCCCTGCTATAAATAGCACATTATTTACTGTGCGTATAATAGGTTCTACGATATACTCAGCATTCGAAAAAAAATTAGTATATGTATTGCAAAGGTCCTGGCTCTTAATTTATTTTATTTTTGTCATCCTTGTATTAAAAAGTGTACATACTGTGTGAGGTTCGGAGGTTCTCCGGCCAACACAGGGAGGAATGTCTGGCAGGGGGGACATCTTCTAGGGACGTTGGCTGGGGTGTCAGTGAAAGGTCACCCGGGTCAGAAGGAGAAAAAGGGGAGAGGAAAAAGGAAGAAAGGATTCGACCCACGTAGACCGGAGCGAACGGACGTGAGGGGCTCTCTGTTGCTGTCTTAAACTATCATGTAATGTATTCCTATGTAACCAAGAAATGTCAGAATAAATAGATGGAAAAGATATCTATGAAGTGTTGCCCTCTCCAGTAGATGAAACGAATCACACACACACTCACCAGAGATATAGATAGAACGAAAGGGTGAGGTGTGATATACTGTGTATTCAATTATATTTTTAGAACTAACCTCTTCCCCTCTTGAAGGTTTTGATCCGTTTAGCAGGGTTATCGTTGCCCAAGTACTTGCGGAAAAGTGTAGGGAAAAAAAATAGAAGAATAAAGTTTTCTCTTAAACTCCATTTTAGTGGCAATTTAAGTTCGCAAAACTTTCAATGAAAATATCTCCGAAATTAGTCCAATCGAAAAACGGACACTTTTCAGGGATAGTTTTCGACAAGGAATCGTTTGGAATAAATATAGCGAGGACGATCTAACTACTCAATACAGTGTCAGTACATGCGGTTGCAAGCGATAGAAG
Source organism: Metellina segmentata (assembly GCA_947359465.1). Classification (NCBI taxonomy): domain Eukaryota; kingdom Metazoa; phylum Arthropoda; class Arachnida; order Araneae; family Tetragnathidae; genus Metellina; species Metellina segmentata. The sequence continues at coordinate 43,424,450 of OX375880.1, forward strand.
AAAAAAAAATGATCCAAAGATAAAAAAGTAATGTAAAATATCAAACCACATTAAAATGGCGTCTCGTTTTTGGAGTGATGTTTTTTTGTTCGCCGTAACTCCCAACAAAATTTAAAAATAAAATTAAAATTCTGTATCAGGAACAGTTGAAAGACAGCAGAGAAATAGAATGACGCGAAAAAAAATATTTATAAATTGAATATATCACAACTGCTATCGCATAAGCAAACCTCCAAGAAGAAAAAAAAAATCTGGAAGATTTCTAATTCATAAAAAGCAAAGCGGAACTGTCAGAAATGAAAAATGATTTTAAAAATTTCTTCAAATAAAAATGAATTAAAAGCGCTAAATTGGGATTTGTGAAAGCAATTTAAAAAAGTGATTCGGCTCGGTTTAATTGTCATTTTTTTGGCGGCAATTTGAAATCAATCAATTAGTAATTTTTAATTAACGTTGTACTAGAGCAACACAAATGGCTATAGACGACGGTCCGTCTAATTATGCCCGCGGTATCACGACGTATCACGGCTGCAGATAACGGCTCCGCTTTCTTAGGAAACCGTAGCTTTAGGGAACGATCTCGGAAGGTCATCAATAGCCCGCTGCCCCACACAATAAGACGATAATTCAGCTACCTACCAACCGACTATCTCTACAACGAGGAACTAAAAACAACATTTTCATACAAAGAGTAAACAAATACAAAATGATTGAACTAAAAATCAATAATAGATCAATCTTAAAAAAAAAAAAAAAAACTCGTTCGAAAAAGGGGGGAAAGAACGGTCCAATAGAATAAAAAGCCGACGCCCCTTTTTCAAAACGGGCGTCCACGTTCCTCCAGCGCACGTGACTCGATCATCTCCCGATTCCCAGAACCGGGAAATAAAACAACCATCTTAAAAAATCCTCACGCCGGGCAATCAGAGATGACCACCGATCTCAGAGCCATCTCGTATCGACAAACCGCACTACACGCAAGACCGACAACAGCAGCAAGGAACTCGCCAGCCCTAAAAGAAAATCGAGGCGAAAGCAAGCAACACGGAAAAAATGAAAAATTGAATTCCATAAAAATGTATATATACTCCCGGATAATGAAAGAACAAAAAACATAAAAATAGACGTCTAACGCTCGTACGGGAAATCAACTTTTATGGTTTTTCGGAGGCAATGCCGGATAAAGGAAGTATATTTCTTCCTAGACTTTTATTTTGTTTTTGCTCCATTGAAAAGAATTTTTTTTTTCCTTTGCAGATAATAGTGGGGGAAGACTATAGTACGATGAAATAAGACAAAAATTGTAAGTCACGTATTTATCTGGAACTCCGTACAGCAGCGACTGTATGGTTTTCTAATTTCATTTTTTATAAATATATATATTTATACTCTGCTGTATCGGTATCGATACATATGTGGCCCAGTGACGTATCTACAGAGTGGATATTTTTTCATTTTCGAAATGGACGAGGGAGTTTTCCTGGAGAGCTCTCAGAAACGCAATTTTCGGAACTTTTTTTTGTCCGCTTTCATCTTGGTAAGAGTTATGGGAAAGGATAGGAGATGGAAGATGCCCCGTAACATTTATAATCGAGGGAAGGCAGCATCGTGTGGTGTGTTTAATATCGTTCTGGTGATATCGATCGGGGTACTAGGATCGCTGGAAAATACTGGCTTCGGTAAACTAGTACGAACTAGAACGTCTCGCTCCGGAATTCCGTTTGCGATCGTGGAAGTCATAACCTCTGTTGTACGAATTTCGAAAAATATTCAGTTTTCATTTGAATGAAACAGAAAATTAACACCGAAAATTATTTTAAAAATTGCACTTGTTGGCAATCTTTATTCTTAAAAAAAATGTAATCTATTTTAAGGGGGTCCGAGACACAAAAATCGTCAAATTTTCGAAATTTTTTTTTATTATTTTAAGAAATTCTCTGTGTTTTTCTACTTAAAATGACGTCTAAATCATGTTTCTATCTTAATTAGAACTAGTGATATAGTAATTTTTTTAGTGCGTTGTTTTGAAAATCTAACATTCTTGACAGGTGTTGTCATGGCAACTAAATCTGTCTTTAAAACTTTAAATGCTTTTTTCTCCATGATACATTTTTTCAAGATTTCCTGTATTCAAATTGCTATAAGTCGAAAACCGGTAAAGTTTAAGGGTTGAAATTTGGAATACATATTTTTCAAACATTATACTTTAATTTTGATTCAGCAAATTTGAAACAAATATTTATTTTAAGAAATATGACTTTTTAAAAAAAAAAGTACCTTACAATTTTCAAAAATTTTCATTCAAATATTTTTTATTTTTCATTAAATTAATATTTTTTAAATTGCTGAATCAAAAATAAAGTTTATAAATTTGTGAATAATTTACTGCAAGAATTTTGAAAATTGATCAAGAATATTTTGAGTTTTAGCAATTTAAAAAGACCCCTCTTTTTTTTCAAAAAATTTTAACTTAAAAATTTTAAAAAACTTTTGGAAAAATTTTGTGTTGTGTGATTTTGCTTATTAGTTAGATGGGTAATCAGTACCAAAAAAAATTCTAAATTAATTAATAACAATTTTTTTTCAATGTGTCCCGGACCCCTTTAAGCAGGTGGTCACTTAATTATCGAAACACTGGAGCAACACAACGGACTATAGGCGACGGTCCGGGATCAAACCCGAAAGGAAAGAACCGAGGACACTACGTAATTTAGAAACCGCCGTCAGATGACGAGGTCACACCTGAGCTGTCATCCCACTCTCCAAATAACTCCACCACGACGAATTGAACGCGTACCAGGCAACATATACACGACGTACTTGGGATGATCCTAGTTTGAGAACTCCTACCAAACAACCTATAAATCATTATCTCACACTGCAATTTAAGGTAGATGGGTATTTTAATTTACGTCACTCTGGAGCAACACAATGGGCTAGTGACGACGATTCGGGTAACTTGGTAATTCTTAATTAACGTCGCACTAGAGCAACACAACGGGCTATTGACGGTCCGGGATCAATCCCATAAAGCTTCGGTTTCCTAAGAAAGTGGCGCCGTTATCTAACAGCCGTGATACGTCATGATGCCGCGGAAGTAGGCGGCTGTCTAAACTGAATCCAGAGGTGTCAACTTAGACGCACAGAATACGGTGGAGAATGTGTAACACACACGGCTGTCGGGGTTTATTTAATTCTAGAAACAAAAACAAAGAGGCTTTTTTATTCTCTAGTCCAAAGTTCCTAACTTCAGGATCGTTGAAGATAGAGTAAAAACTTCAACGGATTTCAAATCAGCGTAAAATTCTACGCCAGATCGATACCAAAAACAGTTTTATTATTCAATTATTTACAATTTGATTATTTAATTATTTATTAAATAATTAATTATTTATTTAAAGAAAATCACATGTAAGGTATCGTTCTGGTGTCAAATTTAAAGCAAATTTCAAATACGTTGAAATTTTCATTCTGTGTTTAACGATCCCGATTTTACAAAAACGAATTAATCAATGACAGTCAAAAATGTTTATTTATTTCGCTCCTCTTCGTTCGAATCGTTTGGAGCAGGAAATGAAATCTGGCCGCTACAAGAGAAAAAACGTTCCCCAACTGTTTGAGACCGCTATGACGACAGTCGTGGAAATGGCGGCTCCGTTAATTTTCGTTGCGCTCACAAACAAAGCTCTCTAGGAAACCAAACCATCTGTTTGTATAAACAACGTTTTAGTGACGTCACCCACGGCTACATCACGGCAACGCTTTCTTAGGAAACCGAAGCTTAAAGCTTCGGTTTCCTAAGAAAGCGTAGCCGTGTTCTAGCGGCCGTAATGTATCGTTGGGTGACGTCACTAAAACGTTGTTTATACTAACACATGGTGTTGGTTTCCTAGAGAGCGTTGTTTGTGGCGTAACGAAAATGATCGGAGCCGCCATTTCCACGACTGTCGTCATAGCGGTCTCAAACAGTTGGAGAACGTTTTATGAATAATTAAATGGTAAAAAATTGAATAATAAAACTGTTTTTGATATCGATCTGGCGTAGAAATTTACGCTGATTTGAAATCTGTTAAAATTTTCACTCTACCTTCAACGATCCCGAAGTTCTAAACTTTGAACTAGAGGATAAAAAACCACTTCGTTTTGTTTCTCTAATAAAATAAACCACGACAGCTGTCTGTGTTGCCCATTCTCCAACGTATTCTGTCCGTCTAAGTTGACACTTCTGGATTGTTGTTTAGACGGCCGTCTAGTTATGCCTAGTTATTACGGCTGTTATCACGGCTATTAGATAGATAACGACTCCACTTTCTTAGGAAACCGAAGCTTAAGAGAAAGATCCGAGGACAACAACTCGTAATTTTGAACCACGGTCAGATGACGAGGACAACACCACGTAATTGTGAACCACAGTCAGATCACAAGGACAACACCTGAGCCACTCGTTTCTCCACACAATTGCAACGCGATTTGAGGCAACGATAGATTTAACGTGCACCAGCCCCTTTGTGCATGATTGTCTTCGGTTAGATTCGAATTCACACGGCAATTTAAGAAACACAAAAAAAATATCAAATGAAAGAGGAAAAGTATGTTAAAACAGTATGTCTGAAAGAAAAGTGCTTATCTTTAAAAGAAACCCTCAATTGAATCAGAAAACAAAATTAAATTGCGTCTTAAAGGGAGTGTATTACTGAGAACGCGTGCATGTGCACTTGAATTGAGAAATGGCTCCAAAATAATTTCAAATCCGAAACGTCTTCCAGACGCAGGGAAAATATTAATAGTCAAATCCGCCCAAAACAAAATACGCGTAATAATAATTAGAGCTGTAATTGAATATGAGAAGTAAAATCAACTTAAAGGAGTCCCGAAACCATTTTTAGTAATTACGGATTTTTGAAAAGACGAAAATAAAAGATTAAAGCGAGTAGAATTCAATTATTAACGAGTATTAATGCCAGGGAAGAGGATTCGTTTCAATTTTAAAAGCGCAAAATAATTAGAAATTGCATTGCTTCTGCAACCCCCCCCCCATCTGAAACTCCTTTTTAAAATTACAAAACCGCAAGCGAGACTTTAATGCTCTTCCAGCACTCCATTTGCGCGAAAATATTTTCCATTTTGTTGTTGCCAGATGCACGACTGAGAAGACATTAAATTAATTCTTGTAACTGATGCGTTTCTTCCTACTTTCAGGGAAACACGATGGAGAATTATAATGGTACTAACAATAATAACAATAAAAGAGCTTTGTGAAATAACGTTTCTGCTTTTCGTAGTTTTTTTTAATTCCTCGCTTTCATTTTCGCGCAAACGATTTGAGAATGAAAGAGAATGGCAGCGGGCGATTCGAATTTTAATTTTAATCTCTCTCCGTCGCTCGGCGAAAAACAGATATAAATGGAAGAGTTTTAAGAACAGATTACTTTCGTGACTTCACAGGGTTCGGCTTTTAAAGGATTAGTAGCTGAATAATAAATCCGCTATTTTCCATTGGAACGTCAATTTTATTCTAAAGCAGACGATATGATAAACTATAATTTTTTCCCCCAATTGGAAAAATAATTCACTACCTACACGAAAGGGACCCGATAAGCGTTCAGTTAACTTATATCATAAAACTAAATTTTTTTTATCAACAAAATGCTCCGATAATTATAATATTAAAGTAAATGATGAATTAACTTCGCACTGGAGCATAACGATAATTGGTGACGATCCAGGATCAATCTTGATGGGAAATAACCGAGGACTACTCATAATTTTGAATCATAGTCAGATGACGAGATCAACACCTGAGCTGGCGCCCCACACTCCACACCGTCCCAACGTAAGGACACATAAAGCTACGAAAGTTTAACGTGCACAAGCCCAACGTTTGGTTGTATCGTGTTTCTAACTACAGCGGCACAATTACATCAGGGAAATAATCCTCAAACAAACTCGTACTTCGAAAAAATTTATTTAAAATAAAATTTCATAAGAAAAATTGGTACAGCTACAGTCTACGTTTATGAGCGGTGGCAACGGACTTGAACATTTTTGTGTCGAAAATAATTATTTCAAAACTCTTTTTCTTTCACAAATATTTTTCTTTTGACAACAGAAAATGAAAGCTCGAACACACATCTGAGAACGTTTTAAAAAGCATATTTTTAAAAAAACTATCGCAAAAAGAAGAAAGCGTAAACACATTTCAAAACACATTTGTGAACCAACAAAAAAACTAAGCTGCGAAAGTTGGGTAAGAATGCCCAGAAACATCAGTTACACTAAATACATCAGTCTGTTTGAAAAGAAAAGGATTTTTATTAGAATAAAAAACAAGAAATAATACAACCTGATAGGTCAAAACTGTTCCGAGAAAAAATAATAAAAAACGAAAATTCATGGCAAAAAAAAATCTCGTAAATGTTTCGTGAAATATATAATAAAATAAAAATTCCACAAGTGTAGAAATACAAAAAAAATGAGCCAATGATGCCACAGAAAAAAAAAATTTAAAGGACCAATCCAATCAAAGGATATTTTAAAATAAAAATAACCAATGGAAGCAAAGCAAAATTTCAAACGAACCAATGAAATCAAACGAATTAAACAGATTTTAGAAGAACTTTCTAGAATATTCAAAAGGAAAATTGAAAGTTACCGTTTGCAGAGGTTGCCATGAAAACCACAATAACAGTAAAAACAGATGGGTTACCTTAATATACCGTAACTTGCTACTAGAAGAGCGCCAAAAAAAAATCGCCAAGGGCTGTTGCCACCGCTCATAAACGTAGAGTGTAGCTGTACCGAATAATTTCCAGGCTGAAATTCCAAAGTTGAAACCCCAAGTTTTTTAAAAATGGGTTTTATGGCGCAACGGCCATATTTGACCAAGCTTCGCCAAGCTCACGAGAAGCAACACCAAGTATTAGCAGACATACACAAAGTTTTACAGGAATCAAGCCTCGAACATGGAACTTCGGTAAATTAAAATTACCACACCCTAAACCCTCCAAGTAGTTTCGACGAGATATCTCGTCAATCAAGCCATAACCAATTTTGCTAATGACGACATTTCTCGTCATCAAAGTTTCGCCAATCTTGAAGTGATGACTCGATCCAGATATGGCGTTTTCTTGTGATGACAACAGACGACGAGGTTGTGATGAGACAAGATATCTCAGATTTTGTCCGAAACGAGATATCTCATCTACCAGGATCTGTCATGTTTGTGCGATAACTCGTCGAGTCAACTACCAGGAAAGTAAAGATCGAAGACAAAATTTGAAGCATAAATATAAACAGAGTCAAAGAAAGATAAAACACAAAGACGAAACAAGAAAAGTAGATCAAGATCGACAACAGAAATCGTTTGAGAAACACATGCGATTTCCATCAGATGCTCATTGGTGCAGGAGGAAAGTTCGAACGCGGCCGATTCGAAGTCGCAGTAGTTATTACCCCCAACGGGTTAAATGTTAAATCGATGGGGAATGTGATTACCTAGGCAACCGTCAGATGGCGCCAGCATCGTTTATGCTAACCAGGGAAATTACTTTACAGGAGACAATATCGTTGCTTCCAAACTTCAGAGGAGCAAGTGTAACAACAGGATTGGGTGTTAAATGATCGAAACCTCACAAATGAATGACCTTCAAAAATCTTTACTACATTTAAAAAGATCAAAATTTCCCGAAAACATTTAACAAAACTAAATTTTGAATTATAAAAATTAAATTTAAACGTTGACAACATGAATTGAATTTCTAGTCTTTTTTTTTTTTTTTTTTAAGTTAAACATAAAAGCACAAAAGAGAGCAAATTCAAGTTCAATCCTACCCTAAAGATCTTTTAAAAGTAGGATATATAGCACCCCGACAATAAAAGTGACACAAGTCCAAAAATAAAAATTTTGATGTTATGTCATTAAAAAATATGTGTGAGGCGCCCCAGAGTATTATATTACTATTCTATAGAATATAATGGACGTTACTACTATAAATACTTACCTAAAATTTAAAAGAAGCTTATACCATTTCAATATAAGCTTAATAGTATCCTTTAAGTTGATGTTTTTCAAATTCTGCAATTTTGAGTTCTCACTTTTCTTGCCGGGTTGCGATATGGATTCTCTTCGTCTAAACGTGGACTACACAAACAACTTTTCAACATGAAGCATTTTTATGACAAGCGGCTGAAATACCATATCTTGATGGATGGACGAGATATCTCGTCATTAGCAAAATCGGTAAAAATCTTGATGGACGAGATATCTCGTCAAAACCACTTGAAGGGTTAAACGTGTTGTTTTCGAAACTAATTTTTTTTAACTGAACTTAAGCGCGGCTTCGAAGATACGATTTTTTTAAATAATAAAACTCGTTAAATAACATTTAAGGGGACCGTTGTTGCTCAATAAGTATGTCTACTGCGCTATCAACGTATGATTTGTATGCATCAGACATTATTCCTCCCTGGGTCTAATTGTTTCTTGTGTGGGTTTAAAACTTTAAATGAGTTTGAATGGCTATTACTTGATGTTATCTGCTTTGGTGAAGGATGGATGACCACATATAGAACATGAGCCATAAAACTCAACCATCCAACTAACATTAAAAATATATAATCGTGTTCGACAATTAATTTCCTTTATAAATGAAAGCGATTAACAATTTACTCACTCAATTTTTCGTTAAATAAAATTCTTATAAAACAAAAAATTCCCTGGAAACTGACTGCGCCCTCTTTGGAAAACACAATTAAAATAACTTCGTACGTCATTATGTGCTTATATGTTATCACTTTTATTTCATAGATACCGAAAAACAGCCAAAATACTAATTCAATATTCTACCTAATGACGGCCCATAAACCGAATCGATACAAAGCGTCATTTAATTTAAATTATTTCCGATCCCAAAACCCGCTGATAAACGCTAGCAGCGAGGACACCAAAAGCAAAAAAAAATCTAGGAAATAACCATTTCACAAAAACAAACCCCCACACGAACAGAAAAGATCCCCTAGTTACTTAAGTTAATATCAAATTTAACGTTAATGTTCAAATTTTCAAAAACAAAAAATGTATTTACGAGGGCAAAAAAAAAGCAATACATTATTCTCCAAGGAATCTCCGCGAAAAGTCGCCGCTCTCAAAGTGTTCTGTCCCCAAATCTAATTAAAGCTCAAAAAAGTAGTTCAGCTTTTTTTTTCTTCCAAACCTAGAAGAGCCTTGCTTGGAATTCACTAACTTGATTATCCTAAAAGAAGCAGTGAAGCTTTTTTTTCCTACGTGTTTGAGGATAAGCGCATTTGTAATTAGATTTATTTTCAAGAAGGTCATAAACTAATAAAAGTAAAAGAAATTTAAGGTGGTAATTTAAATATTAAGAGTTCTTATGTAGGCGTGGTTTTTAAGCTCGGGAAAAAAATCACCCCCTAGAAGACTGAGAAAGTGAATTAAAGACCGGGACTTATAATAAAAAGTTACTTGCGGGAGAAGGGCAACGTAAAGGTGGGGTGAATTAATTCGACTACTTTTCGACAGGGGGGCGTAGTTTACACAAACGATTACAAGAACCAATCAAGTTTCTTTGATTCGGAGTTTGTTTAGTGTGTTCCTTTAATTTGGGCCTTGTTTGGAAGGAACTTGTTTCCATTCTTGGGTTTGGGGCTTATTTAACTTTTGTTTTATTTAAACTCGCGGAAGTGGAAAAAAAAACCTCGATTTGCTGATATGTGATTAGTATCCGTTTTCTTCTGAAGAAACGAACAAAGTATTTCCGGGGGAAAAGTATTTTGATGTAGGAGCTGAAGCAACAATACACGTGAACCGGAAATAAAGTCTAGTTTCAATTAGTTTAAAACTGATCTTAACTAAATCTAGTTTTTCTTGTAAAGAGTGGGGCTGTCGTGGCTAAGAGTGGATATGCCCACTGCACTAGCAACCTTTAAATTGTAGGTGGCGAAGGTTGATTCCTGTTAGGTTTTCTTCCCTGGATGTATCTCGAGGTTTGATTCCTGTAAGGTATGCTTCCTTGGATGTATCCTGAGGTTTGATTCCTGTAAGGTGTGCTTCCTTGGATGTATCATGAGGTTTGATTCCTGTAAGGTGTGCTTCTCTGGATGTATCCTGAGGTTTGATTACTGTAAGGAGATGCTTCCTTGGATGTATTCTGAGGTTTGATTACTGTAAGGAGATGCTTCCTTGGATGTATTCTGAGGTTTGATTCCTGTAAGGTGTGCTTCTCTGGATGTATCCCGAGGTTTGATTACTGTAAGGAGATGCTTCCTTGGATGTATTCTGAGGTTTGATTACTGTAAGGAGATGCTTCCTTGGATGTATCCTGAGGTTTGATTCCTGTAAGGTGTGTTTCCTTGGATGTATCATGAGGTTTGATTCCTGTAAGGTAAGCTTCCTTGGAAGTATCCTGTCATCTTATGGGACAGTAAAACATAAGCCCTTGCTACACGAACTCTCAAATTTCAATCAATCATCGTGAAGAGTGTACACTACCCTACAATAATGGACCGGACCACAAGATGTGATGGTATAAGGGAAAGAATACATGCTTTAATAAGGGGATGGTCCTCCACGTGCTACAATGACACTAGCAACCCTTCTGGGCATACTTTCAACGAGGTTTTGAGACACAGCTATGGGTATTTGCGTCCATTCCTGCTGCAAAGAATATCGCCAGCTGAGCTGTACATTTCAGACGTGGTTTCCTGGTCCGTAAGCGTCGCTCTAACTCGTCCCGCAAATGTCCTATGCGGTTTAGGTCGGGACTCTGAGCAGGCCAGGGAAGACGTTTTAAATACGTATCTTGATACCACTGCTTGAAAAAGGATGCAACATGACATGGAGCGTTTTGTCGACCTGGATGTAACATTCGTCCATTCCATAAAATTGCCAGAGCGTAGGAAGAACCCGATGGTCCAAAATGTTCATGTAGGCGTCGGCGTTCAATTGAGCAGGAACAACATGCAAAAGTCCCAGGCCACGTGGCTCAACAACGATTACAGGCAGCCATTCGATACTCTGAAAAGAAAGACGCAAGCAAACTCAAAACTTTGACTCGTATTAATTCATGCCGGTTTTTCAACGAGACAAACGGAAAATCGAATAGAACGAGTCTCCAACAAAAGCAACACAATTCTCCACCAAATATAATAGCGCAGCAACAAAGCATTACTTCACCACCTCAAGAAAAAAAAAGGAAAGATTAGCCACCGAACTTAGAACCAGAATCCGCGCTTAAGACGTCGATGGAGAGGATTTATTTACCTCGCCACCGGTCCCCTAATTTAAGTAATAGACTCGTTAAAAAACCACGTGACTCAAGTGACTTCTCTCAGCTGTCGTTATATACACTGAAACGAAAAATGCAAACAAACTCAAACTCAAAACTTGGGACACTTTTCAATTGACTCCAGTCTCTCAACAAGACAAATGAAAAATCGCAAGAACCAGTCTCCAACACAATTCTTCTCCAAATATAATAACGCAGCAAAGAAACATTAATTTACCTCCCAAAACCACATTTCCCTCCTCAAAAAAAAAAAAAAAAGGTTATTTAAGTGGGCGCACTAAAATCGCAACGCAAACAACGACGCTTGATTATTAGGCATACTGAAAAAAAAGAAAGAAAACACACAAACCCATAACGCAAGGTGGAATTCCCTACTAGAAGGCGAACAGAAAAACGACAATATTTGCCAAGCCTCTTGTAAGAAACACAGAAAGGAACACCCTGGAGTATTAAATTCAATTTCGTCTGACGAACAGAGAGCTTGAATACGGGAAGAATTTTGAGTTATTGTTGGAATTATTGTGGCATATATAGCGTCTCGTGCAGCTATTTTTATTCGATTTTTTTTTTCTAAGCCCCTTTTGTTGCGAAAACGGCTGGCAAAAAGAATTTTATTCTTTTACATCCATCGCAATAAATTAACGTTCGAGAAAATGAAAGAGGGGAAAATAAATCAAATTAAAGGTTCGCGGCGTCTGATGGAATAATGATAATAGAAGTAGTTGAAAGTTTACACAATTTACAAATTGTATTGTGAAAGTATTTTAAGTTTTCATTCTGTAAGTGTTCGATGTTTTAAATTAAGACGCTATGTGAAGAGCTGAGAGAGGAAATATTTCTATTAAGGGTTTCGTAGAAAGTTCGCGTGCGTCATAGTTTTATTCTACTAAAGAAGCGAATGAAATGCATCATCGGTTTTCAAGTGAAACACTGAGTCAATAGCTTCGAGGTATGAATGAGTTTTTCAGCTTTCCAGAGACCGGAATGTGGCGATCTGTGTACGTCTGGCGGAATGTGTATGTTTAAGTAAGCTAAACATGTATACACTGGAAAGAAGGAGGGGGGATTTGATTCAGCTTTTCAAGTTGGTAAAACAAGGGAACACAGAGGGTTTAAATTTCAATAGGGATAACAGAACAAGGGGCCATGGGTATAAATTGAATAAGACACATTTTAATCGAGATTTAAGGAAAAACTACTACTTTAATAGGGTAATAGACAAATGGAACGCGTTGCCAGAAAATATCGTTAATTCAAAGGGAGTGTACGAATGTAAAATACAATTGTATAGTCAGTGGGAATTGGGGAATTCATAAACAAAGGACCAGCCTTGTTGGGCTTGAGCCTATAGCTGGTCGTCAATATTTGTACTTGTATTTGATCTTCAGACTGGTGAAGTCGACCAAAGTCTTTTCTATGCATGAAGATTAGATTTCTTCAAGAGAAACACGCTTAGTGAATATAATTTCAGGTTGGGTTGGTTTGGAAGTTTGGAGAATGGGGTGTCATCTCAAGTGTTGCCTTATCATCTGACCGTGGTTCAAAATTACGTGGTGGTGTCCTCGGATCTTTCCCTTATGTGATTGATCCCGGACCGTCGTCAATAGCCCGTTGTGATGCTCAAGTATGACGTTAAGTAAAATTACCATTACCAATAGAATTTTAGTAAAACCCAAAAGATCAGTACTGGTGACTAAAATTTCGTCGTCAAACGACTATTTGGATAAGCCTGCGATGGGTTACCATATTCCAAACTTATCTCCAGTTGGCGATGGTACCGTGTTGTTGAGTCGACAATAATTTCTTCTTTTCGAATAACTATCTTTTTCGACTTGGAATGTTCAACATGCAGGTCGACCGGTAGGTAGTTGAATTAAAGTTGCACTAGAGCAACGCAACTGGCTACTGGCGATGGTCCAGGATCCATCCCAAAACAGGAAGAATCAGAAAACATCTCGTCATTTTGAACCACGGCCAGACGACGAGGTCAACACCTGAGCTGGCACCCGCTCTCCAAACTTCCAGACCACGGCGACGAAAGGACCCTTGCAGGCTGACAACATATTGTTGGGATAAATGTAGTACAATGCCAAAGTGGCGACTAAAATTTTGGTGTCAAATGGCTTAATTGCGGCGAGTTACTCCATTCAAAAATTATCGCCAAATGGCGATGGTACCGAGTTCTTAAGTCTAAACCAGATTATTCCCCTTCGTTTTACCAGAACTGTGTTACACTTGCAAGCCGACTAAATATTTAGTTTAGAATGAATGTAGTAAAGGTAACAATTCTAAGGCTTCAATTGAAAACTTTTTTTGAAAAAGATGGGATTAATAAAAATAAACGCTGTCTAGGCGTCAAGAGTTAACACCCTACCCGATGTGGAATTCGACAGATTGATTCTGAACGTGGTCGAAGAAGGACTACGCTGGAATGGACCTATCTATTATCTTTGTTTTCTTGTCACTGTGTTAGGGTCCTGTTATTGTCGGTAAATAGATGTTAAAATAGAATTGGAAATGGACTTAAATTTGACTTGAACATGCAACTTTCTGATGTGCGAACTTTGGACTAGGATGTAATATTTATTACATTACAGTGGGCATGTCCACTGTGCTAGCAACTTTCCGAGTTGTCGATTCCTGTCAGGTGGATGATTCTTGTGGGTGTATTTCTCTCTTATGTGTCAGTAAAAACTTTCAATTATGTATGTATATTATTTGGTATTGAATGTCTTGTGTCTGGCGGGCCAAATATGGCCCGTACGCCGTTAAAACCCAAATCTATCCGACAAACCTATTTCTGATTTAACCTTGTTTAGCAATTACTTCTTCCCAAAATTCACAAATTAGTTATATCGCATTAGGCCTAATCTTTATTTAAAAGTACAGACATTACTAACATATTCTCATTGCCTGCAAACGCAATGGTTCTTACGCTACTTTACTCGCGCTCTTTTCAAAATTCAATACAAACTCCCGTCCCCTGAATATCAAATCACTCTTCCGACAAACCTGTTTCTGACTCTACCTTGTTTCGCAATTACTTCTGCCCAAAATTTACAAATTAATTATATCGAAAAAGGTCTAACCTTTATTTAAATTTCATTGCATGCAAACGCAATGGTTCTTACGCTACTCACTCGCACTCTTTTCAAAATTCAATTCAAACTCCCGTCAAACGAATATCAAATCACTCTTCCGACGAACCTGTTTCTGATTTTACCTTGTTTCACTATTACTTCTACCCTAACTTCATAGAACTATTATATAGCATTAGGCCTAACCTTTATTAAAAAATACAGAAATTACTAACATATTCTCATTGCCAGCAAACGCAACGGTTCTTACGCTACTTTACTCGCGCTCTTTTCAAAATTAAAAAATTCAAACACACGTATCCTGAATATCAAATCTTTCTTCCGACAAACCTGTTTCTGACTCTACCTTGTTTCGCAATTACTTCTCCCCAAAATTTACAAATTAATTATATCGCAAAAGGTCTAACCTTTATTTAAATTTCATTGCATGCAAACGCAACGGTTCTTACGCTACTTACTCGCACTCTTTTCAAAATTCAATTCAAACTCCCGTCTCCTGAATATTAAATCACTCTTCTGACAAACCTTTTTCTGATTCTACCTTATTTCACAATTACTTCTTCCCAAAATTCACAAATTAAATATACAGCATTAGGCCCAACCATTATTTAAAAATACAGAAATTACTAGCATATTTCCATTCCATGCAAACGCAACGGTTTTTACGCTACCCCTGCTAGCGCTCTTTTCAAACTTCAATTCGAACTCCCGTCCCACGAATATCAAATCACTCTTCCGACAAACCTGTTTATGATTCTACCTTGTTTCGCAATTACTTGTTCCCAAAATTCACAAATTAACTATATAGCATTAGGTCCAACCAGTATTTAAAAATACAGAAATTACTAGCATATTTCCATTGCCTGCAAACGCAACGGTTCTTACGCTACCTACTCGCACTCTTTTCAAAATTCAATTCAAACTCCCGTCCCCCGAATATCAAATCACTCTTCCACGGATAAAGAAATTAGTAATCCTCTAACACGTTAAAAGCACTCACTCCGTAGAAATTGGTTCAATGTGTTCGCTGCCAACGTCTCTCCAGCGAGAGAACATTAAATATTGAAAAATAAGCTCATTACCGAATAAGCTCCGATTGTAAAACAACAGATGTTTGCCGGTGAAGATTTCGAGTCCCATTAGATCCCGATGAAAGAAGAGATAGCAAATGGGCTCTGCTTGTTCATTAGTAATGGCTGGTTTTATGGGATGAAATGAAATTCCACTTTAAATGCATTTTGTTGTGTAAAATAGTTGTAATGCTCTCCAAGAGGCTTACGTTTACAAGCAGTTGAAATTGGCGCTTGTGTTTATTTTTGATTGGATGAAGACGTAATGATGTTCTTAATATGTAGACGCATGGATTTGGTAGTACTCCAACAGATGCTTTTATCACAAAACGGGGTAAAGGGGCATTTTCGATCCAGCTAAAGGTAGATGGGTTGGTTGTTAAGCATTCATGATAAACAACATTTTAAAGTAACGCCTATACACTTTTAGCCACGGCGGTGCGGTTGCTTAATTATAATTTAGACTGAAAGCAATTAAACTTAACATTTATTAAATCTTAACAAATTAAATACATTAACAAAGTATAATCTATCAGCGCGCTAACAAAGGTGGTTACGAGACTGTGAAACTGAAATCTCAAGAACAGCTTGAGGTATTTAAAGGGTGAACGCATGACGCAGCATGCGCACGTCAGAAGTCTCTTGAAGTTGAAGTAGTCTCTAATTTGCATAACACCACAGCACTCCCCCGCCAGTCGATGAGACGATACGATGTTGGAAACTTAGACCTGATAGGGCACAACGAATCGTACTTTCCTACCGGACCGGGTCTTCACATCAGGCTTTGACGTCTCAGGCAAAATTGACTGTTGACTGGTCGTAGGAGGTGATGTCGACATGGAAAAAGCTGGCTTCAAACGATTAATGGTGACATTGGTCTTCTTGCAGTTGATTTGAAGCGTAAAAAATTTGTCGTTTCGTGCTATCATAGGAAATGGACCTTCGTAGGGCTGCTGTAGTGGTTTCCGTACCATGTTTTGTCGAACAAACACGTGAGAAGAAGTCATCAGATCTTTATGTATAAAGATATCCTTGCTTCCGTGTTGGGACGTTGGAACGGGCTTCACTTGTCGGAATTGTTCTCTTAAGCGGCGTAGGAAATCTAGGCGTGGCGGCCAATCGGAAACTGCTTTCGTCCGGAAAAATTCTCCAGGAAGTCTGAGAGTTGTTCCATAAACCAGCTCTGCTGATGAAACACCAAGATCTTCCTTCACGCAGGATCGGATTCCTAAGAGAATGTTCGGCAGCAACTCCGTCCATCTGGTCGAAGCGTAGCACTTTATAGAGCTTTTCAATTGCCTATGAAAACGCTCTAGTATACCGTTGGATGCTGGATTGTAAGCCGTTGTTCTGGCATTCTGTGAACCGATGAACTTCATTAGAGAACGGAACAGGTCACTCTCGAATTGACATCCTTGATCCGTCGCAAGATGTTCAGGAACACCAAAACGTGCAATCCATCCGGTATAAAACGTTTCAGCAACAGTTTCGGCAGTCTGGTCTGTCATGGGAAATGCTTCTGGCCAGCGGGTGTAACGGTCTACGCACGTCAGTAGGTAGCAAAATCCTCTCGATGGGGGAAGAGGTCCTACGATGTCGATAGCGCTAAACCTACAGCTGGGTAAAGGATATTTCCCGACGGCTGACTGGACGTGTCTGTGGATCTTTGCTTTCTGGCATCCAAGACATGCTTTGCACCAGGCCGCTACATCTCTATTGAGGTCTTTCCATATGAATCTCTCTTTGATAAGCTTCTGCGTAGCCAGAACTCCAGGATGATTCAAGTTGTGTAAAGTCTGAAAAACACTCTCAAGAACAGCTTGAGGTATTTAAAGCGTGAACGCATGACGCAGCATGCGCACGTCAGAAGTCTCTTGAAGTTGAAGTGGAAGTAGTCTCTAATTTGCATAACACCACACACTATATGGACAGAAGTATTTGGACACTGCATGCTTTTCAGAAAATGTACTTTATTATTCTATTTAGTAACGGGTAGTCCCTGCTTTTGCTTGTATTACAGCTGCAACACGTCGAGGCAGACTTTCCACAAGTTCTCTGTAAGTCTCGGCAGGAATAGTTCGCCATTCCTCTTGCAAGGCTGTGAGAAGAGATAGACGTGAAGATGGGCGTGCGTGGCGGTACAGTTCGTCCCACATGTTCTCGATAGGATTAAGATCGGGGCTTTGAACAGACCAGTCAAGCAAATTCACCGCATGTTCAGGAAACCAGTCCAGCACCCGTTTTAGAGCATGACATGGAGCTCGATCTTGTTGAAAGAAACAGATATCATCGCCGTAGTATTGCCATATTGTAGGCAAGGCAGAATTATCCAGAACTTGGAGGTACACGTCATCGTTCATGGTACCAGGTACATAAAACAATGGGCCGAGTCCTAACCTCAGAAAACAGAACAGAAAAATAACCTCGTACTAAGATGAATCCTCCTCCGAATTTCTTGTGTCCAAATATTTTTGTCCCTACAGTGCGTTAGAATTTGGTCTAAAGAAATAAAATCCTCGCAGACCATCTGGTTTGTTTCACACAGAAAAAACCTCTCTAAATTGAAGTCAAATTTATTTTTTCAAAATCCTTTTTAAAAAATTGGAATGTATGTTTAAAAAGCATATTTAAGGTATAAGTGGAATTTCAATGTGTGCAAGAACGAGACGGAAAGCGAATATTTTACTCCGTTATCCAAATGGTAGCGCTTGATACATATTGGGGTTGCCCCAACAATTCACGTTTTACTGGAACGGAAGAGAGGAATCGAACTTGACGATGTCATGTATGCTCGTTAAAGCTTGCACCCATCATCAACCAAGATTCATGAAAGACTCATTTTGTACACACAAAAAGAGAATGGCCGAAATAAACGCATTTCCATCTATTAGGTAAATGACAAACTCAACGCCAGGTGGAAGAGGGGGACACAAATAACATCATCTCTGAAATGAAATGAAATCAAATCAAGCAGCCTTTCCAGCAGAAGAAACCAGAACCAGTTTTTTTCATGCACGTTCGAATAATAATATTTAAAAAAAAAAAAAAGCCCCCACTGCAGGTCCTAATAACGAAACAACTTCCCAAATACGAAAAAACACCCAAATCCGTTTTTGTTCCTGTATTCACTTCTACTTTTTTTTTTGCACAGAAATAAATTCCCTTCTCGTCTGCTAGCCCCCCTCACCTTCCCATTACCACGTGAGTCCACGAGAAGGCCCATGGCAACTCCTTTGCATGTTATCGGCGTTTCCATGACAACGAACGATGAGAGTCACACAGAGGAAAACGCCATTAGGTTTCGCGTAAGGGGGTGAGGAGAACGAATATTACTGCTCTCCCCCTAGGATGGTCCTTTTTATTCCGGAATTAGGGAAAACGGGATAGATGGAGAGAGGAAATTGTCACCTGGAAACAATGGGGGATTGAGTTGAGGAGTATGCAGGCTGAATCGTAAACGGGAATTTGCCCCGTTCTTTAGGGGAGAATGGTGCGGTTTGGAGATTAAGGGATGGAAATCTTCCCACACTTTTGGCGCAGATGCAGTTGGGTTGCAATTAGGGGGTGGTGTTGCCGAACGGGGCAAGGAAAAATGAGTCACTCATTACCTTCCCCTTGAAAATAAGGTTCCCAAGACGATATACGAACAAAGAAATGCCGGCATTTGCTTTAGATGCGGTACTTCAGAGTTCAAAAGATATACAAAAGGTACCATATATATTTTTATGGTATATTCGGACCCACAATAAGAGATTTTTCAAGTATAAATATTAAGGGAAATGAAAATAGAATATATCCTTTGCAAGAGAGAAATATTATTTAATTATTCTGTGCAAGTAAAGAGAAATAAAGAGAGAAATGTAATTTATTTCTCACTTTTGTGTCGGTAAAAATATATAAAAGAAATCAATTATATTTAGCGCTTCTTTATTATTTCTTTACTGACAGAGAAGAGAGAAATTCAATATATTTTTCTCTATACTGTCATTAAAAAGAAAATTATATTTATCCCTGTATATTTTCTTTTTAATTCTCTTTACTGATAGAAGAGTAAAATAGAAGTAGAAATATTATTTATACCTGTTATTTGTGTCAGTAGGTAAATATATACAGAGAGAAATAAATTATATTTCTAATTGTATATTTTCTTTTTATTTCTCTTTACTGACAGAAGAGTAAAATAGAAGAAGAACTATTATTTATACCTGTTATTTGTGTCAGCAAAGATATACAGAGAGAAATAAATTATATTTCTCTTCATTATATCTCTTTACTGACACAAAAGAGAGATTAAATATATGTATCTTTACTGATACAATAGGAGGAAATAAATATATTTTCCCCTTTATATCTCTTCTTTTAGTTCTCTTTACTGACAATAGAGAAAAATTATTTATTTCTCTTATATGCGTCATTAGAAATATAAAGAGATAAATAAATAATATATATCTTTACTGACACAGGAGAGCAAAATGAAATATACTCGTATATTTCTCTTTACTGTAACAATAGAGGGAAATAAATTATATATTTCTATTTCTTTATATCTCTTTGACACAGATTAGAGAAACCAATTATCTTTTTTCTCTTTACTAAAAGAAAATAAAACTATGAGAAATATAATTTATTTCTCTCTTCTTGGTGAGTAAACTAATGTAAGGAAAAGAAATAGTTCTTATTTCTCTCTTCTTTATGTCTCTTTACTAACACAGATAAGAGAAAGAAATGTATATCTCAATCGCCCTCACGTTGGTAATGTTTGAACGTTTGGAGAGCAGAGTTCCAACTCAGATGTTGACCAAGTAATCAGACCAAGGTCAGAGTTGCGGAGTAGCAACTGGAGGTTTGCGAGCAGTAACTCTGCCGCCTGTTAAATAAATGCAGAAGAAATACCTAAATTTATTAATGCGAGTATTGTGGAATCTGGCAATTTTTTTTCCCATTTACCCTTGTGCACCAGAGGTGATCATGTTGTACCTGTGGCAATCTGGGTATAAAGAATGAGAAGAACATCTGGGCCATTTCATGTGAACCAGGAAGTGTTCAGGATGACGAAACAGACCAGCGATCAAAGCAGTTCCCGAGAGACTCAACCCTCGAAGAGGTGGCACATGGCCATGCACGATGAAAGAGTGTTGCAACGATGATTCCTGAAATATGTTTCCCCTTTCCATTATCATTAAACATATTTAATTGTATGTAGGTATTTAATTGACATCACGCTGTAGCTACACAACGGGCTATTGGGGCGACGGTTCGCGATCCATCCCGAAGGGAAAGAACCGATGAAAACAAGTAAATTTGAATCAAGTTCAGATAACGAGGTCACACTTAAGCTGTAGCAACCCCCCCCCCCAAACAAAAAAAGGTAATGGTAATATTAGTTAACGTCGTACTAGAGCAACACAACGGGCTATTGACGACGGTCCGGGATCAGTCCCTTGAGGGAAAGATCCGAGAACAACACCTCTTAATTTTGTACCACGGTCAGATGACGAAGCAACACCTGAGCTGGCACCCAACTCTCCAAACTTCCACACCAACCCAACGTGAGGACTTTCGGCCACGACAGATTTAAGGAGCACCAGCCGCCTCAACACCAAACGCTTACAAACATCCATGCCCGGACCCGGATTCGAACCAGGAACCTTCCGATCTAGAGGCTAACACTTCAACCACTATACAGGTTGGTCGGCTAAAAAAAAACTTCCACACTACGCCAACGTGAGGACATTTGTGGCTACCGTATAATTGACGGGCATCAGCCCCCTTTGTACACGGCGGTTTTTGATTCGATTCGAACTCAAAACTCTCCAATTGTTAATTTGTTGCTCTTCCAACAGGGGCCGACCAACAGGTCTGGTGGTGAAGGTATTAACCTCAGATCGGAAGGTTCCTGGTTCGAATCCGGGTCCGGGCATGGATGTTTATAAGCATATGGTGTAGAGGCGGCTGGTGCACCTTAAATCTGTTGTGGCTGAGAGTCCTCACGTTGGGTTGGTGTGGAGGTTTGGAGAGTGGGGTGCCAGTTCAGGTGTTGCCTTTTCATCTGACCGTGGTTCAAAATTACGTGGTGGTGTCCTCGCATCTTTCCGTTGTTGTTGTCGTGTAGGCCATACATGGCCCAATTGGGGGTGCCATTGCCCCGGAGGGTTGGACTTCTATATCGTATCTTTCCGTAAGGGGATTGATACCGAACCGTCGTCAATAGCCCGTTGTGTTGCTGTAGTGCGACCGTTAATTAAAATTACCATTACCATTAACTTCCAACAGGGCAACTCATATTTAATTGTTAAGAACGTCTCATTTGATCACTTTTACCACCAAATACGAATTCTAATGCATACCATACATTCTAACCACAACCCATTTGTAGAGGCCACACATTCACTAGACAAACATATATGCCTTTATCCCTGAATTCTAAACAGGAGCCTTTCAATCCAAAAATCAGCATCACGACCACCTAGACCGATTGATCAGGCAAAAGATGTCGCAATTCTGCTTCTCAGGCTCAGCTAGCCATTTACTCTGCAAGCCCCAAAGATCTCCAGACCGCATAATGCAAATTGCCTCATGTCCCGAGTTTAGACACGCATGCATTTCTTCACTTATTTTCTCATACTTAAAAAGACTCACAGCGCGATTTGCAATTCAAATCCCGATTGTTGTTATGTTTCTCGGGATGATTCCATAATGGATACCTCCTCAGAAGCTGTCACGTCACTGAATTTCGGCCCGGGATGATAAAAAATTCGGGAAATTCCGGGAATTGATTCGGGATTCCGTTTAAAGCCCATCGCGTATTCATGAGGCGTGGGGGTTTTTGTGGGAGATGGTCTCTGCATAAGCAATGGAGGACCGCAATGTCCCAAGCGCTTTTCTGAATCAAAAGCGATGCAAAAGCACGGAATATCTTTTGTTTGCGGGGTTTTTTAAAATTCCGACGCTTTTCCTGATTGGAAAAGCGTGTCGAAACGCGCTCACTAAAGAGGTTGGCACTCATTTGGTTAACTCTGAGGGAGGCTTTTATGGTTGTTTTCGGAGAAGCTGTCAGTTTTGTATGCATATATGTGACGCGTTCGGGCACGTGTCTTGTTCCCGTTTTAAGTGTTATCTTAGCCTTTCTGGTGGAGATCTAGACGAGGTATCTCCACGTTAGCAAAACTGATCAGATCTTGATGGAGGAGATATCTTGTCATTAAAAGAAAACTAACCAGAATTTGATCTGATCGTCAAAATAAATCGGCAATATCTTGATAACCAGATCGTCATTAGCAAAATTGACCAGATCTTGATGGAGGGGAATCTCATTAAAAGAAAGTTGACCAGATTTTGATCTGATCGTCAAAATAAATCGGCAATATCTTGATGACCAGATCGTCATTAGCAAAATTGACCAGATCTTGATGGAGGTGAATCTCATTAAAAGAAAGCTGACCAGGTTTTGATCTGATCGTCAAACTAAATCGGCAATATCTTGATGACCAGATCGTCATTAGCAAAATTGACCAGATCTTGATGGAGGATAATCTCATTAAAAGAAAGCTGACCAGATTTTGATCTGATCGTCAATATAAATCGGCAATATCTTGATGACCAAATCGTCATTAGCAAAATTGAACAGATTTTGATGGAGGAGAATCTCATTAAAAGAAAGTTGACCAGATTTTGATCTGACTGTCAAAATAAATCGGCAATACTTGTTAACGAGATATCTCGTCATTAGCAAAGTTGGTCGGATTTGGACGGACGAGATATCTCGTCGAAACCACTTGGAGAGTTAAGGCAGTGATTTTCAACGGGTACCTTAAAGAAAGTCAGTTCCGACTCAAGAGTCCTCACTTAGTGACGTGATCAGTTTGTGTGACGCGTTCTGTCACGTAGCTTAATCCTTGAAAGTGTTATCTTAGCCCTCCTGATGGTTTTTTCGACGAGATATCTCGGGACCATAAAAGAAATCGATAATATCGTCATGGCGAGATATATCATCACTGGTAAAATTGGTCGGATCTTGACAGACGAGACAACTCGTCGTGTTCTATTTGTCCGGGGTACTACATAAACCATAATTGAGATTGTCAGAAACTTTGAAGGTATGAATTAATTGTTGAACATTCTCAATAAGCAATAATTGAAACTCCCTATATCTCTTTCATTCATTTCAAATACATCATGACCTAGAATTCACGTCTCAAAACATCGACAAAACCTACCAATTTCTTGTAACTATTCAAATGCGACAATTAAAGCCATAGAATCGAATAAATAAAGCAATAAACAGTTACAAAGTGTTATTTATTAAGACATAACTAAACCCCATTTGACAAAAGTCTAAGACCAGTTTTTAAAATCAATAAATATATAATTGAGTGTCGTGAAGAATGTTATAAGAATTAAGAAGTCAAGTTAAAACATCTTTTCTTCGCGTAAGCGTGGTATTTTTTTACGATTAACATTTTTATACCAAACTATTTTTCCAAATTCGCTTCTAGCTTTTACCCAGCCGATCGACAAACCCAGTTTTTTAAACTAGGAACTCGCACTTAAAAAGGCTGAAATAATCTCGTGCATTTGAAACATTTTTTTTTTTTGAACTCCGGGTAAAAAAAGAAATTATTAACATTCATTAATTTTTCATTTCAGCGGGAATCCCATTTCTTTACTGGAGCCGCGAGCACTCTGGAATCGCTGTTGCCACTCACAAATAGTTAAAAATCACTCCATGCGCAATTAAAATCAGCACCAAATCTTCCACCCAACGATAAAATAATATTTAATAACACAATTAAGAAAAAAGGGCAGATTATTTTAATTTTCCATTAACGCTTTTCAATATATGTGTCGGGAGTTTTACAAGCATAAAGGTGCAAAAACTTTTGCAAGCGACTTTTTTTTTTATTTATTCTTTTCCCAGAGGATATAATTTTTCCTCTTTTATTTTAAATATTTTAATTTTTTCGCGTTATTACTCTGATATATAGTTAAAGGAATATTTTTTTTCTTTGGAAATAAAGTTGTGGATATTTTTTAACTCATTTCAGATGCAGTAGGAGCTGCATTTCCTTGGAATTATTTTCACATCGTACATTCGTTAGCACTGGGAGCAATAGCTTCCTGGCTGTTTTCTTTTCGTCTTTTTTGCGTTAATTTAAAAGTTCTTGTTAATTAATTACTCTTCAAAAGCGTTAGTTTTTAATGAGCACTGGAAGTTTTAATAAGCTCCTTTTGGAATGGCGAAGTCCTCGGCGTTTTATTTTTCGTATTATGAATTCTCATTACTTTCATGTAACACACGCACATTATGTGCTGTTGCAACACAAACGCATTTTTCTCTGCGTCTATCGTACTCTAATATCAGAGATTAATGGCACGGAAATTTCGGTACGAAACAAAATTAGATGTCTTATAACAAATTTCTGGTTTCGGTTTTTCGTAAAATGAGATATTTTGAGTTTTTAAAACCTTTTTCTTTTTTTTTTAGCCGTATCATATTTTAATATATATATTTTTTCTTTGACGTACATTCTACTTATTTCTTTTAAAGATTTTTGCAAGGAAGTATTATTTGTACATTAAAAGTTAAGAGTTCTATTATTTTTAAGAGCTTTTGAAAAAAAGACAGGGATTTGGAAAACAATAAAATTTAATAGACATTTGCCAATTTCGATTTTTATCTTACTTTTTGAAAGATAATTTTTTCTATTTGTTCTACTGCCTTTTTAGTATTCTTTTTCGAGTATAAATTCCCCTTCAAATTGCTGCCCAATTTAGAACTTCCAAATTAACATTTTATGGCTAAGAAATCTAGCTTTCTAACTTGATTAAAAATACAAACACACTTTTTTATTTATTATTCTAGTTCAACGTCCTTATAATCTTTAATGGTATTGATATTCAAAAATATGAAGCTATATTTCTAGTATTTTTAATCATGAGCAGTCAAACACATTTGCTACCAGTCACGTTAAGATGCGTTGATAGTTATTGCCCCGCCGTAGAAATGGGTTTTTCCCAGAAGCCGACTTTCTTTTTATAACAAATATTATAAAAGGAAGTGATCGTCTGTCTGTTTCTTGAACGCAAAGTCCTGAGGAATCTATGGCACTTACAGTAATGGGATTTGGCACACAGGTAGTGCGAATTTTTCGCAATTTTAGGGTCGAGACGAATTTAAAAATTCAATCTAGAACATTATTTTAAAATGAATTTAATAGTTTTTTTTCACCATTCTAATTCTTTCGCTGTAATTCCAAGGATGAAGAAACATCAAAATTTAGACTTTTCGCCCTCACGTGTCACATTGACGTCAGACTTTAGAACTATGCTAAGTTTTTATCATCTCCGGGGAGAGAACAAATTCGAATGACATTCGTTTGTTTTGAGATTCATTCACTTCGATTTCCTGCGAAACGGATTCCAGTAAAGGAAACACATTGCATTTTCTGCTCTTAGCGTTAAAACAAAAATAAAAATAAAATATTTTCATTTTAGCGAAGGAGAGCAAAGAAATAAAAACATTTTGACTGGGATAGTTGAGTTCTTTTTTCGTAAAATCGGAATCGTTAGCAGATTGAAAATTTCAACAGGTTTGATATCTGCGGATAATTTTACACCAGATAAAAACCAAACAACACGGGCACTGGCAACGCTGGGCTAACCACGCAGTGACTAGTAAAAAATATAATTGAAAAGTGCGCCAATACCAGAATTGATTGGCGAAATCTCAACCAACATTATATATATATATATATATATATATATATATATCTGTTAGAGGCCTATTAGAAACCACATACCTTTACAACCAGCTTGTAACCTTTACTCCAAGCCAATACCACGCCAACACCTAACATACAATGCCAATTGAAGCGGAGAATAAATATTGAGGGGCAGCTCTTCCCGCGCTAACGCGTGACTGCGTCTTAAGCGTTGGCGCCGTATCACGCGCTGGCGCGAGATTGGCAGCGAATGTGTTAAGACAATATGATGACTAAAGCGTCAGATATTATTAAGTTTCCTTCAAAAGTTTTGTAAGAGCATACACTTCGGGTGGTAGGTAGGTGAATTAACGTCGCAATGGAGAATCACAAAGGGCGAATCGTAACGGTCCCAGAGCAAACCCAAGCAATCTTTGTCTGCTTTCTTCCGGGTATGTGGGTATCTTTCCCCTAGGATATTGCTTGACCCCGTGTTTACTAACTCATCCATCAAGATCTGGTCAGTTTTGCAACGGACGACATAGCTCATCGGGTCAAAATGGCCTAATTACTACAAGGGGTATTAAAGTTCCAAGAATGAAAAATAATTTGTCCCATAGAATGAGAATCGATTTTTGTTCCTCACAAGATGAAATAAAGTATTTTTTTCTATTACTAGGGGGTCTGAGAGTGAAAAAAGCAAGCCCTTTTCCCAGCCAACTAAAAAAATCGTCTTTATGGCAGTTGTTGCTACGATAAAGTTGATATCTGGCAAACCCGATAGTCAAAAATATAACCTTCATTTTGGTGCTCCGCGAAAAAATAAATACGAAATTTGTGTGACCAACTTTTGATTGCATCGAATTTATTTATGAACCAATTTAAGAAATAATTTTACCGTAATAAGCTGTGCATTCTAAGCATTCACGTGGAATTTTCAAATTAATTGTATTAAGCTATAGATATGACAGTTTTAGTTTTGTATCGGAAATTACGATCTATAAAATTTCCAAAATTGCATGACCAACTTTCAATTCCATCGACTTTATTGATTAACCAATTTTAAAATTAATTGTACCATAAGAAAGAGTACAATCTAAGGTATTCAGTAATGTTTTCAAAATAAAAAATAATAATAGTATTAATATTTATATATGACAGTTTGAACAAAAAGTAGCGAAAATATCCCAATATTCCGAAATTTGTCGGACGAACTTTTGATCGCAACGAATTTATTTATTAACCAGTTTCAAAAATAATTGTACCGTAAGAAAGAGTACATTCTAAGGTAAACTGTGATATTTTCAAAATAAAAAACTGATAGTAATAAGATATATGTAAATATAACAGTTTAAAAAAAAGTAACAAAAATGTCCCGATTTTTCCCGAATTTCAAAAAAATATTATCATATTATTAAAAATATTATTAAAAATAGTACAGGAACCAAATTGAAATTTCTTAAAAAACTCGACGAGCTGCAAAAATTCACGTTTTTACTTTACAAAATAAAAATCACGACTAAAGACTGAATTTTCGTACGTCTTCGCGTTCTCACTCGCGTTACAAATTTCGCTTTTTCAATTTGATACTTAATAAACCCTAAACTAACAGACGCATCGGAAAAAAAAAATCTTCATTGTCTTGTTCCCAATACAATTTTGAACAAACCATGTCAATTTGATAATTTTCTGATCCGTACTTTCTGTGGATAACGTCTATGAATCGAGCAAAAAACGCGAGTTTTCAATCCTGCGGAGGCGGCAACATTTTTGAGAGACATTTAAGAATTCCTATCGCACCTTTTAGTTGTTTCTGTCACTTTTTCCCAACCTGACACTTCTTCACGCGGAACACAATAGAAAATAAATTCCTATTAAAATACGATTGAATTGTGAAGCAGTTCCCCAAAATTTCAAACCTTTCGGAAATTGATATTCTTACATGCGCAGGACAATCGTGCCTCTAATCCCGCAATGTAAAACAGAAAAAGATTCCAAAAATTCTATTTCCGATCAGCCCCCGCGCACGAGCGGAAGCAAAGGGAGGGAGGAGAGAGAAAAAATCCCGGAACCACCCCCTTCTCCCGGTTACGTATCGTCTGGGAGCTGCCGGAAGCGACATCAATCCGGCAACTTTTCGGAACTCGCATTCGGAATGGACGCATGAATACACGATGCACGATTTTCTTCACCTCCTACCTCCATCCCCCCCCCCCCAGCGAAGAATAGAATAAAAGGGGTGGAGGAGGGAATTCTTCAATCCTCGCACGAAATTCCCTCGAAGGGAAAGAACGGGGGAAACGTCACGCCATTCCAAAACTGTGGCTGCATTCCACGACCAATCATCTTTCGAGAGACTGCTCAACTGCTGCGACAGTCGACGAGGTGGGTTGAGATGTGCGGTGGCTTCTGGAAGACTTAAACAGGCAAGTGAATAGTTTGGGGGTATGGACATTAGTCTGGGTGTTTCGAAAATGGACTGGGCTTGACAATACGAATGACACCAATCTCGTGGCCGTTGTAACACTATAAACGCGGCATCTCTGATGAAGCCGACATAAAGCAGATTTATTCAAGAATTCTTTAATTGGAGATCATTAAACTCTTTTCAAGTTATCAACTGTCCATATTTAACCCTAGAAATACTATCACAGCACTCCATTTGACATTACATCGGTCATAAAGTTCTGGGTACTTGAAAAAAACCCTCTTCATATGACGTTACGATCTCCTAAATCTCAATCCTCGTGAGAACACTCAAACTCCATCGAACAGGTGGTTTGCAGTTGAAAGCCGACCTGGAACACTGGAAGACCAGACACACTTGAGAACTGAGAGCGAGAGGACCACGCTCGCTAACCTCTGCCGAACCCTTCTTGTCCCAAAATATCTGTAATTATACTGCACATATCAAGCTGTAGGATGTTAGAATAAATGCGGTAGTGGTGAAACCCAAAGATCGTGTTCTTTACGCTACTATTTCTGCCATCAAACCACTTCATTCGTAACACCGCGAAGGAGAGAATACACAAGCTTCAGGAGCGCTGGATCAAGTGTATCGAAAAGGAAAGAAAAATGACGAACTTGTTCAACCCCTACATTTGTGTAAATAGATTGAAAAAATAAAGTGCGGATAATATTTGACTTTTCCTCGTCTATTTCCTCGTCTATTTCCTCCTATAAAACGATAAGAAAATACTGTAAAAATTTATATATAAAAGAAGGATATGTGTGTGCATTTTCTATACAAATCTATACTGTTGGACCAATCCACACCAAATTTGGTACGCTTATACACAGTCCAGTAACATTAATGTGACCACCACCTACTTTCGACGTCAACGTGAAATAACCAATCACAAAAGGCAGATGGCAGAACATTGCAGTGGAGTGTATATAAAGGATGTCCTAGGGCATCGGAAAGCATTTCAATCGTTGGCGTAATGCAGAAACGTAGCGATTTATCCGACGTCCGAAAGGGCATGATTATTGGCTTTCGGGCCAAGGGTGGAAGCATTTCGAAAATGGCTAATTTTGTGAACTATTCGCGTGCCGCCGTGTTAAAAGTATACCGTGCATGGCAAAATGGCACTATCCAAAATCAGCGGCGTGGCACATGTGGTGCACCACGGGCTATAGATGACAGATTCGAACGAAGGCTACGGAGAAGCGTTCGTGCGAATAGACGCGCAATTGTTGAGCAACTGACCGCCCATATGAACCAAGGGGCTACCAAGAGTGTATCCTCAACAACGGTTCAGCGAACGTTGCTGCGCTTGGGCCTCCTCAACAGACGCCTGGTTAATGCACCAATGCTGACTGCTGTTCATCGGCGACGAAGGCTGGAATTTGCACGCCAGTACCGCAACTGGATGTCCACAGAGTGGCAATAGGTGGCATTTCCCGATGAATCACGTTTTGTGAATCACGGACAGATGGGCGTTGGCGTAAACGGCGTGAAACGTCTGAAAGCAAACACCCTGCAACAATTGCCATGAATCCTCAACCGCGTAATCTAGCACAGCTGGCCACGGCACTGGAGTCGGCATGGCTCACCATCCCAGTGAACACCTGCAGAAACCTAATTGACTCTCTTCCTGCACGTCTCGCAGCGGTCCGCTCTGCCAAAGGTGGTTATTCTGGCTTTTGGCAGGTGGTCACATTAATGTGACTGGACTGTATACTTTAGAACACATAGGCCATTTCTTTTCTATCTTTAGACCAATCTGTAGCCATGAAAATCGTCACACATGTAGTCCTAAAAGTGCCTCTTTGAAGCCCTAATTTTTAAAACTAGTTTGTTTTACTGCAATTAATGGGCATGGATAAAGAAGCACGTTTTACAGGTTATGTATTTGAATAGACACATGGAAATGCCGCGGTCGTATCTGAATCCCGAACAACATCGGGTTATTCCCAGCTATTATAAAATAAATAACAAATCTTATAGTTCTAAAAATGTTCTTTCCGGTGCAGTCTAACAGGGATGTGCTACAAAGTCCCTTCCTCAAAAGGCAAATAAGCCACTTGTTGGAGTCAGCCAGGTGAAAACAATTCAAGGCTGAGTTACAATGCGGCGAATTCTGGCTTTAGCCGGAAAAGTGGAAACTGCTCTTGGGATTTGATTGAAGTAATGCAGGTCATTAGACATAAGTGGAAAAGATGGTGATTCTTTCCAAAGTAACTTCTCCAGGCTACAGAAACCTGTAAATTGACATAGACTGCTATATCCTCGCAGTCAATGAACAAGTACACAAACTAGGGATGCGACATCGATGTCGATGTCATTAAAAACATTGATGTATTGGAGTCGATGTTTTTGTAACATCGATGTTTATACTTGTCGATGTTTTATTTTTAAATGAAAAAAGTACCGTTATAAAAATTTAAAAATAACCAAGTAGCATAATTTTCATAATTAGCAAATTGAACATACTTTTAGACCAAAGTGGCCAAGGGTGAAGGGTCTGAAAAGTAGGGATGCGACATCGATGTCGATGCTTTCAAAACATTGATGTATTGGAGCCGATGTGGCATCACTAGTTGCTAGACCAATTTTAAGAAATGGTGGAAAAAGTTTACACTGAATTTTAGAAACATCGACAGTTTGGAGGCAATGCATTATCAACTTCGATGTTTTAATTTTGAACATCAATGTTTCGCTGTCGATGTCGCATCACTAGGTGCTAAACCAGTTTTAAGAAACGGGGGAAAAAGTTTAAATACACTGAATTTTAAAAACATCGATGGTTTTTGGGCGATGTATTATAAACATCGATGTTTTAATTTTGAACATCAAAGTTTCAAAACATCGATGTTTTGCTGTCGATGTAGCATCCCTAGTTACTAAACCAGTTTTAAGAAATGGGGGGGGGAGTTTAAATACACTGAATTTTAAAAACATCGCTGTTTTTGGGGCGATGTATTATCAACATCGATGTTTTAATTATGAACATCGATGTTTGGCTGTCGATGTCCCTAACACAAAGTCATAAGTCGTGGAGAAAAGAAAGGAATACCGCGCTAGAACAAACCGAGAACCTGCAATCTTAAGTATCGAACGCATCAAGCAAACGACAAGTGACACAAAGGGTTGACGAGGTGAGAATACGGAATTATGCATGGCATTGCATATCCAAAAAACGCAACTTCTCAACTCGGGTGGATAAAGCAGACGATAAATTATTCATTCCCTTACATAATGCAAAGAAATACAGCACGCCAGGTCGAATCGAATCCGTCTACCAAAAAAAATCGCGGCGAAAGAATATGAAAATTAAAACACCAAACGACACTCTTTCTCTGCAGCCACCCAGGAAAAAAAAAGGAAAGGTGAATGATTCGAAGACGGAAAAAACATTCTTCATCCCCCGAAATAATAGGTCTTTAACGATCGTCTGCAATCGCATCTTTTCCGCATCCCCCCTTTTCTTTAAAAAGAGAATAAAACAACGAAAAAAATACAAATAACGTATTCAAAAAAGTACTTTTTCACTCCATCTATATTAAACTATTTTTCCAGAAGGGGAAAGTATATCGTCTGCAGTGCGTCCTCGCCCCTTCTCGACCCCCGGAGATAAGTAAATGGAATAAGGAGGGGCGGGGGAGGAGTACTCCTCAACTCGAATCATGCGGCACGGGAAGACGAGTTGAGATGTGTTCCCGCTTCTCCTTCATTTCACTCCAGCCATTTACATATTATGGTAGAGGATAATATATTTCGGCGTAAAGCGTGCGACCGCAAACACTTGTCTTTTACGCCGGGGTCTTTTTTTCCCACGCAGACGATAGTTAATAATTCATGGTTTGCTCGGAGAAAACGATCTGCGGCAGGTAGAGGGGGTGTTAAATATAAATCCAGCGAGGAAAAGAAATTATTTTTGAGTAGAAATCTTTTACGAGTCGATCTTCTAGTGGTTCTCTTGAGTGGTTTCGGCTGTCCCCTCCATTACAAAGCGGCGCTGTGCAAACGATATTTTTTTCCTCACATTCCCCTCTATGCTTCGATGTAAGCGAAAACACTCCTGTGGTCATTTAAAAGCAAAGACCGGGTGTATTTTCTTTTTATGCAAATTCAGGAAGGGCATCGGGGAAGATGGATTTGGAAAGAAAAGGCAGAGAAAGAACATACACAAAAATCGTGTTTTGACGGAAAGGTTCTGAGAATGGAGATGATGCTGGAAAACGCGGAGCTACGTTTATTTCAGGCACAGATGCGAGTTTTTAAAGAAAACTAGAAAAAGAGACGTATTTCATTCACAAGGAGTGCCTGTTAGTCATTTAACCCTTCAAGTGGTTTCGACGAGATATCTCGTCCATCAATATCTTACCAAGTGCGCTATGACGAGATATCTCATCTATCAAGATCATACCAAATGCATAAATAAAACGTTTTATTCCTTAATATTATATTGCAATATGCAAGAGATTAAGACATACAAACAGAAACGAAATGCCGACGAAAAAATGCAGGTTCTTATCGAATTCAAATCAAGTCTAAAGTGTCGAATTTTGAATTCCTTGGCTGAAATAGAGTAATTCGAAAGAAAAAAACCATACTGATAAAGACGATAATGATTTATGAAATTTAGTAATGCTAAAATATGAGCGTGACATTTCCCTGTGTTAACTCAAACACACAGACCCTGTAGAACGTGTTTCCTTGTCAGTCCACATTTATTGCAAGAAAAAAAACTTTCGATTTCAAAATTGAGGCTTCGAGGGGCACTTTTAGGACAACCTGTGTGCCAATTTTCATGGTTGTAAATGCTATAGATAGGTCTGAAGACAGGAAAGAAATAGCCTGTTTTCCGCAGTATAAGTGCGAAATTTGGTGTGGATTGATCCAAACGGTGTACATTTGCATTAATATATATATATATATATATCAGGGCTCGAAATACCCGGGTGCACAGGTGCACATGAAAATATAATTGTGCACCTAATTTTTTCCCACTAGGTGCGCGCAGTGCACCTTGTGCACCTAATTTAAAAACTTAGGTGCACAAGGTGCACCTGAATTAAAAAATCTATTTCGAGGCCTGATATATATATATATATATATATATATATATATATATATATATATATATATATATATTAATTATTATTCTACATTGAAAACTGAAAAGTATGGTCAGTATGCCATTTACCATTCAAACATAACCTCGCAGACTTCTTGTTTCCGCCTTCTATTCTTTTTAAAGACCAGTGTCCTGCAGTTCGTAAGTGGACTGTATTGTGAAACGTACATGTAGAACACACATCGGAATGCAAACTGCATTTAAAAAGAAAGCATTTATTATGATTTCATATTTACAAGATACCAACCTTTGAGCTGACGCCTCCAATCTAATAACTCGTTTTCAAATGAGAAATTCAATTCCGGTTGAAGTTAGTATCAAATTTGCGCGAGAAAGCTGCGCAAACGATAAGATTATAAAAGGACTAAGGATTATCCAAGAGATGTTTTATAGAATTTTGAAAAATATTAAAAAAATTGTGATACTTTTGGGGATATTCGCTGTTATCTTTTTCAAACTAATTTTGAACCTTTTTGAAATTTTGTAAGCCATAAGAATTATTATAATAGCTTGTACATTAAATTTCACTCAAATATTTAAGCAAAAAAAAACAACACATTTTTTTATTTAAAAAAATTTATTGGAATATATAAAAAGGATTTTATAAGATTTCTTCCTACGCTCTCTTAATTTTGTTCTCTTTCTTAAGGAGTAGAGAACACTTCACATTGGAGTTACAGTAGATTACAGACTAATAAAAAAAACTCAGTTTTTACGCATTTCAGTTTTTTAGAGTACTTAAAACTCTTGAAGTTAAGTACTTTCCTGCACAAGTTTCACTTCAATTTTGTCTTTAAACCTCATCGATTATTTTTGTGTTTAAATAAGCGCCAATTCTTTTCCGCTTAAATTAGTAACGAATAATCAAAATATAAAATTAAAAATTTTAAAAATATTTTGTTTAAAACACACTTTTTTTTCCTTACATTCACGATTCAGCAGAAAATGCCCAAACGCTATTATTTAACACACGCAGTACAATTTAGACTTTTCGTCAAAGATCTATATCAAATAAACGGTTTTATTGATTCAGTCAAGCAAAAACTATATTTATGAGCAGTTTAATGATTACTGTGTGAATAAACTGGTATTATTCATACAAACTGATAACAAGCTTCAACTCATGTACATTATACACAGGTCAAAAAACACCATTGACAAATCCATCCGTGTTGTTTACTCAATTATTAACATTTTTATGTTATTTACAAAGATCAACTATATTACTCAATCAAGTAAAAACTATATTCCTGAACAGTTTAATGATTACTCCGTGAATAAACTGGAATTATTCATATAAACTCACAACAAACTTCAACTCATTCATGCTATACACAAGTCAAAAAACACCCTTGACGAACCCATCCGTGTTGTTTACTCAATTATTAACATTTTTATGTTATTTACAAAGATCAACTATATTACTCACAAAGAAGGAAAAAACATACTTTTTTTAAATTTAATCTTTTTTTACAAAGAAAGAGGTACTATCGATCTTAGACTTGTCTCTCTTTCCAAACTGAAAAGAAAAATCGGAGACAGATAGTGAAGACTGAAAGGACTGGGGTCTTTTAAGAAAAGTTGGAAAAAATGTACCTCGGGGACAGATATTTCTGGAAAATTCAATAGCGCCAAAAGAAACCAGCTGACAAGAAAGTGCCTGCAAACATTCTAATCTAATCGTTACAGAACAAAGATTGAGAGTAAAGTTCCTTTATTGAAAAGAAACTCAATTAGTTTCGGAAAATATCGAAATGGAACAACTTGTGAAAGGAGAAAACAGCCGAAAACCGAGAACCCGCAATGACTTTTGAAAATAAGTACAATTCTTTGTGTGTTATCGTATTTTGCAATTTTTCGATACATTGCATATCGTTGATTGAATATGCGTGAATTTGTATAATGTAAAGCCTATTGAGATGTATCAACAACGGGCTCAAGAAATCACTCAATGCTATTCAGTTGCTTATTATCTCTAGTGGATTAACAGTAAATAATGAAAGAGTATTGGAACACACCCATGATATTCTTTGTTCACGAAAATTTGAAGCTTAAAATACATAGTATAGCAAGTCAATTAATAAAACACAACTCAAAGACCAATTTCAAAATCAGTAATCATCTCACAAAAAAAAGTAGCAGAGCTCAGTAACTCAATTAAACTCGGCTCAAAACTACATCTCGATCAATAATTATAAATGTAATTAAAATATAAGACATCTTTCTCGCTTTTCCAGATGTAGAAAATTACATACTTGTTAATTATTAAATTATACTATTGCATGTGCGTTTCCACCAAGTTTCTGCATAAATATCTGCATTTTCTACAAGAGGATTTTCTATCAGCTTTCAAAGATCGCTTTTCTAATTTTCAAAGAGCAGAACCGAATCGTTGTTAGATTTATTTCGCAATCCTTTTGCCATTTTGCCTGAAATTGCACCCGAATTGTTATTTGAAATCATCGACATGCAAAACAATTAGAACCAGCGCGATAAATTTATAATGAAAACCATTTATTAAACTATCGTTGCCCCCCCCCATTTTGGGATGAAAACAACTTCAAATCGTTGCTGAACAAATGCATTGAAATGTACAAGCATGCATCTGTTAACAGATTTTCCAATTCATGAATATTAACAAATCGTAAAATAGGATCCTCTTAACAAATGAAAATCTAGAATTAATTTTGCCCCCTTGGCGACTACAAATATCGAACTAAATATTAAAACAAATGTTAAATGAATGCAATGTAACGCGTCAAATTTAATTCATTATTTACACACATACTTTCAATTAATTACCTTTCAATTTAATAATAGGTGATAGGTACAAAAAAATATATATATAAA
This sequence comes from Metellina segmentata, assembly GCA_947359465.1. Classification (NCBI taxonomy): domain Eukaryota; kingdom Metazoa; phylum Arthropoda; class Arachnida; order Araneae; family Tetragnathidae; genus Metellina; species Metellina segmentata. The sequence goes on from OX375880.1 coordinate 43,461,054, forward strand.
ATACAAAGCTTCTAAGGTTTTTTTTAGTGGGCCCTTTCATAAGCAGAAACGAATCTATGAAACTCTTTATCTTAAGAAGTTTGTGCATCCTTGGTAATTTTAGTTAACGTCGTACTAGAGCAACACATCGGGCTATTGACGACGGTCCGGGAGACGGTCCCTTAAAAGAAAGATCCGAGGACAACACCTCGTAATTTTGAACCACGATCAGATGACGAAGCAACACCTGAGCTGGCACCCCACTCTCCAAATTTCCACACCAACCCAATGTGAGGACTTTCGGCCTCTACACCATACGTTTACAAACATCCATGCCCGGACCCGAACCAGGAACCTTCCGATCTAGAGTCTAACACCTTAACCACTATACCGGTTGGTCGGCTTGTGCATCCTTGAACTATTTTAAGAATAGGGTAGGTAGTTAATTAAAGTCGCATTGCATCAATACAACGGACTATTGACGACGGTCCGGGATCAATCCCAAAAGGAAAAGATCCGCGGACAACACGTTATTTTGAAGCATGGTCGGATGACGAGATAACCTCTGAGCTGGCACCCCACTCTCCTAACCTCCACACCACGCCAATGTGAGGACAATTGAGACCACAACGGATTAAACGTGCACCAGACTTTTTGTACACGACAGTCTTCGACTGGATTCGAACTCGCAACCCTCATATTGCTAATCCTATGCTCTTCCAACCGGGCAACCACGACCCAGAAAGTTCCATGATGTCATTACTAAAAATACAAAAAATGTTTACATACATATGAATAAAAATAGTTACGGGTATTCTACCATCAAAGTCTAATGACAGTTTTGAAGCTAGAACTTTTTTTGTTTTCTTTCAATTTCTAGCGTTAATATTAACAGTTATTGATAACTGTTATCGCTAAGCGGCAATTCCTTTTAACGCCGTAGTAAAAAAACAGTTTCGCCCATCTCCACAAACGAATCAGAAATCGCACCTGCAGCCAAATCGGTCGCCAACGGTACCTCGCCAAATCCCAGCAACCCTACAGAGCGAAGTTCCATATCGAACAAGAAGGAAAAGATAACGACAGATGAAACGCTGGGGGTAAAGGGAAAGCGAGCGAAAAGGAGAAGACAAGAAGGGGAGAGAAGGAAAAAAAAAGAACCCACTTTTATCTCGCGCAGTGCAAAAGAGGAAACCCGGGACAAAAAAAGGAATATTCCTTTTATTTTCGCATTTTGGGGGATGGAACCTCTTCCCTTATCTTATCGAACAACACTTGCCGGCTGCTACTTATCCTTATCAGTAGCACCCCAGCGGGCAAAGAGTCAACTAATTTTTGAACACCTTCCGAAAAGTTTGCTCGGGCAAAACTGCGGGTGGAGGTTTTTCGAACCGAGGGAAATATCAGTTTCGAACTTAATGTTGCAATCGCATCTTGCATTTGTATCTGCAAAAAGGAGCGTTAATGGGAGGCAAAAAAGTGGTGGAATCCCAAAGGGAATGTTCGGGTGAGAAGAATTTCCCGCAGATGAAAAGAGTGTCGATTCAATAGCAGAATTAAAATCGCAATAAATGATAACAGAGGGACATAGATACACCTCATTACGAGTTATCGCGAAATGCAGAAGGTATTTGATTTTTTTTCAGTACTAGAGGTTTTCTAATGCTAATGCAGCATATTTCTTAGGAAGTCTGTCATCTCAATATTGCGTAGACACAATATTATAACTCATTGACAGTCATTTTTTATATACAATAGGGAAGCATTTTAAATACTTTAATAAGTTTAACTGGTCACACGATATTTTACAGGACTAGATGTTTCCCTTGTTGTTAATGCAGGTCATTAGTGCGTGGAGTAGTTTTCTAATGACTAGATATCTCGTATATGAAGATCCGATTAATTTTGCAAATAATGAGACATCTCCAGACAAAATAGCTGGAGACCACATGACAAGGCATGTTACTCGTCATCATATCGAACCCCAGTAAGGAAAGTGACATAACTCCAAATTGCAGAATTTAAGAAACCTCAACTTGAATGATACTACATAACTTATATTGAAATAGTACAAGCTTCTTTTAAATTTTTGGTAAGTATTTATGGTAGTAACATCTATTATATTCCATAGAATAGTAATATAACACGCTGGAGGGCCGACCAACCGGTATAGTGGTTAAGGTGTTAGCCTCTAGATCGAAAGGTTCCTGGTTCGAATCCGGGCATGGATGTTTGTAAGCGTATGGTGTAGAGGTGGCTGGTGCACCTTAAATCTGTCGTGGCCGAAAGTCCTCACGTTGGGTTGGCGTAGAAGTTTGGAGAGTGGGGTGCCAGCTCAGGTGTTGCTTCGTCATCTGACCATGGTTCAAAATTGCGAGGTGCTGTCCTCGGATCTTTCCCTTAAGGGACTGATCCCGGACTGTCGTCAATAGCCCGTTGTGTTGCTTTAGTACGACGTTAACTTAAAATTACCAAATTACCAAATAACACGCTGGGGCACCTTATACATATATTTCAACGACATAACATCAAAATATTTATTTTTTGACTTGCGTCATTTTTTTTATTGGGGTGCGATATATAACTAATTTGTACCCATACATAAAGGTTAATCAGAATAGAAGTTTAAGACTAAACAATTTAATTTTTTTAATTCTCCAGATGGTTAACTCTACACGTTGTCACGTTATTAACTAAATAAATCAGATCTTGATGGATAAGATATCTCGTCATTAAGAGAAATCTCGCTTGATATATCGTCATTATCGAGAAATCCGTATTATCTTCAAGACGAGATATTGCCGATTATCAAGATCTGTGGTCAGTTTTCTTCTAATGACGAGTTATCTCGTCCATCAAGATCTGATTAGTTTAGTTAATGACGAGATACCTCGCCGAGACAACCACCATGAGGGTTAAGGTAGCCAACCTTATTACAAGGGTATACGGATTGGTTTAGTTTCATGCTCTACGGCCATTAAGCAAACATTGCGTGACGGCTGATAAAAGCAATATAAACAAGTTGAATCGGTAATTGGTAATTTGTAATTAACGTCGGTACTAGAGCAACACAACGGTCTTTTGACGACGGTCCGGGATCAATTCCTTAAGGGAAAGATCCGATGACAACACCTCGGAATTTTGAACCACGGTCAGATGACGAAGCAACACCTGACCTGGCACCCCACTCTCCAAACTTTCACACCAACCCAACGTGAGGACTTTCGGCCATGACAGATTTAAGGTGCACCTGCCGCCTCTACACCATACGCTTACAAAAATCAATGCCCTGGCCCGGATTCGAACCATGAACCTTCCGGTCTAGAGGCTAACACCTTAACCACTATACCGGTTGGTCGGCCAAGTTGAATTCACCAACGAATTATATCGTATTCGTAATGTAAAATAATGAACATGTAGCGTGCCTATAACAACAGTAGGCTGAGACAGTCTTCAAACAGATCCTCAATACAATCCAGTGTTAATACTCCTGGAGACTGGATAGTTGTGCAAGATCGATCTTTTCATGTTCTTATGTCCAATTTTTTTTGCATCGATCTCCAAATCGATACATTTGAGGGAAGATCCGCCCAAGTGATCGATTTCCCGATTCGGATCGTTCTGAATCGTGACACGGGATCAGTCTAGTTTATATCTTCCTAAACCACGATAAATCGTCTTTCCGTAGATTGATCCCTCGATCTGAATGCAAAAAGTGAGAAACAGATTCTGGAGCGATGTTCATGTAGCAGCTTTTTATCGGCACTTCTACCAAAGTCGAAAAATGATACTTTTTGACACTTTTGGTTTGATTTTTTTAGGTTAATCGAATCTACTGGTAAAGATTCGCAGTAGCGGATCTTTAGATCGAAAGTGCTCATCCTCATTGTGATAATCAATACCAGTTATTACCAGATCAGATAAGTATTATTGCGCGCGCCAGTTCCTACATTATGAGTTGGTCAGTTGGTTTTATATCGCAATAGCCATATTTAGCCAAACTGCGCCAAACCAACCAACAGGTTCGCTCGTGGTGCCTACTTGGAAAACGTGGATGAAATACTGACACAATTTTCTGCATACACATGAGTGAATAGTGATCACTAATTAGTCTTCTACTTTCACATACTTTCTAATAAAACGGAAAAGGCAGACGCGATGGGTATTTTAATTAACGTCACACTGCAATAACACACAACGGGCAGAAGGGTATAATAGGTAACCATACTAATTAAATTTGAATTTGTGCATTTAATAGTATGTAACTATGGTGCGACTCTAAAACATAAAAAACCGGAATGCGGCACACATTGACCTCATGCGTGCCTACCCGTTTTATACCATGGCAGTCAGGAATCATCTTGATTCTTAGTTGAAACGCCGATTTTCATGAGTAAACAATAACCTTTGAGTTGTAACTGCGAGTTTTCCCGAAGCACCAAAACTTGCAAACGCGTTTTTGTAGAAACGTCAATTTTGCAGATTGATGGCTTTGGTGCGGGGGTGGTGACAATATCGCGTTTAATATTAGACCAATTTCACTAATGACGAGTTATCTTGTATGTTAGATAGGTTTCTGTTGCTTCCAAAACACAATAAGTGAAGCTAATTTTTATTTAATCCCAAGATAATTTATTATATGAAAAGTGACACGCTACATAACATGGAAAAAACATAACCCGAAATCATTGACTGTAGGGTAACGACGGTAGCGTAGATTAATTTAATCCGGAAGAAAAACCAACCGGTCTCCGCTCGTCTTTTTCAAGACTCTCCCTGTGATCTTGGCAACCCTTCTCTGGGTTGTCGCGCTTGTCAGTCGCCAACCGCTCCAGTTTCCTCACATTGTCACCAAGATATTGCCCTATTTTTTTTTCACGGTGTTCAAGATCTGTTCAGTTTTACTCTAATGACGACATTTCTCGTCCATCAGGATCTGGTCAGTTTTGTTAAAGACGAGATATCTCGCCGAGACAACCAACCACCAGGAGCGTTGAGAAACAGACCAAAAATGTCTCGGTCTATTGTCACGAGTTTCCATTTCTTCCCACACTTACACGACAAAGAGGAAGTCAAAGGAATTGAAATAAAAACGGCAATTAATATTCATCGCCCACTCACCGAAAAAAATACTCTCATCCTCACATTAATAGCACAGTCCGCCCCTAGTGCAAAAAACGCAAGTGATCCTTTCCGTTTCATTACCGACGGCCTCGACCAAAAGAACCCCTGCAAACGATCCGTCCTCAACTCCACCCCCGTTCCTCATAAGAATACTTATCTATATTCATACCCATAGTCCGCAGGTCGTGGCGTGATCCTCGGCATGCAACCTGCCGTGCCTCCCCCGCTGCACGCGCCCCTTGACCGTTGGATGGGGGGTGCGGTCGGCCGGGGCGTCGTGACGGACGGTTGGTGTCCCTGAGCGCGACAGGAGCACGCGCCTGACGTCGTGGCGCCAAGGATGGAGTGTCGCCGCGCCGTGAGATGGAGTTGATTGAAAAGGATGGAAGGTTCATCATCTATTCTTTGCCTGCATCAGAAGTTGTTTATGCAGGGAGGCACAGACTTGTTAAGACCAAAGGCTACATAGATTCCCTTGACTTACGGAAGGGCCGTCAAAACACCCCACGAAAGAGTTATCTCTATAATGGGGTTTTACCTTATATTATTTATATTCATCATATTGCTACAAAGAAAAATAATGGAAAGTAAATAAATAATTTAATTTGATGCGGGAGATTTGACAATTATTTTTATATACAAGGCGGCACCGCCCCCTGCTCGCCAACTTAATAATTCGTATATTCCTCATTTGACTTTCCGGCCCATGACGGCACAACAAGGGCTCCACCCCCTGCTCGCAAACCCCCGGTGATTTTTTCTGACTCTGACACTTAATGCACCCTAAACTAATAGCCGCATCAGTTAAAATAAGTCTTCTCCATCTTGTTCCTTGTACAATTTTGAACAAACCATGTGAATTTCGTAATTTTCTGATTCGTACTTTCTTCGGAAACAGTCTAAGAATTGAGCGAAAAAAGCGAGTTTTCAATCCGTTGGCGCCAACTTTTCTTTAATATAGAGAGCTGATTCCAATTTTGGGGGTAGTGCCCAAGCGCAAAACTGATTCTAAATTTTCATTCGTCAAACGGATCCTATTTTTCGATTGGTTAATATTCATGGTTAAAAAAGTTAAAAGGCAAAATCCACTTGCAGGCTGCAGAACGGATACAAGGGTGTAAACCCCGCAAAGGGTTAAAAAAATAAAATTTTTCAAACGACTTGCTTAGTTTCGACCAAAACCAAAGAAGTCGTCAACAAAAATTAAACGGGTAAACAAACAGTCCATTTTTACAGCAATAAACAGTAACCAAACAGTCCAATTTTACAATGATAAACAGTAACCAAACAGTCCAATTTTACAGTGATAAACAGTGACCAAACAGTCCAATTTTACAGTGATAAATGGTAAACGAAAACAGGAACCAAGCAGTCCAATTTTACAGTAATAGACAGCAAACAAAAACAGTAAACAGTCCAATTTTACAGTAATAAACAGTAAACCATAACAGTAACCAAGCAGTGCAAATTTTAATTAAAAAAAAAAAAACGCGCCTCTTAACTTAAAAAAAGCTTTTACGTATTCCTACGATACGACCACTTGAAAACGGAAAAAAAAAAAACATCACCCTATACACAAGCAACCCGACAAATCTTAGAAAAGCCCATAAAAATTCAAATTCCACCAGGTAAATGAGACAACCAAGTCCCCGCAAGAACCCCCCCCCCCGAAAACGAGTGAGTGACGTTCTAGACCTAGACAACAACAGCCCCGGCTTATCATAGAGCGAGTGCCCTAAGCCGAGGTACCAGGGCATTGCTTACACACTCCCCCGCCTTTATCCCTTAATCCGTTTCCCTTTTTCCGGAAATTCCCGGGAAACTACCCCCGCGCCGTATCCAGGAATCTCGCAAGGTTGTTGTGATGCCGTCCGTGAAGAGGGAGGGGTGTTAGCTGATAATTCCCGAACGCAGCTGGTGCCCGCTACCGCACCCTTGCTCTGCTGTGGATTGTTTTTTTTTAAATAAAAATAAAGGGGTTAAAAGGGTTTTGCGCACTCTTTTACACGAAAAACAAATTCAAAGAACTAGAGAAAACTCTTCCCGAGGACTTCGTTTTGCTAATGATAATGATCATTCGTTTTCGAGAGACGCAGTCAACTTGACTCGCTTACAGAGCAGGAAACTCAAAGGTAAAGTGAAATATTTTTTCTTAAACCTACTGTGGGGATCTTGGGAGTAAATCTCAAAAATTTTAAAGGAAGTGTTTGTTTGTTTCTTGCATGCAAAATCCTGACAAATCTATGGCACTTACAGTAATGGGATTTGGCACACAGGTAATCCAAATTTTTTGCAATTTTAGGGGGACGGCAAATTTAAAATTCAATCTAGAACATTTTAAAATGAATTTAATGAAATTTAATAAAACAATTTTCCTTGGAATGGCAACACCATAAATAGATGACAGATTCTAAATTTATTTTTTCCGTTTCCGTTTTTATTTTGCGCAGAGGCATGGTTTTCCAACAGACGATAAAAAACAAAGTCATAACTTCAGTTAGGTTGTTATTTTTTCTATCTCCTAACTAAACTGTTAAAGATAGAGTAAAAATTTCAATGGATTTGAAATCTGCGATTAATTTCACATTAGATCGATACCTAAAAATACGATTTTTTTAAATAAATAATTTTTAAATTGAATACATCTTTTATATTTTCGCAAGAGATTGTGATGTCACAATAACTTACGCTTTCCAAAAATAAACAGATTTTTTTTTTTCACGCGAAAGGCAGGAAATACAGATAACATTTCCTACACTATTCCATTTCAGCGAAGCAGAGTAAAAAAAATAAAAAAAAAAAATAATTAAAAAAAAAAAAAAAACATTTTAATTGGCATTGTTTTGTTTTTTTCCGTAAAATCGGAATTGTAAAAGATAGATTGAAAATTTCAACGGATTTGATATCTGCTGTAAATTTTACACCAGATTAATACCTTAAACCACGGGCACGGGCAACGCCGGGCTAGCCACGCAGTGGCTAGTGCATCATATCCGAGAGATGTGAAGGACTATATATAAATACATTTATTTACAATTACTAATTACATCGTAACAAAACGTCTAAACATTACATCTGCATAGATGGCCAACCTGCGATGGTAGTTTTCAGTAGAACCGAAGGAAAAAATCAGTAGTTTAAAAAAAATTTCCGTATCAACGCATATATCATTAATTAAAATATTTAATTACAAATTTGAAACACGTACATTATATTATTCATTGGGATTGGGCCATGCATGTATACAAGGTCAGGTTCATTGTTTATTCTATTTCTTACGATTAAGAGTAAACGCGTGTTGCAAATTTTTCGACTGCGTTTTGTTCCGAAATTTGCAATCCTTGAGGTCCGGAAAATTTCAGATTTGAAACGCTATACTGTATACATTGAAATAAAAACTGATGTGTTGTGAAAAAAAAAATTTTTTTAATTTTTCAGTAGAAACAATCATCAATTCCGTAATCCGTAGTAGTTGCATCTCTGCATCTGAACAAGACACCTGAACATCAGGGAGTACATCTTAATGCTGACAAGTCAGGACATCAAGCACTAGAGGGCGCTAGTGGGTCGAGAGATGAAATCCTACACTATTCAATAGGGTTGGTTGGTTTGGGGTTTTATGGCGCAAGAGACATTCGGCCAAGTAGCGCCAAACACACGACAGGCAATTACAAGAAATTTGTAGAAAGAAAGGAAAAACAGGAGAAAGAAGATAGCTTGGGCATCCTATGCGATTCCCATGTTTACCAGAGAAAGCAAGCCTTATGGGTTTTGATATTTTTTAATTCACGTCGTACAGTAGCAACACAACAGGCTGTTTACGACGGTCCGGGATCAATCCCTGAAGGAAATATCAGAAGACAAGACCACGTAATTGTGAACCACGTATAAGCCACATGTGAAAAGAATAGATCCCTAGGGCAGGCCTCGAAATAGATTTTTTAATACGGGATACACACTGTGCACCTAAGTTTTTAAATTAGGTGAACAGGTTATATGTTAGGTGCACATTAAAAAAAAATGACGTAATATAACAGTATTAATGTAATGTAAACTACTGTATTAGTTAGGTATGTTTATATAGGTTCGTAGTAGATAGTAAATAAAAAATATTTTAACATACCGAAATTCTACGGCGCACGGCTGTCGCGACAGTCGTTTTAAGAGAGCCATGTGGAAAATGTTTCGATCATCGGAAAGTTCTGGTGGCAGTGACATATGTAAACCTTCCTCCTGTATAAACCCGTTACGGCACAGCGATTTTGTTTTCGCATAGTGTGTATTTAGGAATTTTAATTACGTTACTTTAGAGCGACCGATGTGGTTACTAATATTTTGTTTAAACATCAAAATAACATAAAACACGTCCCCTCCCTTTTTTTTACGTTAGGTACACTGTGTGCACCTAGCTGTAAAAAATTAGGTGCACAATTTTATTTTCATGTGCACAGTGCACCTGGCTATTTCGAGCCCTGCCCTAGGGTATCTCTGGTTCTTGGAACACGTACATCCCTAAGAGGGTCTGAGAGGGTCTATTCTTAGGACAGATATACGACACTCAAAATTCATGATTCATATTTTTAAATAAAAAAACTAAGCCTTTAAACAGCTATAAAGTAAAAAAAAGTTTGTCATTTTCGCTCTCTAAGTTGACGATATATGAATTTTTCCTCGTTTTACCTAAATTGTAGCAGAATATATAATTTTTCCTAATAATTCGGGTTTTTCCAAATGGCCTTTAAATTTCCTATCTTCCCCAGGTCTTCAAGTTAAATTACCGTTAAGGGGGTCCGGGTCACATCAGAAAAATTTTTTTATTAATTAATTCAGAATTTATAATTTTTTTGTACTGATTACCCATCTAACTAATAAACAAAATCACAACACAAAATTTTTCCAAAAGTTTTTTAAAAATTTTAAATTAAAATTTTTTGAAAAAAAGAGGGGTCATTTTAAATTGCTAAGGCTTAAAATATTCTTGGTCCATTTTCAAAATTCTTGGAGTAAATTATTCACAAATTTATAAACTTTAATTTTGATTCAGCAATTTAAAAAATATTAATTAACAAAATTAAAAATATTTGAATGAAAATTTTTGAAAATTTTAAGGTACTTTTTTTTATAAAAGTCATATTTTTAAAAGCAAATATTTGTTTCAAATTTGCTGAATCAAAATTAAAGTATAATGTTTGAAAATTATATATTCCAAATTTCAACCCTTAAACTTTATTGGTTTTCGACTTATGGCAATTTGAATACAGGAAATCTTGAAAAAAGTATCATGGAGAAAAACGCATTTAAAGTTTTAAAGACAGTTGTCGTTGCCATGACAACAACTGTCAAGAGTGTTAATCTCTAGTTCTAATTAAGATAGAAACATGATTTAAACGTCATTTTAAGCAAAAAAACATAGAGAATTTCTTAAAATGATAAAAAAAAATTTCGAAAATTTGACGATTTTTGTGTCTCGGACCTCCTTAAGACGAAAGGTCGCAGTTAGGTAGGAAGTGGTGTACTCACGTGTTTTCTATAAGGAATTTGTCTTTGTCGTTCTTCCTGCACGTCCCTTTGGTAGAGATGGTGCCGTTGTAGATACGGATCGGATCGGGACTCCCTTTCTGGAACCATAAACCCGTCCAGAGGCTCGGAAAGCTACAGGTATCTGAAACACACAAAAGAAGCAAACTCAGTAAACACGCCTACACTGAAACTAAGAAAGATAGGGGCAGTATATATACAGATGCTAGAAGCAGAAGAGTATGTAAATTTTACATACTGATAAAGATGTTTCATGCAAGAAGCATATAAGTAGTCAGAGGTTTAATACTAGACGAAAATAAGTAGGCGGGGGTTATATACTGGAAATAAAACCGTAAGCAGAGGTTTCATACTAGACGCAGATCCTGTAAGTAGACATTGTATAATACCAGATGCATGCAAGTATGCAGAGGCTTGAAATTAGTCATACACAGGGCTGTAGTGGAGGGTATACGGCGGTATAGGCCGTATACCCTCTGCGTTTTGTTAAAAACTGCGTACACGATTTGCTTTTCCTAAAAAACTAGGGGGTTCCGCCCCCTGCTCGCTTACGCTCGCCCAACGTTGGTTAGCAAGTAGTCCAGATTTTGGACAATTTGGGATTTCAGAATACGAATTTGGGACTTATTACTGTGTCTGCTAAAATAAAAATTATTTGGAAAAAACTAAATGTTTTGCTTTAGATACAAAAATATATATTAAATACATTATATAATATATGTTTGTGTGACACATCCTAATATCCTTAAACAATAAATATGAAATAAAACAACTTTAAATGTTTTTTTTGAATCTTTGATCTTTAATACTGTTGCCATTCTAAGGAAAACAATAATAATTATCTGTTATTAAATTGATTTTTAAATGTTATTGATTAGATTTTAAAATTCGGGCCACGTACAAAAATTGCAAAAAAATCGGACTACCAGTGTGCCAAATCCCATTACTGTAAGAGCCATAGATTCGTCAGGAACTTAAACATAACAACAAACAGTCAAACACTTCCCTTTATAATTGTAGAGATGTATTTGCGTGTGTGTACATATCCCCCTCCCCCCGTAGAAAGTGTAAGTATATATATTTCACTATGGAAAAAATTCTATGGGCGCTCGTGGTATACCCTCTGTTTTTTTTACGACTACAGCACTGGTCATACATAAGTAGGCAGAGGTTTAATACTAGACGCAAATAAGTAGGCATGGGTTATTTACTGGAAACAAAACAGAAATTAGAGATTTTATACTAAACGATGCAGACAAAGAGACAGAGGTTTTATACTAGACGCAGATAAGAACCCATTGTATTATACCAGATCCATATAAGCTTGAAATTAGACGCATATAAGTAGATACAGGTTTAAAACAAGACGCAAATGAGTAAGCATGGGTTATATAGTGGAAACAAAACAGAAATCAGAGGTTTTATGCTAGACGCAGATAAGTAGAAATTGTACTATACCAGATGCATATAAGTATGCAGAGGCTTGGAATTAATAATATATGTAGGTAGAAGTTTAAAACAGATGATTTATACAAGGGCCACGATAGCCTAGTTGGTAGTCGAGGTCAAGTAATGCAAGTTCGAAATTCGATACAATCAAAGACCGCCGTGTACGTGGTGGCTGGTCCTCATTAAATCTGTCGTGACAGTAAATGTCCTTACGTTGAGACAGTGTAGATGTTTGGAGAGTGGCAAATGGTAGATGTTTGGAGAGTACAAGCTCAGGCGTTGACTTGAACTGCTGACTATTTGTGAGGACCACTCTGGCGACAGTCGCCGTTACTACTAACCGGGACCTATTGGATGGCAAACAAACTCTATGACCATAATTGTTGATGTAGTGTTGAAGTTTCGAGAGTGGGGTCCAGTTCAGGCGCTGTCCTCGTCATCTGACCGAATCAAAATTGCGTTACGTCGTGCTTGGATCTTTCTCATCGGGATTAATTCCAAACCGTCACCGTAGACTTGGTGTAGAAGGTTGGAGAATGGGGTGACAGCTCAGTTGTTCTCGTGATCAGGCAGTCGTTCAAAATTACGAGTTGTCCTCATATCTTTCCCTTCGGGATTGATCCCGAACAGTCACCAATAGCCCGTGTGTTGCTCCAGTGCGGTATAAATTCAACTACTAGTTAAACTTCTAACTACGGCTGTAGATATAAGCGCGATTCTTTCTCGGCGCGATTTTTAAAACTTTCAAGGTACAATGTTGAAACGGTAGTAGTCTTAATTCTTTCGTGACGCGATTCTTTTGAACTTTCAATGTACAACGCTGTAACGGTTAGTAATCTAATTCTTTCTTGGTGCGATTCTTTAGAACTTTCAAGGTACAATGCTGTAATGGTAGTAGTCTTAATTCTTTCGTGGCGCGATTCTTTTGAACTTTCAATGTACAACGCTGTAACGGTTAGTAATCTAAATTCTCTCTTGGTGCGATTCTTTAGAACTTACAAGGTACAACTGATGTAAGGGCAGTACTCTAAATTCTATCTTCACGCGATCATGGTACAACTGCCGACCAACCGGTATAGTGGTTAAGGTGTTAGCCTCTAGATTTGAACGTTCCTGGTTTGAATCCGGGCATGGATGTTTGTAAGCGTATGGTGTAGAGGCGGTTGGTGCACCTTAAATCTGTCGTGGCCGACAGTCCTCACGTTGGGTTGGTGTGGAAGTTTGGAGAGCGGGTTGCCATCTCAGGTGTTGCTTCGTCATCTGACCGTGGTTCTAAATTACGAGGTGTTGTCATCTGATCTTTCCCTTAAGGGACTGATACCGGACCATAGTCAATAGCCCGTTGTGTTGCTCTAGTACGACGTTAACTAAAAATTAACAAGGTACAACTGCTGAATCGACCGAAGCCTGAAGGTAAAATTGATACAGATAAGCATATGTAACGATGACGAACGAGATAACGATGTTTTATACTAGATATAAATAACATGCAGATGTTTTAGTTTTATACCAGAGAAGGTAGTCGTACTTGTGAGTTTCCGAACCAAACACTTTTCCATGAGCCCTGTTTCTGTCCAATACAACCCTACAAATGATTTACCAAGACATCAAACCGAGTTTCTAAGAACGCATTAGGCCATTATCACGGAAACTCAACGTAGGGAATTGGGGGAAATTTCTACACCCCATTCCGCTGCACCAGCTCCTGTTCTACACCACGCATTCATCAGCAATATTCTTCCATACGCGCATTTGAATCCCAGCTATCTGCCTTGAACACAAATCCCAACCCAGTCAATCCTAACAGCATTCCCAAACACGGCGTTTCAGAGAAGACTCACAACTGAAAGCGGTAACATCGTCGGTCGAGAAAATATGCGTCCTTTCCCATACATTTCACAGCCCCGTTTACGATTTAACGCACTGGGGAAATCGCTTATTCCTGCAGAAAAACGCGCCTCATCTAGAAACGCAGCCCATGGGCGCATTGCCTTGCCAAAAGCGCTCATGAATATTTCATGAGCTCATTTTTAAGATACACGTGTCCTTAGCAGATTGGTGGGTATATTTTTTTGCCACGTCTTTTAGAGATTTTTTTTTTTCCTTTGCTCTTAACTCGTCACATTCAGAAGTTGAGATGTTTTGTTTCCGTGATGTATCTTTTTTATTTTTGGCAGGTCGTACGTTTTTTGGGAGACAGGTTCGTTATGGTTTTGGAAAGATTACAGCAGTGCGGAAGGTGTGGTTAGGCTTAATAAAAGTAAGGGCAAGTCATGAATATTCTGATGAAAGTGTAATGGAATTCATTTAAAAATAGGCTACTGTCATGGGGTGGTTTGAGATTGAATTCATGTCGACAGAATTATTCTATTCGCAGAATTAAGCTTTGAATCTGGCTATTTCCAGATTGATTGGCGTGATGTGGAGGTAATGGTACTGGTAATTTTAGTTAACGTCGTACTAGAGCAACACAACGGGCTATTGACTACGGTCCGGGATCAGTCCCTTAAGGGAAAGATCCGAGGAAAACACCTCGTAATTTTGAGCCACGGTCAGATGACGAAGCAATACCTGAGCTGGCACCCCACTCTCCAAACTTCCACAACAACGTGATGTCATCTGATCATGGTTCAAAATAACTAATTACGAGGTATTCTCCTTGGACCTTTTCCTTTGGGATTGATTCTGGATCAATAGCCCGTTGTATTACTCCAAATTAACTACGTACTAAACTATCTACCAAATTGCAAATTGTGATTGAGTTCAGGATGAAAAAATTAATAAAAGCAATGGTTCAAAATTACGAGTTTTGTCCTCGGGTCTTTTCCTTCGTGATTGATACCGGACCGTCGCCAATAGCCCGCTGTGTTGCACCGATGGGACGTCAATTATATACCTGCCTACCTTTACCTGCAGATCACGTAACCAAATCGAGCGAGTGGGAAGGCAGGCAATTTAATAGAACTGGAGTTACACAGTGGGCCTATTGGCGAACGCTTGGGATTAATTCCTAAGGAAGGAGGACAGCACCAGATCCATAGTCAGATTACGAGGCAACACCTGAGCTGGCACTCCACTCTCCAAACTTCTACGCCGCGGCAACGTGAAGGCATTTGAGACCACGAAAGATATTATGTGCACAAGCACCCTTTGTATACGACGGTCTTTGGATGGATTCGAACTCGGCTGAGCAAGTGGGTTTCATAACATGAAGCTCCGCACACATCTTTTGTCTATTTCATTAAACTATCAATGTTATTAGGTACTTAAATATCTGTTGGTCGACTAGTAGTCACGTGACTGCTTTGTGAAAAATTTTACTTGGTTGTCCGATTTGGCATTTTATCACTTGGTTCGGAAGCCCTTAAGGCGTGTTCTCACGAATCACATTTAATTGACCGATTATAGTTAATCAACAAAAGTTGAATTAAAACAAAAGTGAGAACCTTTGTTTCAATGGAGTTGATCAACTTTTTAGTGGACCAAGAAAAGTTTGACCCATTCGAACTTTATCGTTCAAGTCGAGTCATCCGTCATCTGCTTTCGAGTTATTTCCACGTAAACGATCTGTCGTGGTTTATTTTATTCGAGAAACAAAACAAAAGCGATTTTTTATTCTCTAGGCCAAGTTTGTATCTTCGCGATCGTTAAAGAAAGAGAGAAAATTTCAACGGATTTGACATCTGCGGAAAACTTCACGCTAGTTCCATACCTCAAATGTAATTTTCTATAAATAAATAATTTTTTAATTCTAACTTTTTTATTTTCTCTTGTTAAATTGTTGATAAGTTTCTATCGAAATGTGTGAATGAAACAAAAACTGATTCAAGTCATATTCAACTTATACCCATCAACTATAATCGGTCAATTAAACTTGATTCGTAAGAACACGTCTTTAGTAGTAGCAGACTACTAAACTACTATTAATCCTTGAAAGTTGCCACACACATTTCTGTCAACACGATACGAAAGGTTTCCTTGGCTGACTATTCACATACCTGCAGAGAAAAAAACCCGAACCACATCTATTTATATATGCACAGTTCCTAGCAGAGCAAATTCAATTTCGGCATCCGAAGCTACAAATATCACGCAACGATACTGGTATTTAGCATAATATGGGGCTCATAATACAATGACAAATTGCTTATGAATAGAATCCTTGATATTGTATTTCACAAGGCAGTGTGAACAGTGCATTACAATAGCTCTCAGGATGGTTTCAACTAGTTTCCGGCAGCACTGCATTGGAAACGTGTCCGAAGCACAATACCTAGCGGACAAAGATGGGTTTGAACGTATCACTCCACCACAAAAGAGGCTGACATTAAATTACATAAATTCCCCACACAGCTTCGCTACAATAGTAACAGCTCATCCCCTGATTGCCATCCAGCGTTTTCACACTCCACGTATCGATAAATAACAATAGAAACAAAAAAGAAACCGAAACAAAGCTACAAATAAACTCGGGTGCCTCTTCACACCGTTGATGATTCTCTTAAGCCCATTACCAGGCCGCCAGCGCGCAAGAAAAAAGTCCCCCTGCCCAACGTGTCTCGACTACCAGCCTTCCGCGAACAATGCAAGCGGGGGGCAGGGAATCCTTTATCTCTACTGGTCATTAATCACAGGGAGATGGACGGATGGACGGAGAGAGGGCCTTCTCTAATCTCCAACGATTGGTTTTCGAGATCTTGGGATTGGCAACCCATTGGCTTGTGGAAAAAATTCGGAGCCACTGTAGGAGATTAGTTGGATGGCCTGCCGAGATTTGGATGCAAGGAAAGTCTGGTATAGAAGTGGGAAAAGCTGATATTTTACAATAAACCTTTTTAGTTATTGCTAATTTACGATAGGAGTTATCGTCAACAGATCAATTTTTGATTTTCATCAGCGATTGGGGTTTTTCGAAACCTTGGGATTGCCTGCCAAGTGGCTTGTGGAAGAAATTCGGAGCCACTGTGGAAGATTGGTTTGATTTCCTGCCGAGACCTTGATGCAGTTTGACAGTGGGGACAAATCTGTTATTTTAGGATAACAATCTTAACAGTTATTGCTAATTTAAATAAATTATTCTAATATATTCTAATACAATCAACAGCTTCGTTAATAGACGAATTTTCGATTTTCACCAACGATTGAGGTTTCTGAGACGTTGGGTTTGGCAGCCCATTGGCCTGTGAAAGAAATTCGGAGTCACTGTGGGAGATTAGTTGTATGGCCTGCCGAGATTTCGAAGCAAACAAAGTCTGGTAAAGAAGTGGACACATCGTTGATATTTTACAATACATCTTTTTCGTTATTACTAATTTACGATATGAGCTACTGTTAACAGAGAAATATTTGATTTTCACCAACGATTGAGGTTTTCAAGACCTTGAGATTGCCAGCTCATTGGCTTGTGGAAGAAATTGGGAGCAACTGTGGAAGATTAATTGGATAGTCTGCCGAGATTATGATGTAGTTTGACAGTGGGGACAAAGTTGTTAGATTAGGATGACAAGCTTAACAGTTATTGCTATTTTACGACAGTTTTTAGCTGATACTATTAACAGCTTCGTTACGGATGAATTTTCGATTTTCTCCAACGATTGGAGTTTTCGAGGTCTTGGGATGGCCTGCCCATTGGCTTGAGGCAAAAACTTGGAGCCATTGTCGGAGATTAGTTGGATGGCATGACGAGATTCCGATCCAAAGAGTCTGGTAGAGATGGGAAAACTGTTATTTTGGGACAAGTCTTTCGTTGTTGCTAATTTACGATAACAGATTTTATTAACGGCTAATATTAACAGCGGTTAGTGTTTTGGAATTTCGAGACACAAGGTCCAGGACAGGACAGGACAAGCTACTCTACTGTGAGTCACAAGATTTCGGTAATGTTAATTTTAGCTAACGTCCTACTAGAGCAACACAGCGGGCTATTGACGAAGGTTCAAGATCAAACCCTTAAGGGAAAGATCAGAGGACAATACCTCGTAATTTTGAACCACGGTCAGATGACGAACACAAGATTTCGGAGTAGTATGTATTGCTTTCACCTCACTATACAGATAATGAGCAAATAACCATTTAGATAGGCTGAAAGAATCCTACAAAACAGATTCTATGCCAAGGAGGTGGAAATTGGTCAGAAGTCACACAGGACTGAAGATTGCAGAACATATATCTGCCAGTGGACCCCTTAAAAGGTTAACTTAAAGCGTAATTTATAGCATAATCTGCGCCTTTTAGATAGGTGAATTTACTTAGCATTGGAGCAACACAAATGGTTATTGATCACGCATCGGTGGACAGTTAATTAATTAACGCCGCACTGGTAATGGTAATTTTAGTTAACGTCGTACTAGAGCAAGACAACGGGCTATTGACGACGGTCCGGGATCAGTCCCTTAAGGGAAAGATCCGAGGACAATACCTCGTAATTTTGAACCACGGTCAGATGACGAAGCAACACCTGAGCTGGCACCCCACTCTCCAAACTTCCACGCCAACCCAACGTGAGGACTTTCGGCCACGACAGATTTAAGGTGCACCAGCCGCCTCTACACCATACGCTTACAAACATCCATGCCCGGACCCGGATTCGAACCAGGAACCTTCCGATCTAGAGGCTAACACCTTAACCACTATACCGGTTGGTCGGCCGAAAAGATCGAAGGATAGCGCCTCGTAATTTTGACCGTCAGATAACGAGAACTGACCTGACACACCCCACTCTTCAGACTTCCACACCGCTTACAGTGGCAGTTATGAATTAATCCCGATGGGAAAGATCCGACGACGACGTACCGCAATTTTGAATCGAGCTCAGACGACGAGGTTAACACCTAAGCTGGCATCCCATTCCAACAACTTCCATACCACGCCTCGAATCTTTTCTTTGGGGATTGATCCCGAAACATCGTCAATAACCCTTTGTGTTACTCCAGTGTGACGTTAATTAAATACCTACCATCCATACCTAATGTTACATCCATAGCACACCAGTTCCTTCATACCACGCCAGGAAATATCCGAGGACAACACCTCGTATTTTCGAACCACTGTCAGATGACGAGGTCACGAATCATCAGGCATTCCTTTCTAACGTGGTAACTTTAGTTAACGTCGTACTAGAGCAACACAACGGGCTTTTGACGACGGCCCGGGATCAGTCCCTTAAGGGAAAGATCCTAGGACATTACCTCGTAATTTTGAACCAAAGTCAGATGACGAAGCAACACCTGAGCTGGCACCCGCTTTAACGATTTCCACATCTTGCCAACGTGAGGACTTTTGCCACCACGACAGATTTAACATGCATCAGCCCACATGTACACGACGGTTTTTGGTTGAATCGAGTTCTTAATAAGCAAGTCTTTATAAGATTGATACATCGCATTTGTTTCTTGTTGCCTACAAGCTCGATACATCGATGGGATATTGTATTAAAACGATTTCAGGGAATTCATGGGCCGACCAACCTGTATAGTTAGCCTCTGGATAGGAAAGTTCCTGGTTCGAATCCGGGTCCGGGCATGGATGTTTGTAAGCGTATGGTGTAGAGGCGGCTGGTGCACCTTAAATCTGTCGTGGCCGAAAGTCCTCACGTTGGGTTGGCGTGGAAGTTTGGAGAGTGGGGTACCAGCTCAGGTGTTGCTTCGTCATCTGACCGTGGTTCAAAATTACGAGGTGTTGTCCTCGAATCTTTCCCTTAAGGGACTGATTCTGGACCGTCGTCAATAGCCCGTTGTGTTGCTCTAGTACAACGTTAACTAAAATTACCATTACCATTACCAGGGAATTCATGGATTAGTCTCCGAGTCAGTTCACTCCACAAGAAGCATCAAAAATGCACATTACCACGCAAACGGATACAAGAAACCTTCAAACCCAGCACAACTCAACTCCGCTATCGAAAGACAGATCCCAAACAGAGTTTTACAAAGCAATCGCCCACCGCATCCATTGTTACCGAACAACATTCGATACACATCCTATCCTCGAGCTGCAATGTTCGAATCCGAACCAAATCTGCATACACCTTGTTTCCACATCCTCCCGCATGGAATCACAGAAACAAAAAAGAAACACATACCGCGAACAAACAAAGGAAAAGAAATGTACTCGGATGCGTTTCCAAAAACTAGTATCCGCCATTTCGCACACATTGGAAACGCATTCCACCTGTTTTGCAATCGTATACCGATGTTATATGCATTAGGGGAATGCAGGAGGGAGAGGTTCAATAAACAGGGGCTGAGCTCAGGCTTCGAGATGGGGTATTTCCGTTCGAGGTTCCGAAAGTTCGAACGGCGGTGGGATTTTTACATAATGTTCGGGAGCTGTGTTTCGATTCTTCTTTTTTCAATTTCGAGGTAGTGAATGTGCATTGAAATATTTGAATCACGGAAGGTATTTGTTTGGGAGTCGAAAGATTTGAATGTTTATTGAAAAAAGGCATTTCAAATTTAAACAGTATGACGACGTTGAATCAAACAATTTTGGAGGTGGAAAGGAAATAATTTAGTTTCAAGCTAGAGCTCATTGGTTAAGACAGATGTAGGTGGTGAATTAGCATCCCACTCAAGCAACACAGCGTGCTGTTGGCGACGGTTCGGAATCAAACCCGAAGGGAAAGATCCGATGACAACACCTCGTATTTTCGAACCACGGTCAGATGACGAGGTGACGCCTCAGCTGGCATCCCGCTCTTACGATTTCCACATCTTGCCAACGTGAGAACATTAGTCACCACGACAGATTTAACGTGCATCAGCCCTCTGAACGACGCTATTTGGTTGGATCGAGTTTCGAACCAACAACCCTCCGGTTGTCTTCGAATCGGGCTACTGAGGCACTTCAGTGTGAGGTAGGTACTTGAAGTAATGTTGCACTGGAGAAACAAGACGTGCTATTGGCTGGTTATGGTAATTTTAGTTAACGTCGTACTAGAGCAACACAACGGGCTATTGAAGACGGTCCGGGATCAGTCCCTTAAGGGAAAGAACCGAGGACGACACTTCGTAATTTTGAAAAACGGTCAGATGACGAAGCAACACCTGAGCTGGCACCCCACTCTCCAAACTTCCACACCAACCCAACGTGAGGACTTTCGGCCACGACATATTTAAGGTGCACCAGCCGCCTCTACACCATACGCTTACAAACATCCATGCCCGAACCCGGATTCGAACCAGGAACCTTCCGATCTAGAGCCTAACACCTTAACCACTATACCGGTTGGTCGGCTGCTATTGGCTAGATGTGCATGTCAGGGTAAATCCGAGGACAACACCTCGTCCCTTTAAACCATGGTCAGATGACGTGGTAACACCCCATTCGCCTAACTTCCACACCACGCCATTTGAGGCAACGACATATTTAACATGCACCAGTACCCTTTGAACACGACGGTCTTTGGTTTGATTCGAACTCGCAACCCGTTACTCTTTAACCGGGATTGGATTGGATGTTTGGGTATAGTGCAAGACTTCCAACCGAATTACCACGTCTCATCTAGCATGACTGCGAAGCGTCATAAATACATCTTAATATGAATATGCTACCATTTTTTAATCCTTACCTTTCCCTGTAGTTTGTACAGGAAATTTTGAAACACTATAATCTAAACATATAACCTAGAACTAAATATTTTTGACGCTATCTTGTGTTTGGTGCATGTTTGCCAAAAAACCAAATCAAGATTTGGTAATTTTTAATTAACGTCGAACTAGAGCAACACAAAGGGCTATTGACGACGGTCCGGGATCAATCCCCTAAGGGAAAGACGATAACGCGTAATTTTGAACCACGATCAGATGATGGTAATGGTAATTTTAGTTAACGTCGTACTTGAGCAACACAACGGGCTATTGACGACGGTCCGGGATCAATCCAGTAAGGGAATGATCCGAGGACAAGACCTCGTAATTTTGAACCACGGTCAGATGACGAAGCAACACCTGAGCTGGCACCCCACTCTCCAAACTTCCACACCAGCCCAACGTGACTTTCGGCCACGACAGATTTAAGGTGCATCAGCCGCCTCTACACCATACGCTTACAAACATCCATGCCCGGACCCGGATTCGAACCAGGAACCTTCCGATATAGAGGCTAACACCTTAACCACCAGACCGGTTAATCGGCAGTCAGTCCCTTAAGGGAAAAATCCGAGGACAACACTTCGTAATTTTGAACCACGGTCAGATAACGGAGACGCCAGATCAAGAAATCTTCGAATAAATTAAGGGACATACATAATTCAAAACCAATTATTGAGATTAAAGGATATTTATCAATCACATAATACGAAGTTAATTTCCCAAAAAGCTTCATAAAAATCCAAGGCCCAAAAGTCAAGAAAACATCCATCACCATCCCGACGCCAAAATGTCCAAAACACTAATTGAATAAATCCAATTAAGAAAAGGACCGCAATAAAACCTCGCAACTCCAAACTTCGGTGGAAAAGGTATTTCGACAATTCCAACCAACACAAAAAAGCCCCAATTTTTCCAACTCCAACATAAAGAGTTGGAATGCAAAAAAAAACCTCCTTATCAGCAGTCTTAAGCGAGGGTAATGAGATTTGTCATCTGCACAATTAGGGACCTATTAAGAGGAATAATAATAATAAAAAAAATCAAACAATTAAGCGGTTTGACTTTTATATCGCATCTGGGCATTAATTAAACAGCAATATTAAAAAGCATCCCAAGATATCACTGCGGGGTGAAAAAAGATAGCCGTAAAAGGAGCGTCAAACACAACTAATGCATTTTTAATTAGAGTATTAACAATTTTCACGCTCGGGAACCTTCATTTAAGTTCTATTACAGCTAATAAAAGCTATCGGGATGGTTGATGGTCTGGTTTTTTGTGTTTGGCTCTGAAACGCGGACCAATAAGCGAGAATAATAACGTGACGCGTTGGATCGGCGTAATTAACTTCTGTCAACTTTTTCACTGGGTTGTTTTAATGCAGGAATGTGTGGATATTGTCCCTTTTATGTGAAGAGGTAGTTTGGTTTCATTGCTGAGCATAGCGATTTATTACATTGTGACGACGACAGAATACTTTTCAATTTTTCCATGCGTTCAAATATTTTTCCATTAAAAACAAAAGTATTTTTGGTCAATAAATAATATTCGTTTTGTTAATATTCAAAGTTCTTCAGTTTCACCGGTAAACTCAGAAATAAAAAAAATCATGTCGCATTCTAGAACTAGATGGCGCCACACTATCCATTAAGTGAAAAAAATCATAACATAACCATGCATTGAGAAGAAGCTTCTACACTAAAACACAATTGTTTAAATATTAAAATCATCTTCTGATGGTTCGATGCGTCGCTCTGATTAATTAAATATACCCAGCACGTAATAAATTAAGGACGCGAAATAAAATCTTTTTTACAAAACAATGAAAAATCAACAAAACCCCAAAACCTAAAAACAACACCATGAATACTTTTGTAATTTGATTTCGTGTATCAAAAAATAGTGTGACAAAATCTAACCACAATTATAGTTAATAAATTTTTCTTATGAATTGATTTAATTCAGCTCATAAAACGTTGACACGAGCAGATGAGAAGCAATGAATCAATACTACTATATCTAAACTCATCTTTAGGTAGGAAACAATTGGAACGATAATACTAGGTAACGGTATTACTGGTTCCATTTGTTTTAGCACGAAGCCTATTTCGGCGGTCTACGACACAAGGACATCTTTCAATGGTTCCATGAACCAATGCGGTTGTGTCCCCCTACGATAAACAATTGCGAAGAATCTATCGCAAACTAATCATGTTTCAATGAAACATGATTCGGATGACCAACAAAAATCTATTTACTCTATGTTCGCATTGGAAGGTAGTTAATAAACATCGCACTGGTGCAATACAACGGGCAATTGGCGGCGGCCCGGGATTCAACCAGAAGATAAAGATCCGAGGACAACATTCCGTCAGTGACGAGAACATCTGAGCTGGCAATCCACTCTCCGAACTTCCACACCAACGTGAGGACATTTGAGGCTGATTTAACGCGCACCAACCTCCGTGTACACGACGGTCTATGGCAAGGCGGAGTTTCGAATTTGTAACCCTCAGGTTGCTCTTCCAAATGGGCTACCGCGGCGCTGGAAGAATTATCTTTGAAATTCCATTAATCTTACCCCTTTACCATTTTCAAATTATAATAGAAATTAAGGGTCGTTTCACACCAACAAAACCCAGATCCATCTGAATCCAAAAGAAACGGACTAATGTAGATTTGTGCATATAAGTCTAAGGCTCGGGATTCAAACACTGTGTACAGTTCTACGACAATCAATCTATTACTTATGGAATTGGCTCACGAATCTTGGTTAATCAGTTCCTAATGGATTCAAACTTAACTCGATATTTTTTTTGGGGGTGTGAGGCGGTCCCCAAGTAATTTTTTGATCCTCCTGGTGGTTGTCTCGACGAATACCTCATCATTAGTAAAATTGACTAGATCCTAATGGACGAGATATCTCGTCATAGTAAAATAGGTCAAAAATCATCGATTAACGTGATATCTCGCCACTGCAAAACCGGACAAAAATTTCCATGAACAAGATGTTACGCCATTGCAAAATAAGTCAAAAATATCGATGAACAAGATATCTCGCCATTGCAAAATAGGTCAAAAATCCTCGATGAACAAGATATCTCGCCATTGCAAAATGGGTAAAATATTTCCATGAACAAGATGTCTCACCATTGCAAAATAAGTAAAAAGCCTCGATGAACAAGACATATCACCACTTCAAAATAGGTAAAAAATCCTCAATGAACAAGATATCTCGCCCTTGCAAAATAGGTCAAAAATCTCCATGGACAAGATATCTCGCCATTGCAAAATAGGTCAAAAATCCTCGATGAACAAGATATCTCGCCCTTTCAAAATAGGTAAAAAATCCTCGATGAACAAGATATCTCAACCTTGCAAAATAGGTCAAAAATCTCGATGTACAAAATATCTCGCCATTGCAAAATAGGTAAAAAATCTCGATGGACGACATATCACGCCATTGTAAAATTGGCTAAGGTTTGATGGACAAGATATTTTCGTCAATAGCAAATTTTGCCAAATCTTGATGGACGAGAAATCACAGGGATGGATAATCTCAACATTAGAATTAAATAATTATACACATTAACCATGGTTATCTGATGATGGCATTTTGTCTATTTCTTAGATATATATCCTTGATGTCTCCAGGCTGTATTAATAAACGCTTAAATAGATCACTCAAGCGCGTATTTTTCCCTGAATAGCATGCAGACAGGCTGTCACTAGTAAAAACTGAACTCATTAAC
This sequence comes from Metellina segmentata, assembly GCA_947359465.1. NCBI lineage: Eukaryota > Metazoa > Arthropoda > Arachnida > Araneae > Tetragnathidae > Metellina > Metellina segmentata. The sequence goes on from OX375880.1 coordinate 43,486,484, forward strand.
CTAACCTTCACCAAGACAGTTTTAACTCTCCCATTAGCAAATTTGTCAATTCTCCATGGATGAGATATATCATCAAAATCACTAGGAGAGAAGGACAATATCAACGATAAAATAAAATAATTATACACATAGTCCAAGGTCAGCAGAAGATGGCATTTGTCTATTCCTCGGATGCCAAACTTTGATGTCTCCAGACAATTTTAATAAACTCTTATAAATGTATCATTAAAGCGTGTATATTAAAGAAAAATTCAGTGAATAGCATGCAATCACGACTACCGGTCTGATCCCAATCTTCACGAAGACAGTTTCAATTTCACGAGTAAACTGGCAAAATCGTGATGGACAATATATCTCATCGAAATCACTTGGAGAGAAATAACCTCCAACGCCAGGATCAAATAATTATATATATCAGCCACGGTCAGAAGATGGCATTATGTATGTTGCTCAGATGTCTAACTTGATGTCTCCAGACTGTTTTAATAAACGCACCACTCAAGTATGTACGTATCGGAAATATTCCCTGAATAACACCCTATCACTGGTAAAAAAAAAAACGTACTGATTAACCCAACCTTCACGAAGACAGTTTCAATTTCACGAGCAATTGACACCAAGGACTCGTGCGGGCGGGGCCGGCGGTCTAGTTTACAAAAGCGCGACAATCCCAGTCCTTTCACTTCTGCATCAAGAACACAATGACAGAGGCGTGTCAGACGCAGACAATGGCGAATTTTTTCCCCGAAAAAACGTGGAAGGGTTTCAGGAGAGAGAGAGAGATAACGCCCTAATTGGTGGAATGGTGCAGCAAATTACCGTCCAATTAAAGGCCTGCAATCGAGCGCGTGAGAGGAAGGTGAAAAAACGCTCGCGTCAGGACCGTAAATCACGGAAGAGCATTATGTAATTATGTTGTCCAATTAAACGATCATCAACCTTTTGGATGCGGGCTTCTAATTATGACGTAATATTGTTTTTTTAGTGCTCGTGTGGCAGTCCCAACCCCCGGGGTGGATTTAAGAAAAGAATTATTATAATAATTTCTTTATCAAGCAAGTGGTCTAATGAACGCAGAGTTGGAAAAAGAACAGAAAAAAACAGTCTTGCCATCCTCCCTCCACCGAAGGCGGAAACTTGAAGGAGTTAATGACAGCTTTTGCAATATATAATAATAAATTAATGGAATTAATGTCATCGGAGGAGACAAAGGGGGTGGGTTTTTTGGTGCCACAGCCGGTTTTTTCCCCTTGTCATTTGCACGAGTAGGGAAACACGGGGATTTACCCCCAACGCAAAATCTGTCTGATTAAAATGAATTTACGGTCGAACCCATTCATTAAGAAATTGTGAAAAATCGCAAGGGGTGGAAATTGATTGCGGCCTTTCACACATTGAGGGCCGTAGATTCGTTTTAATTGCAGTTTCCCTCGACGCGATGAAGACGCAAGTCGGTGTGACGCATTAATGTTACGTTGCCTTGCCAATACGCTCCACGCTTGGGATGTATTGCATCGCATTTTAATATTATGGTGGTAGTTCAATGTTTAACCCTATCGTCATGAAGATACTGAAGATACTGTCATTGTATCCACAAAAGTATTTGGACACTATGTTTTCAGAAAAAGTGCTTTATTATTCTTAGTACTGGTTAGGCCCTCCTTTTGCTTGTATAACATCGGAAAAACATCGAGGCATACTTTCCACAAGTTCTATGGAAGTCTAAGCAGGAATTGGTCGCCATGCCTCTTGAAAGGCTGCTAGAAGAGATTGTTGTGAAGATGGGCGTGCGTGGTGGTGTCGTACTCGTCGCTCCAGTTTGTTCCACAAGTCCTCGACGGGATTGCGATCGGGGCTCTGAACAGGCCAGTCAAGCAATACCACCTCATTTTCAGGAAACCAGCCCAGCGCACACGTTTTGCAGTATGACATGGAGCTCGATCCTGTTGGAAGAAACAGCCATCATCGCCGTAGTATTGTCATAGTGTAGGCCAATTCATAATAATCCAGAACTTCGAGGTACACGTCAGCGTTCATGGTACCAGGTACATAAAGCAATGGGCCAAAGCCTAGGCAGGAAAAACAACCCCACACTAAAATGGATCCTCCTCCAAATTTCTACAGTGTCCCAATACCTTTGTCCATATAGATATTGCGTTAGAATCTTGAAGTTTGCATACCAATAAGTAACTTATTTGTGACTTCTTAATATTAAAATTACACATAGCGACGCGTTTAAAGGCGATTTCGCTGAAAAACAAGACGAGGACAATGTCTTCCGCGCCATAATGTGATTTGGTCAAACAACCGGTCTAGTGGTTAAGGTGTTGGCCTCTGGATCGGAAGGTTCCTGGTTTGAATTAGGCATGCGACATCGACAGCAAAACATCGATGTTTTGAATCATCGATGTTTTTTTCTAAAACATCAATGTTTTGAAAACATCGACATCGATGTCGCATCCCTACTTTTCAGACCCTTCACCCTTGGTCACTTTGGTCTAAAGGTATGTTCAATTTGCTGATTATGAAAATTATGCCACTGGGTTATTTTTTAAATTTTTATAACGGTACTTTTTTCATTTAAAAATTCAACATCGACAGCGTAAAAACATCGACAAGTATGAACATCGATGTTACAAAAACATCGACCCCAATACATCGATGTTTTTTAAAAAACATCGATGTTTTGAAAACATTGACATCGATGTCGCATCCCTAGTTGGAATACGGGTTCAGGACATGGACGTAAATGTGATGTCCTTATTTAGGGTTAGTGATGGCCACTCACTGGGTTCCCCTTTACAATTGGTTCATCGATTCTGGTCTTGTAGTGACAAATAAGTGATCAAATGTCCGCCATAAAAAAAAATAATGTGCTAGATATTCGGAAAAGTTGTGTTGTTCCAGTGCGACGTTAAGTTAAATACCCACCTACTTTCCAACTGGGCTACCGCGGTCCAGTAAATCCAGTTGGTAAAAAGAGCGAAAGTTGTACTAAGCTTCCCCTTACACACATCACTAATCTCAACTCTCTCACCACGCACGGAAAGCTTCAGAAACTGAATAAATGACGGAGTCTTCAGAGACTATAAAAAGAGCCGAGACCAAAGACCAGCGTACCTGCGAATCTCCGGATGATTTATACTCCTTTCAGGGGTCACTTTCCTAACTGACGCCTGCCAGGTCCGGGATTCGAATTATCTCTATAAACGTCACTCCGAACTGTTATTATCTTTTGCACTTTAATCGGGGCGTCAGTAACGAAACACCAGCGCATTTATCCTCCCTTGACACGGCGGTGATTTTGGTTGGAGCTGCTGCACACCGTCAGGACGAATGGTGTTTCATGACCGAAGTGAAGAAATGAAAGAAGAGAGAAAGAAGACAAGGAATGAGAGATTTTGTATGCTGTAATTATCTGGAATGATTTTAGGCTCCGATTTGGTGAGAGGATTAGGAGAATAGATGCATTTTGAGCCGATCGAATATCACGAAAGTAATCTGCATGACGGCATCGAGTTCCAGTTGGCTTAAGTACAAGCTTCATAAGTTTAAAATTATTTTTAATGCATTTTTATGCATTAAATTTTAATTTTATTCAGATTTATTTATGAAAAGCTGTTTTATTTGATGTGATGCAATTTTAAGATGTTTTTCCATTGGCAAATAGGCAACAGTAGCCCAGTTGGAAGGCAGTATTTTAATTAACGTCGCACTGGAGCAACACAACGGTCTATTGGCAACTGTCCGGGATCAAACCAAGGTAAAGATTCGATGACAACCATTGTCATCTGACCGTGGTTCAAAATTACGAGGTGTTACGAGAGTGAGACAAAGAGACATACAGAGAGAGATAGAGATACATACAGAGAGAGATAGAGATACATACAGAGAGAGAGACATACAGAGAGAGATAGAGAGACATACAGAGAGAGAGACATACAGAGAGAGATACAGAGAGAGACATACAGAGAGACATACAGAGAGACATACAGAGAGACATACAGAGAGAGAGACATACAGAGAGACATACAGCATACAGAGAGACATACAGAGAGAGACATACAGCATACAGAGAGAGAGAGAGAGTGAGACAGAGAGAGACATACAGCATACAGGGAGAGAGTGAGACAGAGGGAGAGAGTGAGACAGAGAGAGTAAGACAGAGAGAGAGTGAGTGAGACAGAGAGAGTGAGACAGAGAGAGAGTGAGACAGAGAGAGTGAGACAGAGAGAGTGAGACAGAGAGAGTGAGACAGAGAGAGTGAGACAGAAAGAGTGGACAGAGAGAGTGAGATAAAGAGTGAGACAGAGAGAGAGATTGAGACAAAGTGAGTGAGACACAGAGAGACAGTGATAGACACAGAGAGACAGACATAGAGAGACAGACATAGAGAGTGAGACATAGAGAGTGAGACATAGAGAGTGAGACATAGAGAGTGAGACATAGAGAGTGAGACATAGAGAGTGAGACATAGAGAGTGAGACATAGAGAGTGAGACATAGAGAGTGAGACATAGAGAGTGAGACATAGAGAGTGAGACAGAGAGAGTGAGACAGAGAGAGTGAGACAGAAAGAGGGGACAGAGAGAGTGAGATAAAGAGTGAGACAGAGAGAGTGAGATAAAGAGTGAGACAGAGAGAGATTGAGACAAAGAGAGTGAGACACAGAGAGACAGTGATAGACACAGAGAGACAGTGATAGACACAGAGAGAGAGACAGTGATAGACACAGAGAGAGAGTGATAGACACAGAGACAGTGATAGACACAGAGAGACAGTGATAGACACAGAGAGACAGTGATAGACACAAAGATAGACAGAGAGACAGTGACAGACACAAATATAGAGAGACAGTGAAAGACACAGAGAGATTGAGAGAAAAAACTGAACAACGAATTAGCTACAATAGTAAAATATGACGAACGCTGAAAAAGTAAGTGGAAAAAAAAACTGTGGTCAATGGAAATAACTAATTTAGTCGAGATTTTGCAAAAATGAGATAAGTGCGTCTGCTGGAGAATTTGTCTTGAGGGGCATTAAGCGTTGAGGAGTGGAGAAGTATTGTGCATGAAAAAAGAGTAGCAAAGAATACAATCAAAATAAATTATTACAAAAACTCGATTTTCAAGAAAAGGGCAAATCTTAAAAACGTGCTCCTGAAAAGTAGTTTTTAGACTTATCCAGTTACACCCCTTGACCACAGATATATTCAACTGCTTTTCAAAACGTGGGCGATTCATCCAATGAGAACAAAAATCATACACCCAAAAAACGGACAAAGATGAACGGGAAATCCGTTACAAGCTAATCGAAACCCGAATCCCTAACGAAGATTTTTAAGTGTATGCTAATAAAAACTAATCACCGTACGATGGGATGCAAAAAAATTGAAAGAACCATTTTCATTCGCGCCTCGAGGCATGGAGCAATTATTTTTTCTTTGTTCCACAGCTGAAAATATTTCACGTCACGTGAAGACGGTTCGTTTTTTCACGGCGGCGCGAAAAAAGTTGAAGCCTTTGAATTGATTGCCACTCAATTCTCATTTAATGATGAATTATTAAAATTCTTTGATAGGGGAATAAAATAATAATTCGCTCTTTCAATGGCTTCGCGATGGCAGCTTTTTACGAGTTCTTCAGTTGATTAAAGCAAATTGGCTATCAGGAGATGGTCGCTCCAGCAGATCGATGATCCGACATTTCGATGTCACGTTTCTCTTGTTCTGTTTCTTAGTACGTTGTTTGGTTAATTTCAGGGGTTCGAGTTTTATTTGTTTTATAAAGTGTATATGAGTGGAGAGATATTTGTAAATAATTTCAAATGTAACACTCCCCTAACAACACCTATAGGAGCAATGGAGATTCATGATTAGTAGAAATATATCAGTCTAATCCTTTCACTCGAAGAATGAACATGCCTGGCGTCATTAACCCCCCCCCCACACACACACACACAGATTAATATGTTTACCTTGTAATTGTTTCTTTTGTGGTGTTTCCTGACTTGTATGTAATATTTTGTATTTTTAAATATCAAAATCACCCCGATAATTAGTTATTTGAGTCATGTTGCGCTACAAAAACACTCATTTTTTTTTAAATACCGTTTTTTACAAATTAACATTAAGCAGAGGACCCCCAGAGAAAATGCAGCTGGAAACACAAATCAACTTACAGGGTGGCAACAAAATCTTCGAAAAAAGTTCCCCGATAGTGTCACAAAAATTTCCCTGATTATACAACTCCCTTAATACATGTAGTGATCCGTGATTGGTATCGATATACAGTAAGTATCCACACATTATTTTTAAATATTTAGGGCCAGATGGGGTGAAAGGATAATTCTCCACAAATATTTTGTAATTTTCACTTCAGATATTTTAATTGTTATTTTAAGGGTTGGAACCCTTTATGGATCTCTTACAATAGCACTTGAAAAAAATGGAGAAAAATAATTCAAAATATTTTGTTTATGAACTTATTACACCTGACCTTACATTATCATACTATACATCAAAATCAAATGTACATAAAAAATTCTACAAATATGTAATTGCAAACAAAAAAATATTAATTTAATACACGAAAAAAAACATCATTAGTTATACACAAATCTCAAATTGTATACCACAAGTTGATCGCCAACCTTACAGCAACGAGACGCTGCGGTTGCGAAAAAAACGGCGGCGGCGGTTTTAGCGGTGTTAAAAAATTATTTTCACTTTCAAGATTCTTTATTCAGATCCTCTTTTAGATTCTTTATTCGAATTACAATTTCGGTGAATACGATTTATTTGATTCTCAAAAGTACTCATAATCGTGCATCTCTAAATAGGACGAACGATGATAGTTGCAGTTCAAATTATCGAAATTTCTCCGACCTTTTGTGAAATTTGTAAATTTTCCCCTAAGATTTCCCTGATCTTTCCAGAATTAAAAAGTTCCCTGATTTCCAGGTTCTGTTACCAGCCTGAACTAATAGTGCTGCTCTGATGGGACTATATTCCTACAAATTTTCCGTTCAAGGGAAGAAAGCTCTTCAAGGGAAAGGGTTGCAGCACCCAAAATTACGCAATTACTTGTTTCAACAACTCGCTAATCCAAAGAAATGGACAATTCCTACTTGTAAATTTGTATTACAATCCACAGTAGGAAACACAATGGGGGCTAGAGGACACGTAGGTAGTCGAATTAATGTCGCACAAATTTTCCGTTCAAGGGAAGAAAGCTCTTCAAGGGAAAGGGTTGCAGCACCCAAAATTACGCAATTACTTGTTTCAACAACTCGCTAATCCAAAGAAATGGACAATTCCTACTTGTAAATTTGTATTACAATCCACAGTAGGAAACACAATGGGGGCTAGAGGACACGTAGGTAGTCGAATTAATGTCGCACTGTAGCGAAACCTGGAGTCAAAAGTTACACCAAATGTAACAAACTGACCAGCCTAAACCAACGATACCCATCCGTCAAAAGAGTTCCCACGATTCTGTCGATTGGAAAACCGCCGCAACACAGGACACGAAATTCGGCACAGTTTAACGCTACTACACTCGTAGTAACATCACCCAATCCAATTAATAAATAAATACGACCGCAGACAATTTTACTGGTCAAACTTCTGCAGGCGTTGAATAATGCAGACATAAAGCAAGATAAAAACGGACATCAATATGTCGCGTCGACATGCAAGAGCGGCGATAATCGTTCTACAGACATTGAGGAGTGGTTTGGAGGATAAATCGTTAATGGGAGTTATCTTACCAGACCATGTTGTTCGGACAGAAGAATGATATTTATGGTTCCGTATCCCTACACTGATCGATGCGCCTTCAAATCAATAATGTCCTGTTATCCTGCTATGGTTCAGGATTGTCACGTCATTTTTCTAATGACATAGTTTTTTTATGGAGAAAAAAATAAAACCTTTTATAAACCAACTATGTACAAAAGACTAACGATGATACAGTATGTGAAGATCCGGTCTTTAACCCTGTCTAGACTAGTTCCTAATCTTATTCTCGTCTCTCTTGAGTGGATTTTATGTGTAATACTAGACAAACTGGTCCCACGCACAATAGTAATTTGTGCACAAAAAGCAAGTTATTTCCAGAACAATCCATTATTACCATATAATTAATATCTCTTAAACTATGAATTTACAAAGCTTTAATGTACGAGAAAAATGGTTGCATTCTTATTCTTAACGGTAAAGTAAGGAGGTAATTTGAACTAACGTCGTACTAGAGTAACACAACGGGCTATTAACGACGGTCCGGCTTACGAACTTCTGTTCTTAACGGATCAGGAACACGAACGTCTTGTCCGTGTTCCTGTCATGTTAAGAATAAGTTCCTGTTCCCTTAAGAATAGGTTCATGTTCCGTTAAGAATAAGTTCCTGTTCCGTTAAGAATAAGTTCCTGTTCGTAAGCTCATAACGTAAAACGGAAATGGTACTAGTGATATAAAGTGTGCAATACCAACATAGCCATCAGAGCTACGAGAGTTTGGTAGTGACAAATACAGAAGGGCATTACAAAATCCATAACGGAACAGTAACACGAACGTCTTGTCCGTGTTCCTGTTCCGTTAAGAATAGGTTCACGTTCCGTTAAGAATAAGTTCCTGTTCCGTTAAGAATAGGTTCATGTTCCGTTAAGAATAAGTTCCTGTTCCGTTAAGAATAGGTTCACGTTCCGTTAAGAATAAGTTCCTGTTCCGTTAAGAATAGGTTCATGTTCCGTTAAAAATAAGTTCCTGTTCCGTTAAGAATAAGTTCCTGTTCGTAGGCTCATAACCAGGGTGGCAACAAAATTCTTGAAAAAAAGTTCCCTGATATTTCCATGATTTCCCTAATAGTTTCACAAAAATTTCCCTGATTTAACAATTCCTTAAGAAATGTTGTGATCCGTGATTGGTATCGATATACAGTATCCACACAACACTATTTTTAAATATTTATGGTCAGAGGGTGTAAAAGGATCATTTTCTCCACAAATATTTTGTATTTTTTCTCTACAGATATTTTAATTGTTATTGTAAGGACTGGAACCCTTAATGGAACTCTTATAATTGCAATTGAAAAAAATGGAGAAAAAATGCAAAATATTTTGATTATGAACCTTTTACACCTGACCCTACATTATCATACTATTCATCGAAACCAAATGCAAATATACATAAAAAATTCTACAAAAATGTAATTGCAAACAAAAATAACTAATTTAATACACAAAAAACATCATTAGTTACAAAAATTTCAAATTGTATACCACCAGTTGTATCGATAGCCTCACGGCGACCAAGACGCTGCGGCCGCGAAAAAAAACGACGAAGGCGGTTTACGCGGTGTTTAAAAATTACGACGGCATGGTTCTTTATTGGAATTACAATTTCGGCGAATACGATTAATTCGATCCTCAAAAGCACTCGTAATAGTGCCTCTCTAAATAAACGACAATGGTAGCCGTTTAAGCTGTCAAAATGTCCCTGATTTTTTGTAAAATTTGGAAATTTTCCCTGATTTTCCAGAATTAAAAAGTTCCCTGAGAATTCCCTGATTTCCCGGTTTTCCAGGTTCTGTTACCACCCTGATAACGTAAAACGGAAATGGTACTAGTGATATAAAATGTGCAATACCAACATAGCCATCAGAACTACGAGAGTTTGGTAGTGACAAATACAGAAGGGCATTACAAAATCCATAACGGAACAGGAGCACGAACGTCTTGTCCGTGTTCCTGTTCTGTTAAGAATAAGTTCCTGTTCCGTTAAGAATAAGTTCCTGTTCCGTTAAGAATAGGTTCATGTTCCGTTAAGAATAAGCTCCTGTTCCGTTAAGAATACATTTCTGTTCCGTTAAGAATACATTTCTGTTCCGTTAAGAATAAGTTCCTTGTTCGTAGGCTCATAACGTAGAGCGGAAACGGTACTAGTGATATAAAGTGTGCAATACCAACATAGCCATCAGAGCTACGAGAGTTTGGTAGTGGAAAATATAGAAAGGCATTACAAAATCCACCACAACCTATGATGGCCCAACACTCAGACACGTGCAATGCACTCCACCCTACTGGTGGTTGTGTTGACTAAGTATCTAGTGATTAGCAAAACTGACCAGTTCCTAATGAACGAGATTCCTCGTCAGCATAAGGAAACTGAGGTCTTGATCTCTCTCGTCATGGGAAAATAATCAGCAATACTTATAACGAGATATCTCGCCACGAGCAAAATTGATCGGGTCCATTAAACGAGGCCCTGCACACACTAAGGAACCCCGTTTCGAAATTACCGAGAAAAAGGTTTGCTGAATTTTGAACTTAGGTTCTGTTCCGTCAAATCACACAAAGCGATAACATGTTCATGAAAAGATTAAAGTTTCCCTCGGGGCTCGATTAGAGTGCTTTTTTAAACCCTCCGAGTGGTTTCGAGAGAGATATCCCGTCCATAAAATTGCGATCCATCTTGCCAATGACGGGATATCTGGCACCAAGATAATTGCCGACTTGGTGACGACGGGATCTAGTTGGTTTATATGACTAGTTTCTGGATCTGATTAGTTTGTTCCAAGGACGAGATGAAGCATCCGTCAAGACCTAGTCAGTTTTGCTAATATGAAGACTAATCTATATATATAATTCTCTTACGTGGCACGCAAAAAAGACGTTATTTGTAATCGCGTTTTGGCAACACTGTACGATTGTTTGTTTATCGCGAAGTCTCGCGCATCGATTGAATTTATAGCGTTATCGGATGAAATTTTATTGAAAAAAAAAAGGAAATTTTAATGAGCTGTTGCAGTTAGTTTATAATAGAAATCAAAGAAAGCGGAGGATCTTTTCAGGGCCATTTAAAAAACGGTCCTTTTCAGGGCCAACAATAATAGTTCAACAAGACGCTTGCACTACAACTTTCGTCAACAAACACAATGCAAAAGTGTGGGTCGTTTGAGTGCTGGGAAAATGTACACACAAACAACATGCTGGGTATTCAATTTCCAAAGCAACGCTCACATTTCGAGTCAAAATTTGCACAAAGTTTTCATTTGAATTCTGATTTTAGAGATACTGTATATATTTTTTCTGTAAAACAGCAAATTTAGATTTGAAAAACATTTTTTTATTAACATATTTTGTAAACAATCCCTTCTGCTAGGACACATGTCTTCATTGAGGCGAGCGAAGCGAGCATAGGTTCGCGCAGCGAATCAATGAGGATTGCGAAGCAATCCACCGGGGGTTGGCGAGCGTTAGCGAGCAGGGGGTAGGCCCCCTAGTTGCTAATATTTGACGAGATACCTCGTAGATACAACGACCAGGAGGATTAAAATTGAGTGAAGAGCGGGGAAGATGCCCGGTTAGTAGAGAAGCGGATTAGAAACAGGTGGGTTGCGATTTCATAACTCGATCAGATCAAAGACCGTCGTGTACGTGGGAGATCGAAACGTTGAATATATCAGGGCCTCAAATGTCCTCCCATTAGCACGGTGTAAGTTTGTAACGTGGGGTGCCAGCTCAGGTGCCGTCCTCGTCGTCTGACTAGTAATGTAAAATGCCCAGGCATGTAAAAATTGGGGCAAATGCACAAAATCCAAAAATGCCGGGGCATTTAATCATTTCTAAGAATTATTGTCAAACAAACGCTTATTGATGATACTTATAGATCAAATCTGATATACAGGGTGGTCCCGAATTCATGGTACAAACTTTAATGGTAGGTACAGGACATTGTAACAATGATTTATTGTATAGGAATGTATAGTCGCAAGTGACGCGGTGAGGCGTAAACAGGGGAAATAAAAGGAAAGAGAAATGGAGTGATCGGTTGGTATCATTGCTGGTAGAGGGCAGTAGATGTCTAGCCGCTGTTGAACATGATGCATCGCAGTAGGGAAAAGCGCCATTCACAATTGTGCTGCCGTAGACGATGGGTGACTTTACGTATGCAGAAAAAGCAGACATGCATTACATGTATGGCCGTGCAAATGGTAACGGCAGAGCTGCGTTACGAATGTATCGCGCGGAGTATCCTGATCGACGAATGCCGGATCATAGAATTTTTCAACGGTTACATCGTCAACTTTGTGAAACAGGTGCGTTCGACGTCAACAGACATGGCGCTGGTCGAGTAAGAGCTGTACGCACTCCAAGGCTGGAAGAAAGCATCTTGAACATTGTGGCTGATAGACCCGAGTCAAGTACAAGAACTGTTGCGCGTGACGTAGGTGTGAGTCATCAGACTGTATGCAGAGTGTTAAACGAAAATCGCTTACACCCCTTCCATTTTCAGAAAGTACAAGCATTGAATCCGGCAGATTATCCTCGCCGCGTGAACTTCTGCCTGTGGGTGATGCAGCAATGTGCGTTGCAGCCGGATTTCGTAGATTATGTGCTATTTACAGATGAAGCGACATTTTCACGCGAGGGTGTCTTTAATGCGCACAATTCCCATGTGTGGGCAACCGATAATCCACATGCAACGCGTCGACATGCGTTTCAACAACGTTTCAGTATTAATGTGTGGGCTGGTATTGTGAACGACTTTTTGATTGGCCCATACTTACTACCCACGCGGCTCACTGGCGGAAGCTATCTTATTTTTCTGAAAGAAGTGTTACCACAACTGCTGCATGATGTTCCGATCGCCATTCGTAACCGCATGTGGTTTCAGCACGATGGGGCGCCAGCACACTTCAGCATTGATGTACGGAATTACCTGAATGCCACGTTTGGTACTCGATGGATTGGGCGTGGTGGACCAGTCCCTTGGCCACCCCGATCTCCCGATTTATCGAGCCTCGATTACTTTTTATGGGGACATCTAAAGCATCTTGTTTATGAGACTCCAGTTGACTCAGATGAGGATCTCGTCGCTCGCTTATCTGTAGCTGCTGCAGGTGTGCGTGAAATACCAGGCATCTTTGAACGTGTACGCCAATCGCTCCACCGACGCTGTCAAGCATGTATCGATACTGGTGGACGCAATTTTGAACAATTACTGTAAACATGACACTTGTCAACAACGCTTTCAATAAAATCTTTGTTTTTCCTTTCGGCCGTTATTTCCCCTGTTTTCGCCTCACCGCGTCACTTGCGACTATACATTCCTATACAATAAATCATTGTTACAATGTCCTGTACCTACCATTAAAGTTTGTACCATGAATTCGGGACCACCCTGTATAATCTTTGTATATTCAGTCTAATTGACTAAAAAAGTTATAATACAATATTTGTATTGGAACAAAAACTCTGAAAACTTTTTTCTAAAACTTCATTATGGTTGGTGTAGGAATTATTTGACAATTAACGCTAATAAATTTTAACATAAAGTAGCTTTATTTCGGCATTCAATAACCTAACAAAAAAAAAAAAGAATGAAATTAGCTTTTGAAAAAAAAAAGTATATTTTTCCATAGCTTTATTCACTTTCACTGTTGTCCTCAGAGGGGTCACTCTAGCAGCCAACCTAGCCAAAAGAGAACTAGCCACAAAACAAAATGGCTGCCAATTCTGTCTGTGTAGGCTGGAATCTAGAAATGACACCAGTTAGATTAAAAATTGAATTACTGAAAAATGACTTCTAGTTTTCTTCTCATATATTGTTTATAAATTATTCTATTTCATTTTCTTTCCCCCAAAAAATTGTATACAATAATTGTAATGGTATTTATAAGCTCTAATACTTATAAAAAGTGTCAAAGTCAGTGTAAAATTTTTTTTTGTTTCTTTTTACTTCATAAATGCCCCGATTTTGGGCGCTTAAAAATGCTTTTGAAAAATTCCCGGCCAAATTCCCATTTATAAATGTCCAGCCCACATCACTACGTCTGACCGCTGTTCAAAATTAGAAGGTGTTATACTAGCATCTTTCCCGTTCGAGATTGATCTCGAACCGTATCCAATAGCTAATAACTCCAGTGTGACGTTATTTCAACTACCTTACGGTGCCTTTCAACATCGCCACCATTTTCTTCCATTCAGGCTTGCTGGTGAGGTATCTCGAACTACAGCTTTAGTTCTCACTCCCTTAAGATATACTTCTCACTTCTTAAACCGTTCCTATTTGTTACTTATAGTTGCAGTTCGGCATTTCTATATAACGCTTACTTTTTAGTATCCTACTAGTGTGCTTTGTCTCTCTCTCTCTCTCTCTCTCTCTGGTCGGTGTAACGTGTATATGCTGTGATGTCCGTAAAATAAAAACCTTCCGATTATGTCCGCTTCAACCTATAAAATTGAGGATAAATCGTCGACAAAGTTTAACGTCATGGATTCAAGAGCAGTATTCTATCATTTCCCCTACATATACCAGACATCCTACACAAGATCGCGTGTTTTGTTAAAAGTACTGTACCCTGAATATTTAAAACTAGGGGGCCAGACCCCTGCTCGTTAGCGCTCGCCAACCCCCGGAGGATTGCTTTGCAATCCTCACTGGTTCGCTGCGCTCGCATCAATGAAGACATGTGTCCTAGCAGAAGAGATTGTTTACAAAATATTAAAAAAATATTAACAAAATATTAACAAAATATTAAAAATATATACAAAATATTTATAAAAAAAACAACATTTTTTTTTCCACTCTAAATTTGCTGTTTGCAGAAAAGATATATACAGTGCCTCTGAAGTCAGAATTCAAATGAAAACTGTGCAAATTTTGACTCGAAATGTGATCGCTGCTTTGGAAATTGAATACCCAGCATGCTGTTTGTGTGTACATTTCCCCAGCACTCGAGACACTCACTTTTTCATTGAGTTTGTTGTCTAAAGTTGAAGTTCAAGCGTATTGTTGAACTACAATTGTTGGCCCTGAAAAGATACCCCGTTTTCTTTGATTTCTATTACAAACTACAACAGCTCGACTAAAATTAATTTTTTTCAATAAAATATCATCCGATTACGCTATGAATTCAATTGAGGCGCGAGACTTCGTGATGGTAAACAAACAATCGCACAATGTTGCCAAAACGCAATAACAAATAACGTCTTTTTTGCGTGCCACGTAAGAGAATTCTATATATAGATTCTAATGTGGAGTGAACAAACTTCAACAAGTAGATAAAGAAGCTCTTTACGGATAGTTCAAATGAGTAGAGCTCTTGGCTCTTCTGAACTCTTGAGCTAGGGCCTCGTACTTTATTGCATGAGAATTGAAAAGCCAATGTGAATAAGGAATAATTAGCCCACTAAGCGCCGTACGATTGCCAAGTAGTGTAGCGTTGGTTATACCCCACAGTATACTTAATGGGTATAAGATTACATTTGTGGAAATTATTTGAATCTTAGATGGCGCTGGCGTCGTTGATGACGTCATGCGCGTTCCCTGCTCTCCCACACTTTCAGCTTTTTTCACTTAAAGTTAGACGTTGATTTAAATTCGATAAAAACCTGAGCGTTCTTAATTTGATTGATTCGATTTGCATTAATATGTAATCCTTTTCTATATCTGTAAATGGTGTAATTTTGTATAAATTAAACTTTAATTTAACTAAAAAATCTCTCCAATCGCCATTCTTGTATGTTTCGAAAAATACCAATGAACCAATTGATATTAGAAATCCTGCCATTCTGCGTAAACATTGGACCCCTTTCATTGGAATAGAGTTATCGAGATAAAAGCTTGAATAGAGGGCAACTTCTCGCAATTTTGAACCTTGGTCGGATGACGAGATCAGCATTTGAGCCAACACATTTCATTGGAGAAAACCATTCGAAACGATTCTACTTCTCATTTCTTTAGAGTATAATCTATTAATAATTTCTTTAAGGTATAGTATATTCCTCATTTCTTTAGAGAATAATGTATTCCTCATTTCGTAAGAACAAAATCATTTGAAAAGACTTACTTTTCGCTTTTTTTCCGCTCTCGCTGTTGTCTTGTGTTTGGCACAAATTGGACCTTTGCGCCACAAAACCCAAAATCAACTAACCTTTGAAAAGATTATGTTAGTCAAGAAGTTCAAACCTTGTCAGAAGTTATGAAGAGAAAGGTTGCGAGGTGAAATTATGCACTTGAACCCCTCAGAGGGTTAAGTAAGTTTTGCTCAAAGCTGCGAACGCTGCAGTTCATATAGTAATGGTTATATAATTATTCTATGACAGAGTTGGATAGAGTCCCACAATTCCCAAGCTCGTCCAGAGTAATTGAAAAAGCCGATGAACTACAAAAAGAAACGAGAAACGGCAAACACTCGCCAAACCTGGCGCTAATCGTTCACATTAAGGCAACCCCTCCCACACCCGAAGATAGATGCAGAAGAGCAAAGCATCGCACACAGAAGCTCCGAAACCGCACATGTAAGCAACCACTTCCAACCCCCCTCAAAAGAACGCTCTCCCACTATCTGAAGGGGAGGAAGGAGGGGCATGATGAAAACGTTCGAGGGGTCACGGGTTAAGTGCGCTTTCCGTGCTTTCGAACATTTCTCACACTTGCGAGAGGGAAGAGAAGACACCGATTCGGAAGGGATGGAAGACGAAACCGTCGGGGCATTTGGGATGGGGGTGATCGTCGGTGGATTTTCTTTAAGAGCGAAGAGGGGAAAGTGTCGTCTGGGGGTGAGAGTGTTTTAAAAGAGGCATCGGTTGATGGGGAGGATAGTGTTGCAAATGCGGAGAACGAAAACATAACGGGAAGATTGGTGGGGGTGGGAGAGAGTGGTTGATCCCCGTCTAGGGTTTGACTACAGAAAATATGGATAGGAAGTTTTGGCTACAGAAAATATGGATAGGGAGTTCTGGCTACAGAAAGTATGGATAGAGAGTTCTGGCTACAGAAAATATGGATAGGCAGTTTTGGCTACAGAAAATATGGATAGGCAGTTTTGGCTACAGAAAATATGGATAGGCAGTTTTGGCTACAGAAAATATGGATAGGCAGTTTTGGCTACATAAAATATGGATAGGGAGTTTTGGCTACAGAAAATATGGATAGGCAGTTTTGGCTACATAAAATATGGATAGGCTGTTTTGACTACAGAAAATATTGATAGGGAGTTCTGGCTTCAGAAAACAGGGATGGGGTAAAACGTATCACTTGGATGCATATTTCCGTGTCGATGGCTTTTAAAGTTGTAAAACATAATTAGAAGACATCAAAAAACATTAAACCCTCTGAGAAGTGTTCATACGCATATTTCCGTTCTGCAACGTGTAGTCTTCCCTGTATGACTTCCTACAAGTTCGACCTTGACCATTACAATCTTTCCTAGAAATCCTTCAAACAATAGATATAGTTATTTAGTCATGAAGTGTGTTGTGGGGGAAATGCAATGTCACATTTCTCGGAAATCCGATAGAAAAACAGATCAACCATCCAAGTGGGTTCGACGAGATATCTCGTCCATCAATGTCGGCCCAATTTTGCAAATGACGAGATAGCTCGTCACCACGATATTACCGATTTTTTGAGGATATGATCAATATCTGATCAGGTTTTTCTGAATGACAAGGTATCGCATCGAGCAAGATCAGGTCAGTTTTGCTAATGACAAAATACTTCGTCGAAACGACAAGTATTTTCAGAATTTTTTATCATTAACCTTTAGACTAAGGCCGGTACTAAAGAATTTAGAAGCCAAGAAAGAATTTAGACAACGGCCAGTACATCAGTTGTACCTTGAAAGTTATAAGGTAATTGGTAATTTTAGTTAACGTCGTACTAGAGTTACACAACGGGCTATAGAAAGTTATAAGAATCGCGCCAAGAAAGAATTTAAAATACGGCCGTCGCAATAGTTGTGTCTTGAAAGTGATAAGAATTTCGACAAGAAATATTTGGTAATTTTTAATTAACGTTGTACTAGAGCAACAAAACGGGCCAAGTGCCTCCAAGTATCCTCCAAGATAAAGATCCGCGGCTAGATGACGAATTCCAGTTCCAGAATGGAGGCAAGCACTGTCCTCCGCACCACGATTGGATGCGCATAACGGATTAACCATACAGTTAGGGAGGACCTCGAATAGGAAAAAGGAGGTGCAAGCCATAGTGGCCCCGCTCGAAAGACCTCCGCCGCCATCATTGGCTAAGCATTTTATTTGAGCATCCCGGATAAGGTAATTTGAATTTACCTCGTACTAGAGCAACACCACGGGCTACTGACGTAGGTCCGGAATCAATTCCCCAAGGGAAACATCCGAGGATAACACCTCGTGATTTCGAACAGCAGGCAGATGACGAGGCAACACCTGAGCTGGCACTCCACTCTCCAAACTTCCACACCAACCCAGCGTGAGGACTTTCGGCCACGGCAGATTTAATGTGCACCAACCGCCTCTACACCACACGATTGCAAACATCCACGCACTGACCCGGATTCGAACCAGGAACCTTCCTATCTAGAGGCTAACACCTCGACCACTATACCGGTTGGTCCGCGGCGCGCCAAGAAACAATCGGGCTTGTTATATCTACGTAATTAAAACGTTAATGTGCAAACACGAGGAAATCCTCACTGACACAGAAGATAGAAACACACATATTAAGTTAAGCTGTCTAAAACTCGCCGGTGTCTAGAGCTGATGGCAAAGCAACGGAGATGGCCGTCACGCTGATTCAATCGGAATCTATAACTAAGTAGCGTTTACACCAGAGTTGCATACACATTTCTCTCCCTGTTTGTGGAGAGGACATTTAACGTTTCCCTATACTGACCTCTTTTCGTCCCTTTTTTCGACCGACTCCGGTGTAAATGCTTTGTGGACTTCATCGGCATCCATCCGAGCGCACTCTTCTCACCCCTGGCAGTTTCGCGGGAGATGTGATCAGGGCAAGCGACGAGGGCAAAATACCAGAGAGCGAACAAAAGATGGCATAAGCGATCAGGGGGGTGCGAAGGCTAGAGGGGAGCGGTTATAGTAGAACAATCGTCTCGGAGAAATCTCCCCCAAAAGTTGATCCAACCCTTTGATCTTTACCGACTCTCACGATGGAAAACAAATTTCTCTCTACAAACTCTCCAAATCGCCACTTGACGATTGTGAAGTTCCCCGTAACCTCACCAGGTTTGGGTAGGGTCGATGGACACGGAATCGAACTCCACGGGGGTCCCCTCTCGGGTTTTTGAAAAGGAACCCGTTTGAGGAGACTAGCGCGTCTTTCTAGTAATGGCTCTTCGTTACGCGGACGATTCTATTTAGGACCGTGGGGAGGACAGGCGCCTCAATCCCATGATAGTACTTTACCCAAGTCCAACTTGATCGGCTAATCGGATCACATGACCTAGATACGTATGTCATCAAGGTTTATAGTTGTTGGCGATTTATCTCTTCCTTTCTGCTTTCTTCTTTTCTTTTCAGATCCATGGCTATGGGTGGGTAGAGGTGGGAGCCGAAAATTGTATCCTTTTATTATATAAGTTAATAATTATATAAGTTAGTGTTTTATGTATGCTTTTTGTTACATCAGAATGGTCCTAAGCCAGCGGTGGATACGACACCATCATCCTAAAGCAAAGGGGACGGCAGAGGGGCGGAAAAATATCAGCTGGTAGTGAGTTCAGGAGTGGTTCTTAGATTTTTTATGTAAAATCAACGGAAGCTTGGAAAAATATGAAAAGGGTATTAAAAATTAGGAAAAGTAAATTTGAATGAAAAGGAATTAAATTGGAATTTTTTAAAAATAATTTGGAGGATCTAAAAATTTTTCCGCCAGCTGGGTTCGAACTCGGGAAGTCATCCTCCGCTGCCGACGTTAATCTGAAGGTGGGTGAATTTAGCCATTAGGCCATCGTTGCTTCACGAAAAGAAGCTCTTTAAAGTATAAGTACCCTTCCATCAATCATACATTCCATCAATCTGCTTCAAAAAATCATAGAAGACACACAAAAAAAGACTACCAGACAAGTAAATAATCATAGCTCACTGTAGATCAAATGATCAAAACAAGTTTCGAAAGAATCAAACTAAAGAATCGATTCACTTATCACGAGTTTAATATCTACCGACCTCCCTACGGTCCTAAATAGAATCGTCCACGTAACGAAGAGCCATTACTAAAAAGACGCGCTAGTGTTTGAGGAGGGTTGAAATGAAAAGGGACTTGCACGAAGGCCAGCGAGGAAGCAGGACGCGTTGTTTTGCGCTGGAGATGGAAGGGGATTATTCCCGACCATGTATTATAGACTGAATGATCCTATAAATAATATAGTCAAGAGTTGTAAATAAATACTGAAATATGCTCACGGACTAGTGTTACTGTTTGGAGGACGACAAGGCAGAGGATTAGGAAATCAGCCTAAGGAAGAACCGTCACAACGATAAAATGAATGCAGTTTCTCGGAATAGCTTCGATGTTTGGAGCGAGAGAAGTTGTGCAAATCTGGTATAAACGCGGCTTCAACCTTCCAAGTGGTTTCGAGAAGATGTCACGTCCAAGATCTGCTCAGTTAAGCCAATGACAAAATATCACGTTAAGACAAAACTGTCCAATCACCCCAAAGGAGAATAGAAATCCAAGTAGGAATAACAAATCGTTCCTTGCATAGAATTGGCGACGGCTTGCTACTGGTAAATCATCAGAGGCTTGGTTTTCGGCCCAAAGATAATCACCAAGAAGGTAAAAATCGTGTTTCGGAAACATACGGGGTCTCCATCCACATCGACTAGGGTCCGTCGAAGCTCAGTGGATATGCCCACTGCTCTAGCAAGCTTCGACTTGTAGGCGGGGCGCAGGCTCTATTCCTCTCATCTGTGTCAGTAAAACTTTCAGTGTGGAACTTGATTGCGCCCCGGCCCTTGCATCATAAAGCCCCCAAAGCTAACCAACCATACCACAACGCCCCAAAGATAACCAACCCTATCACAACTAGGATTACTGACTGGAAAGACACAGGGGCAATTGGTAATTTTTTAGTTAACGTCGTACTAAAGCAACACAACGGGCTATTGACGACGGTCCCGGATCAGTCTCTTAAGAGATCCGAGGACACCTCGTAATTTTGAACCACGGTCAGATGACGAAGCAACACCTGAACTGGCACCCCACTCTCCAAACTTCCACACCAACCCAACGTGAGGACTTTCGGCCTCGACAGATTTAAGGTGCACCAGCCGCCTCTACACCATAACGCTTACAAACATCCATGCCCGGACCCTGATTCGAACCAGGAACCTTCCGATCTAGAGGCTAACACCGTAACCACTATACCGGTTGGTCGGCGAAAGACATAGGGGCCATTGCATTCATTCATTCATTTAAACTCCGCAAAAAACATGTAAAATTTCGGGGTGACATAAACCACACCTGCTGCATTGCAGGAAATAAACTCAGACAGGGCCGCTATTCAAACCTACAGTCCCCCTTTTCAAGAAGTCGTCTGAAAGAGAAAGAGCAATTTTCTTCGTAAAAGTACACCCTATTCGCTCTCCCCCAGGGCATCCCACTCACCCCCAGGAAATGACACCTGCTCGTAACGTGTCGTTTGTCGAGGGGATGGGAGGACGCTGCATACTCAATCGCTTCGAATTCCCCAAAATCGTGACCGAGGTACGCAGGAAAAGAAAATGATCCCTGCCACAGATTTTGCGTCACGGTAGAAATCCGATGGTCCCTGTGCTAGTGGAGGAGGATGGAAATTTCGCTTTCTACGTATGCGGGGTTGCCATATTTGGCGATTTATGGTCGAAATACGAATGGAACAAATGCCACGCAGTTGACTGAATATCATTCGCCATCTGGCTTCCTAATCCTTCTGAATTATTTGGATGATGCAAAAGTTTGTCCTGTTCATGGCACTGTTTAGCATTGTATTGAAACCAAACCGAAACGTTAGAATAACGAAAATTCATACAGGGTGTCTTAAAAGTTCTAGTACTGAAGATTCGTGAATTTATTATACAAAAACAACAAAATTTAAATAATAATTTTTATGCCAATGGTATAAAGCACTTCTAACCTAACGTAAAAATTTGAACTTATATTTATTATATATGTTCAAAATTTCTGCCTTTTTCTTGGAGACAAAGCAGAAGCCGTTTGCGCATAATTTTAGAAACGCGTATCTAGATACTGCGAGTGACTTCTTGGTATCCTTTGAGTAATGGCAATTTTCAGATTACCTATTGTTTGGTGATTATCTTCATAAACTTGGTTCTTTAAATATCCTCACAGATAAAAAGTCAGATGCGCAGATGAGGGAACGAGGTGGCCAAAGGTTTCATAACTTGTATGTCAGATTGCAACGTCTTGTTGGAACCAAGAGTCACATTCATTCACTACTAATATTGCAACAAATTGTTTGAATGAGTTGATACAGCGTATCTTTACTCGGTATTGCATCATTTGGATATTTATGTCGCTAAAATTCTTTACATCTTCCATATGATTTCTATTCAAAATAAGCATGAAACAGCGCGATTCTCCGAATGAGTGATAAATTCATCTTGCAATGACGAACAAAATGACGTGGAACTTTATTTTCGCACAACTTGAGTGCGAAGAAAATCAAACGATAAAAATTAGAGTCAATAAAACTACAAGCAGACGACAAAATTCAATAATTAAAAAAAAAAAAAAGACGGGCAATAAATTTTTTTTAAGTTGGAATACGCGAACTTTTAGGACACCCCTGTACTTCTGATTTAAAATTCACCACACACACAAATTTGTTTTTAAATAATGCTAATTAATCTTATTTCCTTTTCGAAAATCATATAGTCTCACAGCTTTTTCTAATAAATTCCCGATTTTAATACTACCTTTAAATCCAGAAGCCACGTGGATTCTAATCTGGTATATTCCGAGATCTCACTGGAGTGGTATCTCTGAAAATACCAGTTATTTATTTCTATTCTATATTTCTGGGTGATATCTCACAAATAAATACAAAATCAGCCTACCGCTCTTCGTTGCCATCTCATACCACTGGAACCTCCTAGATAACCCGACACCCAAGACAGCTACACCGTTGGAATTTTCTGATACCCTGAAAGTAATCGGAACACAATGGCTTTGTTACTTGGAGACACATTTTCGGGACCATTAGCTCAGTAGAAAATTCACTCCCAATCTTCCCTAACCACCACACATTCTAAACGAAGACTGCGTACAATAAGCAGTTAAAATTCCTCAAACACTTTCCCTAAATATCAACTCCGACAGCAGAAAACATTCTGTGTCAGTTTCAAAAGCCATAGCCGCCCTTTCGGTGCTTAACAGCCGGATACAATATCTCGCAGGCGTCAAAAGAGCTGGAAACTATTTAAAGCTTACGTCGCCCAAGAGATCTTTTAATAAGAATTCAATTCCCCCAGATCATTTGCACCAAGAGAAACCCGTGCGTTTTGTTTCTGATTAACCGTAATTACGGTTCTTCAAATTAGTTAACGACTTCTAATTACGGCGATAGCGTCTGTCGGGAGATATTAGTGCCCCTTATATACGGATCATAAACATATTTTTCGGAATAAATCTTATTACGCCGCTAATGGAATTAGTTTCGTTCTATAGCCACTCAGAAGATGTTCCGGGCCTTCTTATGTTGTGTTCCCCTCATTAGAAATGGAATAAAAACATTCCAAATTAGTGGTAATTATATTTGCCGGAAGGCTTGGAATACGATTGCATACCTGATGGTGTCTTGGAATAATTGCCAAGCCTTTTCTAATGACCGTGACAGAACCGAGTGTTTCTGTTTCGAATGCTTTCAATTTTCCTGGGGAAGGTAGTAGAATTTCTCAGGACGCACATCGGATCACATTTTTCCTGATTTAAGTAGGATATATATAGATACAGAAATGTTTTTTATTAATTTTGTCGATTGATTATCCATTAAGTATCTATGAAGTCGTTAAAGTTGAAATGGATGTTTCTGATTTCTCTCCGAGAATCAGTGGAAAATACTAGGAAGTTAAATGGCGATAGCAATTGGTGATGGACATTAACAGTCATGGTGGTTGTACCGACGTGGTAACTCGTCATTAGCAAAACTGACCAGATCTCGATGGATGAACAATATCGTCCTTGGATTAAAAAAAAAAAGATCAGATCTTGATAGATAGATAGAGAGACGCACTATTTCTTCCTCGGAAAACAAGTGACTATGACTAGTTACCATAACGAAATCGGCAATATCCTGATGACGAGAAACCTCGTCACTACGACAACCAACAGCAATCGCACCTTACCTATCTTAAAACATCCTATTAGTTGTTTCAACGACGAAACTCGTTATTATCAAAACTGACCAGAACTTGATGTACGAAACCCCATCTAGTCTTTAGAAAAACTAACCAGATCTTGACGGAAGAACACGTCTTGTCCGTAGAGAAAATAACCAGATCTTGACAGAAGAAAACAGTATGGGTGCAACCAGAATTTGATGGACGGAACCACCTCGTCCTTAGAAAAACTGACCAGAATGTGATGGATGGAACCATCTCGTCCTCAGAAAAACTAACCAGATCTTGGAAATAACACATCTCGTCCTAAAAGGAAACAACCAGATCTTGATGGAAGAAAAAATTTCGTCCTTAGAAAAACTAACCATAACTTGATGGATGGAACCATCTCGTTCTTAGAAAAACTAACCAGATCTTGACGGAATAACACATTTTGTCCTTACAGAAAATAACCAGATCTTGATAGAAGAAACCATTATGGGTGCAACCAGAATTTGATGGACGGAACCATCTCGTCCTTAAAAAAACTAACCAGATCTTGGAAATAACACATCTCGTCCTAAAAGGAAATAACCGGGTCTCTTGATGGGAAAAAAAATTTCGTCCTTAGAAAAACTAACCATAACTTGATGGATGGAACCATCTCGTTCTTAGAAAAACTAACCAGATCTTGACGGAATAACACATCTTGTCCTTACAGAAAATAACCAGATCTTGATAGAAGAAAACATTATGGGTGCAACCAGAATTTGATGGACGGAACCACCTCGTCCTTAGAAAAACTGACCATAATTTGATGGATGGAACCATCTCGTTCTCAGAAAAACTAACCAGATCTTGATTGGAAAAGCACATCTTGTCCTTAGAGAGAATAACCAGATCTCTCTTGATGGAAGAAAACATTTCGTCCTTGGAAAAACTAACCATAACTTGATGGATGGAACCATCTCGTCCTTAGAAAAACTAACCAGATCTTGATGGACGGAACATCTCGTTCTAAGAGAACAAACGGCTATGACCAGATCTTGATCTCGTCATCATTAAAAAATCGGCCAAATCCGGAAGACGAGATATCACGTCATTAGCAAAATTGGTCAGACCTTCACTGACGAGGTATCTCGTCGAAAGCACATGGAGTGTTAAACAATCACGGGACAACAAGTGGTCAGTTTTATTTCCCCTGACAGGTCGCAAGAACCCAGTTACAAAAACCCAATCCCAAATCCCGGCAATACAAGTCCGCCAAAGGAGAGCGGGCTGCCAAAGAACGCGGATCGGAGGCAACCCTGCGGATGACGTATATCTTCCCCGGCTAAAAAGAGATAGAAAGGAACAGGCAGATGGACAGTCCAATAGCAACTCTGATGGACGAGAAAAGATGGGAGCTTCTTTTATCACATATATCGATGCGCCTTCGGACCCCAGTCACGTGGAGGACTAGTAGTTAGGACTAGGAATAAACGCCTAGTCGCCGATTTTTGTGTGCCGATTTTCCATCTGGCTCGAGGCAACGGGAATGAGCAGCGCCGTGTGAAGGAGGGCGGAGGATGGTCCATTTCATTTGGGGGTTTGCGTCTGGGGAGAGGGGCATCGAATTTGGAAGGGGATCGGGTGATTTCGTGGAGTGGCTTCACTTTAGAATATCCACTGCGGGGACATAATGCTTTTAATGGAACTTCTTTTTCCTGCAGGGGTCGTATGTTTGCCCGCTGTTCTGGTAACTTACACGTTATGGGCAGAGAAGATTCGATTCCTCCCTCCTCCGTATCACTAACCCTCCAAGTGGTTTGGACGAGATATTTCGTTCATCAAGATCTGACGGAACTTTGCTGATGACGAGATGTCATCAACATGTGGCAGATTTTTTGATGATAACGAGACCAAGTTCTGGTCAGTTGTCTTCTAATGACGAGATAACTCGTCTATCCGGATCAAACCAATTTTCGTGGCGAGATACCTTGTCATCAAGATATTGGGAATTATTTTTTATGACGAGTTCAAGATCTGTTTAGTTTTCTTCTAATGACGAGTTCAAGATCTGTTTAGTTTTCTTCTAATGACGAGTTCAAGATCTGTTTAGTTTTCTTCTAATGACGAGTTCAAGATCTGTTTAGTTTTCTTCTTATGACCAGTTCAAGATCTGTTTAGTTTTCTTCTAATGACGAGTTCAAGATCTGTTTAGTTTTCTTCTAATGACGAGTTCAAGATCTGTTTAGTTTTCTTCTAATGACGAGTTCAAGATCTGTTTAGTTTTCTTCTAATGACGAGTTCAAGATCTGTTTAGTTTTCTTCTTATGACCAGTTCAAGATCTGTTTAGTTTTCTTCTAATGACGAGTTCAAGATCTGTTTAGTTTTCTTCTAATGACGAGTTCAAGATCTGTTTAGTTTTCTTCTAATGACGAGTTCAAGATCTGTTTAGTTTTCTTCTTATGACCAGTTCAAGATCTGTTTAGTTTTCTTCTAATGACGAGTTCAAGATCTGTTTAGTTTGCTTCTAATGACGAATTCAAGATCTGTTTAGTTTGCTTTTAATGACGAGTTCAAGATCTGTTTAGTTTTCTTCTAGTGACGAGAGATTCCCTTCAACAGGATCTGGTCTGTTTTTCTACCAGGAGACAAACACCGGGATGGTTAAAATTATCCTTGAGTGTATGTCTATTTACCTGACATTGTCTGGCGCAGATTGGTCAAATATGATCATTACACCATAAAAACCCAAACGAACGACAGGTATTCGCGGATTTTAGCAACGGGATGGAGACAGGAATCGAATCTGCTCCACCAACAACTCGCCAGTTGCTGATGAAAGAGCAAATCCACTGATCCATCAAGAACGGCAATGAGACAGGAGTTGCATATAGCTTCAAGGGTCGTCGTGGATCTGGGTGTGCCCACTGAACTAGCAACCTGACAGTTCACCGCGGAGCAGGTTCGATTCCTCTCTGGATGTTCTTTTCAATAAAACTTGCATTGCGTCTGTATCTCCATTACTTGGCATTCCCTCGAGTTTTCCCAAACATCCAATAGAGCCGCTCGCACCATAAAACGCAATCAACAATAGATTTTGAAACGAGATCTGGCGTCTTTACCTTCCAAGTGGTTTCGACGAGATATCTCGTCCATCAACATCGGACAAACTTTGCAAATGACGAGATATCTCCTCAAGACAACCACCAGGAGGGTTAATATCATAGAAAGCATATGGTTCGTTTTACTTAATTCCGGCAGCATACCACCAATAGGCTATTCCCATTCCACAACTGCGTAACGGAAAAAGGTGAATTTGAACACACCAAGAACTGGAGTCAACTAGAGGGGACAACATCTAAAGAAAGCGAAAACAAAACCATGTTGGACAGAGAAACTTTGCAGGGTAGATTTTAACTTAATCCATGAATCCAACATTTCATTAGCTTGGTGTAGAATTTTATATCCATAAGTAGAATAAGACAGATACCCACACGTAGATAGGTATTTTAATTAACTTCGAACTGGAACAACTACGGTCCGAGATGCATCTCCCCGAACGAGAATTCACATCTTCATTACTCTAGGCACCACACTATATGTGAATTGCAAAATACGCAATCAGGAAGACTTGCGTCTGTCACGGGAACAGGATACACAACCAGATCCGTTATTACGTCATCTACTAAATCGAGACCCTAGCAACAACGAAATCCCTGTCAGCAGGCCAGCCAGTGGATATCCATTACGATGATCCAGCTAGTCTCTTAGCGAGAACACCAACGCAAGAGAAAGAAGAGAAGAGAAAGAGTTTGCGGGAACAAAAAAATTATTAATTATTTTCATATTGTACCATAAATACTTTTCACCTGTAAACTGTTAAATCTCAATAAAAGTTGTTTAAGGTGATAATTCTCCCATAAAATCTATCAAAACCAAAGGAAAAGGCAACTCGTTCATCAATTTCAGTTTAGATTCATCTTAAATGTGCAAAATGGTCGTTAGAATAACCTCGGAACCAACAGCGACTTTTGGAATCGAACGATATCGTATTCTTTACTGGAGACATTTTCCCCCTCTGCCACAAAACAAAAATGAAAATTGAACTGTTAACAATACCCAAGAATAAGCTCATAAAAAACGCAAAGTATTTTCAATTCACTCTGCGACCGCTAAAAAAGCATTTTATTCCAAAATTCCATCCCGCAAATGATGCGAATTGCGGACAAAAACATCAAACGATAAATTGTTCTCGAACTGAAAGCCATTCGGAAGCCGTTCGAAATACCACTCCCAAATCGTTTGATTTCTGGCGAAATAATGAACGAAGAATAGAGGTATCACTCGATCCCAGCATGCACCACAAACCCTTTTCATTGGTCTATTCCACATATATTTCCTTCCAAAAACAGAAATTCCAAATGTGACGTCACAAAGATGAAGACGAGTCATTTGGCGAATGATGTGATCTTGTTTCGAACGACTTCTACTTCCACTACCAGTTTTTTCCCCTTGATTCTTTTCGGTCTCCATCGACTTCTTTCTGTCCTTTATTTTTGCCAACTCTTTTTATACCAGATTCCTGCTTTTATTTCTTTTTTCCTTTTGGCAGCATGACAAAAGTTTTGAGACGCCCAAGAGTTCCAGAACTCTATATACTACGGAAGAAGAGAAGGGAATGGAATAAAAAGGAAGAAATAATGTAATGTCCCGACAATGGTACCGAAAGGGATTGGGAGATTATTATTTTTTTATTTCCTTCTCTTTCGTTCTTTCATTCGTAACGTGGATTCCACTTCTTCTCGTGGAGATAAAAAAATTATATTCGAAATCTAAACCAGAATTTCTTGAAGGGTTTGATTGGACCCATGTTGTTCCGAAGACAATGAATCAATGCGTGTTTCTAGATGAAATTCAATCACTGCTTTGAAATGTAGATACTGTTTTTCGTAATGCTGAGGATCGGTTGTTTGTTTACAGGTTTTATGCTGCAAAGGCCGTATTTTACGTTTGAGGAATGGCTTAGAAATTGAATCTTTCAGCAAGAAAATGTAACTACCACTTAAGTGCTTCACGATTTCACAGCAGAATTTTGAATGACGCTAGTATTCATTTCGCGTTATTTACGATAGATATTCTATCGAAGAAAACGTATTTATTTCGCTTACTTGATGTACAAAAAGTATAATTTGAAACAAAATAGACGTTACTGGATACAACCATTTATTAATTATTATTTATATTTCATTTATTTATGAAAACAAGGTACTTAATTAAAACATCGATGTTCAAAATTAAAACATCGATGTTGATAATAATACATCGACCAAAAACCATCGATGTTTTTAAACATCAGTGTATTTAAACTCCCCCCCCCCCCCCCAATTTCTTAAATCTGGTTTAGTAATCACAAACATTAATGTTCGCGGGGGGGGGAGAGAGAGAGATTTAATTTGTCATTTTGCCGTGTTTGTTAATTTAAAACTAAGATTTTAATAACTGTCAAAACGAGTTCAGAAAAATTAATAAGAGCAATTAACAAATCTTTTATTTTCAAAATGAATAACATAAAAAAATAATATTTACAACAATTTGACACAAGTACTACCAACTATAAGTATAATTAGGTACCAGCCCCGCGTACTAGGGATGCGACATCGATAGCAAAACATCGATGTTCAAAATTAAAACATCGATGTTAATAATACATCCACCCAAAAACATCGATGTTAATAACACATCGACCCAAAAACATCGATGTTTTTAAAATGCAGTGTATTTAAACTTTTCAGCCCATTTCTTAAAACTGGTTTACCAACTATTGATTCGACATCGACAGCAAAACATCGATGTTAAAAATTAAAACATCGATGTTGATAATACATCCCCCCCAAACCATCGATGTTTTTAAAATTCAGTGTATTTAAACTTGTTTCCCCATTTCTTAAAACTGGTTTAATAACTAGTGATGCGACATCGGCTCCAATACATCGATGTTTTTTTCTAAAACATCAATGTTTAGAAAACATCGACATCGATGTCGCATTCCTACTTTTCAGACCCTCCATCCTTGGTCACTTTGGTCTAAAAGTATGTTCAATTTGCTGATTGTAAAAATTATGCTACTTGGTTTATTTTTAAAATTTGTATAACGGTACTTTTTTCATTTGAAAAAAAACATCGACAACGTAAAAACATCGACAAGTATAAACATCGATGTTACCAAAACATCGACCCCAATACATCGATGTTTTTTAAAAAACATCGATGTTTTGAAAACATTGACATCGGTGTCGCATCCCTACCGCGTACATGACAGTCTTTGGATGGACCAAGTTTCCAACTCGCAAACTCCAGGTTGCTAATCCGTCGCTCTTCCAACTTGGCAACCTCGGATCCATAACCAGACTAGGACGTTAGAGCACTGAACGACAATTCTCGAAAACGTCCCCCCTCACCCAATGCACCCCCCCCACATCTTCACCCATTCAACCCCCATCCGCCGAAACAATCGTCGGGAACAATCCTCACCAGAAACAAGCAGGCTGAAATACAACCACACAGGTCACCTCCAAGGCCAAACGCTCTGGTACCAGTTACGAGGACAAGGAGTGGAAAAAAAACAAACCCAGAACATTTGCGCCGGGAACATTTGAAGTAAAATACGGACTCTCCCGTAGGTACCATAAATCTTCATTTGCAGCATCTTTGCAGCGGCTCGGGTTGCTTTTTATCTATTTATGCCCGGGCAGAAGAGAGGGATTGAATGTATTTTTAGTTGTTTTATCGGGTTATTTCCTCGGGAGGAGTCCGAGGGTAATCAGGATTGGTTATCGGTCACCGAAGCTTTTAGGCCACCCCCTTTTCCGGATCCATCCCCTACCCCCGGCGGTGGTGAATGATTGTGGAAATTATGCAGTCCGGGGAAATGCCGGATGTTAATATTTATGGAGTCCGGGGGAGTATTTTGCGCCTTTGGGACAATTGGAAGAGGAATTGGATGAGAGATGGGAAAAATTCGGGAGTGTTGTCCACGCTAAACGATTGATGTCGGTTTTATAGCGTTGAAAACACGACGGAGGAACCGGGACATGACAACTGATGGGGCTTTCATGCGAATCCTGAAATGTCGCAATCTATCTCAATTGACGAAGTTATCACCTATGCGTCGGACAGTCACCAAGATCATCACTCATTAAAATCTACACTACAGCCAAGAACATAAACACACAAAGGTGATGATTAGTTTTGCTTTCATGAGATCCACCCAACTTAAGACAGTATCCCTATCAAGGGAATTAATACTATTGTCACACCTCATGATAAATTGGAAGAACATTTGTCGACTTTTGCTGTTGTTTCCAGGAGATCTATACTAGTAGACCATCTCTTTTCGTTGCAACATTCGCAAAAAAAATAAATTGAGACACCCACCAAACTATTCTATGTTTAAAATGAACGACCCCTGTTCCAGTAGCAACCTCCACCACTCAGACTTTGATAGGGATGAAAGAATCTGGCATGGTTGCCCACACTAAACGATTGATGTCGATTTTATTGCGTTGAAATACACTATCTACAGTAGACCGGACAGCAAGATGTGATGGCATAAGGGATATAATACATGCTTTAATAAGGGGATGGTCACCCACGAGCTGTAATGACACTAGCAGCCCTTCTGGGCATACATTCAACAAGGTTTTGATACACAGCTATGGGTATTTGTGTCCATTCTTGCTGCAAGAACGTCGCCTGCTCAGCTGTGGATTTCGGACGTGGTTCCCTGGTCCGTAAGCGTCGCTCTTATGCGTTCCACAAATGTTCTATGGGGTTTAGGTCGGGACTCTGAGCAGGCCAGGGAAGACGTTTTACATCCATATCTCTATACCACTGCTTGACAAAGGTTGCAACATGACATGGAGCGTTGTCGTTCTGGTTGTAACATTCGTCAATTCCATAATATTGCCAGAGCGTAGGAAGAACCTGATAGTCCAAAATGCTCATGCAGGCGTCGGCGTTCGATTTACCAGGAACAACGTGCAAAGGTCCCAGGCAATACCACGAAAAACACCCCCAAAAAAGTAGTCGGATTGTATGCAAATCCGGTGGCGTCCGGTCCATTATTGTAGGGTAGTGTATGATGGTAATGGCACCCTATTCACCAAACTCCCATACCATGCCATGCCAACGTGACATATGAGGCCACCCCAGATTTAACGTGCAACCCCCCCCCCCCCTGAACGCGACAGACTTAGACAAGACTGAGATTTAAACTCTCAATCTTCCAATTGCTAATCCGCTGCTCTTCAAACCGTGCTACAGCGGCATGATGGAGAAACTGGACCATGACAACTGACTGGGTTGTCATGGCAATCCTAAAATGAAATCCATCTCAATTGAAGAGCATGTCACACTAAGGGGAATTCGCTCCTATACGTTTAACACACACCAAGATCATCACTATCAATTCTGTACCAAGAACGTATATAGACTAAGGTGATGATTAGTTTGGTTTTCATGAGATCCTCCTAATTCAAGACAGTGTCACAAGGGAGGACTTAGTACTGTTGTCGTATTGGCGCTCTTCATGATAAATTTGAAGAACATTTGATTTTTACTTGTTGTCCAGAAGATTTATACTAGTAGACTATCTTTTCATCGCAACATTCAACCGCAAAAAATGCATTGAGACAACTACCAAACTTATCTGTACTCAATACATCCTAAACTTTGATAGAGATGAAAAAATATGAGATAGTTGTCCGCATTAAACTATTGATGTCGGTTTTATAGCGTTGGAAACATGATGAAAAAACTGTGACAAGACAACAGTTTGGATATTCAAGCGAATCCTGAAATGTTTTAACATTTATCTGAATTGAAGAGCATTCATCACAATTGCAGAGCACTCACTGTTGTAAGAATCTCGAGTGAAGAATAATATTCATTGTTGTAACTATCACAATTGAAGAGTATTCATTTATGTAATCATCTCAATTGAAGAGTATTCAGTGTTGTAATAATCTCAATTGAAAAGTATTCACTGTTGTAATAATCTCAATTGAAAAGTATTCACTGTTGTAATAATCTCAATTGAAGAGTATTCACTGTGGTAATTTTCTCAATTAAAGAGTACTTATTATTGTAACAATCGCAATTGAAGAGTACTCACTGAATGTAATAATCTCAATTGAAGAGTATTCATTGTTGTAATCATCACAATTCAAGAGTATTCATTTAGGTAATCATCTCAACTGAAGAGTATTCACTGTTGTAACAAAATGTCAATTGAAGAGTATTCACTGTTGTAATAATCTCAATTGAAGAGTATTCACTGTGGGAATCCTCTCAATTAAAGAGTAATCATTGTTGCAACTATCCCAATTGAAGAGTGTTCACTTTTGTAAACATCTCAATTGATGAGTATTCACTGTTGTAATAATTTCACCTGAAGACCACGTCACCTGCTTCAATTCAAAGCGATTAAAAATTCTATTGCCCCTGAAAAAGGAACCGCAAATCAATTTAAAGTTCTACCAAATTACTTTTACGTTATTCATTAAACTAACGGCTCTTTGTGCGGCAACGTTAGTTTCACTTGATATGATTTCAAATAATTTTAACCTGCCAAGCGTTTGGGGTACTCAAATGCGTCTAAAAGTAATCTCGGACAAGAGCTAAACCGAAAAACCACCGGTTTCCAATAAAATAATTAATGTAACAAAGCCTGAGACAGAGAAGCGGAACAATCGAACATAATCAGACATGCACAATCGTAGCCCAAACGCAAAATCCGAACACAGCATCCCACCTACACCCCAGCAAACGATCCCCTGTCGATAATTAATAACACCCGACGATTGATGCGTGGCGAGCGCAGCCCAGAACCTCCCCCGACAAGAGAAGGAGAGAAACCAAGAAAAAGAACTCGAAAACATTCCACCGCCTTCGTTCGCAACAACACCCCAGAACTTAAGCGAGGCCGATGGATATGATCACGTGATTGGACAATTAGTCTCAGGTTTCTCGGCCGCTGCCACCAGAGGCCAAGAAAAGATTTAAGGAATAAATTGTTGCCCCGAGCTGAGCTGGCAGGCACGCAAAGCCCGACGCCCCCTTACAACTAAACTTTTACTTCTGTCCGTGGAAATGTTGGAAAAGGGACGTGCTTCGAAACACGCCCTGCTTCCTCTATTCATTCCTTCAATTCCAGGGACGCTACAAAAATGTTTAAATAAGATGAGAAATGGGTAAAAGTAGAAAAGCATTGCTTGAAAGAATGAGTATATACGAATATATACCGCGACTTTATCAGTCATCCACTGTAGACACAAATATTCTTGATGTGGGTTGGTATTTCATGAGGTACTTGGACCTCAGGCCCTGTATCCAGGTGATGATTGGAAGTATGTGACGTCATGTCGTCAATGCCAAAATCAACAGCAGTGATAATAAGATGGATTAGAAGAATGAATATATACGAATATATACCGCGACATTATCAGTCATCCACTGTAGAAACGAATATTCTTGATGTGGGTTGGTATTTCATGAGGTACTTGGACCTCAGGCCCTATCTCCAGGTAATGATTGGAAGTATGGGACGTTACGTCGTCAGTGCCGAAATCGACAGCAGTGATGAGATGGCTTGGAAAAATGAGTATATGCGAATATATAACGCGGCACTATCAGTCATCCACTGTAGAAACGAATATTCTTGAGGTACTTGAATCTCAGACTCTGTCTACAGGTGATGATTTGAAGTATGGGACGTCACGCCGTCAATGCCGAAATCGACAGCAGTGATGATGAGATAATGAGTAGTGATAATGGGGATGAGAGAACATTCATGGTGATCGGCATTCATGCTTTGTGTACATCAGCCTTCTTCTAACAAGGTCTTTTAGGTGTTTATGTTGGTGTACGTTGGCATTCCAGGCAATGAGAAATCTGACATTAGCAAAATCTGGTGCAAATAAACAACCCCGTACAATAGACAGTACCGTCCTACTCTGAGAGGACGACTACCTGTCCGTACTTAAAAAGCATCACCAGTACCTTTGTATCACTAGTACCACAATAAAATAACAAGAGAGCTGCTTGCTTTAAGTTTACCCTGGAAGACTTTAAGTTTGCCTGGCTCAGATCTGTCCATTTGGAAAATATGATATTCTTTGACTGGCAGATCCTTTCTCACTTGTACAAAGTGTAGCATATTACCATCCTCTCATTAACACATCCTGAATTGCATTGAAGCTTTACATGAACACATTTTTAAGGACCCATCTGTCATTGCCTAAAAATATTTTTTGCAGACTCAATGACTTAACGAAATTTTTTTTTCACTGACCAAGAAAAATCGGCTGACCCAAGTTCGACAGAAGTAATAAATTTCAAACTAGATTATTATAAATAACACACATCAGTGAAAAAAACTAGAACCTGTTATTATAATTCTGAGTTTTTTCTGTTAATATTTAGGAGATGGCAAAATATCGTAAGGCTTTTTCTTTCAGTTTTTGAGAAAACAAAGGTGAGAAAATTCTAATAAATCAAAAACCACAGAACCGCATGTTGAACCTTAAAATTGCAGTACGAAAAATTAAAAAAAGTGCCTTAGAACATTTTGCCATCTGAACACAGAATTATAACTTGAGTAATAGCAAACAACAGTAAACTAATGTATGTGATTGACAACAGCTTTTTTGAACTAACGAAATAACTTCACAAGTTTCTCAGGAAACTAGATCTCCCCAAAACACATTCAAGATCACGATTCATCCAATTTATCTTCGAGGACGATTCGTCAAATTCGGATAAATAACACTTACTCGAGACACGCGTCTTCTCTTCAAACACCTGTTAATAGGGCGTGGCTCCAATGACATCAATGAGATTTAATCAATGCGATTGGTTTATGGCTCCAGGACCTTTATTGGTTCGCTTGGTAATTGGTAATTTTAATTAACGTCGTACTAGAGCAACACAACGGGCTACTGACGACGGTCCGGGATCAATCCCCTAAGGGAAAGATCCGAGCACAGCACCACGTAATTTTGAACCACGGGTTGGCTTGGTATTGGTAATTTTAGTTAACGTCGTACTAGAGCAACACAACCAGCTATTGACGACGGTCCGGGATCAGTCCCTTTAGGGAAAGATCACGGGTTGGCTTGGATCTGATCACAAAAGATCGTTCGATAGTTCACCTCGCTCATTTGCTTTATGAGGAACACATTGTTTATTTGAATTCGCCCAAAGGCAATTGAAGTTTTATCCAGTATTCCAAACTCGGGTGTTAATCGCCTGCACTGACCGAGGCTCAAAATCAAGAGATTCTGTCCTCGAATCTTTCTTTTCGGGATTGATCCCGGTACGTCGTCATTAATTCCGTTGGACAGCCTGTAGTGCGACGTAAATTCCAATCTAATTGGATTGATTGGCGTGGTGTGAAAGTTTGGAGAGGGGGTTGCCTGCTCAGGCGTTGACCTTGTCATCCTACCGCGGTTCAAAGTTACGAGCTGCTGTCACCATATTTCCCTTGGGCATTGATCCTGGACCGTCGCCAGTTACCTGTTGTGTTGCTCGATTGTAACGTTAATTAATTAACCATAGCCACCATTACATCTAAATTAATGGTTAGTGTTTGTTGTTAATTTGCCAACCTTAGCCAAACACAAGACAACGTCAAGTTTGGAATGCCGTGAAGACACACAATGTCAAATAATTGTGAAAAGACAGGATGGAGGCAAAAAAGTAGAAAGATTGCTTGAGCATCTTGGGTTTAGACATGTCACCTTGGTGGCATGCTCTACTCATCCAACCACACTTATTTAAACTGGTACAGTGTCTCACGACACTAGGCACGGGAGTGTGTGTTGGTGTTAGTTAGTTAGTTAGAACCCAATGTTTACAACATGCAGTAAACCTCATGGGAAAATAATAGATCACTAGGGGACCTCGGATTCGTGAAGAACATCTATACATCTAAGGACGTACCCCCGAGGCGAATTAATGTATAGGATTGAAAGCACGTTAAAAGGCAGTCAAACTCAAAAGCATGAATGGCAATCACCAAGCCAACTCGTTATCACAGCCATCGATGTAGTGTGGAACAAATAAACTTAAAACTAGAATTCGCTTCAATTTGGGACGGGGTTTGTTTATGTAACCACTAGTTCCCTAATTTGACTAATAAACTCGTTCAAAACCATGTGCCTCGACTGCCTACTCCCGGAAACTATACCATATTTCATTAAACATTCATTTCAAATGTGACAGTGAGGAGAAAGTAACTTTACATAAAACTATATTGGGTCTTCAAATTAATTCAATTATACAACACCAGAGACTGATTATTTATTCTATAGTGCAGTGCTCAACCGGCATACGTTTACCCCTGAAGTTACCATCCCAAAGGATACACTAAAAATAGTGAGGGATATGGATGTGTAATGGCTGAGTGAGAGGATGGTTTGATTCCCTGTATCCTCCTCAACTTCATTAATATTTATTTCAGTTAATGTTTCTAGATTGTATTTGAATCGTTAATTTATTAACCCTCCAGGTGGTTGTCTCGACGAGGTTTGTCATCATTAGCAAAACTGACCAAATCTTGATGGACGTCATGGTAAAATCGATGATATTGCGTCGTTGGTAAAACACTGACCAGATCTTTAATCTCTTCACCTTGAAAGAACTTGGCAATATCTTGTTGAAGAGATTTTCTGATCTTGATGAGAAGAGAATTTCGCATCAGGAAAATTGGCCAGATCTTGATGGACAAGATATCTCGTCAAACCACTTTAAGGGTTAATTAACCCTTCTGGTGGTTGTCTCGGGGAGATCGAAACCACCTGGTGTGTTCAGTGACTTTTTCTGTTACAGAAATCTTAATGAGCAAAGAATGACCACGGGCGACGAAGAAACCATAACAGAAATAAAGAAAACAACAATGCGCAAATCCTAAAAACTGGATGTTCCATCACAAGGAAGTGCACTCTGCGTTCATTCTTCAAACAATGCTTTTTCTTGAGATCCCACAAAAACGTCGGCCATTTGTACGCTCTCTAATATATGCGGGCGTAAAAATCAATGTAATTACCATTAGTATGAAGCAAAAGGCCGGGTCTCAAAAGGGCATACTGCCAAAAGCCACAATAAGTTCTTTTCCCGCATAAAAAAAAAAAAAACGAAATGCCGCTACCGCGAACCGAAAGAAATCTTCGGAGATGCATTTATTCTGCTCATTTGCATATAAAATAATCTACTTAAAACAGCGAACACAAAAAGGGAATACAATACAAAAATAATCGAACCGACTTTAAGCGAGAACACGGCGTAAGAGCTCAAGAGAGTAAACTCTAAATGTTTTCTAAATATCGGCTTATAATGCAATTTGCCGAACGCATTTTAGACTTATAGGAATAAGCCTACGGAATTCTAAGAGAATAGATGTTATTTTCGTCAGATTTCTTTCGAGACAGTTTTCTGTCCTGGGAGAAATTAGCCACGAAAAATGTTTTGAAACAAAAATGAAGTGATAAGTTTTGCTCTAATTTTTTTTTTTCACTTAACCTTCCAGGTAGAAGTTACAACGAGGTATTTTGGCATTTGTAAAATTTGATTAGACCCTGATGGACGAGATATCTCGTCAAACGACTTGACGGGTTAATTAAGCTCAAATGCCAAATCTCTTGAGACTCACCTTTCAGTTTCCTTCGCGCATCTACGTTGTTTTGGTTGGTTCTTTGAGGGTTGTTACAAAGGCCATGTTTGTCCAAGCTGCCTCGAAACACAAGACAGATAATACGCAACGGAAATACTCATATAATGGAAGTTTTAATGACAAAGAAGGGAGAAAAGTACACAAGGAGGTATGATAATATAATTTCGACACGTACACGGTACTTAGACTGTAATGAACTTGTGCCAAAGTCCTGGAAGAGACAATGAGCTAATGGCACCATAGCAAAAAGCACCTCCATCACATGCCTGGTATCATGGGGCTGCCCTGGAGGTTGATGGAGATAGAGCAATACAGACTGCCATTACTAGACTTATTAGGTCACATTAAGTCTCTCTACTATGAACAGGGACGTGAAACGTTTTCACCGTGTAGAAAATGCCGTTTGCCTCCGGCCTCCCCCAGTCACCTTCTTGCTTGTATGGAGATGGTTAAGACTGATTTGAAAGTGAAATCCTGTCCAAGTTATGGACTTTTTGAGGGTGTACGATCTTCTGGACTTGATCTAGACCAAGGAGAATTAGTAACAACAACAACAGCAAAAAGCTCGGCATTTTCCAACATAATGTCATCGACATTCCGCCATGGAAGACCCCGTTTATATCCTTGTAAGAATCCGCCGGTTTAGTGATCTACCTAGGTAGTTGATCATTTTCTTATACCTACAGAATCACTATTGGGTTTTCTTGTTGAAAATATGATGGTTGCCTGGGAACTGTGTTTGTGTTGTTATTATAAGGGAACACGAGATCCCCAGTGTGTCGATAACTAAAGATATGTCCTCTTTGCACTCACTATGCTTTAGTGATAGGTAGAGTCATCTTGGGATGGGTCTTGGAAGCGAGCAATGCAAGTGGAGTGAGGTTGTGAGCCGACACTCAAGGTCATAGAGCCTTAGCGACTATGTTTTTTTATTGTACTAGGGGGCTCCGCTCGCCAACCATTTATTAACCAATTTCAAAAATAATTGTACCGTAAGAAAGAGTACATTCTGAGGTATATTGCGATATTTTCAAAATTAAAAACTAATAGTAATAAGATATAGATGTGACAGTTTTTTAAAAAATAACGAAAATGTCCCGATTTTTTCCGAATTTCAAATAAATATTATCAAGAACTAAATTAAAATTTCTAAAAAAACTCGATGAGCTGAAAAAATGGACGTTGAGAGGTACTCTTTAAAAAAACTCACGGTTTTATTCTGAAAATTTGTATATGTTTTGCTCACTCGCGGAAGAAATATCGCTTTTTTAACTTTGACACTTAATAAACCCTAAACTAATAGCCGCATTGGAAAAAGATCTTTACAATTGTCCAAGGAACACGATGAAGAACAAACTATGTTAATTTCATATTTTTGTGATTCGAACTTTCTAGGTAAACCGTCTAAGAATCGAGCAAAACAACACAGTTTTCAATCCTGCGGCGGCGGCGGCAACTTTTTATTTAATACAGAGAGAAAGGCAAATAACCCACCAAGTGGTTTTGACAAAATATCTCGTCCATTAAAATCTGATCAATTTTGCAGATACCGAGATGACTCATCAATATATTGAAGGTTTTTTGATGATGACCAGATCGTTATCTGGTCAGTAAATCTTACCTTTGTGTGTTCATTTATTGACAGTGTCTGGCACACCTATGACCCTTGCGCATAAAACCCAACGTACCAATCCAACCAGGAAAACCCAACCTTCAAGAAACCCTCCACGGATCATCGGTAGGACGGTCTGAGACTTTACTGAGAGAAATTCTTGGTGAAGAAGGCTAGGAACGTCTAGTATATAGCAATGACAGGTAGGGCCAGAAACGGCTTTTACATGACTGTAGCGAGCGCCAAAGTAAAGAAATAACCGCGAATTCCACAAACTCAATTTGCAGAAGCCCCCTACCCCCATAAAATGCGGAAAGAAAGCACTCCCCAACCCAAACATCAGTTGCAAAATAGCGCCTTCAGATAGTTCGTTCCCATAACTTCATGTTTCTCGCCATTGTTAATTAATCACAACTGAAGTTCCTCCGCATTTGCATACAAGCGGGCTTTTTTCGTGCACGGGACTTACGAGGGCCAGCATGTTCGTGATGAGGAGTCAGAAGAAAATGGAGTCAAAAATAGGAATAATGAGGTTGGGTAATAAGCCTCCTGGGAATTAAGTCTTCGGCGGAATCGATGAGTTTCAGATTCTTGTGTCGTATTTCCTATGCAACCGTCATCTCAAGGCGCATGTTTCGGAATATAAAGGGTATTTTGAAATTGTTTCGAGTTGAATTTGAATGCGGCGTTTTAAAAATGGCGCTCGGTATTCGCTTACAAAGGATCTGCGATGTTAGTGTTGTTCCAACCTCTTACGCGTTATGGCGGTGTTGTCAGTGAAGATTTTTAGTTTTCAACGGAACGCTTCAACAACCGTTTGCATCTCGACACATTCGAGGTTATTTAAAAGCATCGGAATTACACACTTGTGCTTTCGATTGCGGTTCTGAACAATAAAGTCCGTCTTTCTATTGGATTTTTCAGTAGCATAGTTTCTGTGAAGCTTAAAGAAAAAAAGGCTGTTTGATTTCTAAGATGTGTTTAAGACCTGAATATAAATTTTAATTTAACAATGCACAAGGTAATGAATGACGTATATTCGTGACGCCTTCAGTGAAATTTGACTAAAGCTTAGAAAGAAATTAAATGTTTTTAAAACATCATACAAGGATTTTGTTATGTTCTGTGATAAAAGTATAAACACTTTTAAAAGTAACATACAAAACTGCTGTTCGTTTCAGATACTTCGATGCCAAAGGGAGAGAAAAACATTTCTTTTTTCACTATAAGCATTGACATAAAATTAGAGCTCACAATCGAATAATTAGAACTCCAGAATCATTTAATACACATAGAACTTATTAAAAAGTACAACAGAAAGAATTAAAAACTTTAAACAAGGTAGGACCAATATTCTAAAACATTAGAACTTTAAAAAACGAAAATTCAATTCGAAAGCATAGAATTAGAATTCCATGGCATAGATAATAATTCAACTGCAAAGAATAAAAATACAGTGCATAGAATTAAAATTTTAGATCATTAAGTTAGAATTCTGGAATATTAAATTAGATAAATGGAATTCTATAGTATTGAATTAGAATTCTAGAGAATTAAACAAGAAATTTAGAGCATTAAACTAGAATTCTAGAGCATTGCATTAGAATTCTAGAGTATTGGATCAGAATTCTAGAGTATTGAATTGGAGTTTTAGAGCATAGAAGTAGAATTAGATTTCTGTAGCAAAGAATTAGAATTCTATTGCAAATAATTAGAATTCTATAGCAAAGTATTAGAATTCTATAGTAAAGAACTATAATTCTATAGCAAAGAATTAGAATTCTAGAGTATTGAATTAAGAATTCTAGAATATTGAATATTAAAATAATTAGAATTCTAGAGCATTGAATTATAATTCTGGAATATTGAATTATAATTCTAGAGTATTGAATTATAATTCTAGAGTATTGAATTATAATTCTAGAGTATTGAAACAGAATTCTAGAGTATAGACTTAGGAATTCTAGAGTATTGTATGTAAATTAGGTGAATTATAATTCTAGAATATTGAACGAGAACCCCAGAACAAAGAAATCGTAAAATTAAAAACCAGAATAGAATACACATTTCACAGAATTAGTAGACTTAGAATCTTAGAGTACCGAGTTAGAATTCTAGACCATAGAATTATAATTTTAGAAGATAGAATTATAATTCTAGATCATAGAATTAGAATTCTAGATCATAGAATTAGAATTCTAGATCATAGAATTAGAATTCTAGATCATAGAATTAGAATTCTAGATCATAGAATTAGAATTCTACACTATATAATTAGAATTGTAGACCATAGAATTAGAATTCTACACTATATAATTAGAATTGTAGACCATAGAATTAGAATTCTAGACCATAGAAATAGAATTACAGAGCACAGGATTCGAATTCTAGAATACAGATCTAGCAAAAAAATTTGCAATAATTAAATTCGAGAATAATAGAATATATATTTAACTAAAGCTTCAGAACATGGAATGGACATAGAACTAGAATCATAACACACCAAAGAATGGAACTCCAGATCATACATTAACACTACCACACACAACTCGAGATATATAAATTCCGTAACCAATAAAATCTGAAATCCAAATTTCCAGAACTTTTTTAAAATTGAATATTCCGAATATTATATTTATCGTCCAAGAAAAAAAAGCAGAGCTGAAGCAGAACTATGGGCGCCACGCGAAGAATTTAGATAATAGGAAAAAAATAAAGTAAAACTAGAAAAACGAGCACCGGAATCTCAAAAATTCAAAGCACGTGGTTGGTTCCACCACAAAAAACTTTGCAGAGCCAAATTGAAATAGGAAAGGGGGGGGGGGGTAGAAGGTGGTAAGTAGCTTTCCCTTTAGAGACGGGTCGCCGTATTTAAAAAATGTGGCAGGGATATTCAGTCCCTCACCATGTATTATCTGTTCATAAAAATATGTTTACCACTTTTCTCTTGTTGCTGCTCTTGTTTGCATTTTTTTGTGCTTAAAAGACCCCGAGCTTGTTACAGAGCCACTTAGAATGACGTGAGAATAAAGAGTCGGCGAATCGAACAGAATGGAATGGAATGAAAAACAGAACATTGAAACATTTTGCGCCTTTTTTTTTTAGTCTTTTTTTGTTTGAGATGTTAACAAAATAATATTTTCAGCGTCTGATTAATTTAGTTGCTGTTAAACGTCCATTAATTTAGTTGCTGTTAAACGTCCGTTAATTAAGTGGCCTAGTACAAAAAACATCCAACGCCTTTGTCAGCGATTTGCGGAAAATAAGTAAACCAATTTGGAATGAACAAGATATGTTTGAGTAAAATTAGGAAGCAATATTCGACAATAAAGCATTAGTGTTATAAAAAAAACAATGCGTAAATAATTAAAGAATTTTTTTTTTTTACTATCATGCGATTGTATTTAACCTCGCTAATTAAGTTCATATGGAAAGTCAATTAATTTATTCCTTGACCACATTTATTTGCAATTAGGAATAAGTAAGTCAATAAGGAAAAAATTCATTACACTTGTTTTATCTCATGATTTAA
Organism: Metellina segmentata; assembly: GCA_947359465.1. Lineage (NCBI taxonomy): Eukaryota > Metazoa > Arthropoda > Arachnida > Araneae > Tetragnathidae > Metellina > Metellina segmentata. The sequence continues at coordinate 43,530,449 of OX375880.1, forward strand.
ATGCAATGAAACATTTGAATTACCTTATTGGGTTAATGATTTAAACACAATGAATCACTGCATTGTGCTTAAAACACACACAGTAACATAATCATTTATAGTTCCTCACAATACATGAATAAATTAGACGAAATCAACATGGTGATTGTTGGAAATGACCAATTTCAGACTAAGTAAAGTTAAATGCAGTAAAACTTCCTATATTAATCACAGTTTCGTTTAGGAAAGGTAAAATAATTTTAATTAACATCGTACTAGAGCTGACGACGGTCCGGGATCAATCCCCGAAGGGAAAGATCAGAGGACAAACCACGTAATTTTGAACCAATGTCAGATGACGAGGCAACACCTGAGCTGGTACCATACTCTCCAGATTACCACACCAACCCAACGTGAGGACTTTCGGCCAAGACAGATTTAAGGTGCTCCAGCCGCCTCTACATCATACGTTTACAAATATCTATGCACTGACCCGGATTCGAACCAGGGCTCTTCCGATCTAGAGGCTAACACTTGAACTACCAGACGAGTCAAGGATTTTTTGGATGAATATTAGTAAGGAAGTTTTGTTTAGGATGAATATTCGTAATTTGTGTCTCAGCATACATAGACCATTTATATGAATTCGAAACAAGGTACAACCGAAAACAGTCGCATACGCGAGGGCTGGTACACGTTGAATCTGTCGGGGTGTGGTGTAGATGTTTGTAGAGGGGGTGCCAGCTCAGGTAATGACCTCATCTAACCATAGTTCAAAATTACGAAATGTCGTCGGATTTTTCACTTAGGGATTGATACCAGACAGTCGCCAATAGCCCGTTGTGTCGCTCCATTCCACATTATTTATGTATCTAATGCCATAATTTATGCCTTCATTTTAATCCAGTGTGACGTTAATTCACCTACCTCATGTCTTACATTTATATTATTCGCGACTTCATAATTCTTAGACGAGTCTTATAAGCATTCTTCTGAAAGTAGGCTGTTTTATCTTTCACCTTAATACAGGGCTCGAAATACCCGGGTGCACATGAAAATAAAATTGTGCACCTAATTTTTCCTCGCTAGGTGCACCTAACGTTAATAAAATGGAAGGGGGGTGGGGAACGTGTTTTATGTTATTTTGATGTTTGAACAAAATATTAGTATCGACCTCTCTCGCTTCAAAGGATAGTAATTAAAATTCCTAATTATACACTATGCTAAAACAAAATCGTAACGGGTTTATACAAGAGGATATTGTTTACTTGTGTCACTACTTGTAAACTTTCCGATGATCGAAACATTTTCCAGATAGCTCTGTTAAGCGACTGTCGCACGTCGGAGTAGAGAGAATTTCGATTTTTAAATATTTTTATTTACTCTCTACTACGAACCTATATAAACATACTCAACTAATAAAGTAGTTTACATTGCATTAATACTCTTATATTACGTTTTTTTTTAATGTGTACCTAAAATATAACCTGCGCACCTAATTTAAAACGTAGGTTCACCTGTATTAAAAAATCTATTTTGAGGTCCGCCTTAATACATTTGTAACATACCTAAAACATTTGTAATTTGGTAATTTTTTTTTATTAACGTCGTATTAGAGCAACACAATGGGCTATTGACGACGGTCCGGGATCAGTCCCTTAAGGGAAAGATCCGAGGACAACACTTCGTAATTTTGAACCACGGTCAGATGACGAAGAAAACACCTGAGCTGGCACCCCACTCTCCAAACATCCACGCCAAACCCAACGTGAGGACTTTCGGCCACGACAGATTTAAGGTGCACAAGCCGCCTCTACACCATACGTTTACAAACATCCATGCCCGGGCCCGGATTCGAACCAGGAACCTTCCGATCTAGAGGCGTAAAACATTTGTATTGCACATACCTTAATATACCCAGCCATAACCATTTCGAGATTAGACGCCAAACGCTCAAAATCCTAAAAGGTTAATGAAGAAATAGAAACATGCTATCTTACGCTAATTACACACTATGCGAAAACAAAATCGTAACGGGTTTATACAAGAGGATATTGTTTACTTGTGTCACTACTTGTAAACTTTCCGATGATCGAAACATTTTCCAGATGGCTCTGTTGAGCGACTGTCGCGACAGCCGTACGTCGGAGAAGAGAGAATTTCGTTTTTTAAATATTTTTATTTACTCTCTACTACTATATAAACATACTCAACTAATAAAGTAGTTTACATTGCATTAATACTCTTATATTACGTTTTTTTTTTATGTATACCTAAAATATAACCTGCGCACCTAATTTAAAACGTAGGTTCACCTGTATTAAAAAATCTATTTCGAGGCCTGCCTTAATATACCTAAAACATTTGTATTGCATACCTTAATATACCCAGCCATAACTTTTTCAAGATTAGACGCCAAACGCTCAAAATCCTAAAAGGGTAATGAAAAAATAGAAACATGCTATCTTACGCTTTTGTTTCAGAATAAAATATTCAAGGATAAAACACTCAAATTAAAACGACGCAGAGAGAACCTAAGACAAGGCAAAGCTCATTGGAAGCAAATAAGATCTTGTAAACGTCGCAAGAACGATCTGTCGAATTTCAGAACGCTCGCCCTCAAATTCCAAATCAGTTAAAACAAGCGGCCGGCGGCTTCGAAAAATTACTTTCCAAAACCCACACCGGAACCAGAAACAATTTCCCAACCAGGCTAAACGCAAAAGTTTTATTACCGAATTTCACTAACACGTAAGACGAGCTTGCAGTAAACGACACGTCCTGCAGAATCTTTTAGACGATAAAGTAATACAGTAATGTGGCGAGAGTCGGGGGCAAAAAAAAACGAAAATCATCTCCCGAAAAGATTGGCATTTTATGACGACTATAAAAATAAAGTCATAAATTTTTCTCCCTTCAAAATGTATATATTTCCTTTTGAAATCGAGTTGGATCGACGTTGGCTAAATAAAATATAATCACCAAAAATTGTTTCTGAATAATAAAATACACAAAGGGGATCCTGCGAGTGGGATAATGGCTCTCTTTTGAAACATGCCCTAACACGTGGACTTTTTGTTAAAGAGAATCAAATGGTATTAAGCGAACGACAATGGCATCGGTGGTATGAGGATGTGACGTCACGGGATAACGGGGCGAATGCCGTTCGTCAAAATTAAAGAAACGGAAATTGATAGCTATATTTAAGACTACGTGAAGCTGAGGGAATTTTTTTTTATAATTTGGCCGACTAACCGGTCTGGTGGTTAAGGTTGTAACTTTGGTAGAACAACGTATATAGTATAACAACGTCCGGGTCACCACATGTAACTTTGGTAGAACATAGATTTATTAAGACAGATTACAAATACAACATTAGTTAACAATTAAACATTATTTGACAATTTAGGTTACGATAGTTCAGAAGGTGATTTTGATGCATGCAAGGTGCGAGACACGAGTGGAACATACTGGGAGACAATGTCGAGTGGAGTTGAGTTGAGCTCCGCTGCAAGGTGTTAGCCTCTAGATCGGGATGTTCCTGGTTCGAATTAGGGATGCGACATCTAGAGCAAAACATCGATGTTTTGAAACATCTCTGTTCAAAATTAAAACATCAATGTTGATAATATAACGCCCAAAAAACCATCGATGTTTTCAAACATCAGTGTATTTAAATTTTTTTTTCCCATTTTTAAAATTTTGTTCAGCAACCTCAAATATTAATGTTCGCAGGGGAGGGGGGGGGGTTTAGTTTCTCATTTGCCGTGTTTATTAATTTATAAATATGACTTTTTTTAATTGCCAAAACTAAGTCAAAAACTTCTAAGAACAATTACCAAATATTTTATTTTTAAACTGAAAAATATAAAAGAAAATAATATTTACAACAATTTGACATATGTACTATACTAACTAGTATAACTAGGTAGGTACTTAACAATAATTTTTGTTAGTTGTTATTAATTATCAACTTATGAGGGGTAAAACACAAAACATATTTTTTATTTACTGTAAATAAAAATTATTGGGGCCTTTAATTATATTATATGCCCCAATATTTGTAATTTACAGTTTGTAAAAAAAGAAGTTTATTAACTTTCTCCAGATTAAGCCGACTTCTTTTTTTCCATTGACTATCCCACCAGTTAGAGAAAAAAATCTTTCTAATGGAATGCATGTCCCCATCACTAACAAATACTTAGTTGCACGGTTATTTCTCTTAATTTTTACTATGGTTCTTTTTTTCATTCAAAACTAAAACATCGATGTTAAACAAACATCGGCTCCAATAAAGCGATGTTTTGAAAACATGGACGTCGCATCCCTTGCTCGAATCCGGGTCAGAGCATGGATGTTTGTAAGCATAGTGAAGAGGCGGCCGGTGCACCTTAAATCTGTCGTGGCCGAAAATCCTCACGTTGGGTTGGTGTGGTAGTTTGTAGAGTAGTGTGCCAGCTCAGGTGTTGCCTCGTCATCTGACCGTGGTTAAAAATTACGCGGTGTTGTCCTCGGATCTTTCCCTTAGGGGATTGATCCCGGACCATCGACAATAGCCCGTTGTGATGCTCTAGTACGACGCTAATTAAAAATTGCCAAATTAATTAGTTTTTAAATTGAATATTAACTGAAACATAGTTTAATAATTGATAACCTAATAAAAAAAATCTCAAAACAGAAAGAGAAAATACACACTTGTCCTCGAAGCCTAATGGATAAGGCATTGTTCTCCTAAATGGTGGAATGCGGGTTCGAGTCACGACGACGGTAGGCTAGACATGAGCTGCAATTTATTTAACGTTAGTGTGGTGTTGAAGTTTGGAGAGTGGGGTACCAGCTCAGGTGTTGCCTCGTCATCTAACCATGGTTCAAAATTATGAGGTGTTATCCTCCAATGTTATCCTTGGGAGATCGATCCTGGACAATCGTTAGTTGTCCTTTGTGTTGCTCCAGTGCTACGTTAATTAGAATACCTACCTACAAATGTTTCACATTCAGGAGAACGGAATGGTGAACAATTTTGTTAATTTATTTTATCGTTAAAATATTTGTTGCGATAACAATTATACATTATTCTCTAAACATCTTTTTCATTTTTTTCTGTCTTTGAAAAATGCAGAATACGAATTTAAAAAGAAATGACAAAAACAGAGTAGAAAGAAGTAAAAGAACGGAGTAAGGAGTGGATAAGTAAAGGAAATTACCAGCATTCTTATCATCTTATTAATAATACTTAAGAAAACCGGTAATGATGTTTCGGGAGAGGAAAGTGTCACTTGTCTTCAAAACTAGGACTTCATAATGGCATTTAAACCACACTAAATGTAACGAGAAATTTTTCAATATAGGCGAGGGCACCCTGATTGTTAGTTTCCAGCATTGACACTGTGTGTGCAGGAAAGCAGCATTGCCGTAAAAATAAGAGCAATTTTTTAATTTGAGGATCGAGTAAACATAAATCGAATTTTTATCGAAGGTGTATTTGGAAACGAAGGAGACTCGCAAAAAAACAACCTATTGAAATCATACTATTAGTGAAGATCAGTCTCAAAGCAATAGAAAAGTGCAAAAACGTTAAAATATGTTCATAAGTTGCTAAATATCTTCAGGTTATTCCTACAGATTTGGGACAGATAAAAAAGATAATCAGAAAGTTTTGCGGTGATTAGCAGAAGTTACTCATCGACCTTGTAATCAAGTAGACGTATCATGTGGGTGGGTTCGTTGTCGAAAGATCTCAGATGGCTTGGGAATCGACAGATCCCAAGACCATGTGACCCAAGACCGATGGGCTAAAATTCAATCTAGAACATTTTAAAATGAATTTAATAGTTTTTTTCACCATTCTTCATTCTTCTGCTGAATGAAGAAGCATCAAAATTTAGACTTTTCGCCCTCACGTCACCTTGACGTCAGCCTTTGGAACCATATGTTTTTTTCATCTCCAGTCTTAAAATGGAGAGAAAGGATTCGAATGAACTTCGTTTGATTCGAGATTCATTCATTTTGATTTCCTGAGAAACAGATTCGAGAGTGAAGTGAAATAAATGAATAAAGTTATCACCGGCGTGCTTCAGTGCTTTTTTCTATGACAGCAATCGTAAAAGAAAGAATAAAAATTTTAACGGATTTGAAATCTGCGGAAAATTTTACACTGGATAGATACCTTTTACGTTTGATTTTCTTTTAATACATAATTTATCAATTAAATATTTATATTTTAAGGTGTGCGGAGCAAACCAAGGCCACGGGCAATGTGACCCCCAAGAAAAGAAATGTCACTGGCAACGCCCATTTGGTTTGCTAAGCAAACCAACACCACGGGCAACTCCGTTATGGCTGTTATCCAATAGGCTACAAATTCGGAAATCAAATAGGACTCCATGATGACTGTTCTCCAACAGGCTACGAATTCCCATTTGGTTTGCGAAGCAAACCAATAACCACACAAAAACAACAGGCAAAGGAAACGCCCGGCTATCATATAATAAAAAATTATTAATCGATAACGATCACTGTGATATCGTAATCAATAAATCGTTTTAACGAACGTGTTTTTTTTAAATTAAGTTTAAAAAAATAAAGTCTAAAATAAACTTTAGGGTCGGAATTTTTGTATTGTATCTTCAGGGTCGGTCGAGTTACAGGAAACAGACCAGTTTGTTTGTTTGGCCTGATCAGTTAAGTCTACAAATCTATAGTGCACAATCTGTGTAATGCAGCATGTCACTTTTGTATAAATTAACATCATTGGTCTCAGCAACATTTAAAAGCGAAAAAGTTAAAAAAGCTCAGTTTAAATTCAAACGTAAAATGCAGTTCGTACAGACAGGAGAAAAAATATTACGAAAGGAAAATACACAAATACATTATTTTGGTTTCATAGAACAAGCAAAACATTAAGAAAGCAGGAAGTCGTAAAAGCAGAGGAAGCATCCATCTTTTTAAAAACCAAAGAGACAATTTTTTACACCAAAGCACAAACTATAAATCATTAGGGAAGAGAGCTGGTTTAACTATCACAGAAGAAATTGATAACAGTGAGAAAAAGTTAAACCAAAGCAACGAAAACTGAAAACTTATTTGCGCAGTGAAATGAAAAAAAAAATGCCTTAGAAAACAGGATAGAGTTATTGTACCAAGGAACAAAACTAGACCTCAGCAAATGAGGCAAAATCGAGTAAATTAGTTTAGCGCTTTCCACAGCCCAAGCTTCATTAATTTACTTGAAAAGTTTATCATTTTTGAGTAATTATTCATTTGGAGTATTTTCAATTTCCCGAGTCATTAAGATTTTATTCTGCTTTTTCCGTTGCGTTATTTATGACTTGTGTGATGGAGGTTTTTCTAGAGGAAATGACGACGTTATTTTCATTAGAAATTCTTTCTGAACAATTTTCGGCGGTGTTTAGTCTAGAAATAGGATTTAGACGGGATCGCCCAAGTGAGATGTTGGAATGAGAATTAATGGATGCTGTTTGGATGAAATTTTTCCTTTTGGTAATAGTCACAAGAGGAAATGAATTCCAATGGGTGTACTTGCTGTAATTGTTTAACCTTTTAATGAATATAAAAGAAATAAATAAAAGAAAACATGCCAAAAAGACATCAACAAAAACCCGTTTTAAGTTTCATGTATCATTTTGTCTTTGCTTAATCCAGATTTACAGACTGCGTCGAGGCTCTTACGCTGATAAGCCTTAACGGTTTGACGCAGTCTTATAATTCATGTGTACAGCTTCAGCCTACGGTTATAGCGGTGGCAACGGCCTTGGCGCTTCTTTTTTTTTGGGCGCACTTCTAAAGTCGCCAAGGAAAGAACCATTTCAAATGAACCAATGAAATCAAACGACAGTTTAACGGATTTTGAAAGAACTTTCCATAATATTCAAAAGGAGAATTCAAGCTTTTCGCTTACCCAGGTTACCATAAAAACCGCAATAATCATCATACAGATGGGTTGCCTTTACCTGCCATAACTCGCTACTAGAAGTGAGGCAAAAAAAAAAACCGTTGCCACCGCTACAAACGTAACCTGAAGCTATACCAATTTATGTGCCACGAGATAATGAGGGCTTAGTCGCTCAGCTCACTGCTCTAGCAACTTCAGAATTGGTCTAGTTGTGAGCTACGCAAGTGCGACTCTTCATCGGGTATTTGCCTTATGTGCAGTTGAAGTTTTTTGGTGTGTATGTCCATCACTTGAAGTTGTTTCTATTGTGTTTGGGAGCAGCTTTGCCATATTGCCCTTGCGCCATACCATTACCAAAGCTTCAAAAATCTCGGTACCAAATTCGGTTGGGATAATCAGGATTCTACTGTAATTCGCTCGTTCCGTTTCAAAGGGAATGGTACCTACATATACTGAAATTTGAATATTCCTTTAACAGTCCTGTGTGGATAAACTGCCTTGAAGTGGCCAGCCTGATACAAAACCTTTTCCAATAATGATCTTCGTTACCCTTGGATTAAAAAGGGCAGTTTTGTCTCGTCATTAACCCTCCAAGTGGTTTCGACTAGATATCTCGTCCATCAAAGATCAAACCAATTTTGATTTTAACGCGATATCTCGTCGAAACTATCCATCAGAAGACTTGGTCTTTCAGAATTATGCCCATGGCATGTAACTCTGATGGGTAATGATGGATGACAAAACTTACACTCAAAGGCAAAAATACCACCAAGTGATTTCGACAAGATACAACGTCTATCGAGATCTGGTCAATTTTGCTGATGATCAGATATCTCGTCCATCAAGAGAGGACTAATTTTAGCAACGACGAGATATGTAGTTAATCAATATCCGACCAATTTTACAAATGACCATATATCTTGTCCATCAAAATCGGACCAAGTTTAGTAAGCGTTCATCCAGATTTGCAAATGATCAGATATCTCGTCTATCAAGATCGGACCGATTTTAGTAACGACTAGATATATCGTTCATCCAGATCTGACCAATGTTCCAAATGACGAGTATCTTGTCCATCAATATTGGACTAATTTTAGTAATGACTACCCAAGTGGTTCCAACGAGATATATCGTCCATCCACATCAGACAAATTCTGCAAATGACCAGATATCTCGTTCATCAAGATCGGACGAAGTTTAGTAACGACGAGAAATATCGTCCATCCACATCCTACTAATTTTGCAAATGACCAGGTATCTCGTCCATCAAGGTGGGATGAAGTTTAGTAATGACGAGATATATCGTCCATGAAGGTGGGATGAAGTTCAACAATGACGAGATATATCGTCCATCAAGGTGGGACGAAGTTTAGTGATGACGAGATATATCGTCCCTCAAGGTGGAACGAAGTTTAGTAATGACGATATATATCGTCCATCAAGGTGGGACGAAGTTTAGTAATGACGAGATATATCGTCCATCAAGGTGGAACGAAGTTTAGTAATGACGAGATATATCGTCCATCATGGTGGAACGAAGTTTAGTAATGACGATATATATCGTCCATCAAGGTGGGACGAAGTTTAGTAATGACGAGATATATCGTCCATCAAGGTGGGACGAAGTTTAGTAATGACGAGATATATCGTCCATCAAGGTGGGACGAAGTTTAGTGATGACGAGATATATCGTCCATCAAGGTGGGACGAAGTTTAGTAATGACGAGATATATCGTCCATCAAGGTGGGACGAAGTTTAGTAATGACGAGATATATCGTCCATCAAGGTGGGACGAAGTTTAGTAATGACGAGATATATCGTCCATCAAGGTGGGACGAAGTTTAGTAATGACGAGATATATCGTCCATCAAGGTGGGACGAAGTTTAGCAATGACGAGATATATCCTCCATCAAGGTGGGACGAAGTTTAGCAATGACGAGATACCAGATCCTACCAATTTTGCAAATGACCAGGTATCTCGTCAACCAAGATCGAACCAATTTTAGGAATGACGAGATATATCGCCCATCAAGATGGGACGAAATTTAGTAAAGACGAGATATATCGTTCATCAACGATCCGACCAATTTTGAAAATGACCAAATATCTCATCCATCAAGATCGGACCAATTTTAGCAATGGTAAGATATCTCGTCCATCAAGATGGGACCAATTTGGTGACAAGATACCTCGTTAACAAGATAGTGTCCAATTTTTGAGTATGACAAAATAAAAACCTGATAAGTTTTCTTCGGATGACACACTTCAAGACGACCACCAGGAGGTAGCTCGGTTGTTTGGTTTGTGATTTTATTTGCCTATTTTGCCAAACCCAAAACAAGATCAAGTGAAAATGTTGTTTAAGGGGGTCCGGGACACATCGGAAATTTTTTTTTATTAATTAATTTAGAATTTTGAATTTTTTTGTACTGATTACCCATCCAACTAATAAGCAAAATCAGAACACAAAATTTTTCCAAAAGTTTTTTAAAAATTTTAAATTAAAATTTTTTGAAAAAAAGAGGGGTCATTTTAAATTGCTAAGGCTCAAAATATTCTTGGTCGATTTTCAAAATTCTTGCAGTAAATTATTCACAAATTTATAAACTTTAATTTTGATTCAGCAATTTAAAAAATATTAATTTAATAAAAAATAAAAAATATTCGAATGAAAATTTTTGAAAATTTTAAGGTACTTGTTTTTTAAAAAGTTCTATTTTTAAAAGTAAATATTTGTTTCAAATTTGCTGAATCAAAATTAAAGTATAATGTTTGAAAAAGATATATTCCAAATTTCAACCCTTAAACTTTATCGGTTTTCGACTTATAGCAATTTGAATACAGTAAATCTTGAAAAATGTATCATGGAGAAAAACGCATTTAAAGTTTTAAAGACAGATGTTGTTGCCATGACAACAACTGTGAAGAGTGTTAAATTTTCAAAACAACGCACCACAAAAATTATTACATCTCTAGTTGTAATTAAGATAGAAACAGGATTTAGACGTCATTTTAAGCAAAAAAACACAGAGAATTTCTTAAAATAATAATAAAAAAATTCGAAAATTTGACGATTTTGTGTCCCGGACCCCCTTAAGGGGGAAAAAATAGGGATTTGGGTTACCAAAATAGAGGGAGGAAAGCAGGAAAAGATCGTCAGGGTATTTATTCCTCGAGGGCAACCATGAGAAGGTTTAACATAACTGTCTATATCTTGCTAGACAAAATACATTGTCACTGACAAACTTGGCCATATCTTGATGGGCGAAATAACTCATCGAAACCACTTAGAGTGCCAAAGCAGCCGCCACCACCATTCTGTAGAGGTGGTTGTTTCACTGATTTATATCTTGACACACACAAATTATGCAGATCCCAAGAAAGGGAATGACAGATCAGATCCAACTCTCTCAGCAAAAAAGAAGTTTCACTCCATTAGAAGTAAATCATTAAGACTTGAACGAAAGCCCCAAATGGTATTTTTCAATCTCATCACTGATATTAATAAAATAGTAACGGTTCCCCGAAAAGACGAGGGGTGGAGAAAGGGACGCGGTAACTAATGGCGACTGAATGCAGTCACGGCAACGCGCGAACAGGGATGAGAGGGGAGGGAAGGAAGCGATCCCGGGAAATAAATCGACGGTGGAAAAAGGGGATGAAAGATTTTCCGGGAAAATTTAGTTATCTTTCGTCGTATATTAAATTGTCAAAAAGTTTCAGACTTTTGCGAGACAATCCATCGATGTCGCGAAAGTTGGAAACAAAGTGTTGTTTGTGTGCAAAAGAGAGATACTTGGGGATCGATGAGGGGGAACCACCTGGTGGTTGTTTTCGTAAGGTGTCTTGTCGTTGGAAGAAAACTGACCAGATTACTATGGACGAGATATCTCGTCATTGAAAAAATTGGCCAGTTCACGATATACGAGATATCGCGTCATTATAAGTAACCGACCAAATCATGATGGACGAGATATCTCGTCGTGAGAATACTGACCAGTTCAGAAAGGTAGTTCGTAATTGGTAATTTTTTTAACTAACGTCGTACTAGAGCAGGGGTGGCCAACCTTTTTGAGAAGAGTGCCACTATCTGGGGTAAAAAAGTTATGCGTACCACTTCCAACTTTTCCAACAAACTAAAAAATATAAAAAGATGAAAAAATTTTATTTCTAGTTTGATTATGGGATTTTTATGCAAATAGCACATTTTTTTTCATGTAATTCTGAGTATTGTAGATTTAAAAAGTAATATAATAAATTAAAACACAAGTACAAACTAAAACTTTGTTGTAAAAAAAAAATTAAAAAAAAATAATAAGAAGAAAAAAATAAACATTTTTAAAGGTTCAGTCAGTTAGGTTCTGAAGAAATAAAAATGAATATAACTTGAAACATTTAATGGTAATTTTAAAAAGTCTTTGCGTGCCACTGCTAAAACTCCGTTGTGCCACACTGTGGCACGCGTTGGTCATCCCTGTATTAGAGAAACACAATGGGCTATTGACGATGGTTCGGGATCAATCCCTTAAGCGAAAGATCCGAGAACACCACCACGTAATTTTGAACCACGGTCAGATGACGAGGCAACACCTGAGCTGGCACCTCATTTCCCAAACATCCACACCAACCCAACAGGAGGACTTTCGGCCACGAGAGATTTTGGGTGCAACAGACGTCTCTATACCATACGCTTACAACCCATGCAATGGTAATGGTAATTGGTAATTTTTAGTTAACGTCGTACTAGAGCAACACAACGGGCTATTGACGACGGTCCGGGATCAGTCCCTTAAGGGAAAGGTCCGAGGACAACACCTCGTAATTTTGAACCACGGTCAGATGACGAAGCAACACCTGAACTGGCACTCCACTCTCCAAACTTCCACGCCAACCCAACGTGAGGACTTTCGGCCACGACAGATTTAAGGTGCACCAGCCGCCTCTACACCATACGTTTACAAACATCCATGCCCGGACCCGGATTCGAACCAGGAACCTTCCGATCCAGAGGCTAACACCTTAACCACTATACCGGTTGGTCGGCTACAACCCATGCACTGACCTGGATTCGAACCAGGAACCTTCCGATCTAGAGGCTAACACCTTAACCACCACACCGGTTGGTCGGCCCAGTTCAGGATGAACGAGATACATCGGCATGAGAAATTTGACCAGTTCAGGATGGGCGTTCCAAACCAGAAAGAAGGCGGCAAAGAGTAAAACACTGAGAAAACTAGTAACTTGGCATACAGAATGTAGTACAAAAGAAATATTTTTGGTGTAAACATAAGAGAGAACAATAGTCAACACTGATGAAAAGCCTACACAAAAGATACACAGATCGGGGGAAAAAGATCGCACCCCTATCGAAAGAGCACAAAAATCCGATACGAAATCCACACACGCAACGATTCAAGCGGCGCATTTAACCAAACATAATTGCCGCTAACTTCCACGAATTCTAAACATAGCAACCTTCAGGGATTTAAGAAGCACAAAAAGGGAAAAAGTAGGGATAAAAGAACAAAGATAGGGAGAAACGGGAACCATTGTCGGCGGTTACGGATGTTCGAATTTGATGAATGGAACCGGCAAATCGATTATAATTCAATACTCGTAATAATGACATTTACTCCATTGTTTGACCGAGTGAAAACGGGACTTTCTCCGTCGATAGAAACAGAGGCGAACCAATGCCAAACGCAGAAAGAGGAATAAAAATACGCGCGCTGTCGTGATTTGATTGTATCTTTCGAACACAACAATATGGATTTCAGATTTTGAAACAACGTTGATGTCTTTGAAGCATAGAGTTGGTTAAGATTTATAGTGGAGGATTGTACGCAGAACATTCTTATTGATTACCGTATGGCTGGAACAGCCAATAATTTCAATTCGACGGAATGGCAACAATAGAGCACAAATGTAAGCACGTTATTTTCGTGTTTTCATGGTGGTCATTAATGGAGATACAAAGACAGTTCGTGTAATGTGAGGTATGAATTATTTACAAATAAACATATACTCACATACACACAATCTAATCAGTCAATATCAAATATAAATAGCAGTTTGTATCTTTCGTTGAATATGTTGTGAATTTTTAGAAATCAGTCAAGATTAGTAAAAGTTAAATAATTCCTTTCACTAATTACATCAGTGTTAGTTTCATTTTTATTTTAATATTTAGTTTTAACACAATCAAATCTTACACACACAATTAACACAATCATACAATCAATACTTATACACACAATTAACTCAATCAATTCTTACACACACAATTAACTCAATCAATTCTTACACACACAATTAACACAATCAATTCTTACACACACAATTAACACAATCACTTAATCGATTCTTACACACAATCACACAATTAACACAATCCATTCTTCAACAATTTAAAGTGGCTCAATGGGTTTTCCGTAGCAAACCGGGTCGTAAGTAGTTGCTTTTACGTTGCGAATTAAAGGAGATACAAAGACAGGTGTGTCTTGTATTTGACCCAGCTTGGTAAATTGACGACATACATGAAATCCAACCAACCAAAAATGCTTAATTTATACGATAACTAACTCTCGTTTTCTTCTATTGTGCTTCCATTTTTTAATGAAAATACGTGCGCTGTCGTGATTTGATTGTATCTTTGGATGACAAAATATTCTAGGTTCGATCATGGCATAGATGTTCGAAGTGTTTAAGAGTTCCCTTTAAACCTTAGGTTCCGTTGTAAGTAACCCTTGCTTAACTAAGTAGGTAGGAATTTTAATCCACGTCACACTGAATCAACACAGCGGGCTATTGGCGACGGTCCGGGATCAAACGGAAGATCCGACGACAACGGCACGTAATTTTGAACCACGGTCAGATGAGGCGACACAACTGGCTCCATACTTTCCAAACTTCCACCACGCTAACGCGGACATTTGAGGGAACGACAGGGAACCTCTTTGTTCAAGGCAGCCTTTGATCGGATTCGAACTCGCAAGTCTCCGTTTGTGCCAATCCGTAACTCTTCATTACCGGACTACCAAGGCCTTTTTAATCAAATTACACTGACGAGCCAAAACGTTATGACAATCCACACTTTTTTCAATGAATGGCGTGTATGACGTGGAGGGCACGTGATTGAGTGAGTGGTATTTAACTGCTGCTGGAAAAGGCAAGTAATCATTCTTGCACTTACTTTTGCGAGTGATGGGAAAGGCTGCTGATCTAAGCGAATTTGATAGAGGGCAGATCGTAATGGCCCGAAGACTGCACGACTGGTAGGTTGTTCACGATCTGCCGTTGTTAGTATTCATGCAAAGTGGATAAATGACGGTGACACCAGCAGTAGACTCCAAGGTGTTGGTCGTCCACGCGTCATCAAAGAAAAAGGACTGTCCCGCTTGTTAAAGCTACATCAGCGCGAGACAGTGGCTCAGCTGACAACCCAATACACTGCAGGTCCAAGCGCAAGTGTTTCGGAACACACAGTTCAGCGGACACTGTTGAATATGGGACCGTGCAGCAGACGTCCCACTTCGTGTGCCTCGGTTGATCAAGCGTCATCGTCAACTACGCCTACAGTGGACCCGGGAACATCGAGACTGGACCATGGATGAGTGGAAGAGAGTTGCCAGGTCAGATGAGTGGAAGAGAGTTGCCAGGTCAGATGAATCCCGATTTCTCATTCAAAACGTCGATGGTCGTGTCAGGGCACGCCGTCTGCCAGGCAAACAGTTGCTCTCCTCTTGTACAGCAGGTTATACACAGGCTGGTGGTGGCGGTATTATGCTTTTGGGGACGTTCTCATGGGCGACTCTGGGACCCGTAGTTGTGGTAGAACAGACCATGAACGCTGCGAACTATCTGAATATCTTTGCGGACCAGTTTCACCTTTACATGGCGTCTGTCTTCCCAACTGGAAATTGAATCTTCCAGCAGGACAATGCCACATGTCACAAGACTCGTATTGTGTTGGAGTAGTTCGAGGAGAATACTGATGAATTCCACTTAATATCCTGGCCACTTAACTTAGTCCGATAGAGCATATTTGGAGTGTCATGGAGCGGCAGCTCAGAGCTCAAAAACCAACATGTCCGAATATCTCGACTTTGCGTGACCTCTGCTTAGACATTTGGTACAACCTGCAGTCATGTACAAAGAACTTGTGTCATCTATGCCCAGGCAAATTGCAGCTTTTTTGTAGGCCAAAGGAGGTGCAACGCGTTATTGAGTAGGTGGTCCTAATGTTTTGCCTCTTCAGTGTATAAAATAATTTAAACTTCAAAATACATTTATTTCATGCGAGAAGTATGAAATAATTTGTAATTTGTGAGCAAATACAAACCACAATGTCTCCGACAAAAGTCAATTTTTGACGCTACTTACCTAATTTGTACTTATAAATAACTTTTAAAACCAAATTCTCCAAACAAATTTATTCTTATAATCGAGATAGATCGTAAAAGAAAAGTTTTCGAAAAAACATTTTCAACCCACAAAAAATTTATTAATCTTTCTATTCTTTTCACATGAATTTCAATACACGAACATCAAAAATTAAACGAGCAGGAATTTGGAAAAAATAACTCCAGAATCGCGAAATTCAAATTTACATAATTTATCCTCACAACTCATAAAGCAAAGTAAAACAAACGAAGCAACAGCAATCTCTCAAAAAAAAACTTACCGCTTTTGAATGAAAAAACAAAAAAAAAATTGCGCAAACACGGACGGGGAAAAAAATGAATGATAGAAGTCATATTTTTAAGCCATTCCTGCTCATTCAAAATTTATCGAGCAGAAAAAGAGTACACATTACTCGCTTCCATTCTATCCTGCTGGTAGATAAACATGTGGGAGACAAATTCGCAATTTTACAAGCAACAACAAAAAAAAATATTAATCGAATAAAATTCGAAGTCGGTATAAAAAGAGCCGCTGCATCCACGAGAAAATTCTGACTGGAAAACAACAATACTAATAACAATAAAAAGGATAATAAAAGAGCACACTGAAGCGAACGGGACAGCCATAAAAAACCCACATTAATGCGATAAAAAATTCTAAAAACTCGAATATAATGGAAGCGTTTTAAGCGAGTACGGTTACGAGTGGATACAATAAAAATCGAGGAAGAGTGATGCCAAATAAACTGAAAGAAACATTTCCAAGAAATATTAAAAAAATAAACAAAGAAGCATATTCGGAGGCAGATGAATAAAGAAGAAAACCGGCGGAAGAACAAATGATTAAGTTAAAAGAGTTTATATGTTCGGTTGTAAATAGGGGAGATTAAAAACGAAAGGAATTGCGTTTGATGGGAAACCGGACAGAACGGTCGAGTTGAGTTGCTATTGGCAGGGCAGACGATAAAAGTGGAATACTTATTATTCCAGCGGTTTAAACATTAAAAGAAACAAGCTATACACGAAATGGAAAAAAATGGCGTATGGAAGACGAGGAAAATAAAACAAAAGAGCAGCGAGAAAGAATTATTCGGCCGTTCATTTGAATGAGATATTAGAATTTCTTTCAAAAATTTACGAGGGAAATATTTTGGCGTCTTTCTTCGACAGTGGCCCATAATCCGAAATGGTATAAACCATAAATTGTCATTATGGCAGCGAAAATAGGATAATGGCAAAGGGCTTCGTGTAATCTCCGCAGAAAGCAATTTATTCCCTTTGGCAGGAAATAGTATTTCAGAAAAATTATATCTCTTCGCACTAATCATGCGACATATCTATAAAATTATATTAAATTACAACGGCTTAGAGTTTTAGGAGCGAACAAATGTTTTCTCAAAAAATCTAGGAGCTTGTTACAGAACTAAATGAATGATATTGTGAATAGTTTACAAAAAAGAAGTTAACAAACATTTGCAATGATCAATCATTTAAAATTACTTTTAAGAATGTGTCTCAAGAACGTCATATGTACTTCAGCAAATTATTTTAGGTTATAAATTTAATTACAGTAATAGTACAATGAGCAATAAAGATGAGTATCAGAAATTTTAATGATATCAGTAAAATTAGAAATAAAAATTACAGCATCAAATATATTTTATATTAAAATTTCTAAAGCATAAACAATAATTATGTTACGGCTTGCTAATGGGATGGCTGATACTGAGTTTTACTAACTAATTAAGGTATGTTAGGTTCAATACTGCTATTAGAAACTCTTAAGACTGATTCTAAATGTTTGTCAGTCAATTTGCTTTTTAACTTAAATCATTTTGGAAGTTCAGTCAAAATTAGTTTGAGGGCCGCAAATTAACGATTCGCGGGCCGCAGGTTTTGCACCTCTAATCTATATACTTGTGTACGTGACTTAAGAATACTTTCGTCTGCCGTAAGAGGAAATGAACATGCATTGATTGGTACATTGGGTCTAGAGAAAACGCCTATGCAACAACTTTATACATTTGATGGAAAAAAAACATTGAAGGGAGCAGCTTGGCCATATCTTAACGTAGAGTCACAAGAAACCAATCCCGATTCACATGGACACCCTAAATCACACCATCTCCATATTTTCCCAATGAACCGCTGAGATAAATAAAAACATCAACTGAAGTTCATACAGCAGGAAAGAAACACCCGAAAGCTCCACTTCTGCTAGGTATGAGCACACTCAAAATGCGGCACCAACCAGAACACAAAAGATTTGAGGGAGTCAGAAAAAGATACATAAATTTCCGGAATTCTGATGTAAAACAGACACGTGAAGCCATTTGCATCTAATATTTTCGCAACACTTATTCTCGAGGGGCACACGTGGATTCCGAAGAGGGGGGGGATAGTGTTTAGGAGATAAAAATGAGGGGCTAAACGCATGCAGCATGCGAAACTGGAAAAGGGGCTTCTGTTTTATTCATATTCTGAATCTAGAGGGATGTGTTTTTTAATACCTTTTCGCTGGGTTTTTTTTTGTTTAACAATTGTAGGATGGGAATGCATTTCGGGTTTTTGTTATTCCAGGCAGAGAATTATTACCTTTTCTTTACCTCATCCATTATCACCTACTCCTCGAGTTTTCGAGAAAATGGCGCGTGAATTGGTTTTGGTTGAGATCGGTGTGTTCGGACACAAAAGTATTCGTGCACCCCATGCTTAAAATTACTCGAGAAAATCGATTCATATCCGTTGTATTCGAATACAAAAGTATTCGTGCATATGATGTTTAAAAGTGTTCGGTATACTCGATACTTTTTCGTTGTATTTGAATACAAATGTATTCGTTAAGCCGATGCTTAGAAGTATTCGATATACTCGATTCTTTTTCGTTGTATTCGAATGCAGTATTGTTCGTTCAAAGTATACGAATGTAATATTGTTCGTTCAAAGTATTCGAATGCAGTATTGTTCGTTCAAAGTATTCGAATGCCGTATTGTTCGTTCAAAGTATTCGAATGTAGTATTGTTCGTTCAAAGTATTCGAATGTAGTATTGTTCGTTCAAAGTATTCGATTGTAGTATTGTTCGTTCAAAGTATTCGATTGTAGTATTGTTCGTTCAAAGTATTCGATTGTAGTATTGTTCGTTCAAAGTATTCGATTGTAGTATTGTTCGTTCAAAGTATTCGAATGCAGTATCGTTCGTTCAAAGTATTCGAATGCAGTATTGTTCGTTCAAAGTATTCGAATGTAGTATTGTTCGTTCAAAGTATTCGAATGTAGTATTGTTCGTTCAAAGTATTCGAATGCAGTATAGTTCGTTCAAAGTATTCGAATGCAGTATTTTTCGTTCAAAGTATTCGAATGTAGTATTGTTCGTTCAACGTATTCGAATGCAGTATTGTTTGTTCAAAGTATTCGAATGCAGTATTGTTCGTTCAAAGTATTCGAATACTAAGTACTCGTGTACTCGATACTTAAAAGTATTCCATTCTTACTAGCTGTAGTCGATAACAGTATCCATATCCAATGGCAAAACAATCCGTTTGCAATTAAGTTTAGAAACTTTATTCGTCTTATTCGTCTCAAACAAATGAGTGAAAATTAACTGAACAAACTTTTTTGATGGGGAATGGAATTTAGTTCGTATCATCAGTAATTCGTATTGAGCAAGTTTGTCTTAATGAGGTTTGACTGTACATTGTTCCCACTAAAACATCCCACAAAACCATCGAATTCCAGCAACAAACCCACCAAATAAAAGTCCGTTCCTTGCTGAACTCAAAAATAGATCACCTCCAAAACAGGGAAACATCTCACCACGCAATTTACAGTTGAATTCCATTGTCTCCAAAAACACGTTTCTCGTTCCCTCCGACAGATGGCAGATCGGTCACAAAAACAAAGGTTTCACCTGTCCAAAAAGCCAAAGACGTAGATCAGTGTTCTAGGACCACAACCGGATTATCTTTCGAACAGATAAGGGTAAAAAGAACAACAAAAAAAGACAGGGGGAGACTGTCAACGCCGGCAGAGTTCTGCGTCACGTAACAATGTGTACGACTCTTTGAGAAAGAGCAGATGACATCCGACACAAAAATGCAGACAGATGAATATCACTTAACTTGCTGCACGGAAGATACAGAGAGATAACGGACATTTTTATCTCCGCGATTAGCATTTAGGAGCGGGAATTCCTGACATTTTTGCTATCCAAAGAAGATTAGTTTCCAACATCTGTGTTTTTGGAGTGCTTGAATTAGGGAGAGACTCCGTTTAGTTTAACATAAATTATCATTTGAAGTCTGGTTAGTACTTTTGTTGAAGTTTCTGTAGACAGTTTGAAAAAGGAATATATATTCCGCTGGTAAGTGAAACATAGTACATTTTCGGGGTAGGAGTATTTAAGCTTGTTGAGGGAAGGTAGGCAGTTAATTAACGTCGCAATGGTAATGGTAATTTTAGTTAACGTCGTAATTGAGCAACACAACGGGCTATTGACCTCAGTCCGGGATCAGTCCCTTAAGGGAAAGATCCGAGGACAATACCTCGTAATTTTGAACCACGGTCAGATGAAGAAGCAACACCTGAGCTGGCACCCCACTCTCCAAACTTCCACACCAACCCAACGTGAGGACTTTCGGCCACAACAGATTTAAGGTGCACCAGCCTCCTCTACACCATACGCTTACAAACATCCATGCCCGGACCCGAATTCGAACCAGGAACCTTCCTATCTGGAGGCTAACACCTTAACGTCGCACTGGATCAACATAACAGGCTATTGTCGACAGTCAGGAATCAATTCCCAAGGTAAAGATCACAGGTCAATGCCTCGTAATTTTGAACCACGATCAGGGGACAAGGTCAACACCGAGCTGACATACCGCTCCTTAAACTCATACACCACGCCAACGTGAGGACATGAGACTACGACAGATTTAACGTGCATCAGCTCCCGTGCACACGATTATCTTTACCTAGACCAAGTTCCAAACTATTCCCAAGGTAAAGATCACAGGTCAATGTCTCGCAATTTTGAACCACGATCGGTTGACAAGGTCAACACCCCGAGCTGACATACCACTTCTTAAACTCATACACCACTCGAGATGCTTCTGTTGCTAATACTTCTCTTTTCCAACTAGGCTACCGCCGCCTACAAAGATTCAACAACAACGCCCTCGTAGTTTTGAATCAGTCAGATGACGAGGTCAACACCAGAGTTAGCTTTTTCAGAGTCCACTCCGAGTTGCAACAAGTAACTCGTCTTTAAGCTCTTCACATGATGACAAGAGCCTATATTTATTTATACGATATGCCAACGGGACTGTGGAGGTGATTGAAGAGAAGTCTGGGGGAAAATATGTGGGATGCATTTGATATTATGATCCGGTTGTATTTGGGAACGGGAAAAGTCTCAATTATTATCGTTAAGACTACTTCTCAAATGAGAGAGTCGAAACTGAGCGTGAGAAAGAAATAAGACGATAATAGATATAATACTTAAAAGTGAGAAAATAAGTGTTACAAAACTAAAACATTTCAAGTGATGAATGCAAATTAGAAATTTCATACTTTTTTAGTGATTATCCAAGGTAACACTATGCAGAGTGAAATAGAAATTCAGTTAACACTTACCTAAAAGAAAAAGAAACAATTATAAGTATAACGCATTGAAGTAGGCAAAACAAAATGACTAATTACAATGACAAACATAAAAGAGGGTACTTTAAACTTCAATCATCACGCAAGAAAAATGATGAGAATAAACGAAATTTTTTCCAAGTCCTGTATCTAAATACATTCAATACACTAGAATGAACACAATATAAATACATGAGAATAGATATAAGGAATTCTTTACTCTTTAAAATTAGCGTGTCACTACAATAGTGGCCTAGAATCAAACAGTTCTTTAAAAATAAGGTTCACCTCACAAATCATAACAGAATTATCTTGATATTGGCACGTTTCGATACATTACATTTGGACTTTTTCAAATGGGCACCACTGATTTCATGCACATTAATACATTTTGAACTTATTGTAAGCGCATGGACGCATCAAAACGTTCGTTGTGATGAAAATTAGCCCAATCTATAAAGTCTCATACCATAAAAATAAAATGCATTTTTTTCACACTTAAAATGAAATTTCCAATTGCAATTATTTGTTGTTTCATGTTTGTAGCACACACATAATTTGTTCCAGGCAACATTAGGCAGGAATACAGCTAACCATACCAACACCACAAAGGGCTAGTCAACTACGATTGATCAAAAAATAGCGTGACACGGTGCAATTGATAGGTGATATGGTATTCCAACCTGAGAAGGCAATTGAACACACGCCGGAGATTACAAGAGAGCGAACCTCAACCAAAGTTACGTAGGTATCTAATGGTGCTCAGCAGTTGACGCCGCACTGGAGCAACACAACGGGCTATTGTCGACGGTCCGATATCCATCCCAAAGGGAAAGATCCATAGACGAAACGGGCCGTCGTGCTTATGTTCACTGCATTAGCAACATTCCAGTTGTAGGCGGCGCAGGCTAGATTCTTGTCAGATGCATTCCTCCCAGGGTGTATTTTTCACTTCTGTGCATGTAAAACTTTCACTGTGTACATCCGGAAACAAATTAACAAAGAAGCAGAAGGGATGTGGCAAGGGCAATGGGACTACTCAGAGAAGGGAAGAGTAGTCCACACAGAATACAAGGACATATCACAGACGAGACTTCTAGGATCTTTTGAGATCAATCAATTTATCACTAGTCACGGCGGATTTGGACAGCACCAGAAACGTTTTTTTCAATAAGGAAGACAAATGCGAATGTGGAAAAGGAATTCAAAGTGTTGACCACGTAATTTACGACTGCAAACTGTGGGAAAACATAAGAAAAGATCTATTTCCCCGTGACCACAAAAAAGAAAGAAAACTACTTTGGACAAGTAAAAGGTCAAGACAAGGCCTTAAGATCATAGCCAATCGCGACTTATTGAAATAAGACTAGAAGATCTATCATAGCCCATCCCATGATAGTAAGTATAACTGTATTGTAATATTGAGAAACATAGGCGGCAACGCATGTGCTGTACGGGATTTCTCGCAACCCAAAACTACACCGTATGCCATAGGGCGGGACGGTTTTGATAATTAAATATGGAGTAGCATGGCCCTTGCGCCATAAAACCCCCAAAACCAACCCTGGACTCCATTTCGTAATCACGGTCTGGTGACGAGGTGAATACCAGAGCTGGCACATCTCTATCAACTACGCCAACGTGAGGACATTCAAGGCCACGACCGATTTAACCTCCACGGTTTTCTGTTGGATTGAGTTTCAAACTCGCAACCTTGTTGCTAATATGCAAATCTACTGACTAGACTACAGCCTACGCTTGAAATATACCCAGACTGAGTATTGCTATTGAGGAGTTTCAAACAGAGCGGCCAACATGTCCACTAGTAGTCACGTGACAGCTCCGTGTAGAATGAACGTGATGGGTCGATTCAGCATCTCATCTCGTTTTGCGATACAACATTGTAGCGACCTTACCTACAACTCCAAAAATTAACTTACGATTGGGTAGTATAAATATCAGTGTAACCCAACTCTACCATGAAGTACTTTTCGGTAGACACTAAGTTTTCTGTATAAACGTCTTTCTATAACATTTTATAACAACTTAGATATGTGAATTGGTATTTCTATAAAGTGCCGACAAAAATAGTGAAATCGGCATTATACTACTATCTCGTGAAGAATAATAATATGATGAATCAATAGTCTTCTCTTTCGTAAACCAGTCCGATAATGAAAGCTAGGTTCAATCCAGCAGACAAAAGCAGTTCAAGGGTCCGCCAGCATGTCGAAAAATAGTCACGTGACCGATATGTGAAAAATGCATTTGGTTCGCCGATGTGGCATTCCACCGTCTCGTGTGTTTGAATGCGCCCGTGTGGCTTGGGCCCGTGGGGCGCTTTTTTACAGTGTGGTGAAATCGCCAAGTCTGCATCAGTGTCGCGTGGACCAATCAGATGAGGTATGTCCGTTTCATCCCGGCAAACGAAAGTCTAAGGCCCGGTGCACGCATCCGGGTTTTCAACGTGCGACGCCGTTGCGGCATCGAAGCCCAACTATGCACACATAACCGTGAAATGTCGCAAATTCCCACTTCGCGCCATCAGCGATGAATATTCTACGGAAGATAACATGTTTATTTCGCTTACTTGGTGTAAAAAAAGTATATTTTGTAACAAAATAGACGCGTTACTGGATACAATCATTTATAAATTATTATTTGTATTCCATTTATATATGTAAACAAGGTACTTCAGAACGGAGAAGCGTTTGCGCGGAGCTGCGGCGCCGTGGGGAACTGCGCTACAAATTACACGCAACTTGGACGTGCGTCGCTGCAGTTGCGCCGGAAGCATGAGTGCACTACTCCATTGGATCTAATGTACTCAGACCGCACTTGCGTTGCCGCAGCGGCGCCGCACGTTGAAAACCCGGATGTGTGCACCGGGCCTTAAGGTCACTAGTTTGGGTCCATGATCTTGGTCACATAAGGTTGCGAATGCTCTCCGCAAAAAAAGAATAAAGTATCCGCGGTGAAGAATTAAATCAAAACTGACCCTAAGGGCATGGAATGCTAAGGAATGGCGTTCAAAGTGATGGATGACTTTCCAACGCAGGAGAATCGTCTCTCGCGAGATCTCCCACTGACACGACCTGTCGAGATAAAGGTTCGAAGGCACCTGTGAACTCTCCTGCTCGCGATCGTGTTGACAAGGCGAACATTGGCAGTCTCCTACGATAGTACAGGTTGTGAAGTGAAGGATATAACATTACGGAACAGCTTACACAAATTTTAAACGGAGAGTAAGTAGCATATATTTATTTGATGGAATTTCTACCGATGAGAATGGTTGATAAAAATACTGAGTCAAATTCATTAATTTTGATTTGCAACATTGGTTAAGTTTTGTTGGTTGGTTGGTTGGTTTGGGTTTAATGGAGCTAGGTCCAATACTGGACAAGCAGCGCCAGACACAAGAGCAACATTGGTTACATATTTAACTACCCAAGTGGTTCCAATGAGATATCTCCATCAAGATCTGACCAGTTTTGCTAATGGCAAGATACCTCGCATAGACAACCACCAGGTAGTTTGGATTTGGGGTTTTATGGCGCAAGGGCCATATAATGGAAATGGTGCGCCAGACACAAGACATACAATATCAAGTAATAGGCAAACACACAATGGAAGTTTTAATGACACAGAAGAGAAAAACACACCCAGGAGGGATGCACCTGACAGGGATCGAACCTCCACTGTCAACAAATCGAAGGTTGCTGGCGCAGTGTACATACCACTGAGCGCCCCGACGGCCCCTACAACCACCTGGAGGGTTGATCAATGCGACAACTCGTCACATTGATCACGCAAGTATACTGTTGATACAAAACACATCGATCATACAAGTAGCCACTGTTCATACAAAATACGCCCGGACCCCCCCCCCCCGCATATTGCCAACCTTTACCTCGAATAGAAGACATGGAGAAATTTTAAGCCCGCTGATTCGTTGCTATCTCTCTCCTAGATCTATGACGTCACTCACACATAGTGCGCACTCCGCATGTGTGAAAAGTATCACTATTTACTTGCAATGTTTGCGGGAAAAAAAAAGTTGAAAATGCTTTGACCGAAAATAGAATACTAATAAAATAGAAAGCGACAGCTTTTAGATGATTACCAAGCGACAGTTCAACCGTTTGTGCCATGTACTCGTAATTTGATCGAAAATGTTTTGTGTTTAGTTTTAATTCCAGTATAGATTCTACACGTATAATAAAAAAATAATCCATTTACGAACTTTAAAGGACACTTGGGACCTTGAACAGAATAGAAGGCGGAAACAGGGGTTTTTCGTTATTACTGGGTAATTGGTAATTGGTAATTTTAGTTAACGTCGTACTAGAGCAACACAACGGGCTATTGACGACGGTCCGGGATATCAGT
This sequence comes from Metellina segmentata, assembly GCA_947359465.1. Lineage (NCBI taxonomy): Eukaryota > Metazoa > Arthropoda > Arachnida > Araneae > Tetragnathidae > Metellina > Metellina segmentata. The sequence goes on from OX375880.1 coordinate 43,556,775, forward strand.
TCCTTAAGGGAAAGATCCGAGGACAACACCTCGTAATTTTGAACCACGGTCAGATGACGAAGCAACACCTGAGCTGGCACCCCACTCTCCAAACTTCCACGCCAACCCAACGTGAGGACTTTCGGCCACGACAGATTTAAGGTGCACCAGCCGCCTCTACACCATACGTAGACAAACATCCATGCCCGGACCCGGATTCGAACCAGGAACCTTCCAATCTAGAGGCTAACACCTTAACAACTATACCGGTTGGTAGGCTCGTTATTACTGGGAATCTGTTGAAAAGATTCGTTATTTATGTTACAGAGGTTTTGCCACCGGCTTTCAGTTCAAGTAGAAACTACCGAGTAATGACAGAGTCCACGTGAAGCATCGCCATTAATGATGATGTCACGTAGTGACGTCATAGTCGACAGTTTGAAACCAACGAATCAGCGGGATTTAAATTTCCCCATGTCTTCTATTCCAGGTAAAGGTTGTTAATATGCCGCCCGCACGAAATATATTCACCGACAAAGGAAAAACTACAGGAAACGCGAACAAGAATTTTCAATTCCTTTTCCCATTCTAGTTGAGAGCATAGTCCGTCGCTTTTAATTGTAGGAATTTTGCTGTAAAGGATGTATTTAACAGTATTTTAGGTAATTTAATTTGGTAATTTTTTAGTTAACGTCGTACTAGAGCAACACAACGGGCTATTGACGACGGTCCGGGATCAGTCCCTTAAGGGAAAGACCCGAGGACAACACCTCGTAATTTTGAACCACGGTCAGATGACGAAGCAACACCTGACCTGGCAACCCACTCTCCAAACTTCCACGCCAACCCAACGTGAGGACTTTCGGCCACGACAGATTTAAGGTGCACCAGCCGCCTCTACACCATACGTTTACAAACATCCATGCCCGAACCCGGATTCGAACCAGGAACCTTCCGATCTAGAGGCTAACACCTTAACCACTATACTGGTTGGTCGGCAAACAGTATTTTAGGACTTCAGTACGGTAATGGTAATGGTAATTTTAGTTAACGTCGTACTAGAGCAACACAACGGGCTATTGACGATGATCCGGGATCAATCCCTTAAGGGAAAGAACCGAGGACAACACCTCGTAATTTTAAACCACGGTCAGATGACGAAGCAACACCTGAGCTGGCACCCCACTCTCCAAACTTCCACGCCAACCCAACGGTCCTCACGTAGGCGTGGTGGTGGTTTCGAAAGCGGGATGCCAGCTGCGAAGTTACCTCGTCATCGGACCGTCGCCCGTTGCGTTGTTCCAGTGCGACGTTAATTAAAATAACTACCAGACACACTAGTCACCCAGGAGTCGAAAGTAATCTCAGAGTCACGTTACAACTAGTTTTGGTCACATGATCCCGGACACTAAACTGTTACCACTGCTACTTTTATATCCTTTTCCATGTTCAACACAGCCGACCTACCGGCGTGGTTCAAAATTACGAGGTGTTGTCCTCGGATCTTTCCCTTAAGGGACTGATCCCGGACCGTCGTCAATAGCCCGTTGTGTTGCTCTAGTACGACGTTAACTAAAATCACTAAATTACCATTACCATTACCGACCTACCGGTATAATGATTAAGGCCGAGCCTATAGATCGGAAGGTTCCTGGTTCGAATCCGGGTCCAGGCATGTATGTTTGTAAGCGTATGGTGTAGAGGTGGCTGGTGCACCTTAAATCTGTCGTGGCCGAAAGTCCTCACGTTGGGTTGGCGTGGAAGTTTGGAGAGTGGGGTGCCACCTCAGGTGTTGCTTTGTCATCTGACCGTGGTTCAAAATTACGAGGTTTTGTCCTCGGATCTTTCCCTTAAGGGACTGATCTCGGACCGTCGTCAATAGCCCGGTGTGTTGCTCTAGTACGACGTTAACTAAAATTACCATGTTCAACACAGGCGGCAGTACGATCAAATGTTAACAAACAAACAAAAACACGCGAACTTTACAATCGCGGGTTAAAAGCCATCCATAATGCACGCGCTACACAAGCTGCGTGAAATTGGTAGAGTGGTCGGCTTTATTAAATGGCGGGGTGGGGGGGAGAGAGAGAGAGAGAGAGGTAGGATCGATTCTTTAACCACCGGTAAAGGTTCGAGGCGTCGAGTTACTTTGCACCGAGTTGAACAACTGTGTAATGCATGAAACAGGATTATAAATTTATAAACAGGTTGCGTGAGTTGGGTAATAGAGGGAATGGTCATCGTGCATGTCGGATGCAGTTATTTCGACCTGTTATGGATATTGGCGGATCAATAACGTGAACAATATTTTGCTGCGACCTACACGTGTCCTGAGAGTAGCTCATTCACCATGTTTTCACATCTCGAAGCTCATCAACCCCCGACACAAGTGCTGATTAGCTGAAGAACAAGGTCGAAGGACCTCGCGTGCACTATGGAGACGAAAACATGCAGATTTGGTCTGGCTCTAACCTCGCGAGCAGATTGGTTTGGTGTATCTATAGAGATAGTATGAATTCAGAGATGAAGAACCAAGGACGACGCTTCATTTTGAACCACAATCAAATGACGAAAACAACACCTTAGCTGGCACCCTAGTCTACAAACTTCCACACTTTTATTTAACGTTGCACTGGAGCAACACAACTGGCTTTTGGCGGTGGTCCGGGATCAAACCTGAAGGGAAGGATCCGAGGACAGCACTACGTAATTTTGAACCACGGTCAGATGACGAGGTCACACTTGAGCTGGCACCCCGTTCTACAAACTTCCACACCACGCCAACGTGAGGACATTCAAGGACACAACAGATTTTAAGTGCACCATCCCCCCCGTGTAAACGACGGACTTTGACTTGAACGGGTTTTGAACGCACAACCATCCGGTTGCTAATCCGTTGCTCTGCCAACTGGGCTACCGTGGGCCCAGAAAAGAAGAGACAGAGCAATAAGTCTCTTCTCACCTACGTTTAGAGAGCACGAAGCAAGACTACGGCCGACTTTCATCAAGGAGATCGGAAAATTTGCCACGAGAGTATATACCAATCTTCTATAATATTAAATAGATTTTCCTTTGAACAAAGAGCGGTCATTCGGCTCAGGTCATAAAAAGTTTAGACGGGGGCTGCTGCAAGTTGAATATGTCGTGGCCTCAAGCGACTTGAAATTTGGAAAGTGGGGTGCCAGCTCAAGTACAATTCTCGTCATCGGAACGTGGTTAAACTGACGAGGCGTTGTTATCGAATCTTACCCTTAAGAGTGGATACCATACCGTCGCCAATAGCCCTTTGCGTTGCTCCTGAACGACATGAATTAACTACCTAGCTACCACAGATCTTTCTAATCAGGTTTGATCCCGAACCGTCGTAAATAGCCCGTTGCGTTGCTTCAGTGCAACGTTGACTACCTACCCAAACAAAAGCATGCAAATGCGATGCATTTTTTCAATGTTTTCAGAAACACTTTAAACTCAGAACTCATTTTTACAGCACACACATAGGCTGTACGATGAATAAAAGTTAGATGCATCAAACACTTTCCTGGTACAGGTAGAAGGGAAGTGGACCCTTCAAAGTGTGTAGAATTTATGACTTATTTCTACATAACCTACGCCCGTTGCTTTTTATCTGCAGTGGCCATGCGCAGGATATGCAGATCCTCCCACAAATCCCCGTTCGACGTCGCCATACATCATGGTAACGGACCATCAAGGAACTCGACGTCAATGGATCTTGGGGAAAATAGAAAAGAATATGGCGTGCCTTGAAGAAAATCCGATTCATGTTATCAGCGCTGCCACAGTAAAAGCACATGCGAAATAGTAGCATTACTAACGTAATTTTATTAATTGAAGCAAAAAGTCTCATCTTAACCTTAATATAGTAGCAATTTAATTGCTCAGAAACAAAATGAATCAGAAAAAGAACAAAATGTGTTAGTTAAACATGAAACATAATTGTAGATCTTGCGAAGAAATTTAAATTTTAAAGTAAAAAGACTAAATATTTTCTACAAAGGTTATGTCAATATAGCAACCAGATTATGATGTTTTTTCTTTCATGGTTGCTACGGTTTGTCATCAAAACTTCAAAAGATCATTCCCAAGGAAAACGTTTTCTCGATAGAAAAATCCCAGATATATTTTTTTGGCTCAAAAAAGGGAACTAAATTTTTGTTGACCTTTGTGGTCAACTTTAAAAAAAAATTACCAAAACTTTCCGGAACGCTGCAATTACTTAGCAATTACCAGCTTTTGAAACGAATGTCCTAGCCGACCTAGTCTCCAAGATTGGAAAATAGTAGCAAAAAGTCGCCTGTGGCCAGTCCTGTTTCATGCTCTGAAAAATTTTAACTTCACGTTTAAGAATTTAGTTTGTTGAAACATGCATAAAAATATTATTAGATTGTAGCAATAACGAGCTTTTGAAATGATTGCCCTAGCCGATCTTGTCGCCAAAGTTGAAAAATAGTAGCAAAAAGTCGCCTGTGGCAATCCTGTTTCATGCATTACTCTCCTGAGTCCTCCTTCTCCAATGGGCAAAGTTGCTCTGAACAATTTTAACTTGATGTTTAAGATTTTAGATCGTAGAAACATGCATAAAAATATTATTAGATTGTACTCAGCGCCCATTTCAAAATGTGTTCAATGCATACCAAAAGTGCCGGAAAAACTTGCACACCAGTCTAATACTTGATAGACCTCCTAGGGAGCGTAAAACTGTCAGAATACGAAGGGGCATGGACTCCACGAGTTTACAGAAGCAACCTGGATTGCCTTTCTGGAACAGCTTGGAGCAGGTAGAAGCTTTCGGCAGAACTTGGCACAAATTCAACTCCTATGACTGCATTATGGTAAAAAGAAAGATACCTCAAGTTTGGTTGTTTCGTAGAGGCGAGAGCTAATATATGGTCAAATTGCGCCAGAGCTATATGCACTCATAAGGTAATGGACATACGCATACTGATACAGAGAAATAAATCCAAGGTAAATTACAGGAATCAAACCTGCACTGTCTACAACTGACCGGTAGCTAACACAGTGAGCAAACTCACTGACCCACGGCGGTTCAACATCAAACTGCACAAAACACCAGACAGATATATACACGCATACGGTAATGGACAAACACACACTGAGATAGAAGAGAGAAATACACTTAGGGTAAATTACAGGAATCAAACCTGCGCCGTCTACAAATCACAGGTTGATGCACAGTGGGAAAACTCACTGACCCATGGTGGTACATCATCAAGTTTGTAATCACCACCATACCTTAAGTGTGTGTGTGTGTGTGTGAAAAAGGAAAATCTAAATTTGGAAGAAAAAACCCACAACAGTAACAACCCACGCGCTGATCACAAAAAAGCAAACGATATTTCAAAACAAACTCTCTTTAGCACTGGCACCAAAGACCCCAAATCCACCCACATTCCCTACTTGAAAACGCCAAGCTCAGCTCCAATCCCGCAAAGAAGCCACGCACGTTTCAACCCGTTGTTTATTTAAGAGCACAAGGAAGTAAAGATCCTCTCAACTCCGCCATCAATCCAATTAGGCGAGACACAGAAGCGGTAGAAGTTCTTTCTCTTCCGCGCGGGGCCCCCGGCGCTCTCTGATTGTGTTAGGGGGGCCCCTTCGCGCCTCGGGTAGAGGTGCGGAGTAGAGTTGAGTTGTCCCGGGCATGAAAACTTGACCAACAAATTAGATAAGCACGGCGAAGGCAGAATGCGATTAGGAGAGCTTAGCTAAGCTGAAGGAGGTTGAAGTAAAGTCTTAATTATCGTCTTCGTTTACGAAGGCTGGGTGTCAATTAGGGGGTGGGAGGACAGGTGTCAAGTTGTGAAGGGCGTTTTCGTCAATTTTGGGAAGACAAATTCAGTATGTTGGGGTTATTAAAAGCGTTCTTGGAAAATTAGCGAAAGACCGTAAAGACAAGACCTTCGAAGTTCACATTAACTGAAGTCTTTATACTTAATTTTTATAACTAAGTAAAGCAAATATTTTTTTAACAGCGGAAAATACTTGATACAGGTCTGCGCTCATTGTGTAGTCATCATAAGAGCTTCGTAAGGGCAAAAGTGGTTTATTGGAATTTTAACCTATTTGACAAGGTGGTTTAGGATTATGACGTTTGTCCTCGGATTTTTCCCTTCGAGATGGATACCGGACGGTCGTCAATAGCCGGTTGTGCCACAACGGTCTTTGGTTGGGTTCGAACTTGCAACCCTCCGGTTGCTAATCTGTTACTCTTCCAACCCGCCAACAGCAACCCAACCCCACTTTAGGAACCACTACGTTACGCCATCTGCTTGTTTACACGGGGTTCCCAGATTTGAAGAGAGCCCCCAATTTTGCTTTTACGAAGCGGCCAAATGCGCCAATTAATTTCTAAGTAGGTATATTTTATCATAAAGCAATTTCTTCGAGGCGATTTTCAGAACACACAAACAAACCACAAAACGAATAAAATACTTCCAGTTTAGAACTAATTTGAATCTCCGCCATTTTGAAAACAACTGACGTTAATTTAAGGAATAAACAGATGTAAAGAAAGTAGTTTCGGGATTTTCCGCCTCATACACAGATGAACATAAAGATGTAGGAATTTATGGTTTTATCTTGTAGTAAAAAAAAAAATGCTCTTTATGTGAGATATTCAATGTTTACATGAACAAACGACAGTAAGACGCAAAAAAAATACTCCCAGTTTAGAACTAATTCGAATTACCGCCATTTTTATGAAGTTTGATGTTAATTTCGGAATAAGGGTAAAGGAAATATTTTTTAGATTTCGCCGCAAACATAGGTACCGAAAAATATTTTACTTTTTGTCACGAAAAAGGTAATTTCGTTAGGACAGATTCTCAATGTTCATTTGGACAAACCACAGGAATACGAAAATGTTTCCAGTCAAGAACTAAGTTGAATCACGACCATTTTGATGACATTTGACATTAATTTACTGAATAAGCGTAAATAAAATAGCCTTGAAATTTCTCAGAGTATGTAGGTGCTGAAATCTATAATGTAATTTCTTTTGACATATTGGAACCGTGAACAAACCACAGGAAGAGACAAATAAAACACTCCCCGAAAAGAACTAACATGAATCACCGCCATTTTAAATTTTGACGTTGATTTACGGAATAAATAACGTTAGAGAAAACAGTTTCGTGATTCAGTCGCTTCCATAGGAGCAGAAATTTATTACCATTTTTGGTCGATGATTCATTTACAAATTAAGCTGAGGAAATTACGGCAGGCAATTAATTTAACCCAGACAACAATGAATTTATTCCACAATAAATTTGTCGCATACCACCGAACAATGTCTTAAGCACTACCGATCGAGAACCATTGTGTAAGTGAGCTAGGTTAAAGACAAATTAAATGCAGAAAATACTACTCAAACGAACAAAAATCAACAGTTCCGCTGGAGCTAATGAAATTATATTTTCAAAGAACTGTTCTCCAATTACACATTGACGAGTTTCCCAATCAAATAAAATCGCAATCATTCGAACATTAACGCAATGCCGCGTCATGTAAACATGAAATGGCATTAAATTCCAATTAGTTTCCTAAATTTTATTTTGCAGAAACATTTAATTATAAGCCCTTCCTGTCGAGTAAATTATCCAGGATGTTTCTTATCAGATTAATCCTTAATTAGTAAAACGCATCCATTTAGAACAAAGCGAAAAAAGAGCGGGAAACTTTTCGGTTGGAAAACAATAATAATAAAGATCGTCTGCGAGGAGAGAAGAGTTCTGAGGAGAAAGCCATTCGAAAGTTTCTGTGAGAAGAGAGGGCTTAGGAGATAAATCTTTTGTCGCATAGTTTGTCGTACCAATTTCGGGAGATTTATCGTTTGGCCTGCACCGTGATGGAACTCCGAGGAACAACAAGGGACAAGGCATAATTTATAAGTGCGCGGTGGAACACTTTCAGCTGCAAGCGATAGAGCTGGACTGATGGGAGGGGTGAGAGGGGATGAGAGAATAGTTTTCAGTTCCAACTCTCTTTTCGTGAGTTCTCCAGAACATTAAATTTTTCTTTTGAATTGAAATAGTGTTGGGGTGTTTGAAAAGTTGAGAATTCTAAGGGCAGAAGTTGGTTCTTTTTTTTGGAGAAAGTTGCTCAAGCTTAAAAGTGAATTGAAAAATTGGAAATTCACAGGTCTGAATGAGAAAATTCTCTTATTTCTACCAAAAGTATTGTAGTGCTCTAAAGACACTACAATATATATAGAAACAAACTATTTAAAATTAAAACATTTTCTTCCATAATTTCGAAAAACCTTTTCGGGTACGGAATTATACATGCCGGATTTTACATCCAGCCAAACTAATACTCACCTCTTATAACTAGATGGGCAGAAAGGAGTAATTTAAGAATCGAATAATTTGTATTCGAGTACTTTCAAGGATCGAATAAGTAGTTAAATACACGTGCAAATACCGAATAATCGATAGTAAGAGTCAGCAAACTGCAAATAGTTGGTGATAGAATACTTGGAACGAATACATATGTTCGTGAATAGTTTGGTATTCAAATACTTAAGATAAATACTTATGCGAATACTTGATATTCAAATTCTTTGGATGGATACTTACGTAAAAGAATACTTTGGTATTCGAATACTCAGGATGAATATTTATGTAACTGAATAGTTTCGAATTCTTTGGATGAATTTTTAAGTACATAATTTTTTAAGTTTTCGAGAGAGAGAGAGAGAGAGAGAGAGAGATTACATACTTAAGATGAATAATTACGTGTATGAATACTTTGGTATTCGATTAGTAACGTGTATGAATACTTTGGTATTCGATTAGTAACGTGTATGAATACTTTGGTATTCGATTAGTATCGTGTATGAATAATTTGGTATTAAAATACTTACGCGTAAGAATACTTTGATATTAAAGTACTTACGTTTTTGAATACTTTATATTCGAATACTTAAGATGAATACTTATGTGTATGAATACTTTTATATTCGAATACTTAGGATGGATACTTATGTGTATGAATACTTTGGTATTCGAACACTTGAGATGAAAACTTTTGTATTCTTTGAATGAATACTTCGGTACTCGAAAACTTGTGATGAATTGTATACAACGAATAATTTTACATCGAGTACATAAGTACTTTTGCGATCGAGTACTCCCATCTATACTTATAGCTGCGTTTATACAACTTAATCCCACAATCCCGGAAGTAACCTCGACAGTCTATTTCGTAATTTCTTCCCAAATGCTTTGTAAAAAAGAAAACACTAAGTAAGCATTCCATGACGGCTTCCGCAGAATAAGTACGCACATACAAACACGGCAACTTCCATGTTGCCTGGATCTTCCCAAACGAACTAACAAAAAACGAAACAAAAATAAAAAAGTTCCAAAATCAAATGAGCACTTAAAGAAATTGCAGACACCGAGAAGCTCGCAGGATACGCACTCTCCCTTTTTTTATTTCATTTACTCGAGGCTTCTTTCCTCGAAGCGCATTCTTTTCGAAACCATCCCGTGTGTGTTCTCTTACAATAATTAGAATTCGAAGTGAAATAAAAAAGAATAACTACGTCAGAACACGTCGAATTTCATATCAAATGCTATCAATAAATTGAATAAATTTCCGAGGAAACTTTTTAAAGTAAATACAGTTTGCCTTTGAGGTATGGCATCGTCAAGGGGACGTTTCTTTTATTTGATTGGCTGTCGTTTTTTCGGCTGCTGGAACGAATGGGAATGTTTTTCCTTGTTGAATTAATTCTCAAAAAATTGCAATGGCGTCGATTGCAGACGATACACGGTTCGGTCGCTTGAAAAATATTTATTTAAAAAGATGAGCGATTGGAATTTTTCTTCAAAGGCAAAATTGCTCATTTAGCAAAAACAAACCTGGATAAATGAGAAAATTGACTGTTTCTTCAAACATTGAATGAATATAAATGCGCTGAATAAACACACTTAAAAGAGTATTCTTTTCCACGAAATCAAGATCAAGTTTAATTTCAAACTGGTGTTTGACCTGAAATTAAAATCCGTTCTATTTAGCACATTTGCCCTTTGTATGCTCAGTTTCGATTTATTCAGGTTGATTTTTTTTTTTTGTCTTACGAAATGAGATCCTTGTTGAAAAGAGTTGTAAGGAAATACATTTAAACAATGTTTTAAATTTAAGGAATTGAATTCAGTGGTGATTTACGAATTGATTTTAAATTCGCAGGATGGCCCAAAAAAAAGTGATTTTCTTCAAGTTTACATGACAAAATTAGCCTTCTATCTTTCCGTGACATCTCGTGGCAGTCATTTGACATAACCATGTCACCTGAATCAAGTTAGATAAACGTCACATAAGATTAATAGTGTCCATTTTCGTCATCAAAGTCGTTGCGATTACGACGGGTAACTAACGTAACCAAAGAAAGCAGAAACAAATGCATTGTAATTATTCTTAAGTTATTAAATACACATGCAGGTGCTGCTTTAAAAAACTTTTTGGACAATATGCCCATAAATTTATTCATCATTTGATTGATCCGCGTGATATAATACACTTTGGGCGATTTAACCATTTTTGTCGCCATTAAAAAAAAAATGCCTATCCTCAAACACCTACCCAGTTATAAGACATTATGTCACCGAATGAGGCGATAAGATGCCAAATCATCCAACCAAATCAAATTTCCAGAGCAGTCACGTGACTACTAGCTGACATGTTGGTCACACTTTAAAGCTTCTCTTGACAGAAATGCCGTCTTCTTATATTTCCAGTCTATGGGGCAAACCCACAGAGCCAGGATGAGCCCCATAAATTACGGTGGTAAATAGTTGGTAAATATGAAATACGTTAACTTCATTGTTTATAAACTTAAATCAAACTAACCCATCATCACTCACTCCCGTGCCTAGTGTCGTGAGACATTAGCAGTTTAAATAAGTGTGATTAGAATGAATAGAACATTTTTATCCAAAACATTACAGCATATTACGTCAGTATATCTGTATACATTATTATTATTATTACTACACGGTATAATTACATCGATATCATCATACTAATTATACAACTAACTGAATAACGCGGCGTTGTTCGGGTTTCAAATATGACCACAACTGCTAAAATATGACCGCGACATTTTCTTGTGCTAACTCAAATACACCAACTCTGTAGAACGTGTTTCCTACCACGACAGCTAAAATATGACCGCGACATTTTCCTGTTAACTCAGATACACAAACCCTGTAGAACGTGTTTCCTTGTCCTTGTTGCAGAAAAACAAACTTTAGATTTTAAAATTGGGGCTTCGAGAGGCACTTTTAAGACTACCTGTATGCCAACTTTCATGGCTACAGGTGGGTCTGAAGTCTGGAAAGAAACAGCCTATGTTTTTCGCAGTGTTCTAAAGTAAAAGTGTACCAAATTTGGTGTGGATTGGTCAAACGGTTGTAGATTTGCATAGGGAATATATAAACACTCATCTTTTTTATAATTACTATATAACTATAACAGCAGAGAGAGTTGATCTCTTGGGACAAGCGAGGCGTAATTGGTCTGAATCTCACCATATTTTTGACCCTCAAGATGCCGTAATAGGACAGACTGCTATGCAGTGCAGATTTGTGCCGATTTTACCATACAGGAGCCATTTACTGAATTGATTTTTTCAAACCTCAATCAGGGAAAATGGAAACGGACCATGTCCTGTGAGTGATAGATTAAAGAGCAGCGTCTCTTCCCTCGTCCAACTTGCTGATACAATTTACACTGAAATCAAGCAATGATCTGCGCAAACATATACCGCTCTGATGAATTTTGAATAAAATTTCGATCAAAACGTACTGTATGGGGAATGTACGGCGACAGGCATATGCTTGGCATATCTTTTCAATGCGATCTAAATATATCACGCTTTTTTAATGACCCACACCATGCATTATTCATGGTAAAGTAATAGATTGGGGGAAGCAGCTTACGGTATTTAATGTCTCACTTTTTCCAAGAAAATAACGCCATAGATAAAGCTTATTAATGACAGAATGCAAAATCAAAAATGACAAATGACCCGCGTTCACTTTTTCGCTTCTTTCTTTTAAATTTTTAAACAGGTTTCTACTTTAATGCGTTTTTGATGATAGACTTTTTCCGGAGAAAAAAAAAAGAGGTAGATGTTGTTTTGCAGATGTAGATGGGGCGAAGCGTGGAAAAAATCGACACAGCTCTCAGTTTTTTTTGTAGATGGATACATCCAAAAGCGAGAAAAAATATTTGCGAGAGCAAACGCAGATGCACGTGCTTTATCTTCTCCGGTATGTGTTAAATGGGAAATCCCATTAAAAAAGGCGAGTTTCGGAAGGGAGGAATGGTCTTTTTTTTTTATTGGGTGAGAGAAACCCCAAACATAAATTTGGGAGCGTTCATTAGTGTGGAGGAAAACAAATCAACTCGAAATTGATCGACGTGGCTTACCCTAGCAATGTGAAATAATTCATATCGCATAATTTCGTGTAAGTAAATTGCATTGTCTCTGATATAAGTAATGAAAATGGAAAAATTATAACTATGTCGGCATTTCTATTGAAAAACGGATCTTTTAAAGATTTTGATCCCAGATCATTCATATCGATGCGAAATATTTTAGTGGTGATTTACGCGCATCCAGACTTAACGGTTACCTGAATTATATATTTCCACACGCATAATGTGAGAGGGATTTTCAATGCAAGCACAAACCCGGCGGACTGCAAAATTTTCACTTTCTGCAACCCGATTACTCTCGCAGGACACGTATCGGGGGGTGACATTAAAATTAAATTTATCGCCAACTTGGCGATGTCTAATGTAATTGATGTTAAACCTATTGACTAATTGGCTTAACTCTCTTACATTTATTGGTTGTTTCGGTTTTAGAGGGCAAAGTCCGTCTTTGACCAAGCCGTGCCAAGCACTTCGACTGACACCAGAGTCGACTGCCTTCTCGTTGGAGCAGTACCTGATGGTGCTTGTGGACATCACCATGTGAATAATGGGTTAAACCTTTAAATATACAAACTTAACCCTCGTGGTTGTCGACAAGCTATCTCGTCATTAGCGACATTATTATCAGATCTTGATGAACGAGATATCTCGTCATTAGACAACTGTTCAGATCTTAATCACGTCTTCATAAAAAAAATCGCCCGCATCTTAATGACGAGATATCTCGTTATTAGCAAAATTAATTCAATCTTGGACGAGTTGGTAATTTTTAGTTAACGTCCTACTAGAGCAACACAACGGGCTATTGACGACGGTCCGGGATCAATCCCTAAAGGGAAAGATCAGAGAACAACACCTCGTAATTTTGAACCACGGTCAGATGTCGAAGCAACACCTGAGCTGGCACCCCACTCTCCAAACTTCCACGCCAACCCAACGTGAGGACTTTCGGCCACGACAGATTTGCACCAGCCGCCTCTATACCATACGCTTACAAACATCCATGCCCGGACCCGGATTCGAACCAGGAACTTTCCGATCTAGAGGCTAACACCTTAACTACTATACCGGTTGGTCGGAAATTATGGTGAGGAGGTTTAACGAAATTAAATGAGAACTCCGCAATTGATTCGCCTGTTCCGATTAAAAGCTTTTATTCCGTCAGGTTGTTGAGAAAATAGTTTAACCCTCCTGGTGGTTGTCTCAACGAGATATCTCATCATTAGGTAGACCTGTTGATTCTTCGAACCAGGAACTTTCCGATCTAGAGACTAACACCTTAACCACTATGCCGGTTGGTCGGCCTTGGACGAGATTGACTGGTCCACACCACTTCGAGGGTTAGTCTAAACTGCAAGACAGTTACACAACGAGGGGAATACAACACGCGCTCTGAACTTTCACAGGTGGTTTACAGACCTCAAACAGCGTGTTTTGAATCCATTTACTACATTTACACACCCGAAGACTACATCAACAACTGCAACATAACTTAGTAGGTGCACAAAACAAAAACTACCCAACATCCAATCCATAAAACAAGACCGAAAGACGCAATTTCATCTACTGCCGCCGTAAACCAGAGCACACACATTTATACCGAACTCGTGATATCGAGGACAATAATTCCATCAATAACAGCCGCAGTGCGCCCATAAAAAAATGATAGAATTACAACTGTCCAACTTACACCATGGCGCAATATGGGAGGCCGAAAAATATATCCTTTTAAATAAAAGGTCCATTTTTTACGGCCAGCGAGGTCCTTCAATGGACATACCAGTTCGGCGAAATGCTGTAATGAAGTTATTAACGATCTCCACTGATTTATGATTGCTGGACAGTTGGCATTTATCATCCACCTTCAATTCCTCTAACGTCTCAGTTGGAAGGGCGGGGTTAGGATGGTAGGGACAGCCAATCGAGAGGCTGGATGTTAAGCGTGCTCTAATTTCTCGTTGTTGACAATGACGTCACGATGTGGCAATGGCGAATATGGTTTTGAAGACTTGTTTTTAGTGTTCTAAAGTTGTGGTCTGGGAAGGGAAATAAAACGTATCTGCACAAATGAGTATGACAGATCCAATCTTTTAGATTGCCGGATAATAGTTTGATGTTATCAGTAGAAGGATACGGTGTTCGGGAAGATGAAACTGTTCTTGTTTCACGAAATGGGGACATTTAGTCGTTAGTAGCTTTGAAGATTTAGTACATAGGGAAAACAATTTGTTCATTTTGTCGATGATACTGACGCTTGCTTGGGGAGATTATTGGAGAAAGAAGTCGCTGTGATGGTCGATGCCATTTATTTGGTTAGTTCATTTTTTTTTATAGCATAGACCTGATAAGAAGGCAAATGACATTGGATAGATCCATTTCTACAAAGTGGTAAGCTCGCCAAGGGGGAAATGCCACACGCAAAATCAGATTGTTACGCCAACTCGCAATCTCAGATATTGCTCTCGGCACAGACACTCGAAGCAAGTAGTTGAATTAACGTCACAGAGGATAAATACAACAAACTATTGGCGACGATTCGGGATCAATAAAAAGGGTAAGATCACAGGACAACACCTCATAATTCTGAACCACGTTCAGATGATATACATTTGGAGCAAGAATACACGGTAGAGAAAACAATCCCGAAAACGCATTTCTTTTGTTTAACGCCATTAATTTTATTGCAATTGAAAATGCATAGATTCAAATAAACACAGATGCATTTCTGTGTCAATATTCAAAAACATTTCAATAGATTCACAAAAAACATACAAAAACATCATACGGTTTTTAAAAAAATTTAAAAAAAAACGAATGTTTTCCCCAAATTTCTTTGTTTTAATGCAAAACAGACAGTATAAGGGAAAATGTTCTGGTCTTTAATACAGTTGAGGAAAGTTCCCAGAGAATCTATGAGTAAAGCCCTAACAATAAACGTTAAATACTAAAATGAATATAGTAGACAGAAACATGCCGACAGTGTAAAAAAGTCAATTGCAGACATATATTTACTGCATTCTGGATTTAAGACGGACTATAATTACATTACTTTACGTGGTATAGAGAAATTTACAAGCACGTACCTGGTATTTTGCTAAAAAAGTATTTCCTGCTGAAAATTGTCCCCTACAGCATCCCAAGTCCCATCTACCCACCTCTACTAATAGTCGAACACGTGTCCACTGGCGTGACATCGATAATGACAGTAATTTCCCCACTAAGGAATCTGCGATCATCACTTGTGCGTGTGCCTCAAATCTCGTCGATCTATTTGTAGCAAATCTTGAGGATTTTTGATGGTAATCAGTCATGGCTTGTTTTTGTCGCTTGCGTTAGTTCCAAGATTTTTTTAGTTAACTGTGTTTGGATTACACATTCGAATATCTATTCTTTATCCCCACCAGTTATACAGTACATTACTTAAAGGTATTCATCACCCAAGAGTCTTCCAAAATGCCCTTTGAAAATACTTAACCCTCTCAAGGGATCATTCGGAGGGCTTTAACCCTCCGGTTGCAAGTCTTGGGTAAATATGTCCCTTGCGCCATAAAACCCCCAAGACAACCAGCCGGTTGCTAAACCGCAACTCAACCCAAAATGGCCACCTGTTCGAAAATGACCACAACTATTCGTCGAGAGAGACACAGGAAAGATTCTAGTGGTCAAAAAGGTCGAAATTAAGTGCCATGTAAGGTTAGCTGGGTTTTATTATACGAGGATCATATTTGGCCATGCTGCGCCAAACACAAGACAGCATCAAGTAATGGGCATACACACACTCGGATCATATTTGGCTATGCTGAGCCAAACACAAGACAGCATCAAGTAATGGACATACACGGATCATATTTGGCTATGCTGAGCCAAACACAAGACAGCATCAAGTAATGGACATACACACACACGGATCATATTTGGCTATGCTGAGCCAAACACAAGACATCATCAAGTAATGGAAATGCACGCACAAGGATCATATTTGGCCATGCTGCGCCAAACACAAGACAGCATCAAGTAATGGGTATACACACACACGGATCATATTTGGCTATGCTGAGCCAAACACAAGACATCATCAAGTAATCGAAATGCACGCACAAGGATCATATTTGGCCATACTGAGCCAAACACAAAACATCATCAAGTAATGGGAATGCACGCACAAGGATAATATTTGGCTATACTGAGCCAAACACAAGACAGCATCAAGTAATGGACATACACACACAAGGAAAGTTTTACTAACGCCAGAAGATCGAAACACACCCAGGGAAGAATCAAACCGACGCCGCCAACTCCCAGATTGCTAGTGCAGTGGGCATACCCACTAAGCAACGACTGTCCCACGTCATTCGAGGTAGGCAGAATCAACGTCGATTGTAGCAACAAAACGGGCGACGGTACGGGATCAATTCCGAAGAGTCATACAAGGAACAACACTGCAGGGTTTCTGAACACACGCAAACCCCTCAGAGGCTTAAATACAACCCAACATTTCAAAAACAAATAACGTTCCTTTAGCGCACTACACCAGACCAGTCCCTCCAATAGGCAATCCCGCTTCAACGCATAACAATTCCAACCAACCCTTTGCTTCCGAATACAACGCAAGCCCGTCACGCGCGACCATATTTATCACCTGACAACCAACGTAAGCAAAGGTAGACGTGACGCAGATATAAAGGCACACACACACAACCTTCCCCCTCGGAACCGGATTAGCCGGGTAAGCCCGGTCCGCCGTCATTTGCGATGGGCCCCGGATATTTACTGCGGCCAAATAATTCAAAGTGGCGAGCTTTATTTCATTATAAATTGCGCCCGGGTTTTAAACGCCCGGGTTTTATAGCGGACTTAATTTATGGGTTGTTTGTTTTGTGGGGCCTGCGAAAGGCCCCGGCGATTAGCGTTTGGAAGGCCCCCTTCCTCTCTAGGGAAGCAACGCGTCGACTTGCGTTGGAGTGGTGCGGGATGATTCCGTGAGTGTGCTTTTGCATTAGTTGGAGCTGATGCAGGTCATCGTTGTAATCGGTAGGTTTAAATGGGTAATACTGGATGTTGGATTTTAATGAAAGTGGCAGAACCGTGAATAGCATGTGGGCTCGCGAGTTTCTTTATTGCTTGGCCATTGGGTGGCAGAGTCATTAATCGCATTCCCCCATCATCGAACCCTCCTGGTGGGTTGAATCTACGAGGTGTCATTTAGCGGAACTGACAAGATCTTGATGGACGAGATATATCGTCGACTGAACTTTTACAAAACTGACTGGACTATTAGAAGAAAATTGAATTGGAGGGTTAAATCCACTGGTCCCGACGAGGTATCTCGTCATTTGCAAAACTGACCAGATATTGATGCAGGAGATCTCATTAGAAAGCTGACCAGATATTGATGAAGGATATCTCAACATTAGAAAACTGACCAGACATTGATGAGGGAGATCTCATCATTTGAGAAAACTGACCAGACATCGATGAGGAAGAACTCTTTATTAGAAAGCTGATCAGATATTGATGAAGGAGATCTCAACATTAGAAAACTGACCAGATACTGAGGAGAGAGATCTCATCATTAGAGAAACCTGACCAGATATTGATGAAGGAGATCTCATCATTAGAGAAAACTGACCAGATATTGATGAGGGAGATCTGTTCATTTGAAAACTGACCAGATATTGAAGAGAGGGATCTCATCATTAGAAAACTGATCAGATATTGATGAAGGAGATCTCCTCATTAGCGAAAACTGACAATATATCGATGAGGGAGAACTCTTTATTAGAAAGCTGACCAGATATTGATGAGCGAGAACTCTTCATTAGAAAGCTGACCAGATATTGATGAGGGAGAACTCAACATTAAAAAACTGACCAGACATTGATGATGGAGATCTCCTCATTAGAGAAAACTGACCAGATATTGATGAGGAAGAACTCTTCATTAGAAAGCTGACCAGATATTGAAGAAGGAGATCTCAACATTAGAAAACTGACCAGACATTGATGAGGGAGATCTCATCATTAGAGAAAACTGACCAGATATTGATGAGGGAGATCTCTTCATTTGAAAACTGACTAGATATTGAAGAGAGGGATCTCATCATTAGAAAACTGACCAGATATTGATGAAGGAGATCTCCTCATTAGAGAAAACTGAAAATATATCGATGAGGGAGAACTCTTTATTAGAAAGCTGACCAGATATTGATGAGGGAGAACTCTTCATTAGTAAGCTGACCAGATATTGATGAAGGAGATCTTATTAGCAAAACTGATCAGATATTGATGAGGGAGATTTCACCATTAGAAAACTTGCCAGTTATTGATGAAAGAGATCTGAACATTAGAAAACTGACCAGATATTGACGAGAGAGATCTCATCATTAGAGAAACCTGACCAGATATTGATGAAGGAGATCTCATCATTAGAGAAAACTGACCAGATATTGATGAGGGAGATCTCATCATTTTAAAACTGACTAGATATTGATGAGGGAGAACTCTTCATTAGAAAGCTGACCAGATATTGATGAGGGGGAACTCATCATTAGAAAGGTGAGCAGATGGATGAGGGAGGTCTACCCTCTTCATTGTAAGCCGATCCGTACTTCAGTAACTAGTGTCATATAGCGTTTAAGAATTTAAAGACTTCTTTGACTAGTCTTTAGATGTATAAGGAAAATTAAGTTCATTGAAAAAAGTTTTACATAAATAAATTTTATTTTCAACGGATTTTTTTTGTCACGATTGTATTTCAATTGCCTTAGTGAAAACACAATATCATATTTAAAAAGCTTGGCATCCCATATTGGCCAACCTTTTCGCAAAACATCCAATTCGAAAATTTTTCATAAAATAGTTTTTTTTTTCGCGTATATTTGTAATGTATTTTGCCAAAAAATCCATCAACATTTCGAAACAGCTTTGTAGGGACATAATCGAAGATCACAAAGATGTTTGCCAAATTTTTCATCAAGAGTCACCAACACAATTTTAAAAAAGTATCTCAAATTAAGTCACTTTCCCTTTATGTAAGATGAATAAAAGGCAAAAGGTTATGATAGTGAACCTTTTCAACGATTTCAAAGTAAAAATACAACTTTTAGAAATGAAAATACTTGAATACAAATTAGAAATATACTTTTTTAGTGATTATCCAAAGTAACAATGAAGAGAGAAAGAAATTCAGTTCAACTTACCTAAAAGAAAAAAAAACAATTATAAATAAAACGCATTTTGCACACATTAAGTAGACAAGGAAATATAACTGTAATTACAATGTAAAATACATAAGAACAAGAGCATTCAAAACTTCGATCATCACGTATAATAAAGGAAATTTTTTATTCCGATAAGACACAATATCTCTGTGCATTCAATAGAAATTAGAATTATTCACTCGTTTAAACTTTTAAGTGAGTGTCATCAGCATATTGGCCTGAAATCAAAAACAGGTCTTTAAAAACAAAGTTCCCTCCTCAACAATCATTGAAATCGAATTATCTTAACGGCGCGTTTCAATACATTACATTGGGACTTTTTCAAATAGCAACACACTGATTTTATGCATCAATAAATATCTTTTGAGCTTTTTGTAAGCTCGTGCACTCAAACATTAAACGTTTTCGCTGTGATGAAAACTAGCTCATATTCTTTTAGGTCTCATACAATAAAAATAAAATTTCACTGCATTCAATTTTTTCACTTTTGTAAGTTCCCAATTGCAAATATCTCATATTCGTTAGGAACACAAAATTTGTTCCCGAAGGGGCAAGTCCACTGTGATGGATCAAAACATAACATGACAAGAATGCAGTTATAAGCGAAATGGTATCAGCCGATCAAGCAATGAACAACGAGCTTTCCTTAACATAGAAAAGCTTTTGATCAGAGTTATACAGTTTAAATCGTGCTCAGATCCCCAAAAGGGTAGATAGGTAGTTGAATTAAGGTCGCACTGGAGTAACAGGAAGAGTTCCGGGATCCTTCCCATAGGGAAATATCCGAGAACAACGCCTCGTAAATTGCAACCATGGCCTGATGACGAGGTCAACACCTGAACAGACACCCCATATTCCTCACCAAGTGGACATAAGGACTTGTTAGACCACAGCCGATTCAACATGCCCCCATCACTACGATCTATGGTTGGATGGCTAATCTGAACAATGTAATATCACGCGCCCACTTCTTTACTAATGGGTAAAAGGTAGTTCAGGGTCTGGGAGTATACGGTAAAAATACAACATCGAGGATTTCGCTAAAAACTTTGAATTTTTAAAATAAAAACCAAATGTTTTGTGATTAACGTTTTTATGACAATCTAGCAGCTAAAGTTTCCCATGCTTGCCATGGATCGAAGCTAAATCTTCGAAATTGGCGTCCCTTGGAAAATGTTCATTCTAAAAGATAAACTGATAAACATTCTTTCTTGTCTATTAGTCATGAAGGGGAACTAAATTTTCGTTATCTCAACGTGAATTTTTAAACATACTAACTTCTGAGATGATTTTGATGTAGAAGATAGTAGCCAAAGTTCCGAAAAACAGCAAAAAGTCGCCTGCCACAGCCCCAAGCACGCCAAGTACTTAATCTTTAGACTACTGCCGGTACAGCAGTTATACCATGATCGTGCAAAGAAAGAATTTAGACAACGGCCGGTACAGCAGTTGTATCTTGAAAGTTATAAGAATCGCTCCAAGAAGGAATCGCGCTTGTTATATCAATAGCCGTAGTCAAAAGCTAAAAGGCCATGGACACATAAGTTTTACAAAAAACAGAAGAGAAAGACACTCATTGGAATGAATCGAACCTGTGCCGCCTACAACTCGGAGGTTACCAGCACAGAGGACAAAGCCCACCGAGCCCCGGCGAACAAGACAACACTGAGAGCAAATAAAAACGAATAATTACTTCGATCGAGATACTCTTCACCATCAGCAAAACCCTACCCTTCAAGCAGAAGGAAACCATTCAGAAACCTCGACGGGTTTTCTAACGAACCAATGCGAAATGAAAGCAAAGGTACAATTTCGATTACCGGTTTCCTCTACCTCGTTAATTGAACTCCGCAGGTAGGACTGTATCTCAGACGCAGAAGGTGGTGGTGGGTGAATGCCTCAGAAAGCAGCGTGAAGCTGGTCTGTACATGTTCAGTATGGATGCGAATCTACATACATGGCTATTTGAGTTCATAGAACCGAGTAATAGAAATACAACTATATGGATAAAAGTATTTGGACACTGCATGCTTTTCAGAAAAAGTGCTTTATTATTCTACACAGTCCAGTCACATTAATGTGACCACCACCTACTTTCGACGTCAACGTGAAACAACCAATCAAAAAAGGCAGGTGGCAGCACATTGCAGTGGAGTGTATATAAAGAATGTTCTAGGGCATCGGAAAGCATTTCAATCGTTGGCGTAACGTAGCAGAAACGTTGCGATTTATACGACGTCCAAAATGACATGATTATTGGCTTTCGGGCCAAGGGTGGAAGCATTTCGGAAACGGCTAATTTTGTGAACTGTTCGCGTGCCGCCGTGGTAAAAGCATACCGTGCATGGCAAAATGGCACTATCCAAAATCAGAGGCGTGGCACATGTGGTGCACCACGGGCTATAGATGACAGAGGCGAACGAAGGCTACGGAGATGCATTCGGGCGTATAGACGTGCAACAGTTGAGCAACTGACCGCCCAGATGAACCAAGGGGCTACCAAGAGTGTATCCCCAACAACGGTTCAATGAACGTTGCTGCGCATGGGCCTCTTTTTGCTTGTATTACAGCTACAACACGTCGAGGCGTACTTTCCACACATTTTTTAAAAGACTGGACATGAATAGCTCGCCATGCCTGTTGTAAGATAGTGAAAAGAGATTGTAGCGAAAATGGCAGTGTCGTTCTCATAGCTCCAGTTCGTCGCACAAATGCTCGATCGGATTGAGATCGGGGCTCTGAGTTGGCCATTCAAGCAAATCCACCTCA
The DNA here is from genome assembly GCA_947359465.1 of Metellina segmentata. Classification (NCBI taxonomy): domain Eukaryota; kingdom Metazoa; phylum Arthropoda; class Arachnida; order Araneae; family Tetragnathidae; genus Metellina; species Metellina segmentata. Next base: position 43,579,228 of record OX375880.1, read on the forward strand.
TTTTCAGTAAACCAGTCCAGCACACGTTTTGCAGTATGACATGGAGATCTATCCTGTTGGAAGAAACAACCATCATCGCCGTAGTATTGCCATAGTGTAGGCAAGGCCAAATCATCTAGAACGTCGAGGTACACGTCCAGGTACATAAAGCAATGGGCAACATAACGGGATATTGGCGACCGGGATCAATCCTTAAGAGATAAATATCAAAGTACAACACCTCGAAATTATGACCACGGTCAAAATTATTTTAGAAGTACGTAAAAAGATAGGGTTGTGTTGATTTTTTAAGGCGCACACAATACCAGATACGAGACAGAATATGAAGTAATGGATAAACACACACAAGGAAAGTTGAACTGACACAAGATAGAAAAACACTCATCTTAAGTGACCTATGGCATCGATCACCATTTACGCGCTGCCAACGACTGACCTTCTAGAGGGTTTCTCCTTTTGTTCGGTACCCTGCCTTGTCGACCGTGAGGTGTGAACGCTTTGGAGGAAAGGCAGAAGTTCGCTCCGGTGATATCTCTCTAGCACCAAACGATACGCCACACAATACTATGAAAGGAAAGTGTCGGTCGTAAATGCCACACAAGGCTCTATCGCTCAAGTTAGGTAATTAGGCATCTATACTGTCGACCGTGAAGTGTGAACGCTTTGGGGGAAATGCAGAAGTTCGCTCCGGTGATCTCTCTCAAGCCAAACGATATGCCACACAATACTATGAAAGGAAAGCGACAGTCGTAAAGGCTCTGTCACTCAAGTTAGGTAATGAAGATCGGGGTGTCGGAGATGTAGGCGAAAGAGCCGTTCTGTGAGACGATTGAAAAAATCTAAGCGTCGCAGCGTAAAGGTTAATTAACGTCACACTGAAGCAACACAATGGGTGTTGGCGACGGCCCGGATCAACCCCGAAAACAGCAGTCGCAAAAGAATGTATCCTAAAAGTTAGTTTTAACGATTACGGCCTAGAGTAGTACATTCCCTAGTTGAAACATTTTGAAAGAAAGACTTCTCAATCCCTCGAGAAAGACAGTTCACTCAACTATTCTCTTCCGAACACAAATCTTGAAGACGCCTTCGAGGGTGGTCGCAGGAAGACGATCGAAAAATCAAACTCCGGCACAACCAGCCGTGCAAACGACACCTCGATGACGAAATCCATCACCATGCCACTTGCTGCTTCTCCCCGGGCGGCAGATGACTCTTCAACTCGACCGTGGGACGGGGAAGTGTCTAAAAAGCTCGTTTAGATAAGAGAAAATGGGCCCGAATTCCCGTTTTCGAGAAGATCCAAGTCAAATGTGGTGCACCCTCTTTATGGTGCCCCTAATGATAATGCACTCCTGGTCTGAAGGGGATGATTACGGACATTGTGGGCATGGATGAAATATAAAGGGGGAGCTCTCAGGATTCTCAGAAGGAAGAGAAATATGCCCGTTAAATTTTGTGTTGTTGGGTCTTGCAAATTTTCCAAAACATTAACTCAGACTCGAATCATTCTTCTCCACCATTTTTCTAGGGAACGGTCAATACAATTGAAGGGTTGAGTTGTAGAAGGGGGTTAGGTGACATTTATTTACATTTTGGTAACATTGCAGTTTCGAAGTTGCCTCGGGGTGAGGTATGACCTGCACTAACAATCGTCTAAGAACCCCTATTGGTTCGAAATCATGGGTGGTCCGCTGGTCCGAGACCACTAAAAGGACGATCGTAACAGGAGATTAAAAATCTTGGTGGTCAGGCTGGTCCGAGACCACTAAAAGGACGATCGTATCAGGAGATTAAAAATCTTGGTGGTCAGGCTGGTCCGAGACCACTAAAAGGACGATCGTATCAGGAGATTGAAAATCTTGGTGGTCCGCTGGTCCGAGACCACTAAAAGGACGATCGTACCAGGAGATTAAAAATCTTGGTGGTCAGACTGGTCCGAGACCACTAAAAGGACGATCGTACCAAGAGATTAAAAATCTTGGTGGTCAGACTGGTCCGAGACCACTAAAAGGACGATCGTATCAGGAGATTAAAAATCTTGGTAGTCCGCTGGTCCGAGACCACTAAAAGGACAATCGCACCAGGAGATTAAAAATCTTGGTGGTCCGAGACCACTAAAAGGACGATCGTACCAGGAGATTAAAAATCTTGGTGGTCCGCTGGTCCGAGACTACTAAAAGGACGATCGTATCAAGAGATTAAAAATCTTGGTAGTTCGCTGGTCCGAGACCACAAAAAGGACGATCGTACCAGGACATTAAAAATCTTGGTGATCCGCAGGACCAGTAGCTATAATCAGAAAGGGAGTGCACGTGTTTTCTTTCAAAACAAGTTTTTAACTTCCAAACCTTACTTTTGTCAAACTTCAAATTTGTTTCGGTCCTGTGATCCATAATTTAGAAGTTCGTATCAGCGAGTTCTGGAGTCGTTTCTGGTTTTGCCTCCAAATTGCAAACACAATAACCGGCGCCTGTTGCATCATTGGTCGTTGTCGACCGGCACGTCTTGGAAGAAAGTGTGCTGTGGAGCATTTCCGGTTCCATTGTCACAATCGGCAGGAGCTCTTACTTGACCAAGAGGTTTATCACTGTTCTTTTGCGATGGCCAGAGCGTACGATATTTCTGAGAGTGGGTCAATTAGAATTTCAGAGACTTGAAGCTAATAAAGGATATATCTACAGTTTGACAGAATTTTTTTTCGCCAAAGTAAAAAAACTTGGTTCGCCAATGACAAGTGGAAATTTTGTGACCTGAATTAACACGCTATTAACCACATTAATTTATTATTTGGGGAGCGGACCAGTATATTCTCTTATACACTGGTCCTTGGGACCAGTCACTTTTTTTCTTCTTTTCTAACGCTGCCTATGCTGATACCTACAACAGCAATCCTTAACTCATTCCAACTCATCTAGTATAAGTACTAATGCTTTTGAGGCCAAATATTACGAAACCACAAAAATGTCACAAAACAACCCTTTTTCCAATCATCCCTTCAATTATAAATCCTGCATCAAAATAACACCAGTACATAAATATTTTTTTGTCCTACACTCATGTCCGGCCTCTCGGCCATCAGTCAACGAGCAGTCCAATAAAAAGACTTCTAGTGACACATTATTTATAGCATTTACAATTGTATTGCTATGTAGGTAGTCGATCGGTAGTTAATGTCGTACTGGAGCAACACATCGGGTTATTGGCAATGGTCCGGGATCGATTCCAAAGGGAAAGATTCCAGGACAACGACCTGTCATTTTGAATGGTTGAATCATTGTATTACCAGGAATACCTTGAATCATTGTATACCAGGAATACCTTGAATCATTGTGTACCATTAATACCTTGAATCATTGTAAACAAGGAATACCTTGAATCATTGTATACCAGGAATACCTTGAATCATTGTATACCAGGAATACTTTGAATCATTGTATACCAGGAATACCTTGAATCATTGTGTACCAGGAAAACTGATCAGATCGTGATAGACGAGATATCTCGTCATTAGAAGAAAACGGACCAGGGACCTTGATCTCGTCATCCCAAATGCCGAGATCTCTTTATTAGCACAGTTGGTCCGATTTTGATGGACGAGATATCTCGTCAAAACCACATGAAGGCTTAAATCGGGACAAAAGGTATTTTGGGAAAAGTTGAATGCAATCCATGAGATGTTATTGGTGCATTTATATTAAAAGACGTCGCTGAAGGGAGTGATTCCAATCTTCACACCCTAAAAGCTAAACCCAACCCTCCGAAATGAGACAGATGGATCAACCAGCACCATCCAATTAAGCCGAACAGACCATAACGTAATTTATCGCAAATCCCCCTCGCAGCGAGACTGCAAACGAACAGGGGATGTGAGAGGGAGTTGTCCAGATAAATCTAGGGGAAATAAAAGACCAACGTTCCATCAAAGCGCCCCTAAATGCCCATTGTCGTCATCTCGTAATCGTTGACCGATGTCCACCGGACGATAACGGCGGGTTTGGATAACGATATCTTATCACACCCCGTGAACATTCGAAACAGCCCTCCAGAAGACGACGCAACAATGTGTGCGTATATATGGGCAAGAGAAAGAACGAAGAAGAGGGAAGAAGATCCGGCAGTCATTGTTGCAGAATTCCTACCCGGACCCTTTGTTCTCTGGCGACCGTAAGAACGGAGGGCATTGTTACTCAACAATGTGGTATTTCAACCAGATCGCGCCTCAGCTCTTTTCTTTTCTTTTTTCTCGTCTTCTCTTTTCAGTGTTGATTGGTCAGGAATTTTTTTTTCTTCGGTCCCTGTCTTATGCGGGATTCGTTCTCTCCCTCTCTTCTTTCGTTTTGTTCCTCTGGAGGAAGCTCGAGAGGAGAGAAGAATGGGGAAGAGGAAGAAATAAACAAACGTGACGGTTATTTTGTTTGATTAAGTATCTGGGAGTTTTAATCTTGGGGGATTTTTCGGAAGGGCCTCTTGCGGCACACTTGATGCAATTAGGGAACGGGGAGGTGAAAAAAATTAATTGATTCGTTATTTATTTGAGACGATATTAACTCTCGTGGAAAGGATCTTCCGTGCGCTCAAAAAAGTATGCAAGTATCTCGCGGGAAAAAAGACTACAATAACGTAATTTATTCTGCGATTTGAGAAGAGGGGTACTGTTCGAGGTGGGTTGGATTGTATTTCAGGGCAAAATATAGCCAAGCTGCGACAAACAAAGTCACATAAATGGTCATAAGAGAAAAAGAGTTACTAACAGATGAGGTGTGTTCAGACGGATTTTATGGAGCAATAGTTACATTTGACCTATCTGCGCCAAACAAGGACAAGAGGACTTGCACACGCAAAGTTAACTAACACAAGAAGAGGATGGTTGGGTTTTATAGTGCGAAAGGCTGTACGTAGCCAAACTGAGTCGAACAACCTCAGGTAAATGGACATACACGCACAAAATTGGTTGGTTGCTTTGGGGTCTTCTGACGCAATGGCCATATTTGGCCATGCTGCGACGAACAAAGTCACATAAATGATCATAAACACACACAAGGAAAGAGTTACTAACAGATGAGGTGTGTTCAGATGCATTTTATGGAGCAATAGTTACATTTGACCTATCTGCGCCAAACAAGGACAAGGACTTGCATGCTTTATGTTGTTTGTTGTGTCTGACGTAGCATGTCCAAATATAACCCTTGTGTCATAAAACAACCAAGCAATCAACCATAACTAAGTAGATCGCGTTGCATGTAAAACCTCAAATATTGGTGCCGACATCTGGTTGTGAAACACATACAATATCAGAAAATTACCACTAAACACCTTACCAACAAAAAGCAGACAAATTTATATTGATTATAACTTGGAGCTAAAACTAATAAAGCATAAAAACAAATCGCACCCCGGCAAGAAAAGTGACACAAGTCAAAAAATAAAAATTGTGATGTTATGTCATTGAAAAATATGTATGAGGTGCCCCAGCGTGTTATATTACTATTCTATAGAATAAAATAGAAGTTACCACCATAAATACTTACCTAAATTTTAAAAGAAGCTTATAGTATTTCAATATAAGTTTTATAGTATGCTTTAAGTTGAAGTTTCTCAAATTCTACAATTTTGAGTTGTGTCACTTTTCTTGCCGGGGTGCGAAATGATCAGTCAAATTAATCCAAATACCGATTAATTCCGCTGCAATAAACAGTGTCACAACGCCAACAACTCACACAATAGTTAAACACAATTCACAGCCTGCAGATCATAGGCCACGGGCCTGCTCGTCTTATTAGCCTCGATCCGGCACATAGCCCGGAGGCCGGTGGACATTCGATCCAGCTGCCGTCCGGCCCGTCCGATAACAAGGCGTGCAAAGAGGATAATTAGAGCGTGAACTACACCAGTAGGTAAACAACCGAGCATCACGTGATTGGACAAGCTGCCAGGTGTAACGGAATCGATTGGACATGTGACGGTTATCCATGCATTGGGATATCAGTTAATTAGGAGAAGAACCCCCGTCGTCATAGGAGGGAGCATGACGTAGATACATCAATGACATCTGGGGAACAGCGGTGTGAGGGGTCTGTTCGGACGATACCATTTAATGACATTCGAGGGAGGGATATTATTTTAGACGAATTGGGGGCATGAATTCTCCATCTCCAAGTCGTACAATTTAGATGCTGGTAGGCTGTTTTATTGTTTCTTCATTGTTCCGTGCTTTGATATTTAATTCAAAGGGTGATGAAACAAGAGTATTTGGTCATACTTAACGCTCCTGGCGGTCGTCTCGACGAGGTATCTCGTCATTAGCAAAACTGTGACTAAATCTTGATGGACGAGATATCATGTCAACAGCAAACCTGGCCAGGTCTTGATGGAAAGAATATCCAGTCAACTGAAGAAAATTGACCAGACCTCGATCTAGTTAGCATGGACTAGATCTGATGGACAAGATATCATGTCATCAGCAAACCTTACCAGGTCTTGATGGAAGGAATATCCAGTCAATTGAAGAAAACTGACAGAACCTCGATCTCGTTAGCATGAACGAGATATCTGTTGATGACGTGGTATCTTGTCATAAGCAAAATTGGTTAGGTCTTGGAAGATGAGATATCTCATCGAAACCACTTGGAGGGTAAATAATATAATGACCAAAAGTGTATTTTTGTTGTCCAGTTATAGCACAAAATGATACTCAAAATAAAAATATTTTTAGAATGATTCTTAATAAAGGTTTCGTGACAACCTAACAACCAGATTCCGATGTTTATCCTCCTTGGTTGCCACGACTTGGCGCCAAAGCTTCGAAATTGGCTCCCCTGGAAAAAAAAAAAAAAAAAAAAAAAAAAAAAAAAAAAAAATTTTCTCAAAGAAAAATCCGTAAAAACTATAAGGTAGGTAAACGAAGCTTTATTTTACCTGTGGCGAGTTTTCAGAAAAATCGCCAAAATTTTTAAATTAGTAGTTTTTGAGATGATTTTGAACGTAAAATCGCCAAGTTTGAAAACAAAATAGTAATAAAAGTCGTCTCCTAGTTGCCTGTGGCAGACTGGATCGGTTCTGCTGAAAGACGGTAAGCATGGACACTACTCTCCCAAAGTGCCATATAATAAATTCACATCCATGGACAGGAAGCGCTAATAGAAAAGCGGGCATCAAATTAAACAGAAGCTGCACGCGGCTTCTCCACGCTCTTTTTGCATTGTTGAAAGAAATTAAGAGCTCTTCTCACTGACCTCACTTCCCAACATGTCAGCGCAACAAAGCAGCCTGGCGTGACACGAGGCGCAGGTGGCCCATCCGGCTTTTAGCTGCCCCCTGGGACCCATAAACGCACTGCAGTTCGCCCCTTGCCCTGGAAGTGCCTACTCCAGGAACGATAACACCACTGCAGGTCCAGGGAAAAAATAAGGATGGTTTGATTACACAGGCCATAAATGGTTCTGCACAGGAAACTTCAACCTTAGTTTTGTATACAGGTGCGTGGCAGCGTGTAATACCCTAATTAAAAAGATACCGGGTTGTCTTATCGCAACAAGCAAGGCGAAGAAGTTTGTTCCCAACCCTCATGAGTTGGGTTTAAGAAACTGGAGTTATTAAATTCTATTTTACACAATGTCGTGTTTATCTCTGGCCTTGGCAACTGTTGTTGTGCAAAAGAACTGCCTAGTGGTCTTTGTTAATTTTTGATCTATTATCACCCTCGTCGTTTTGAACCACATTCAGATGAGTGTTGTAGCACATAAAAGATTAACATATTAATTAACACACTAATAACACTAAACGAGCCGCGGTAGCTCAGTCAGTAGAGCGTCGGGCTCGCATCAGAAGGGTTGTGGGTTCTGTCCTCGGCGGAGCCTGCAATTCTGATGATTGCGAGATCGGCGCTTCGACCTGGCTAAAGACCGTCGTGTTCACTAATGATGACTGGGGCACGTCAAATAGGTCGTGGTCACAAAGTCCCCCATGTTCCCATACCAAATCAATACCTCTGAGGGTACCTGATCAGGGGGTTATCGGCCTCTGATTGGGATCTAAATTACGATATGTGTGAGTGAATGGATGTATGAAAGGGACCATCCTGTAAAACGGATGTGTCATGTATGTCGAGCAAAGTCGGACTTCCTCCCAATGGGACTGAATAACATGGAAGGCGCACCCCCTCGCCTCCAGCCGTCTTCGACGGGCCTGGCACTCCTCTGGTCTGCCAGTGTAAGCATGAGAAACAACAACAATAACACTAAACAATTCTTCTGTGCTACAATCATTTCAAGGTCCAGAGATGAACGCGACATTGTGTAAACCAGAATTTAATCAAAGCATATATAATTTTAACTAACCCAAATAATGCTTGATTTTACACTTTGTGATTGTTACATCGTCTCTAATTGCACCCTTAATTGCACATTTTTAGGTAGGTAGGTAGGTATTTAATTAACGTCCCAGTGGCGCAATACAACGGGCTATTGGCGAAGGTCCGGATCAATCCCAAGGGAGATATCCGATGAAGATATGTGATTTCAAATTTATAACTTTATTAGTTGTTAAAAAAAATATCGTAATGTGAGTTGCAGAGACTATAGTTCTGTAGGACCTTCACGCCCCATAAACAGAAAAATGCAATCTAAAAAGCCTCTAACAGATGATGAAATTGCAAATTTGTTGGCTGAGCTTTCAACAATCTATTCTGGTATTACCTCACATTTTTTCAATCATATTTCTTATAAAAAGTCGGTTTCTGGGATAAACCCATTTCTACGGCAATAACTATCAACATATCCCAACATGACCGGCAGTGGGTGACTAGTAAACCCTTTAACCTGACTAAAGTCGGAGGGGTGAGGGGGTCACCTGCGGTGACCAACCAACCAACATGACCGGCAACGAATGTGTTAAACACCAAGTGACAGCGACCAATTCATCGAAAGCCCTCACGCCTCGGCTCTGGGATCACTAAAACGCTTTTCCATCCAAACACAACAGCACCCAGCTCATAACTTACCAACTTTACAGCCAAGTAACATTACGAACGCCAAGAAGTCGGTCTCACGTCCCCCAAGTGATAAATGCACACGCCCAACTTCCACACACAAAAAAAAAGCACCACCAAAACAGCTAAATCACACCGCCAAAAACGAAACAAAAACACTGCCTAATGAATGAAGGAGTGTGAAACCATGCAGCCGTGAGGAAATGAGGATTTTTCTTACTTCCCCTTTTTAATTCGGGGTTAAAAGAGGTCCCTGCACGACGCGAAACAGGTAATTTAACAGAAAGACGGAATACGGTACTCCCCCCCCCAGAACCCCCCTCCAAAAGCACCAACAACACACGATACCCCCATTACTTTTAATGCGTTCTTTGTCTCCGATTTTTTTTTTCCACTTCACTTCAAACTCCATGAAGCGTTCAGGGATATGATATTTAATTGCGTTAACGCTTTAGCGCACGATTTGTTTTTCTCGCTGGCAGCCTCCCCTCCTTGATGGTATGGAACGCAAAGAGAAGCCAGTGAGCTTTCTTCGCTGAATGGTTCTTTTTTGCTACCTGAATCCCAGCAAGCTTCTTTCATCCCTTCTTAAGGCGATAATTAATTGACCTCTGACGGGCTTTTCGTGTCAAGGCGGCATGATAGGTTTTAAAAAATGTTTTATGCCCCCGTCAAGTGAGGTAGAGCGAGGCCGGATTTTGGAGCTCGGCGATCGATGGCCGCGAAACCGGAAAAAAATCCCGGATGGCCCGATACCCACTCCCGGATCTTGTCTGCGGCAAGTTACCAAGATGCTCTTGAGTGTGTGATAGTGGTAATCTTAATTAAAGTAGTACTGGAGCGCAACACAACGGGCTGTTGACGACGGTCCGTGTTGGATCATGTCTGCCTCTAGATCACAGACGAAACTTTAGTCGAACTGGTACTCAAAGGTTTAAAAAATAACCAAAAGGAGGTGATAAATAGAGATAAATACAGGGTGACAAAAGGGTCGATAGCTATCTTGGAGGAAAAAAACATCCGCCATCATACAAAGTAAACACCGCGATGACGTCTGGTTGATGGGGAAGTTTTCCTCTACTCCAAAGTCAAGCATCAGAACGTTTATTCTTATTCTGCATTACATATTTTTGTTCCAACCATTCTCTCTCTCATTGGGGGATACTACTATGAACCACAACAACCCCTCAAGAATATTACAGCGCGCATGCGTTAGCGCATATCTACACTACCCTACAATAATGGACCGGACAGCAAGATGTGATGGTATAAGGGAAAGAATACATGTAACACTACATGAAAGAGTAACGTGATGCATAAGCTATTTCCAAAATATCCGTTTGAAGAATCGTGTCTCAGATTTAAATCTGCTGTGGCTTCAGTTATCACCATGTTGGTGTGTGGTGTGGAAGTTTGGAGAATGAGGTTCCAGCTCAGATGTTGACCTCGTCATCTGACTGTGGTTTCAACTTGCGAGCAATTGTTCTCGAACAACGCACTGTCGCCAAAAGACTGTTGTGCTGTTCCAGTGCGACGTTAATTCAACTACCCACACACCTTTTATCGTCTACTTAGTCGATCCTGATGATGGAGGTTGAATTCCATCGAAATAGCAATCGACCATTTATCATCTACAGCCGCCGTTTCTTAAAGCTCTTAGACAATCTACTTAGACTCTACGTAAGGTATGTAGACAAACACCGTCCCTCTTATTTCACGTTTAAAATAAACTTACTCTCCATCTCTCGCACTTCCAATGGCGTATACATCCTCAGCGTACACTCCAATCGTGACGTAAAATATTTGAAAATACGGGTAAAGTTACTTAGGTAGGTCATTAAATAACGTCGCACTAGGAGTAACACAACGGTCTTATTGGCGACAGTCCAGGATCCATCCAGAAGGAAAAGATCCAAAGACAACTCCTCGCCATCTTGAACCATGGTCCAGATGACGAAAACAACTCATGAGATGGCACCACACTTTCCAAACGTGCACACCACACTAACGTGAGGATATTTGGTCGGTTTAAAGTTACAGTGGTGTAGGTCACTTTCTCAAAAAAAGTGACCTAGACACAGAAAACAGGTATAATATAACCAAATATAATCAGAGAGTTAAACACAGAAACCAGATCTAGATAAGTCAATCTGTTTACTGAAGACGAAGTAAGTCATATCTTTTTTCAACGGCCAACTTTTTCTATCGGAAAAAGTTACTTACACCACTGTGACTTTAACCCGTCCATTTGAAGCCGCAACAGATTTAACATGCACCAGTCGCCGTGTGCAAGAGATCTTTTTATGGACCTAGTTTTGAACTCGCGAAACGTATATAGAGTAATTTGGTAATTTGTAATTAACGTCGTACTAGAGCAACACAACGGGCTATTGACGACAATACGGGATCAGTCCCTTAAAAGAAAGTTCCGAGGACAACGCCTCGTAATTTTGAACCACAGTCAGATGACGAAACAACACCTGAGCTGGCACCCCACTCTCCAAACTTCCACGCCAACCCAACGTGAGGACTTTCGTCCCTGACAGATTTAAGGCGCACCAGCCGCCTCTACACCATACACTTACAAACACCCGGACCCGGAACCTTCCGATCTACAAGCTAACACCTTAACCACCAGACCGGTTGGTCGGCACGTATAAAGAGAGACCTAGATAGATTACTTTGACTATGGACTGCGCGCGTTAGTAAACATTGCTCCTCTTTTTTTCATACTCAAAATCAATTTACTTTCCATCGTCTCTCGCACTTCCAATCACGTATACGTTCTCAGCGTACAATCTACCAACAAAAAAAATTTGAAAATCGGAGAAAAAGTAAACAAAGGCGGCCCAATACTCGAAAAAACAACTTTCTCGTAAAGCGGCAAAGGAAAGAGAGAAAAAAAAAGCACACATCTTCGGTGCAAAACAAACTTTGGCAAAGGCGGACACAAAAATCCGGAGTGTTGATTGAATCATAACTCAGTCGGTCCTCCTCGTCTCCCTTATTTATGGAATCCCTCTCCGGCGAAGACAAGAGTTGAAAGATAACAGGAAAAAGAAAGAGGACTTAACACAAAAAATCAACACGACAGACCTTCATATATCTAATGTGGAATCTCTTTTGGCCTCCTACCTCCCTCCGCTCTTTCCGACCCCCCCCCCTTCACTTCAATCACGCAGGGGGAGGCGGAAAATGAAAAAAACACCTGACACAAGAGACGATGCGTCCTGCCGATATCCCCTCTGGAGCTAGTTCTTTTTTTTTATTATTATTATTCTGCAGGTGTGTGACGGAATTTAAGATATTTTTCGGAGTTGTATTTAGTAGAAGATTGGCATCTGAGGTAGGGAAAGAGGAGAGTTTAGTTGCAGCATGTTGCAAACGGGAATTTTTAAATCATCATCGAGACAGTGGTTCTCAAACCATAGTATCTCGAACCCAAGACATTAATACATAAGAAAATTTGCCTGCATTTACCAAGCCTTACACGTCATTTCTTAACAAATCCACACCACGCTAACGAAATTCCATTCATATTGAATTTTTTTCCAACTACAGTGAAGTGAAAAGACGAATGGGGATTTCTGAAAGATAAAACAAATCCAATAAATGAAACTTTTCAATCTGTAATTCAATTTTGGTAGGTTTATTATGGAGCAACACAGAGGGGTATTGGCCCGGGATCAGTCCTCGAAGAAAAAGATTCGAAGACAACCCCAAACTATTGCCGATGGCCCGGGATCAGTCCTCGAAGAAAAAGATTCGAGGAAAACACCAAGCTATTGTCGATGGCCCGGGTTCAGTCCTTGAAGAAAAAGATTAGAGGATGACCCCAAGCTATTGCCGATGGCAAAGGATCAGTCTTGGAAGAAAAAGATTCGAGGACAACAACAAGCTATTGCTGATACCCCAGATTCAGTCCTCGAAGAAAAAGATTTGAGCACAACCCCAAGCTATTGCCGATGGGCCGGTATCAGTCCTCGAAGAAAAAGATTCGAGGACAACCCCAAGCTATTGCCGATGGCCCCGGATCAGTTCTCGAAGAAAAAGATTCGAGGACAACCCCAAGCTATTGCCGATGGCCCGGGATCAGTCTTCAAAGAAAAAGATTCGATGTCAACCCCTCTTGCCGATGGGCCGGTATCAGTCCTCGGAAGAAAAAGATTCGAGGACAACCCCAAGCTATTGCCGATGGCCCCGGATCAGTTCTCGAAGAAAAAGATTTGAGGACAACCCCAAGCTATTGCCGATGGCCCGGGATCAGTCTTCAAAGAAAAAGATTCGATGTCAACCCCTCTTGCCGATGGGCCGGTATCAGTCCTCGGAAGAAAAAGATTCGAGGACAACCCCAAGCTATTGCCGATGGCCCGGGATCAGCTCCGAAGGTAAAGAATGGAGGACAACCCCACGTAAGTTTAACCCACGGTCAGATGACAGGATGACACCTGATCTAGCACAATGCTCTAGAAACGTCGACAACACGACAACGTGAGGACATCCTGATGATATCTCTGTTAGGGATCAGTAAAACTTTCCATGTGTGTGCATATCTATTAGTAGCAGGTAGGTAGTTAACAAACGTCGCACTGGAGCATCACAGCGGCAATTGGCGTCCGGTTTGATAGGTTGGTTTGGGGGTTTTATGGCGCAATGGCCATGTTGCGCAAGACACAAAACATACATCAAGTAATAAACATACTCACATCGAAAGTTTTACTGGCACAGAAGAGCGAAATACACCCAGGGAAGAATGCACCAGACAGGAATCAAACCTGCGCGGCCTATAACACGACTGCTAACGCAGTGGACATACCTATTTGAAGGTTGATCACCCATTCAGATACGATGGCCCCGGCGACGGTGCGGGATCAATCCTGAAGGGAAAGACGCAATGACAGAGCCTCGTCATTTTGAACCACGGTCAGATTACAGATAACACCTGATCTGGCACCCCCGTATCGAAACCTCCACACCACTCCAAAGTGAGCGCATTTGAGGTCACGACTGATTTAACATGCACCAGCCACCTCATGACGGTCTTCGGCTGGACCTAGCATCGAACCCGATACCCTGCAGTTACTAATATCCGGTCCCTCCTTCAACTGGGCTCCTGCGCCCCGATGTGCCGAGGGCCCGTGAAACTTGATCATCCGTGAATTTGTATAACCGTGTTCCATTGTGCGGATAATCAGAACTGAAGCGTACAATTGCAGGTTCTACGAATCACGACGATAGAAGCCGAGCGCCCCTCCGCCGCGCTAGAAACTCTCCAATTCACCAAGCGTCCGTAATAGAAAAAGCAATTGATTCCAGCTACCAGCTATCATTACCGTGTCAACAGATCCTCTGACCCCACATCTCCAACATCCGGGTAAGTAGCCGTCGTTTGGAAATCGCGTGCTCTCGGCAGCCATTATCCAAACATCGACTTGCAACTTGTTCTGCTGAATTATTGATGTTAATGGCTCCGTTGGACAACCTGCGCGGTGTAATGGCCAAATGCTCTTTTAATGTTTCCACCCAAAAGTGGAAAGGATTGGAAATAAGTGTTCTTGTTCCCGAGTATTGGAAAAAAAAGGTCTCTCGTTCTTTTCGAAGACTTTGATTCGTTTCCGGAAGGTTTTAAGAGAGCAGACTGTTTGTTAAGTTGGGGAAGGAAATAGGTACTCTGGCAAAAGTTTCGTCGACAAAAGAGATTTCATTATTCGTTAAGTAGCTCATCCTAGATACACCGTCGTCGTCTGACCGTGGTTCAAAATTGGTGTTGTCCTCGCATCGTTTCCTTCGGGATTGATCCAGGACCATGTCTCCAATAGCACGTCATAATTCTTCAATGCGACGTTGATAAGTTACCTAGCTTTTCTCGACCAGAAATGGTGATGAGAGAAAAAATGGTGAAATGAGATGGCGATCTTTAGACTGATCAAGTCCACTAAACCATTTTTCCTTTATTTTCTTGACGAAAATTACGCTCATAGAGTAAAGTGCTGCTACAGCCAAAGAAACTAATAAATTATTAGTAAACATCTTTTTTTATCTAGTAAACAACAAAAGCCTCCTTTTAAACCTGATTTTAGTTGCAATTGTATTTCCTCAGGTTCGTCGAAAACGCAAAATGTGCTAATTAAGTATGAAACACAAAATAATTTATCGTAAAAAAATTTTAATACTATAATTAAATAATCAATATTTTCTCTCAATAAGAGTTTCATGATAAACAACCAGATTATGATGTTTTTCTTTAATGGTTGGCTGAAAAAACTTCGAAAATTGGCGTCCCTTGGAAACCATCTATCCAACAAACAAAAATCTTAAATATATTTTTTTTCGTAAGCAATTTGTTAAAGGAAGGAACCAAATAAATGTTCGCTTACCATTGGTGAACTTTCAAAAAGAGAAGCCAAAATTTTGAAAGTTGAAAAGCATGAGACGATTTTGTTTAAAAGTTAATTTCGTTTGTTAATAATCGTATCCCTAGATGCCAAGGTTGAAAAAATCGCAACAAAAATGGCGCAATTTAGTCGCCTATGGTTGCCAGGTGAGAAAGTATAACGACTGGAATTTCTTTCCCTTCGTTTTGCCGCCGACCAAACGGTATAGTGGTTAAGGTGTTAGCCTCTAGATCGGAAGGTTCCTGGTTCGAATCCGGGTCCGGGCATGGATGTTTGTAAGCGTATGGTGTAGAGGCGGCTGGTGCACCTTAAATCTGTCGTGGCCGAAAGTCCTCACGTTGGGTTGGCGTGGAAGTTTGGAGAGTGGGGTGCCAGCTCAGGTGTTGCTTCGTCATCTGACCGTGGTTCAAAATTACGAGGTGTTGTCCTCGAATCTTTCCCTTAAGGGACTGATCCCGGACCGTCGTCAATAGCCCGTTGTGTTGCTCTAGTACGACGTTAACTAAAAATTACCATTACCATTACCCTTCGTTTTGCCAGAACCATAATCCTTGAATTACGCCCTGGGCGAATAGGAAGCGCAATCGTCAAAGCGACACGCTCAGATCAATCAGCATTTTCACCACTCGCGCCGGCATTTCTGATTGGTCTGCGGGTGTGTCGCTTTGAGCTTCCTATTCGACAATGGTTTTAATGTTTCATTATTAAGCCGACGATATAGCTGAAGGAAATATCGATATCTAAAACTCCGTTAAATGGCAATTCCTGTCCTGTGGGGTTCCTAAGCAAAATAGCACTGATGCAACAACACATAGCGACACAAAACCAAACCTCTGCTGCGAGCATATTTACACGCGATAATCGTCCAGCGCATTTCCGCCGGTATCGTAAAGCAAAAAAAAATAATAATAATAAACCTACACGACGTACGGGGTCCCATGTCCTTTCACACGAACACAAGTGAAATAAGGCCCATTCTAATGCATCGTAAAACAAAAAAAAAGGCCCCATCCTATTCCTTAAACCACAAACAGCATCCAAAAGGGGGCAACAAGAACACACCCCGGGGTACAACAAAACCCCACAAAATCGAACAAAGAAAAAGCAATAACAAATCGCATCCACAGACCCCAAACCCCATCTCAGGGGCAGACATAAAAATATCAGGCACAGACCTAAAATCCCATAAAAGTCAGCATTCTTACATCCATCCACCGCACAAAAAAACTCCATACTCCGACACTCGCTATTTAAATTACTCCATCCCCATACCAATACTCCACCCTTTTTTAAAGTTACGAGTAGCAGAAGCAGCTGGTGGCGTAAATATACGCGTACAATAAATTTCCTTTTCGGCTGACGGGCCCTCCTTTTGAATAAATAGGGTCTTCCATTTTCCTTCTGGCTGCAGACGTTTATCAGTGGTCGCGGGTGATGACACCTGTTTCAGAGGGCTTTCAGGGTAATGTCCGAGAGAAGGGGGAGGGGTGAGTAGTGGGTGCAGATGCAGATGAGGCTTTTGAACAGAAGGGAGGGAATGTGCTGATGACGTGAGGTTCAGGTTTTCAATCTTGAACTCTGTTGTTGGGGACATCTCTGGGAGCGATGAACTTATGCCTCATTTTACGATTAACCTTCACTAACCCTTTTGGTGGTTATCTCCAACAGGTATCCCGCAGAACCGACCAGATCTTGATGGACGAGATATCTCGTCATAAGATGAAAATTGACCAAATCTTGATCTCTTCATCACCCCAAAATCGCCACTATTTTGATGGCAAGATTGGTGATTAGCGAAATATATTGGACGGATATCGATGGACGAGATATCTCGTCGAAAACACTTGGAGAATTAAAGAATTGCTTTTGGGAATAACCTTAAAGCCCCTTTCCTTAACACCGATAGAATCTGAGTCAATTCGCGTCAATCCTAATCCAGTAGAAACCGATTGACGCAGATTGAGGTTCACTGAAGCGGATTGGTGGCTTGGAGTGGAAGTTTGGAGAGCAGGGTGTCATCTCAAATGTTTACCTCGTCTTCTGATCGTGATTGAAAGTTTGATGCTCAAAAGATGGCTCAAAGTTTGATGCTAGTTCAGATAATTACCTCGTCAATTGACAGTGGTTCAAAGTTTGAAGCTCAAAAGCTGGCTCAAAGTTTAATGGCAGCTCAGATAATAATTACCTCGTCATCTGACAGTGGTTCAAAGTTTGAAGCTCAAAAGCTGGCTCAAAGTTTAATACTAGCTCATATAATTACGTCGTCATCTGACAGTGGTCTAAAATTTTGATGCACAAAAGCTGGCTCAAAGTTTGATGCTTGCTCGGATAATAATTACATCGTCATCTAACAGTGGTTCAAAGTGTGATGATCAAAAGCTGTCTCAAAGTTTGATACTAGCTCGTCATCTGACAGTGGTTCAAAGTTTGATGCTCAAAAGCTGGCTCTAAGTTTGATGCTAGCTCATATAATTACCTCGGCATCTGACAGTCGTTTTAAGTTTGAAGCTCAAAAGCTGGCTCAAAGTTCGATGCTAGCTCAGACAATTACCTCGTCATCTGACAGTGGTTCAAAGTTTGAAGCTCAAAAGTTGGCTCAAAGTTTGATGCTCAAAAGCTGACTCAAAGTTTGATGCTAGCTCAGATAATTACCTCGTCATCTGACAGTGGTTCAAAGTTTGAAGCTCGAAAGCTGGCTCAAAGTTTGATCCTAGCTCAGATAATTACCTCATCATCGGACCGTGGTTCAAAATTACGAGGTGCTGTCCTTAGACCTTACTATAAGGGACTGATCCCGGACCGTTGCCAATAATCCCGTGCTACATTAATTCAACTTCTTTCTTTCCAGTAGGTTTGCCCATTGCGCTAGGTGTATTTCTGTCTTCTGTGTCACTCTAAACTTTCCTTTCTTGTGCATGTCTATTTACTTGATGGTAAAACATTGCTCCATTAAAACTCATAACCTGAAAATCTTGATTCAGCTGTTACGACGCAACATTAAATGAGCGACACGCAAACAAGCTTTTAATATTCCACTTCAAAACGGTGTGCAGCTTGATCAAAGAGCCACCATTGTCGGCAGGCCTTGGTTCGATACAACCCAGTCAAAATGTTTCACGTCATTGGCATTCAAAATCACCGTCGCAAAAAGAAACCAACACTCACGCAATCTTTCCCTCAAGTGCTTCGTCAAACTCAAGTCGATTCACGTGCTGAGCAGAAGAGCCCTTGTTCTTGGGCCCTTCGAGAAAAGTCAAACATTCGAACGCCGTCTTCGTTCGAAACAAAACATTTCCTCCCTCTTTTTTTTCTTTCCAGCGGCCGAAAGCTCCCCGACAGCTGCAAAGTCGTCGTTACCAAACGAGATTTTTGAAGAGTATATAAAAAAAACCGCAACTCGAATCAAACGTGCTTCCCCTCAGCCACCTAATCCAATAGCCGAGAAACTTTCTTCGAGTGGTAGTGGCAAGGTCAGGAAAAAGGGGTCGGGAATTTTTTTTAAAAATTCGAATCAACAATGGAGGGTGGGGGAGAACAATAAAAAAAATAACAACGCGCCAACAAGTGTGACTTCGGCAACACTTTGCGCTAATTCGCAGCCCCCACCGCTCTTCCCACATTCGAAAAAGTAAATAAATAAGAACATAAATAAAAGAACAACCTGAAATTCTGGTTTGCATCATCGCGTAACCCTCTCTCCGTGTACCAGAACACCCATTTTTCTTTTTTATTTTAAAATCGTCTAACAACTCAACTCCGCTTTTTTTCCCCCCTCGTCTATTCGCACTCGTTGCGTTCGTTTTGCGAGGAAAAAAAACGGCCAGGAATGAATTAATGAAAAGAAAATAAAGTGGTGGCAACGGTAAAAAAAATCGGCACACAGTTTCTCGTGCACCTGCATCTTCTTAGCCTTTTTTGTTTTCATACCTGTCTTCAGTCCATTGGAGGTTTGTGGGGAAAAAAAGTTCTCAAGGAACAGTCTCCGTGGTTTTTTTTTTCTGCCACGTAGAAAAAGTCTACAAAGGTTTGTACGTGGGAGCTTGAATTTACAAGTAACACCCCAAGAGGAGACTTGACATAATGCTTTTTGCTAGGACTAACGAGCACTTAGAAATGAATTACATTTCACGACGTTGAATAATAGATAATTTCAGGATGCAAGTTCAACGGCTGAATTGCATCAAACAAGGGATATTTAAAATATTGATCATCAATAATCGAATATATTACACGTTTCAGAAAATACACTACCTTGCAATAATGATGGGACGTCGCCGGATTTGTATAAAATCCGACTACTTGTTAGGATTTTTTTTTTCGTGGTATGGACTGGGATCTTTGCATGTTGTTCCGGGTAAATTGAACACCGACGCCTACATGAACATTTTGAACAATCAGGTTCTTCCTACGCTCTGGCAATTTTATGGAATGGCCGAATGTTACTTCCAGGACGGACGACAACGATACTTGTCACGTTGCAGCCTCTGTCAAGCAGTGGTATCGAGATATGGATGTAAAACGTCTTCCCTGGCCTGCTCAGAGTCCCGACCTAAACCCCATAATACATTTGTGGGACGAGTTTGAGCGACGTCCAAAATCTACAGCTGACCTGGCGACATTCTTGCAGCAGGAATGGACACAAATACCGATAGCTGCGTATCAAAACCTTGTTGAATGTATGCCCAGAAGGACTGCTAGTGTAATTGCAGCATGCAGGGGACCAACCCTCTATTAAAGCGTGTATTATTTCCCTTATACTATCACATCTTGCTGTCCGGTCCATTATTGTCGGGCGTGGTGTGGTAGATTAGAATGGGGTGTTGTTACAGCTCAGGTGTTGTTTACGTCTTCTGACCATGGTTGAAAATTACGAGGCGTTGTCCTCGGATATTTCCCTCCGGAATTCATCCCGGACCGTCATAGTCAGTTGCTGCTTACGTGCGATGTTAATTAACTACCTACCTTCTAAGTGTTTCTAGTAGATGAAGTTAGTTAAGAGTGAAAAAATAAAACAATTGTGACAAGGCGCAAGTTTTGATTTAAATGAATGCTATTGAATTTAAGAAGAAACAAACATTATAAAATTAGCTATTTAGGCTATAATTTTTCGTTTTCTAATTTTATCTTTACAATGTGGTGTCTATCAGTCATCTGGATGAATTGTGCTATTGTTGGGTACTGTTGAGGCAGGTAATTGTAGTTACAAGTGTTCTGTTATGGTAGTAAGCTCGAACATGGCGTTAATTCATGTCCTATTATCAATGTAATTAAATTAAATGTCGTCATAAAGTTTGAAAAAACACGTTATTTCACAGAAAATGGCATTTCTAAATACAAAAAGAAAATAGTTTTCAAAAGAAAATAGCAAGAAAAGATACAACCTAATGCTGAACGCTTGAAATCTTACAATTAACAGAAAAGAATTGGGTGAAATTCAAAGAAAAAAAATTATAAAAAGAACTAATCAAATAAAAGGACAATTTAACGAATGTGTGACAAGGACTTTATAGAATATTTTCTAAATGAAAATTTAAATTTTCGCCTTGCTGAGGTTGCCATAAAAATCGAAACCACAGCAATAAAGATGGGTTGTCTTCACCTGCCATAACTCATTAGTAAAAAAAACGCCAAAACGTTGCCACCAAAGGAGACAGAGAATGCAGCTGTACCAAAAATCCGGACAATATCTTTTCCGTCCGAAAAACAGGAGCTTTCCGAAAAACTTCCGGAAAATCCAGAAGAATTTCCAGGTATGCAAATCTCTCGTACATCAACATCAATTAGTTCAACGAAAGCCCAGTAGCATGCAATTTAAGTACAGCTGATTCACGATGAAACCACGCGATCGACTCTCACTACAATGGATCAGATAAAATGCCTTTGAAAATATCAATAAAAAGCATAGATATACTGGTAAACACCGTATGTATACCTCCCCGTTCCCTTTGCAGAACCCGAACACACATTAAAACCCACAATCACACTGCACAGCCCTGAAAATCCTTCCTTCACAAAGCAAAGGGATGAATGAGTAAAGTCCCATGCCTTTTCATGCCAGTAGAGTAGCTAGCTCAGGCTATTTAAACAAACCACCAAAGACAGCAACAATGCCCTTCGGGGTACTACAAGGACCCCGTCAAAGAAAAGGACCCCGTCGGTGGCAGATGGCATTATACTTTATGCCGCGGCACCAAGCCACAAAGGATCATAAAAAGACGATGTGGCATTTTTTCCATTCGTATCAACGTTTCAGTACTGGAGTTCACGGATTTATAAGTTCCCTCCAAAAGAGGCTTACTGTTTGTATAAAACCCGCAGTTGTGCTCTTTAGGAGGGACATTGCACAATGAATTCATGAGTTAGTTGGGATTATGGCGAACTGAAAGAGTTTCAGGTTCAGGAACGAGACCATAAAAATTCTTACCTGGGGTTGTCATAGTGATGCGCTGTGGATCACAAAGAGAGTATCGTTGGCTTTTCAACAGTTGCAGACAAAACGAAAGACGAAAGACGGATTCATTTCGTACTCAACTATCAGTTTAATTAGTGCTTCCGAAACAGCAAGTTTTATTGAATTGGTAAGAATTGAGAATTTAAATAAGAGAAAAATACATTCTTCTGAATTGCGACAGCATTTTGGTTTAATTACTTGGAACCATACAGACATTGCTTTTTTACAACTCCTACCTAACAGAATTGATTCGATCTTTTCAGTTTCTTGTGTTTACTTTGAAATTCCTATGTATATAATCAGAAACAGTAAATTATTTCTCTCTATATAAAAATAATGATTTTTCGAACAATATTTTTCTTCTATAATTCTCTCAAATAAATACAGTTTAACGTCTTTTTACATCTAATCAGTTCTTCCAAAGCATGATCGAGCATATCTCCAAATACGAATGAAACAAATGCCAGGCACTTGACTTGACGTCAATAACCACCTTGTGTCCCAATACTTCTATACTCTTTCTAAAATTAGAATCCACGTGCAAAGAAATCCAGTTCGCTTGTCACTGTCAAGCCGTCATAGGTTATTTTCTTTTGCATAGAATAGTCAGAAGTGTCAACATTGCGATAAACTAAATATATACGCAGAGAGTGATGACCAGTCAGGAAACGAAACTCAGCAACTGAAGCCTTTTTGTAGACAGTTATTTTATTGACCTTAAACGTCTTCACGTTAGCGTAGAGAGTGAGGTTCCATTTCAGGTGTTGACTATAACCTTGGTTCAAAATTACGGTGTCGTCCGCAGATCCTTTTCTTCGGGATTGATCCTGGACTGTCGTCAAAAGCCCATCGTGTTGCTCTGATGTGACGTTAATGACCTCATCTACCCGATAACATAATATCTTACGAAATGGGAGAAAGGTTTCCATTGGAAAGGAGCTAAAATAACATTCTGAACGTTTGCCCAGAAGGGTTGCTAGTGTAAAGCAGCACGAGGGGGACCACCCCCTATTAAAGCATGTATTCTTTCTCTTATAAAATCACATCTTGCTGTCCGGTTCATTATTGTAGGGTAATGTATTGATTAAATGTAATTTTTAGGAAATAAAATAACTTTTCTTCAATTTTAGTCACAAACGGGAAAAACTTTTGCATCAACCCAATAGCAAAAAAATCATAATTAGTTGAAGATTGCTGCAAAACAAAGTTAAAGAGAGTGTCTTGTGCGCAACAAAAAGTTTCCAATATTACGGATAGGATTTTGAGGGAAAGAAAAAAAAAAGAAATCATTGGAGGACCCAAAAAAACAAAGCATTCAAAACAATACCACTGAAAGGATATAACCAAAAAAACGACTGACCGACTCTCCAAGCAGAAAAGCAAACACACACTTCCCTCCTTCCGGTGAGAGTCCAAGAAGCAATAACATAAACCTCCAGACCGCGAGGCGCTTAGACACGGTGTGACATTTTTATTGCGGTTCCCGCGCCCCAAAACAAAAAATATATTAGAATACTACAGGGGAAAAAAACTTCACTTGGACAGGAACGAAAGAACAAAAACGCACCATTTTCTCTCCCAAGATAAGAGAATTCGATCCTTTTTTCGTCCTGTCTTTTGCGCTAATAAAACAAAATCTTATTTTTAGACCCCTTTCCAATTTTGGTGGTCTATGATTCGGCAGCTGTGTGCGTCAAATCGGCCAAAAAAATAATCGATTCCGACAGATCGAATTGGATCAGTCGACTATCGATTTGGATGTGCATCATTTTATTTTTCCTTTTTCTGCGCGGCCGACCAGCTGGTCTGGTGGATAAAGTGTTAGCCCTAGACAGGAAGGTTCCTGGTTAGAATCCGGGGTTAGGGCATGGATGTAAATTGTGCTTCCTTTGTTAGGCACAATGATGGTCCACCCATTGGGTGCCCCTTCACAAGTGACCATCACTTCTGGCCTTGTAAACGGCTAAAATGACCTCGGTCAACTCTGTACTTTGTATTGTATTGTATTGTATTCTGTATTTGTCTTCGCAATTGTCTACTGCCTTGCCATTGGGGGGAAAAAAAGTCATCGGATCTTTCCGTCAGGGGATTGGACCCGGACCGTCGTCATTAGCCCGTTGTGTTGCTCTAGTACGACGGTTGTCTCGGTCACTCGATATTTTAAATTATTATCAAGTGCAAAATATCAGTGAAATATGCTAGATATAGAATGATAATTTTTTAATCAGAGCAAAAGCGTGGTCCAAGACAGATTTACTACATTTAAAATCTAACAGGGACACGGAATAAGTAAAAGAATGAATGTTGGGAACCACATTTAAATTCAAAACGTATTTCCCATCAAATTTCAGAATAAAAAAAATTAATTTACTTGAAGGATTTTAATCTCTGCATATACACAGCCCTACAATAATGAACCGGACAGCAAGATGTGATTGTATAATGGAAATAATGCACGCTTTAATAGGGAGGTGGTCCCCAACTTGCTGCAATTACACTAGCAACCCTTCTGTGAATACTTTCAACAAAGTTTTGATACACAGCTATGGGTATGTGTGTCCATTCCTGCTGCAAGAATGTCGCCAGGTCAGCTGTAGATTTCGGACGGGGTTCCCTGGTCCGTAAGCGTAGCTCTACTCGTCCTACAAATGTTACACGGGGTTTAGGTCGGGACTCTGAGCAGGCCAGGGAAGACGTTTCACGTCCATATCTTGATACCACTGCTTGACAGAGGATGCAACATGACAGGTAGCGTTGTCGTCTTGGAAGTTACATTCGTCCATTCCATAAAATTGTTAGAGCGTAGGAAGGACCTGATAGTCCAAAATGCTTATGTAGGCGTAGGCGTTCAATTGACAAGGAACAACATCCAAAGGTCCAAGGCCATACCACGAAAAACACCCAAAACAAGTAGTCGGATTTTATGCAAATCCACTGGCGTCCGGTATATTATTATGATTCGCAGTCGCAACGTTCCGGTTTCAAATCCGTTACTCCACGGTCCGGTAAATTCCTGATTTGAGACGACATTATTGAAACCTAATTTTAATACACGATCCTATCGAATTTCACGACAATTAAAAACCAAGCAACATCTCTCTGGTCAGTCCCTGTCGTGTTTGAAACATCAGAGCATGATTCATCGATCCAAGATCACGTGCACCACCCCGACGTGTCACCGGGTGCAGTATTTCGCGAGCTTTAATTGGATGATTAATAATAATCGAAGCCTACACCTCCCGTGATAGATGACTCTGAAGGATTTCAGGATTTCCCAAAATTGCCTTAATAAAGCGCACGGTTCCTCTTCCTCCTCCACCAATCACCGCGCGCAGTTCCGTCTTGTGTAATAACGGGCAGTTAGCAACTTTTAATCGACAGGTCTGCAGAGTTTCAAGGCACGCTTAACTCATGGGATGCCAGAAGTGGCTGTATATATACAGTCAGAAACGTGGATGAATTTTCTGACAAGCTCGATGCGAGTGGAGGCAGTGTTTCTCCGGCCGAACGTGTTTATCGTAAGTTTTCTAAGAGTGGCGTCAGGTAAGTAATAGGTAGGTAATTTTAGTTAACGTCGTACTAGAGCAACACAACGGGCTATTGACGACGGTCCGAGATCAGTCCCTTAAGGGAAATTTCCGAGGACGACACCTCGTAATTTTGAACCACGGTCATATGACGATGGTAATGGTAATTGTAGTTAACGTCGTACTAGAGCAACACAACGGGCTATTGACGTCGGTCCGGGATCAGTCCCTTAAGGGAAAGATCCGAGGACAACACCTCGTAATTTTAAACCACAGTCAGATGACGTGGCAACACCTGAACTGTCACCCCACTCTCCAAACTTCCACACGAATCCAACGTGAGGACTTTCGGCCACGACAAATTTCAGGTGCACCAGCCCCCTCTACACCATACGCTTACAAACATCCATGCCCGAACCCGGATTTGAACCAGGAACCTTCCGATCTAGAGGCTAACACCTTAACCACTATACAGGTTGGTCGGAGGTCAGATGACGAAGAGTATCGTCAGGAAACGATTCAGAAACTGTATTCTGGACGTGGAAGCCGCGGTAGGCACATTAGGAAGAGTTAGCAACCGAAGGGTTACGAGATCAAATCGATCGCGTACAAGGGGGCTGGTGCACGTAAGGCCTCAAATGTCCTCATGTTGGCGTGGTGTGGAAGTTTGGAGAGTGGGGTACCAGCAGAGGCGTGACCTCGTCATCTGACCGAGGTTCGAAATTAATGGTGTCCTGGGATCTTTCCATTCGGGTTTGGTCCTGGGCCGTGGCCAATAGACCGTTGTGTTGCTCCAGTGTGTCATTAAATAAACACTTACCTACCTGGACGTGAAGTCTGGGTTGTTTTTGAATACCAATTACAGCACTGTTATTAAAAATTGAAATTTTTAAATTGGTTGGTTTTGGGGTTTTATGGCGCAAGGGCCTCCGCCAAACACAAGACATTGTCAAGTAACTGTGAAAAGTAGGTTTAGAAAAGATCGCTTGGGCATTTTGGGGTCGCGATCCCCATGTTTATCAGTAAACCACGTGGGAAACACATGATGTGTTACCGAGAATTTCGAATTCATACACCTTTATTGATTGGGACACGCTGATTATGTTAATTACCAAACGTCGCCAACAAGAAGATAAGCTAAATTTTAAGGCAATCCCGATTTCGTTAGCGGGAGTAAAATATTTCCGTCCGCTTTGTTAACACTGAATATCCTTCGTGGTAAAACATCTTCTTGTGGTTTTGTAGTTAAAAATCAAATGGTTTTTAACAATCAATTAAATACAAAAATACTCAAAATTAAGTTAAAGCCGTTCATTTGCGACAAACCAAATAAACATTATTTATTACAAGGGAACGCATTGTGAGTAGTCATTAATAACTCGCAAATATATGTTCGTCAACAGATAACTAACGCTAACAGTTGGTGCATTAATGTAAGTTATCAATTGCTACAGAAGTTGACGGGAAATTTATCTTTTTAGCAACTGTTTACACTATTTTAAATTCAACTTTTTTTCCAATTTTTTGAAAATAAATTTTAATGTATTTAAAATTAACTTCATTTATGCGACACGTTTTCGCATTGAAAGGTTACTTTTTGATATTTCTCGACAGCTGTTAATATTTTCGATAACAATAAAGCAACTATTACTTTGAAATTACACTGTTATTTACACTGCCAACAGGTATCTTAGGAGAATAGAAGCTCAAAACGGTGAACAATAGTGACAAACGCGGACAGAAAATTTAAAACACAGGAGTTACTCGTATCAACCCATGTCAAAGCATCCAACGGAATGCTCACGTGAGCAACACAAAATCCCAAGATTAAAAAAAAAAATAGAACATTACCAAATAAACAACAATTTCTTCATTCCGTTATCAATCAAGTTTCCATTTTCAGATTAAATCGATAAATTGATACGTACACGCCATTCACAGATCTCAACTACTACTTTAACAGAAATTTCTATCCTTACCACTTAAACTTGTAAGAGGGGATGGGCTTTACCTCGTCTAAACAGAACTGATAATTGATCTTCCGAAATGTGTTTCATCTCAACATAAAGCTTCGCACGTGTTGCAACTTCCATCCGATTTTTCAAGATGTCCGCCAGAATCAAACGAGACGTTTTCAAGTGGAGAATATTCCGCGTGATTTACGATACAATAAACATATGGTCGGAACTCCGAACATCCATTAGGGGATTGTTTTATAAAAATCAGAATCTATTTGCTGCTAGATAAGGTTTTAAAAGGAAACTTACCGACCAACACAAAGGAATGAGATATATTTTTAAGTGTCACTGCCTACTGTTTGATCACTACATTTAATAATCGTGTTCGTATGTACAGATTAGTTTGACATCCCTCCATTTAAAGCATTGGGTTGGCTTGGAAGTTTGGAGAGTGGGGTGTCAGCTCAGGTGGTGCTTCGTCATCTGACCGTGGTTCAAATTTACGAGGAGTTGTCCTCGGTAATGGTAATTTTTGGTAATTTTTAGTTAACGTCGTACTAGAGCAACACAACGGGCTATTGACGACGGTCCGGGATCAGTCCCTTAAGGGAAAGATCCGAGGACAACACCTCGTAATTTTGAACCACGGTCAGATGACGAAGCAACACCTGAGCTGGCACCCCACTCTCCAAACTTCCACGCCAATCCAACGTGAGGACTTTCGGCCACGACAGATTGAAGGTGCACCAGCCGCCTCTACACCATACGCTTACAAACATCCATGCCCGGACCCGGATTCGAACCAGGAACCTTCCGATCTAGAGGCGTACATCTTAACCACTATACCGGTTGGTCGGCGAGTTGTCCTCGGATCTTTCCCTTAAGGGACTGATCCCGGACCATCGTCAATAGCCCGTTGTGTTGCTCTGGTACGACGTTAACTAAAAAGTACTAAATTACCATTTAAAGCAATTTAAATTTGTTTTTAAGATAACGTCGTGCTGGAGCAACACTACGGGCTATTGGTGACGGTCGGAGATCAATTCCGAAATGATTGGTCCCGGAAAGTATCTTATCATTTTGAACCACGATTAGATGACGAGGTCAATAAATGAGTTGGCAACCCTCTATCCAAAATTCCACACCACGCCTGACTAGAGTGCCTATACAGGGTGGTCCCGAATTCATGGTACAAACTTTAATGGTAGGTACAGGACATTGTAACAATGATTTATTGTATAGGAATGTATAGTCGCAAGTGACGCGGTGAGGCGTAAACAGGGGAAATAAAAGGTAATGGTAATGGTAATTTTAGTTAACGTCGTACTAGAGCAACACAACGGGCTATTGACGACGGTCCGGGATCAGTCCCTTTAGGGAAAGATCCGAAGACAACACCTCGTAATTTTGAACCACGGTCAGATGACGAAGCAACACCTGAGCTGGCACCCCACTCTCCAAACTTCCACGCCAACCCAACGTGGGGAAATAAAAGGAAAGAGAAATGGAGTGATCGGTTGGTATCATTGCCGGTAGAGGGCAGTAGATGTCTAGCCGCTGTTGAACATGATGCATCGCAGTAGGGAAAAGCGCCATTCACAATTGTGCTGCCGTAGACGATGGGTGACTTTACGTATGCAGAAAAAGCAGACATGCATTACATGTACGGCCGTGCAAATGGTAACGGCAGAGCTGCGTTACGAATGTATCGCGCGGAGTATCCTGATCGACGAATGCCGGATCATAGAATTTTTCAACGGTTACATCGTCAACTTTGTGAAACAGGTGCGTTCGACGTCAACAGACATGGCGCTGGTCGAGTAAGAGCTGTACGTACTCCAAGGCTGGAAGAAAGCATCTTGAACATTGTGGCTGATAGACCCGAGTCAAGCACAAGAACTGTTGCGCGTGACGTAGGTGTGAGTCATCAGACTGTATGCAGAGTGTTAAACGAAAATCGCTTACACCCCTTCCATTTTCAGAAAGTACAAGCATTGAATCCGGCAGATTATCCTCGCCGCGTGAACTTCTGCCTGTGGGTGATGCAGCAATGTGCGTTGCAGCCGGATTTCGTAGATTATGTGCTATTTACAGATGAAGCGACATTTTCACGCGAGGGTGTCTTTAATGCGCACAATTCCCATGTGTGGGCAACCGATAATCCACATGCAACGCGTCGACATGCGTTTCAACAACGTTTCAGTATTAATGTGTGGGCTGGTATTGTGAACGACTTTTTGATTGGCCCATACTTACTACCCACGCGGCTCACTGGCGGAAGCTATCTTATTTTTCTGAAAGAAGTGTTACCACAACTGCTGCATGATGTTCCGATCGCCATTCGTAACCGCATGTGGTTTCAGCACGATGGGGCGCCAGCACACTTCAGCATTGATGTACGGAATTACCTGAATGCCACGTTTGGTACTCGATGGATTGGGCGTGGTGGACCAGTCCCTTGGCCACCCCGATCTCCCGATTTATCGAGCCTCGATTACTTTTTATGGGGACATCTAAAGCATCTTGTTTATGAGACTCCAGTTGACTCAGATGAGGATCTCGTCGCTCGCTTATCTGTAGCTGCTGCAGGTGTGCGTGAAATACCAGGCATCTTTGAACGTGTACGCCAATCGCTCCACCGACGCTGTCAAGCATGTATCGATACTGGTGGACGCAATTTTGAACAATTACTGTAAACATGACACTTGTCAACAACGCTTTCAATAAAATCTTTGTTTTTCCTTTCGGCCGTTATTTCCCCTGTTTTCGCCTCACCGCGTCACTTGCGACTATACATTCCTATACAATAAATCATTGTTACAATGTCCTGTACCTACCATTAAAGTTTGTACCATGAATTCGGGACCACCCTGTATAATAAGAGTGGCGACATACGGGAAACACTTTCTGATTGGCTTAGAGACCTTTTCTACCGCCCGAGGCGGTCTTCTCCTAGCTCCCGTAGACTTAACATGGGAACTTTTTGTGTGTTCGAGAAAAACGTGTGTACATTAAATTAAAAAGAAAATATCGCTTAATCATGTTCCATTTCGTGTTCTAGAATGTTTATTTATTATTATTTTAGTGTTTTGTCAGTATAAATTTGAAGACTTTTTAAATAAATAGCTTTTTTTTAACAACACGGTGTTTCTCACAATCTAAGTTAGCGCGTTGTGCAATCCATCTCATCAATTACACATGTAATTGAGCGTTTATATGATACATTTATACCGAATGTATCCATATTATAACAATCATATGCTTTTTGTTCTCCCTGAAATGATATATTAATTCGACCAGCATCCTTCTTTGAGACGATTCTGGTAGAAAAATGGCTGCTGCGCATGCTCATTGGGCCAAATTGGGTCCCTTGTCGCCACTCTTATTATATAGGCACTCTACGCCTGATTAGTGGGGTGTGGGCTCATTTGTTGGCCTCGTCATCTGACCGTGTTTCAAAATTACGAGGTGTTGTCCTCGAATCTCCCTTATTGATCCCGGACCGTCAAGAGTAGCCCTTTAGCAAGCTGGAATGAAACAGTGCAGCTTTGTCTACCAAAAAGCACTTCATAGTAGAGGTGGGTAACACTGTTGTATATACTACTGTATCTTTAATTTCTGTAATGGTTCTGCGATCTCAGCTGCTACGAATTGAGGGTAATCTGAATAGCTACAGGTACGTCCGTGAAGTGCTAGAGCCCGCAGTCGTTCCCTTCCTTAAAGGCATCCCTGCAGCTATCTTTCAACAGGATTGCATTTTTTACAAACAGCAGTATATTAACATCTCCTGAGTTCCACCGCACGAAGTCCAACAAGGAATTGCGGAGGACCGATCATTTCAGCTTCTGATGATATTTTTGCTATGATTGGTAAGTGGTGTCATGCGCAATGAGTACCATTAGCACATTCCCTCCCTTCCATGTCTGTGATTGAGGCTAGCATCCAGTCAATCTAAAATGCGCAGTTGGGCTTTGCGCATAGACCATCGCTTCTTCAAAGTTGCTGTGTAATAGCAATTAATATTTTTAATTGGGAAAATATTCAATTGAGCAACAAAACCCGAGAAAACATCCCACCTTTTCAAATTTCCACACCATTTGAAGTGACAACAACGGTCTTTTCTAGGACCTAGATTCTAACTCTCAACCCATCTAACTGAACTGGGCTACCGTGGTTCCAGTTGAAGTAAAATCTTGACAATGCAGTTCGTGGAATGATTTGGATTGGGCACACACACAGATGTACCAGTGAAAAAAAAAATACATACAATCTTCTAATTCCAAAAAAGGAATTAATCTAAATTCCTTTTGAAGTGACTCACTCATTTTCGCAACTTCTATTTATTCTGATCCACTTCAAAACTTTTCTGTTTCAAAGAAAACTTATCAAACATTCGCACACAATGATCTAGAACTCACAGCGTCAGCGGAAAGCTGCGACTCTCCTCCCCCTTTTCAACTCCCGTCCAATGAAAACACACACCGACGAAGACAAAACACGAACTTTACACCTCATCAAAAACCCAGCTCTCATTCCAAACATCCAACGTAGACGATGAAGGCCATTTAACGAACTTTCGGAACAAGACGGATTAAAGCGTCGCCATTCGTACATCAATCATCACATTCCGACAGGAAATGCATGTGCGCGCATGAACACGCACGCTTAGCCAGAGCGATCATGTGTCGGAATTGAAAGCAAGAACTCGATCTGCGCCATTTTGTTTCATTATTTGTTCTTCTCCGATCGCTGATGCAACGATAACGAAATAAATAAGAAAAACGATACCTCCGTTGTGCAAAGTTCGATGAGTGATCTTTGTTTTATTAGTCAGTTAGAAGGAATTATGAAAGGGGAATGAAAAAAAAATGTTTATTCTATCTATCGCTCGGCACAAACGATCTCGATGAGTGAGGCGAAGTGTAATGAGGTTTTCGTTTCCGAAGTAATGGGCGATTTCGTAAACACATGAGGCAGATAGTGATCGGGTTATTTATGAAAACATGCTGTTCTGGCCAGACACTTGAATGGGTTTTCCGTCGCGCCACATGAGATTTCGCCACTTCGTAGACAAAACTCTCTCAAATAAAGAATACGTCCAGGCGGCCATTTTTGCTGAGAAGTGACGAAAATATGTAAAAACTTATATTGTGTGCTTGTGTGAAATTTTGTATCAACATCAATTCTGATGGGCGTCATATCTTAATCCCTTACCATTGAATGGTAGGATTTCTAATATCAAATGGTTCAGTGGTATTTTTCAAAGCATACAAAATGACGATTGGAGAGATTCTTCAGTTAAATTAAAGTTTAATTACTATATTACACTATTTAGAGACATAGAAAAGGATTACATATTAATGCAAATCGAATCAATCAAATTAAGAACGCTGAGGTTCTTTTCGAATTCGAATCAAGGTCTAACTTCAACTGGAAGCAAGAAGGGGCATGACGTCAACGCCATCTAAGATTCAAATAATTTCCACAGCCATTGATATTTTTATGGTCGAGGATCCACACAAAATTAGTGTTGGCCGACCTATAAAAAGTTCCCGACAAACTCAATGAAAATTCACGACATTTTTGAGAATGTCCCACACCACAACACATAAAACTAAATATCTAATTTTTAATAAACTAGGTGACTTCGCCTACACTCGCCAACCCCCGGTGATTGCTACGCAATTCCATTTGGTTTGCATCGCACAACAACACTCCTTTCACAAGCGTCTTGGTGAGGGTCAGGTGTAAATGTGTTTTAGTAACCGCCGGAAAAAACTTTCTCCGTCTTGTTACCTATACAATTTTGAACACATCATGTCAATTTCGTAATTTTCTGTTGAGTACTTTCTCGGGAAACAGTCTGAGAATCGAGCGAAAAAAATCGAGTTTTTAATCCTCCGACGGCGTAACTATCTTAATAATTCGTATATTCCTGATTCAAGACCCTCGGAGACCCAACTCGCCAAAAGGCTCAGAGTTTGGTAGCCGATCCCCGAATTTATGGAGCATGGCCAAATATAGCCATGCGCCATAAAAGCCCAAACCCAACTATGTTATTCAGTTGATTTCGGTATTGGAAGGATCGGTAGTTGAATTCGAGTCGCACTGGAGCAACACACTGCCCGTTGCAACCAACTCGGCTTTGGCATTATGTCAAGAGAGAAACGACTTCACGGTATGTCTGCCGGGTTGACAATCTCCTTAAAGACAAAATCGGGAAAAATTTGTGGGGTATATTAAATATTGAGATTTTATTTGCCAATGGAAAAGTGACAATTATCTCGAGACAGTAATATTTAAATGAGGGTCGAAACTGAGCTTGAGAAAGGAAGACGAAAATAACTTTCAGAGAGAAAAAATAACTTTTACAAACAATATTTGAAGACATAAATACAAAACTGAAATTTAGTACTTCTATTAGTGATATTCCTAGGTAACTATGGGCAGAGTGAAAGAAATCCAGTCAAACACTTACCTAGAAGAAAAAAACAGTTATAAGTACATACATTAAGAAGACAAGAAAAAAATGAAGTTTTTACATTGTGATACATATAAGACAAGGACATTAAAAACTACGATCAAGTATGAAAAAGAGGAAAACTATTTCGTTTATTTTCACCAAGTCCACTCGGATATCTAAATACATTCAACATGCTAGAATGAACACAATCCAAAGATCTTCAATATATATTAGCAATTATTCACTATAAGAAAATTTAGTGACAACAACGTATTGGCCTACAACCACACACAGCTCATAAAATAAATTCCTCATACAAATCTTAATGTTTGGTTTTTATGGAGTAAGGGTCATATTTGGCCAAGCTGCTTCAGAGACGAGACATACAATATCAAGTAATGGACATACACAATGAAAGTTTTATAGACAAAAAACGAGAATCCAGGGAGGAATAAATTATATTGTAACAATTTGTAACGATAAATATGTGAGTTGGTTTCTTCATGTCTCCATAAACTCTACTGATACCTCTACAACTAAGAAGACATTTTCTACGTTTCGATTTATCGTAATGGCACACGTTGGAATCATTACATTTGGTTTTTTTTAATGGACTGATACACTGATTTCATGCATCAATAAATACATTTCCCATTGATTGCAAGCGCGTAGAATTGAACCGTAGGATTGTTCGTCATGAAGAAAATTATCTCATTATACGAAGCAAATATCCTTAGATTAAAATTTCACTGCATTCGATTTTCTTTACTGAGCACTTATATTGGAATTCCCAATAGCAATTATTCGTTGCTTCAAGTTCGGTTAGACACATAATTCGTTCCCGACAACATTACGCACGAATACAGCTAATCATGCTAACACGAAAGGGCAACTCCACTGTGATTGATCAAAACATAGCGTGACACGTGTGCAATAAATAGGCGAAATGGTATTACAACTTGAGCGAGCAATCGACCACGAGTCTTCCGTAACAGAGAGCGACTCCTGTCTACATATATGTACTGTAAATGGTGCACATGTTTACAAAAGGTAGATATAACAATCGAATTTACTCACACGACTATTGCAGACGGTCCGGGATCAATCCCGAAGGGAAAGATTCGAAGGTGTTGGACGGAACATGGTAGACAGGTAGTTAATTAACGAGACCGACGCAACGGGTGATGGTCCAGATAATTTTTTTTTTATAAACGTCGTACAAGAGTTACGCAACGGGCTATCGGCGACAGTCCGGGATCAGTCCCTTTAGTGAAAGATCCGAAGACAACACCTCGTAATTTTGAACCACGGTCTGATGACGAGGCAACACCTGAGCTGACACATAACTCTCCAAACATCCACACCAACCCAACGTGAGGCCTTTCGGCCACGACAGTTTTAAGGTGCACCAGCCGACTCTACACCATACGATTATAAACATCCCTCCCCGGATTCGAACCAAGAACCTTCCGATATAGAGGCTAACGCATTAACCACTATACCGGTTGGTCGGCGTTCTTATTGGTATTGGTAATGGTAATTTTAGTTAACGTCGTACTAGAGCAACACACCATACGCTTACAAACATATATGCACTGACCGGGATTCGAACCAGGAACCTTCCGATCTAGAAGCTAAAACCTTAACCAACAGACCGGTTGGTCGGCCACCATTAGGGAAAGATCCAAGGACAACGCCTCGTAATTTTGAATGACGGTCAGACACAGACGAGAATATCTGAGCTGGCACCCCACTCTCCAAACTTCCACACCACGCCAACTCAAGGACATCCGAGGTCAGGAGAGATTTAACGTGCACCAGCCACCGTGTACACGACAATCCTTGGTTGGACCGGGACATGGACGGAGGAAAAAATGCAGTGCCATTGATTTGTAGTCTTTTTTGATTGATTGATTGCTTTCGGGATTTATGACACAAGGACCGTACTTGGTCGAGCTGCCCCAAACACGAGACATGCAACAGTGAGGAAGGAAGAAAAATTTTTAAAAAGCAGAAGAGTAGGCGAGGAGGAATATGAAAGGGAGAAAAGATCACTTTTGTAACCGGGATTGCGATGCCCGCACACACCTAAAGATGTGCCCAGATGGCTTTTGTCCTACTGAATTTGGGGATCCATTCTTTGCACAAATGGTTCAAAAGTTTTCTAAGCCCAAAACCAAAGGATTTTGTTATCCGTTTCCAGTCTTTTGGATCTTCATCAGAAGCACAGATACACGTTCCTCATGCCAGATTCGCGAATTTCACCACCCACCCATCTCCCAAACGAAGGGCATCCACATCTGCCCTCCAAACAATCCATCACCGGTTCCAGAACAAGCAAAACCACCCCCATCCGCATATTCGAAACCGTTTAACGTCCCCCCCAAATGAGTGCTGCCACCGAAAAAGAACAGAACGGTCGTTCTGCTAATGACTCTCGCACACCCCCTACCATCTTCGGCAAGTCTCAAAGCTGCCGCGATCATAACTGCGAGAAGCAAGGGGTGAGTTTTCTTTCAGTCGAGCCGCAAACGTTGATCGTCTGGGGGTGAGAGGAACGTTTTGGGTAGTAATAAGAGCTCCCCCCTGTCCCGCGTCAGTCTCGTTCGGTGGGAATCGTTTGTCAAACTTTTGTTCTTTTCGTTGTTGTGTGGGTCCAAAGGTTGGTAATTTCTGGTGTTGGATAGTGAGCTGTGGGATTTTTCGGGGGTGTTGAAAAGTGACGGCTGGCGCACGTGAGGAAGGGGTGGTTAGGGATTTTCTTCGTCTTGAAAACTCATCAAACATTTATCCAGATAGAATGATTTGGGTTTCATGGCGTAAGGTCCAGAAGTGGACAACCTGCGCCAAGCGCAAAATTAGATTTTACCCAATAAAAACAGTTAAAATCCAAAGTCAATGTGGTAATGAACAGTGCTATTTACAGTATAATTATGAAAATAACAATTTAAAAGGATAAAATGTAGATACAGGAATGATATATTTTCAACAAAATTGGGGTTATATAGAGAAGGGAACAAATTTGTTTAAGATATGTGCATACGTTGAAAAAGCCAATTTTGACGAAAATTTGCAATTTTTTTTATTCTACTAACATATTCCCTGTACTATTTTGCTTCTAAAACAGTTTCATCTTTTAATGTGCGACTAATAGAAAAAAAGTTAGGACAATTTATGAAATATGAACGAAATCGTTAAGTTATACCGAAAGTAACATACCGAAACCTGAACTAATAATAAGAATATTCTATTTTTACCATAATTAATACCCTTTATCTGTTGTAATAAGTTAGAATATATAATAATTATGTTGCTATAAATTGGCCAGTACAATTTTTTAATAAAATTCACATATTTGTTTGAAGATTTTCGCAATATCTTTACACTCTTGGATTTTGTTTACAAGCATTTTTCTCAGAATTTCATTTTAGGCATAAACATTGAATTCCAAAAATGATAACTAAAAAAATTATTGATATATTTTTGAAAAAATTTTATACGTAAATTCGAAACAGTGTTTAGTTGTTATCTTTATTTTTTTCATATTTCTGAGCTGGCATTTGAATATCAACGTTGCAAAATAGTCAAAAATCCTTTAACAATTTTTCAATGAGCCATAAAACCTTTATTTTTTTTAATATATTTCTACTTCTATTGGAAGCACTAGATAACATCATGAAGTTTACTCTGATCGTGTTTTTTTGTTACTAATTTAAATTGTATGCCCAGTATCATTTTTCAAACTTTTGAAAAAAACTTCAAATTTACACACAAAATTTCATTTTTTGTCAAATTTATTTTGTCAATTTTAATTATTGATAGTGCAAAATTATTTTTGAACACAAATAATTATAAAAATAATATTAAATTGCTTCTGTATTGTATTTTAAAAAAAAGTGCTCCGAACGTGTGCAGATACTTTAAGCCAAATACAAGACATCACCTGGAAGTTTAAAGCCTACTTTTTGTTTTCCTAAACCAGACCTAGAGACGAGTGGTGAGCGCATAATGGGTTAGCCCACTGCGCTGGGAATCGTAGGAGATGCACGATCGATCCCTCTCTTTGGGTGTTTCTCAATATTCTGTATCAGTAAAACTTTTTGTTTGTATGTCCATTTATTTGAAATACACTGGCGCAATGGTCAAATATGGACCTCGAACCATAAAACTAAACGCAACTATCAGATTTGCACCACCAATGATGATTTGGTGAGTCATGGTGAGTGTACTCAGGGCCGTATTTCTAAATAGGCTAAGTAGGCTGGAGCCTAGAGCGGCAAATTTTTCAGGGGCGACAGTTTGGGCAATTTATTCAAAAGTTGAAATGAAGTATTTCAGACGTTAATAATATTTTCCGTACGAATTTAAGAATACATGTAACTTTAAAATATGTTAAAGGTCCTTCTACACATAGCCTACTTTCTAAAACTATAACAGAATACAAATTCACAGCACGTAATATTGTATTATAACTTTCTTGTACTGCAATCTAGTTTGGTTTGACAACACTGACACACGCACAGCGATTCGATCTGACATCACTGTAGGC
Organism: Metellina segmentata; assembly: GCA_947359465.1. Classification (NCBI taxonomy): domain Eukaryota; kingdom Metazoa; phylum Arthropoda; class Arachnida; order Araneae; family Tetragnathidae; genus Metellina; species Metellina segmentata. The sequence continues at coordinate 43,617,557 of OX375880.1, forward strand.
GGAAGGTCTGTCTGAGTCTGACGCTGTCATTCATGTCTATCGGAGTGCACAGCGGGATCGTTGATGATTGTGTTGAACGAGGTGTGTTCGTGTTGTTTGTTACGATTTTGGCTTATAGTTTAGAGCATTCCAATACATAACGTACAGTTTTTAACAAGTTGGCTACTCCTTACTAGCTAGTATGTGAAGGTAGGAATAGACTGAGTACAAAACCGAACAAAACTTAAACTTCAAGAACAAGAACGTGTTCTGAAGCAAACAAAAAAACTTTATGTTTAAAAAAGATGAAAACACCAACTCTATCCTTTTATTGTATAAAACGAATGTATTAAGCAAATATGAACTATAGAGGGGGCGGTAAATGGACTTTAGCCTATAGGCAGCATACTCTTAAATCCGGCCCTGAGTGTACTAATCCACACTCACGTGCCTAATGTCGGGAGATGGTGTCACGACTAGGCCGGCCTACTTTACACGGAGGTTGGTTGGTGGATTGGGCAGGTAAGTATTTTTAATCAACGTCGCCACTGCAGCAACACAGCGGGCTATTGGCGAAGGTCCGGTGTATCAATCCAAAAAGGAAAGATTCGAGTACAACACCGCATAATTTTGAATCATGGTCAGATGACGAGGTCACACCCGAGTTCGTACTCCACCTCTCCAAGCTTCCACGCCACGACAACGCGAGGACATTCATGGTCACGGTAGATTCCACATACACCAGTCCTTTGATTGAATTCGAACTCGCAACCCTTCGAATGCTAATCCGTTAGAATTAATTGATGGTAATGGTAATGGCAATTTTAGTTAACGTCGTACTAGAGCAACACAACGGGCTATTGACGACGGTCCGGAATCAGTCCCTTAAGGGAAAGATTCGAGGACAACGCCTCGTAATTTTGAACCACGGTCAGATGACGAAGCAACACCTGAGCTGGCACACCACTCTCCAAACTTCCACGCCAACCCAACGTGAGGACTTTCGGCCACGACAGATTTAAGGTGCACCAGCCGCCTCTACAACATACGTTTACAAACACCCATGCCCGGACCCGGATTCGAACCAGGAACCTTCCGATCTAGAGGCTAACACCTTAACCACTATACCGGTTGGTCGGCGAATTAATTGATGGACTCGAAGTCATAAATTTTAGTATCCAAACAATCGCACCGCCGTTTTGGCAGATGTGGGAAATTTGCTTATTTTAAAAATTCATCGGCATGTACAGTAACTATCATACCAATACCATGTACAGTAACTATCATACTAATACCATGTACAGTAACTATCATACCAATAGCATGTACAGTACTTATCATACCATGTACAGCAGGCCTCGAAATAGGTGTACAACGTGCATCTGTATTAAAAAATCTAAGTTTTTGAATTAGGTGCACAGGTTATATTTTAGGTGCACATTTAATAAAAAAAAAAACGTAATATAAACTACTTTATTAGTTGGGCATGTTTATATAGGGTTTAGAAGTAGATGTTAAATAAAAATCTTTAAATTCTAAATTCTTCCTTCTCTCCGTCGCACGGTTCTCGCGAGTCGCTTCAACAGAGTCATCTGGAAAATGTTTCGATCATCGGAAACTTCTCGTGGCAGTGACACAAGTAAACCTTCCTCCTGTATAAACCCGTTACGGCCCAGCGATTTTGTTTTCGCATAGTGCGTGTTAATGAATTTTAATTACGTCCTTAAGAGCGATAGAGGTCGATACTAATATATTGTCCAAACATCAAAATAACATAAAACACGCTTTCCCCCGCCTCTTTTTTAACGTTAGGTGCACAATTTTATTTTCATGTGCACACTGCACCTGTATTTCGAGTACTGTAACTATCATACCATTACAGTAACTATCATACCATTGCCATGAAGAGTAACTATTATATCAGGGTGTACCAATTCAGCGTTTCCCTACTCAGGGGGCCTGAAATTCCTCCCCTACAATGAACTGACCGTCGGTACATAAATCCACCGCAGCGGATGTGTCTGGAGCGCTTCCGACCAGATGGAGTTGAGGGTTGTCCGGCGGTCCCTTTGGACGAAACCTTCCCTCTTCGTTAACGAGAAAAGGGAGGAGCTGTGACCTGGTTTTCTGACCCCTGGACAAGGAGACCAGCTGGAGTTTTGTAATAGAACGGACTTAGGGCTTGTCTGCCATTGTGGAACAGAAAACCTTTTTATTTTTACTTCCATTTAGTGTCGATTTCTGTATTTTAAGTTGTTGAAATTTAATTTTATTCTCTACAAGTGGTTTCGAAAAGATCTCGTCCACAGATATCTCACCAATTCCGCTGATGATGAGATGTATCTCGTCATCAAGATATCGTCTTATTTTTTTTTTATCAGGACAACTTGAAGATCCGGCCAGGTAATTTCCAGTGACGATGAATGCAGTCCATCAAGATGATCATGATAAATACGTCCCTTTGAAAGAACCAGCCCAGGAAAGTACAATAAGCCAGTGTACTTTGGAGAGCACAGCAATTGGAACCAATGTCAAAAAAATAGTTACACCGCGAAAGGCAATACACAACTATTAATAGCAAACATAATTGCGAAGCAATTCACTCCTATAGTACACGCAGAGTGGAGTGCCAGCTCAGGTGTTGCCTCGTGATCTGACCGTGGTTCAAAATTAGGAGGTGTTGTCCTCGATCTTTCCCTTAAGGGACTGATCCCGGACCGTCGTCAATAGCCCGTTGTGTTGCTCTAGTACGACGTTAACTAATAATTACCATTTACATCCACCCATTCAAAAATATCAGCGGTAGACCGATTTGAAGAGCAGCACTTTAGCAATCAGAGAGTTGCGAGTTCGAAACTCGATCCAACCGTAGACTGATGTGTCCTTGCCTTTGAGTCTGTCAGGGCCTCAAATTTCTTCACTCTGGCGTGGTATGGAAGTTTAGAGTGGGGGTGCCACCTCGGGTGTAAACTTCGTCAGCTGACCGTAGTTCAGACGTTCAAAGTGGGGCCCTCAAATCTTTCCCTTCGAGATTGATCTCGGACCGTCGCCAACAACCCTTTTTGTTGCTCCAGTGCGACGTTAATTCGACTACCTACCAAACCTACCTATCTATCTATCTTTTCCATTATAATGGTCGAATTCTCTTCGAAATTGATCCCGAAACGTCGCCTACACCGCGTTGTGTTGTTCCACTGCGTTGTTAACCTTTTGACGACGGCTAGATATAACTGGAGCGATTCTTGGCGTGATTTTTATAACTTTCAAGGCACAACTACTGTCAAAGCCATAGTTTAAATTTTTTCTTGGAACGATTTCTATAACTTTCAAGGTACAACTGCTGTCTCGGCCGTAATCTAAATTATTTCTTGGCTCGATTTTTATAACTTTCAAGGTACAACTGCTGTTCCCAGCCGTAGTCTAAAGGTTAATTCAACTACCAAACCACAACTTCCACAGCAATGCCAAAACCCAATCGAATCCAAGAAAAATCATCCTTTCCCTTGCTTCGAAACCCAAAGAATTCATCCTTCCCGTCGTTAATGGATCAATTCAAAGCCATGAATAAAGGAACAATTCTCCTAACGCGTTTAAGATCTTTCAAAGCTGGGACACCCGCTTAATCTTCCGGATTCGTCGAGCCAGTTCCTAAATGAATGCCCCCTGCGTAGCTTTCGCGGGTTAGGGAAGAATTATTTCATATTAAGAGGGTAGTGCAGGAGCTCTCGAGATGCGATTCCGGGGTTTATTGTGCGTTCATAATGGTGGGGCGATTTGGTGGGTGGAGGATGGAACACGAAGGTTGGGCTGTTTCTTCACTTTTGGGGGTGCGAAATGAGACGACGTGAAGGGTGGTTTAATGAAATGTATTTTTCTCAACTAAAAGTCAGATTTAAATATGAACTTGATGGTTGGAAGACGCGGAGCCCCAGTTGGAAGAGTAACACATTAAAAACCAATGTGTTCCGAGTTCGAAACTCGGTTCAGCCCAAGACCGTTGAGGACGTGGGGGCATATGCATGTTAAATCTGCCATGGAATCAAATGTCCTCACGTTGACTCAGGCGTAGACATCGTCATCTTACCGTGGCTCAAAATGACGAGGTGTTGTCCTCGGTTCTTTCCCATCGGGATTGATCCAGGACCGTCGTCAACAACCCGTTGTGTTGCTCCAGTGCAATGTTAGTTCAACTACCTACCGAAAATCAAAGGCAATCCCCACGTTAATCGCATATTGCTACTTCGTTTCTGAACAGAAAACATGTTCATGCGCACGTGCATTTCAGCCTTTTCGTAGTTTCAGGACTGAGGTTGGAACAATGTGAATCCTGTCACTGACATTAATTATTCCAATTAATAAGATGTATGTGGGGGGAGGGAGGGGGGGTTGTCAGGTTAAATCTGTCGTATTCCCAAATTTCCTCACATTGACGTGTTGTGGTAGTATGGAGTACAAACTGAGGTGCTGACATCATCAACTAACCGTGGTTCAAAATTTGAAGGTGTTACCCTCGTTTCCTTCCCTTCAGGATTTATCCCGGACCGTCACCAATAACCCGTTGTGTTGCTTCATTGTGAATTGAATTAAACTTCCACCAACATCTCGAAACAAGTTATTAATTGTTATGCAGTTTTGTCGTTAGTTGGTTTTTGGTACATGAATTAAGTTTGGAGATTCGCCCTTGGTCCAGTCCTAAAAATATAACAACTATCCTGGTCTCGACGAGGCATCTCGTCATTAGCAAAACTGATCAGATCGTAACGGACGAGTCTACTCGTAATTGCAATAAATTTGACCAGATCTCGTGTCTCGTCAGTTTACACAAGGTCGATCTTTTTGCATAATCAAAAACTAGGCAATATCTTGATGACAGATCTCGTCATTGGAAAAAAAATTATCAGATCTCGATGGAAGAGATATCTCGTCGAAAGCACTCTTAGAGAATGAATAAACTATTTTTACAATTTAATTTTTTTTTAAACGAAAACAGAGAATGGAACGAGGATGAGGAACGAAACTAAAATAGAAGATAAATAGAATGTCAGGAAAATAATAGGTGAAAAAACGAAGCAGAGGCAAAGACAAGAAATAGCCACTAACACCCCCGAAAGATTTAAGACAGGGTTAAACTTAAGGCAGAAATTGGGTAATTACACGGAGATCCGATTTTGATAGAGGCCGTAAACACATTTAATTGCTAAAATAGATTCTTTAATCTTGTTAACGGGAAGAGAAGTCTGGTAGAAAGAGAATTTTTAAAAAACTAAATCACAGTAGGGGAGGGGAAACAACAATCACACGCCTTTAATGAAGTCTGTGTCAGCACCTTGGTAGAAAAAAATCGCCAGCGTCCAGATTCGACGGTTTTGAGATTAATCCACAAGCACTTCGTCGGCAGAATTGATTCCAAATTCTGTGATTTTAACAAATTGCATAACCCCGCAATAGTTTTAATATATTTTAATTCGGGTTCTCCCAATTGTGATTTTAACCTTTTGACTACGGCTATAGATATAACTAGCCACTGCGTGGCCAGCTCGGCATTGCCCGTGACAGTTCTTTTCGTGGGGGGCAAGTGTGGCCACTGCTCGCTAACCCCCAGTGATTGCTACGAATTCCCATACGAATTCGAAGCCTATTGGATAACATCCATAATGGCGTTGCCCGTGGTTTGCTTCGAAAACCAAATTATGAATATCATGAACTATGGTTTGCTTCGCAAATTGGATAACAGCCATAACGGATTTGCCCGTGGTATTGGTTTGCTTCGCAAACCAAATAGGAATTCGACGTGACGTCACAATCTATTGCGAAAATATAAAAAATTAACTGAAAAAATATTTATTAAAAGAAAATTAAACATATAAGGTATCTATCTGGTGTCAAATTTTTTGCAGATTTCAAATCCGTTGAAATTTTTAATATATCTTTAACGATTCCGAATTTGCAAAAAAAAAAACTAAATAATGCCAGACTTTTTTTTTTGTTTTCTTTGCTTTCTTTCGCTGAAATTGTCAGAGGGGAGCAAATGTAATCTGTTTATTTTTGGAACACGAATGTTGGCGTGGCTCTTACAAAAAAAATAAAAGATATTCAATCTAAAAATTTTATTTTTTTAAAGATCATCATATTGTTAGGTATTGATCTAATGTGAAATTTTCCGCAGATTTCAAATCAGCTGAAATTTGTACTCGACATTTAACGGTCTATGAGATAGAAAAAAGAAGTGCATAACTAAAGTTAAAATTGTTTTTTATCGTCTGCTGGAAAACCATTTCTCCAAGCAAAATGAAAACGGAAAAAATAAATTTCGAATCTGACCTTTTATGCTGTTGCCATTCCAAAGAAAACAGTACTAATTAAATTTCCTTAAGTTCATTTCAAAATGCTCTAGATTGTATTTTAAAATTAGTTTCAACCATAAAATTGCAAAACATTTGGACAACCTGTGTGCCAAATCCCATTACTGTAAGTGCCATAGATTCGTCAGGAATTTGCGTGCAAGAAACAAACACTTCCTTTGATAATATTAGAGACACAAGCGCGACACTTACTTGGCGAGATTGTAATAACTTTCAAGGTACAACTGCTGCAACGGCCGTAGTTTAAAGGTTAACAAAATGCATACCTCGGGATATGTTTACTAACACATTTTAATTCGGGTTGGAAATAGAAAACAGAGACCCAAAATAATATAATTTCCTGCTTCTGCACTGTTACAAAATAAAAAAATAAAAAAATAGAAACGTACGTTTTATTTCGGAAGTTAACCTCGAAAATGTTTCTCTACGAACGTTTCCAAAATCAAATCCTTGCATTTTCAGACGCTGCACAATGTCTTCGGGAAAATAGAGCATTTAAACTTCACTCAGAATCGTTCCGATTTTCCCATTATTTGTTTGCAATTACGAGCACGGACTCCCAAATGAAAATTCACTGCAGGCCGAGGCATTATTATTCATGACCCTCATTGAAAAAATTAACATAATTGAAACAAAAAACTCCCTTTACGACGTATCGAAGTCGGCTCGGCTTTTTTACTGCCTTTGTTTTTCCCAGCCTGGCCCTTCCGCCGTCCTTGCGGCTGACAGGTTCCGTGAGCGGGCCCGGGAGTTATGTTTCTAATTTGTTAATTAAGGATTGGAGAGACGCAGGTCGTAAATCCGGCGTTCTCACGGGACAGGACCGACTTCTTTTGCAGGGGGGAAGGGATTATTAGAGTCTTGTTGTTGTCGTTGCCATTTACATGTTGTTGCATGTGAGCTCGTGCTCTAAGGGCTTTCTTGGAGGGTAGGTATGTAGCTGTCATCTTAACATCTGTTGTATAGAAAAAATTTCACTCGCTTTGAAACTCCTCCTACCTGACATATCCAGCCATTCTATTGGAGCACTACCTCTATAAATATTATAAATTACCATATAATTTATTATAAATTGCATTCATTATAAATTGCATTCATTATAAATTGCATTCATTATAAATTGCATTCATTATAAATTGCATTCATTATAAATTGCATTCATTATAAATTGCATTTATTATAAAAATAGCATTTATTATAAAAATAGCATTTATTATAAATTGCATTTATAAAAAATTGCATTTATAAAAAATTGCATTTATTATAAATTGCATTTATAAAAAATTGCATTTATTATAAATTGCATTTATGATAAATTGCATTTATGATAAATTGCATTTATGATAAATTGCATTTATGATAAATTGCATTTATGATAAATTGCATTTATGATAAATTGCATTTATGATAAATTGCATTTATGATAAATTGCATTTATGATAAATTGCATTTATGATAAATTGCATTTATGATAAATTGCATTTATGATAAATTGCATTTATGATAAATTGCATTTATGATAAATTGCATTTATGATAAATTGCATTTATGATAAATTGCATTTATGATAAATTGCATTTATGATAAATTGCATTTATGATAAATTGCATTTATGATAAATTGCATTTATGATAAATTGCATTTATGATAAATTGCATTTATGATAAATCGCATTTATGATAAATTGCATTTATGATGAATTGCATTTATGATGAATCGCATTTATGATAAGGCATCCTCAAGAAGTTTAGTCGCTGATAGCTCATAAATGGTGCCAGCGGTCGCTTAAAAGGGTGATAACATCCACCGTACACAGATATGTACCATGCCGCTGGTGCAAACGAAATTTTAGAACGAAATTGTAAAGAATTACTATAAATAATTACTTAATTTTATAATGAACTTGTTGAATTATAAAGAATTACATATGATTAATTACTTAATTTTATAATTAACTTGTTGAAGTGTGATTTCTTAAACACACGGTTCTTAAATAACACACGGTGAGGAGGGCCGCCAGCTAATCAACAGAGGGCCGGGATCAGTGCGGACATAATTTAAATGAACATGAAACCTGTATAATTACGCCTTTCTTAAGCATTGTTGGTCTATAAATGTCACGTATTAACCTTGTTAGATTGTTTATCACTCTCAGCAGACCCTCCAACTCGCATCAGAATAGGTGAATTAGAATCCGGAATTAGTGGATCGTATCAACGCAAATTCCATTTTTCACACAAAACGTTCCGCAGCATATTCTGCGACATCCTCCTGTCAAACCTAAACATGCGATCTCAGCCAAAACAATTGCGAGACAGGATATGGAACATCCCCCCACCGTCTCGTCAACAAGTGTTTCGCTTTCACTTCCAATGAAGGCACGACAGGAGAAACGGAACATCGAGTTCTGACAGACCCAACAACGCCCATCCCCCAGGTGTTCCACTAACCAAACAATACTTTCGAACACAGCAGAGGAACTCTTCAAATGCTTCGCTTGCGTGGTGGAGGTGGACAGACGATATGCTCTTGACAGGCACCGCCGCCAGGTGGCCCGGGGTATCCAGTTACGGTGCAACAGCACGCTAATTATAATTCTCCGATGGCAACGGCTCCGTGGGTGTTCGATTGTTTGAAGAGCGCAAACGATTTTGACATTCTGCTTGATTGATTCGGGTAACGTGAGAACGAGGATACGTGCTGTTTTCTGTTCCGCGGGCGAGAACAATAAAGTTCAAGGTTGTACAAAACATTTTGGACAGGACAGGTTTGGTCCAAAAAAATAAGTACAAGAGGACGTTGGTGTAAAACAGGGAAGTAATAAATTTTAATAGAAACATTTTAGCCGGTTTTTACAATGTGAAGAAACAGTTTTCTTGAAGTTAAAAAGCTTTGGGTTTATCCCGGACTGTCGGCAATAGCCCATTGTGTTGTTCCAGTGAGACGTTAATTTACAATACCTAAAAATAAAGTTTTTTGATAAAATTGAGCTAAAATGAACGTTTGGTAAGGTAAAGTAATGTAATTTTCATTAACGTCGCACTTGAGAAACACCACGGGCTATTGACAACGGTCCGGGACCAAAAAATCCAAGGACAACACCACGTCATTTTGAACCACGGTCAGATGACGAGGCAAAACCTGAGCTGGCACCCCACTCTCCAATCTTCCACACCAACCCAACGTGAGGACTTTTGGCCACGACAGAATTAAGGTGCAGAAATCGCCTCTACACCATACGCTTACAAACATCCATGCACTGACCCATATTCAAACCAGGAACCTTCCTATCTAGAGGCTAACATATTAACCACCTGTACTGTTGGTCGGCGCATTCCTCAGGTATTAGTAAAAATAAAAGTTGCGAGTGCAGGTTTTGGTACTGTCATTAAAAAGACATTTTTCATACAAATAACCAACTCCACATCACTTCAAATCCCGAATCTCCAAACCCACCCCCGAAGCAACAGGGTCGAGCACACCCCGGAGCAGGAGCCCCGGCAACCGGAGAACGCGGTAGCTGATGGGGAATGCATACCAGCAATCCAGTTTCTAATAGAGCGTTTTAAAAACCGCAATTTTTCACTTCCGTTCCGCAACACCCTCGCACGGGGGTGGACTTTAGTGCCTTCCGACAGATTCCTTTTCGGCCCCCCTTTCCCCGTCGACGCTTTTCGTGTGCCGCTGGATTTACGACCGAATCTGCGAAATTGTGTTTTCGGGGAGCGGCTTTGATATCGCATGCGGTGGAAGCCCAAGAGTCACGGTGTTGGGAGAGGTCTGTTTACATTTTTGGTAGCCATTTTGGTACACGTCGCCGAAAGAAAGACTGCGGTAATTTGTAAGCGCGGGAGCGCACTAATATGCTACTTGTTCAACCAGGCTATCGCGACCCTAAGTTCTAAAAGGAATCACTAAGCAAAATTATATACCACCGAACTATCGATTATCTTTCAAGGCATCCAGTACAATCACAGCCATTAAAACCGTAACCCTTCGAAATGTCTACTGCATACTGTAATTATATAGAAAATAGTTTACGCATTTTTAAAATAATTACATATCCATTTACGTAAATTATTAGTGTAGTTAACTAAAAATATTTTTCTAACTGCAATAATAATATATTTTTTAACTGCAATATATTCTTTCTCTTATATTGCCCTCTGTTGCTCAGACCGATTGGTCTGCTTACATAAAGCAGACCAATCGGTCAGGTGGCTAAGGTGTTAGCCTCTAAATCGGAAGGTTCCTGGTTCGAATCCCGTTAAGGCATGGATGTTTGTAAGCGTATGCGTAGAGGCGGCTGATGCATCTTAAATCTGCCGTGGCCGAAAGTCCTCACGTTGGATTCGTGTGGAAGTTTGAAGAGTGGGGTGCCAGTTCAGGTGTTGCCTCGTCATCTGACTGTGGTTTAAAATTACGAGGTGTTATCCTCGGATCTTTCCCTCAGGGGATTGATCCCGGACCGTCGTTAATAGCCCATTGTGTTGCTCTTGTACGAAGTTATTTAAAAAATGACCAATCACCTTACATAAATTAACTCATCGCAGTAACTTTGACTAAATTTTTCAACTTTCAACTTCTGTAGCCACTGATCGTACTCCAAAACTCCAGTTTATATCAAATGTCATTCAGAAAAGAAGGACCGCCTACTATTGTACTTTCTTTCAGCTTTCTCGGGGGGCTGCAGTGATTTAGTGGGTATGCCAACTCAGTAAAACCCAGTTGTGTGTATGTCTGTTTCTTGACATTGTGGGTTACTTGATATGATTTGCGTCTAGTACAGCATGGCCAAATATCACCCTTGCGCCATAAAACCCCAAAATTCCAACTTACCAACCTTCTCTTTCATCCTTAGCCGTAATTGCCCGGTCGCGCAAGAGCACGGATTAGCAACCGGAGGGTTGCAAGTTCGAAAGTCAATCAAGCAAAAAACTGCCGTGTATAAGGGGGCTGGTGCAGTTAAATATGTCGTTGCCTCATATGTCCCCACATTGGCGTGTTGTGGAAGCTTCGAGTGAGGTGCCAGCTCAGGTGCAGTTCGCGTCATCTGACCGTGTCTCAAATATACGAGGTGTTGTCCTCGGATATATATTTCCTTTGGGGATTGATCCCGGACCACCGTCGCCAATAACACGTTAATATGATGCAGTGTGACGTCAATTAACTACCCACCTCTCTTTCAGTCCAGAGGAACCATCTCACCATAGCTTCCTAGTTCATAGTTAAATCTGACAAGCATCTGAAAACGAAACCGTTCAGAAATTATTGGTATTTAATTAACGTGGCACTGGAGAAGGCTATTGGTGACGGTCTGGGATCAACCCCCGAAGGGAAAGATCCGAGGATAACACCAAATAAATCTGAACCACGGTCTGATGACGAGGCCAACACCTGAGCTGGCACCCACTCTGCAAACTTCCACACCACGCCAACGTGAGGACATTGTAATCCACGTCAGATCTAACGTGCACCAGTCCCCTTTGCAAACAATGGTCGAGAGTTGGATCGGAACTTGCAACATTCCGTATGCTAGTCCGTTACTCTTCCAACCGAGCCGAGTTCAGAGATGAAAACATCAACACCTGGAGTCAGAGTGTCTTCGACCCAGGTGCTTCACTAAAATCACCGCGCCTCAGCCTGGGTTTCGTTCCCATAAATGGCGGATGGCGGCACCCAGCATTCCACCGACCAACTCTTGCTTACCTCCGAAAAGACGACCCCACAGCCGTTGAAGTGGGGTCCTCACCCCCTTCCGCAAAGAAGGCCCGACATAAAACTTCCTAAAATCCCGATCAGGAAGTTTGGGGAGCATAAAATATTTCGAGAGAACATTGTTGAGCTGTGTCACACGGCATAAAGGCAGGGGGAGTGATTCATGTCCCCAGTCACCCTCGCCTCCTAAAACCCGGGCATCCCTGGAAATCTATGGATCGTAAAAGGGGCTGCTATCAGACCGACCCCATAAAGGATCGGGAAAAGCGGTGCCTTGCGGTAACTCTTCCCACGGTGCTTGGCCGAGGTACGTCGGCAGGCTTTGCCTCTCTTTTACCACTCGACGAAACGGCACTTGCTGGAAGTATTCGCCAAGAGGTGTACATTTAAATTAATTTATGCGCTGGTGTACATGTGTGCTGCTTTGAAGTTACGGCATGTTGGAGGTCGTTCCCACACTGGGTTAGATTTAAATAAATTAAAGCACCAAAATATTTTAAAGACGGGATTTCGGTCATAACCACGTTAAATAATTTTGGATTGGGGGCGATATTCAAATATTTGATTTTTCATTTAGGTTTTACACAATAAAAATGATTTTTTAATCAGTCATCGAAAATTGGATATCATTTCCCCGAACTAATCGAATATTTTTTTAAAAAATCGGCATTTACTGACTTCCCAAGTGGTTTCGACGAGATATCTCGTCCATCAAGATCTGATTAACTAAGCTAAGTTTGTCTGTTTGTCAGCAACATCTTAATGACGAGATATCTCGTCATCAAAATATTGCCGATCTTTTGATGACATATCTCATCATCGATATATTGCCGATCTTTTGATGAGATATCTCGTCATCGAGATATTTCCGATCTTTTGATGATGAGATATCTCGTCATCAAGATATTGCCGATCTTTTGACTATGAAACATCTCGTCATCGGGTTAAGTGAGTCGCATATTTAGTTTTTGATTCGAAATTTACAAGCCAAGGTCACAAGTCGACAACTCTGAACCACTCTGCTGTAACCTGGACTCCATCCTAAATAAGAAATATCCCGACGCTCGATACATCCGTGTTTATTGTATCCGTGAGGATACGCCTCCCTGAAGGATTGCGGCCAGAGTCACATCGGGCATTCAGATGACACAGCAAATCAAATCAAGGACTAAGCGATTCGCTTTGTTCTCATTGCATTTATCGCGTGAGCTGGTGCTTCTTCGACTGGAATGGCTCAAGGGGGTCGTCTCCAGGGAAGAAGAAAACACCCCGTTTCCCAAAACGAGACGTAAAGCAGATGCCGTGAGACAGTTTTACTCTACACCCGTTCATACTAAAGGAAATACGAATCGGCGAGGAAGAAACAGTCTCGGTAGAAAACACTGATGCATAATTTATCACCCGATACAGTATATTTTAAATTCTAATTTTTGAACAGAAACTCGAACGAAATGTTCTTGGCATCAAAAGGCGTTGCCTAAACGCCACGTATGTGAATGCGCTTCTTAGTGGTTCCAGATAGATTCAAAAGTTTAGTATTCTCAGAAAAGGTTAAGACAACAGTTTAGTATTCCAGGATAGTTTAAACTATAGATTTTCCAGATGGCTTAGACAACAGAGTTTAGTTTTCCAAAATAGTTTTAGACAACAGATAGTTTAGTAATCTCAGGTAGCTGAGACAACAGATTGTTTAGTAATCTCAGGTAGTTGAGACAACAGAGTTTAGTATTCCCATATATTTTTAGACAACATATAGTTTAGTAATCTCAGATAGTTTAGACAACAGTTTAGTATTCTCAGAAAGTTAAGACAACGGTTTAGTATTCCAGGATAGTTTAAACTTTAGATTTTGCAGATGGCTTAGACAACAGAGTTTAGCTTTCCGAGATAGTTTTCGACAACATAGTATAGTAACCTCAGGTACTTGAGACAACATAGTAGTATTCACAGATAGTTTTAGACAACACATAGTTTAGTATTCCAAGATAGTTTGAACTTTATATTTTCGAGATAGCTTAGACAACAGAGTTTGCATTCCCAGATAGTTTTAGACAACTGATAGTTTAGTAATCTCACAAAGTTAAGACAAAAGAGTTTAGAATTCCTAGATAGTTTGGGTAACAGTCTATGTTAGTATAGTTTACAGTTTAGTATTCCAGGATAGTTTCAACTTTAGTTTAGTATTTCCAGATAGTTCAGACGACACAGTTAAGTACTCCAAATCTCCGGAGACGAAGATGGTTGAAACTACCTAGAAAGGGAACACGGTAAAACAAACTGCAACCAATACCAAGAAACACAAACCCAAGCACTCACATGGCAAAAAAAAAGCTATTATTTCCCATTCAAGCCCCGAAAAAAATTGCAAATCATTCAAATTTGTCCCTTTTAAGTCTTCCAGGCAATTAAAGAAAGCATCAGCCATGCCAAGAAACAACCTCATTACAGAGATATATCATACGAAACAAATCAAAAGAGCAATTATTTTGCCATCCATCCGAAGTAACAGCGATCATAAAAAAACAACTATTCAAAACTGGTCAAGCGCCACCACCATGGAAGTTCAAACAATGCCAAGAAACAAGCACAAGGTTTATATTAACGTGCCCGGAGAATTATTTGGCCATTTATGACCCGTAAAAAACCGCCAAGCATTCAAAACAGGCCAAGAGCAGTCGTCCAGCCTGTCTTACCACCGTTGTTAACGCAGCCCAACTATTGGCAGGGGCTCAGGAGCGAGAATTAATCAAGGCGACCAATTAAAAAACGGCTACACGTAACACACAGAATAACACCCCCGGTGGTAATGATAAACACCACCAAGAAAAAGAAACGAGTGATTAATGCAGGGGCGACTGCCACAATCCAATAAAGCGGGAGATCCGGAAAAACACATCCTCGGCGATTTTTTTCCCGTTTCCGGGAGCCGGTCTGGATTTTAAAGTGCGTCTTTCAGGAGTGAAACCGACGGAAAGTGATAAATTACACCGTCTGTAGTATTTATGATTAATATTATTTAAGCCCAGGCGCGCACACTTTGAAGAAAAATCGATAATTTTGATTGATGATTTTGCCTCGCTGCTTTGCAGGGAAAAAAAATCTCGCAGGGAAAACGCAGATTAATATTAAGATGGGGCCCAAGTTTTACACTACGCAAGCGGACAGGAGGGTTTTAAATTTTGTTTTGTGTATGTGTCGGACGGGGGAAATGGTAATAAATTTATTCCCTTTTTATCCCTTTTTTTGTGTGTGCTGTTCCGACGTGGAATGATTCCGAATTGCATTTCCAATAGAATACGTATTTTGCTTTTCTTTTTCTTTCATTTGTAGAATGAAATGCTGATGTTGAAGCGACGGGTGATTAGAACGTCGGTAAATAAGACCTCCCCAGTGAGGAAATACATAAATCGAAATGAAATAAAAAGATGGCTACTGTAGATCAATACACGAAGATTCGATTTGTTTGTGCCGGCTATATGTCGGAAAAAATATAGAGGCAATGTCCAAAAGACATGGGGAGGTAGGTAGTTGGATTAACACCACACTGGAGTAACATAACTGGGCATTTGGCGACGGTACGGGATCAATCCCGAATGGAAAGATCCGAGGACAACACCTCGTAATATAAAACTACGGTCAGATGACGGTGCCATCACCTGAGCTGGCACCCCACTCTCCAAACATCCACCTCACACCAACGTGGACATTTGACACCACGACAAATATGACGAGCAACCCCCCCCCCCCCCTCCCCCTCAACGGTCTTTGATAGGATCGAGTTTCGAATTCGAACCTCTCCGGTTACTAATCCGTTTTCTACCAACTGAGATGGATAGACGGACTTCTCCAAGGTCATGTGCCTTCTAATCGGACCCGCACTAGATTAGTAAACAAGATAAACCAGTTAACCAATAGGAAATAAAATTTCAGACAAAATACATTTTAACGAAAGTCTCCCCAAAAAACATTTGACATCAATAGACATCTGAGACACGACAGAATAAACGTTCATCAATCCCCACGGTCTTTGATCGGATCGAGTTTCGAACTCGTAACTCTCCAGTTGCTAATCCGTTACTCTATCAACTGAGATGGATAGATGGACTCATCCAAGGTCATGTGCCTTCTTAGGGACCCGCATTGAACTAGTAATAAACCAGTTAACTAATAGACATGATATAGAAAACACAGATAAGTCCAGACAAAAGGGCATTTTAACGAAAAGCTACCCAATAAATCCCATCGTCCACCCCAAATACTAGCTTCCAGTAGGAACTCAATCTTATCTAAGGCCGCCTGTCCAGTGCTGTCCTGTCATTCGGTGTCATCCCATATCCCTCCTGCCCATCACGGCCTGCCATGTCAATCAGAAACATCCACTTTCTTTGTCGTCTGGGGTCCAAGACAATGCCACTCTAGGAATTGCATTTGGTGGTTTTCTTATAGAATAAGCCCCCTTTCCCAGATTCATCTTACAAATCTAATTTATCTCTGTCTCCGAATCTCTCATAAAACTTTACATTTCCTACAATCGATCTTGTTTGCTTCCAAGTACGTTAAGTTGATATGCATGAATGTTGTTCTTGGTTCTAGAATCAAATGAAAGCCGGGGGAAATATTTGATGCATTGTTTCTCTAGTTGCACGCGTTCGTAAAACGCTAAAGGTTTAGAAAGAATGCAGGATTTCAACAATCTGCTTAATGGAACTGATATTCTAGATAAACTAAGGCAATCGTCAGTGCTACATGAGATACATTTATTATGGATACATTCTCATGTTAACCTCAGCGAAAATGAAATGGTTGATAACTTGGTTGGATTTTATGGCGTCATGGCAGTATTCGGCCAAGCTGCGCCAAACACAATACAGACAATATGAAGTTATGGGCATACACACAAAGTTTAATTGAGACAGTAGAGAGAAATACACCCACATGGAGAAATCGTCGACCAACCGGTCTGGTGGCAGGGCCCGATTTAGAAAATTTGGCATAGTAGGCACAACACGCAGGAAGACCCCCCCCCCCATGTTATTTGTTCATCACAAAAACTAATTTTATAACAATAATTGGTACTTACGTATCGTATTTGACTGTTGACCGTTTCACTGATGTCACCAAAAAGTTTGAAAAAATCGTGACATTACTTATAACTCTTGGCAACCCCCCCCCCTTATGTTATTTGTTCATCACAAAAACTAATTTTATAACAATAATTGGTACTTACTTATTCGACTGTTGACCGTTTCACTGATGTCACCAAAAAGTTTGAAAAAATCGTGACATTACTTATAACTCTTGGCAAAACCCCCCCCCCCATGTTATTTGTTCATCACAAAAACTAATTTTATAACAATAATTGGTACTTACGTATTTGACTGTTGACCGTTTCACAGATGTCACCAAAAAGTTTGAGAAAATCGTGACATTACTTATAACTCTTGGCAAAACAAAATAAAGCAGATGAAAATTAAAAACATAATAGTTAGATAATTAATGTAATTACAAGAATGTGATAGTGGGGGAAACGGTCGACGGACATTTACGTAAATACCCAATGATTTATGTAACTACTTAAAAACTTTTTTAAATGTTTAGATACTTTTGAAACTTAGGGGCCCTCTAAATTATGGGGGCCCTAGGCCCGTGCCTCACGGGCCTAATGGTAAATCAGGGCCTGTCTGGTGGTTCCGGGTTCAAATCCGTGTCAGTGCATGGATATTTGTAAACGTATGGTGTAGAGGCGGCTGGTGCACCTTAAATCTGTCGTGGTCTCACGTTGGGTTGGAGTGGAAGTTTAGAGAGCGGAGTACCAGCTCGGGTGATGCCTCGTCATCTGAAAGTGGTTCAAAATCACGAGGTGTTGTCCTCGGATCTTTTCCTTAGGGGATTGATCCCGGACCCTCGTCCAATACCAGTTGTGTTGCTCTAGTACGACGCTAATTAAAATTACCCTACCTTACCTTACCTTAACCATGGAGAAATAATCAAAAAGTAAGACAGAAAATCATTTAATTTGGTGGGTAGGTTGTTAAATCCATAATGGGAAGAGAAGGGAACCTTCGTCGTACTAGAAGCAATCCCCTCCCCCTCATTGTTGAAAAGTATAGTTCGTAAAGCGAACTAAATATGATTGCGTAGCAATCATCGGGGGTTGACGAGCAATATCGAGCAGTGGGCGGAGCCCCCTAGTTATCTGAAAAATAAACACGGCCAGTAAAATATCCTTCTCAAAACCTTGTAAATGTTAAATCAACTCACCCTACATTAGACACGTAGACCAATTATAGTCACTAAATTTCACCACACGCAAGCAAAACAGACAAACCATCCGTTTCCCTTAAGTAGCCATTAAACCATAAGAGAATACTCACGTTACACTTACATAAACAGTAGTGAGTGATACGTTTGATAGAAAACGAAAAGGTAAAACGGGCCAGACGGCAGAAAGGGGCCTTGTGCCCCCTGGGGCCCAATGGCGGTCGAATCCGGAGTGATTTAAGAAGGCTGGTATCACCCCCACATGGTGCGCTGGAGAAATTCACTAAACTGCAAGACCCACAGCAAGGAAGCGACTCCATACATACTAATCAAGAGAAAGCAGCTACCCCATGGAGCAGAATAGCTGCTGGTGTCCGTCTGATGTCTTAAGGATTGAGAAATATCGTTTGAAATGGGGGATGGGGCAGCTGTTTAATATCCGGTGCCAGTGGAGGGTAAAAGAACGTTCTACGTTGGCGTGGGTCGGCACTAACTTCTGGAAAAGGTGAACTTGGATAAAAGAAAAAGAGAATGGTGCGATGGTCGGATGAAATTAACTTCCTCAGGCAGTTTATCAAGGTCAGTTGAAGCTCTGTGAGAAACATAAAGCATACCTATCTACCTCCAGGTGAAAAAATCCGAAAAAATTTTTACGACTGAAAACAAAACGTGTAAGTAACACCAAATGAAAAATGTCTCGAGACAATTCCTGAAAAATAAATTAATCGCGCCAAAATCAACGACGATAGTGCCAAATTGGACTTTATAAAACTAATTCAAAGCAAAAAAAAAAGCAACCCTATTGTATTATGCATTGATACAATTCGTACTCGACCTAACCGATTTATCAATATTTTACATAACTAGGGGGCTCCACCCCCTGTTCGCTTACGCTCGCCAACCCCCGGGGATTGCTACGCAATCCCATTTGGTTTGCTTCGCAAACCAATATTCCTTTCGCAGAGTGAAACAATCTGAATAATTCGTATTATCCTGATTTCACTTTCCATTCCATGACGTCACATCGAGGACTTCGCCACCTGCTCGCTTCCGCTCGCCGACTCCCGGGGATTGCTACGCAATCCCGTTTGGTTTGCTTCGCAAACCAATACTTCTTTCGCAAGTGATTTCACTTTTTTTTTACTTTAACACTTAATGCACCCTAAACTAATAGCCGCATGAGTAAAAAATCTTCTGCATCTTGTTACCTGTACAATTTTAAGTAAATCGTTTTAATCTCCAAACTTTACGATCTGTACTTTGTACTTTCTCGGTAAAACGTCTGAGAACAGAGGGAAAAGAGCGAGCCTTTTTCCTCGCCAAATAAAAAGAAATCGTTTTTATGGCAAGTGTTGCTACGATAAATTTGATATCTGGCAAACCCGATAGTGAAACATACAACCCTCATAAGCGTGCCTGCTTCGCAAAACCTGCTCCACGAAATAAAAATTACGAAATTTGTGCGACAAACTTTTGATTGCATCGAATTTATTAACGAACCAATTTTAAAAATAATTATACCGTAAGAAAGAGTACATTCTGAGGTATACTGCGATATTTTCAAAATTAAAAACTAATAGTAATACGATATAGATATGACAGTTTTAGTTTTGTATCGGAAATTATGATCTGTGAAAGTTCCGAAAATTGTATGACCAACTTTTAATTGCATCGATTTTATTTATTAACCAATTTGAAAAATAATTGTACCATAAGAAAGAGTGTAATGTAATGTATTCAGTGATGTTCTCTAATTTAAAAAATAATGTTTTTTCTGTAGATATAACGATTTTAACAAGAAGTAGCGAAAATATCCAAATATTCCGAATTTTGTATGACCAACTTTTGATCGCATCCAATTTAATTATTAACCGATTTCAAAAATAATACTACCGTGAGAAAGAGTACATTTTGAGGTATACTGCGATATTTTAAAAAATAAAAACTAATAGTAATAAGATATAGATACGGCAGTTTTAAAAAAAAGTAACAAAAATGTCCCGATTTTTCTCGAATTTCAAAAAAATATTATCAAGAACCAAATTGAAATTTTAAAAAACGCTCGACGAGCTGCAAAAATTTACGTTGAGAGGTAGTCATAAAAAAAAACTCACCGCTGAAGACTGAAAATTTGAATGTGTTTTGCTCACTCGCGGAAGAAATTTCGCTTCTTCAATTTTGACACTTAATAAACCCTAAACTAATAGCCGCATCGGAAAAAAATCTTAATAATTGTCTAGGGAATACGATGAAGAACAAACCATGTTAATTTTGTTTTTTTTTCCGATCAGTACTTTCTCGGTAAACCGTCTAAGAATCTAGCTAAACAACACAGTTTTCAATTCTGCGGCGGCGGCGGTAACATTTTTTTAATATAGAGAGAAATGGTGCCTAGTATATACAAAAAATTAAGCAATTAAAACTCTGTCTTGAGTGTTCCATCAGAAGATGTGTGGTTTTCATGAAAGTGCCCAAGAAGATTTTTACGACAATCAGCAAAACAATTATAAGAAATATCTTTCCAATTTGTCATCAAATTCGCTAATGCGACAATTTCTTCGAGCATTTGATGGAAAATAGGATAAGGTCCGTTTTTATGCAAACAGGTAAGGGTAGACGTAGCGTCGAGAGCAGTTATCGTGGTAGATACAGTACACATAAATGCCTGGCGTTTGACAACCAAGTCATCAACCATTTTCTTTAGAGATCACAATTGCTCTGACCAATACATTGGTGCAAACACATAAGTTAAATTAACAGTGTCGGTATTGAACCTTCTAATTCTCCTTTGGATCTTGAAAGTCCTCACATTGGGTTGATGAGGAAATTTGAAGAGTGGGGTGCGAAATCAGGTGTTGCTTCGTCATTTGACTGTGATTCAAAATTACGAAGTGTTGTCCTCGGATCTTTCCCTTAAGGGACTGATCCCGGACAGTCGTCAATAACCCGTTGTGTTGCTCTGGTACGACGTTAATTACCATTGCCATTGCATCTTAATTAGAACATTTTCTACTGGACGAATACTGCGGAACTCAAATTTGGGCAGGACTATAAAACAACACAAAACCAAGCTCTCGTCTTTTAATAGCCGCGGTAGCCCTTTTGGAAGAGTAACAGATTATCAACCGGAGGATTGCGAGTTCGAATCCAACCAAAGACCGTATTGTACAAAGGAAGCTGGATCACTTTAAAATTAGTCGTGGGCTCAAATGTCCTCACGTTGGCGTG
The DNA here is from genome assembly GCA_947359465.1 of Metellina segmentata. Lineage (NCBI taxonomy): Eukaryota > Metazoa > Arthropoda > Arachnida > Araneae > Tetragnathidae > Metellina > Metellina segmentata. The sequence goes on from OX375880.1 coordinate 43,639,105, forward strand.
GTATGGAAGTTTGGAGAGTGGGGTGCCATCTCAGGTGTGACCTCGTCATCTGACCGTGGTTCAAAATTAGGTAGTGCTGTCCTCGGATCCTTCCCTTCAGGTTGCCTGTAGCCCGTTGTATTCATCCAGTACAACGTCAAACAAAATACGTATCAGTCTTTTTTAATTAACGTCGTACTAGAGCAACACAACGTGCTATTGACGACGATCCGGGATCAGTCCCTTAAAGGGAAAGATCCGAGGACAACACCTCGTAATTTTGAACCACGGTCAGATGACGGGATCGTTTGGGTAATTGTAATTGGTAATTTTTAATTAACGCCGTACTAGAGCAACAGAACGGGTTATTGACGACGGTCCGGGAAAAATCCCTTAAGGGAAAGATCCGAGGACAACACCTCGTAATTTTAAACCACGGTCAGATGACGAAGCAACACCTGAGCTGGTACTCCCCCTCCCCACACTCTCTAAACTTCAACACCAACCCAACGTGAGGACTTTTGGCCACGACAGATTTAAGGTGCACCAGCCGCCTCTACACCATAGAAACATCCACGCCCGAACCCGGATTCGAACCAGGAACCTCTCGATCTAGAGGTTAACACCTTAACCACTATACCGGTTGGTCGGCCCTTTAGTATTGATTTAAGTGTGAAAGAATTGCCAGCTTGTATGTGCATTTTGTATTTTCTTTTATGTCCATTCATTATTTTGTCCCCGCAGTTTCTTTAGCACTGAACAAGTTGTCCTTTGTTAACTTTGTAAAGTATTTTGGAACAAATTATTGTGCTTCGTTTCGAATCAACTGGAAAACAGAAAAGATGACAATATCACATCATCAACCAAGCCAGAGAAAAAACACGAAAACGTAAAAAATTTTACTTTTTACAAACAAATCTTCAAGTGTATTTTCAGGAGTTTACTGACCTCTTCCGTGTTGGTAAACAACTGGTAAATCTTCAATTGAATCGAAAAAGAACCTTGTAACGTGGGAAGTTCCACATCACCTGAGGGGATTCTCAGACCGCAGCCAACGTTCCGTAATGGAGTAAAAACAAATGCAAGATCCACGGATGACCTCCAAAATAGCACATCTTTTATTTAAGGCTGCTTTTTTTTCGAACACCTATTTTATTCTTAGCTCTTCGAATGAATAGTTACTTTTAAAAAACGATTTGTTCCACGTTTTGCGAGGGGACCCAGATCGTCTTTTTTATCGTCAGGTCGAGATATGCGAACATTGACGTTACAAATCATTCTATGTGAGAACGATTTCAACAAACAAACCAGACGGAAAGCGAGGATTTTACTTCCCTCTAACCCAGTGGTCGGAAAACTCATTAGTCAAAAGAGCCAATGATCAGCAGTATAACGACTGAGATTTCTTATGAGAGCCAAATTTCTGTTGAAGAACCATGTTTTTAGTTCTTGGTACAAACTAACTACCAACATTAAATACAACTAGAGATTCATAATTTTATTAACTTAATTTTTTATTGACAAAAAAAAAAAAATTTTTTTTCGTAAAATAAAAATACGACTAAACGCGCATTTAATGTGAACAATGACCTTGGATTTCCTTGGAAAGCTTGGAGAAGTTAGGTTTGAATGTCATTGTTTTTAATTTCAAGCAGGATTCCAGGTTCTCGTCAGTAAGACGATTTCTCAATTTACTTTTAAAAAGGTTCATGCTTGAAAAAGATTGTTCGCATAAATACTTAGAGCAAAAGAGTGAAAGAACAGCAACTGCTAGTTTTTTAACTGGTCATACGAGTCTGGAATACTGTTCCAGGTGTTGAAAATTATCATATCTTCCTTCTTCAGGTCTTTCAGAGTAGACCATTTTTTCTGTGAACAAAGATATCTATATTTCTCGAATTTTTACCCATATGAGCATTAAGGCGTTGAAATTTGGAGCTCCATAATTCTTGGTTTTTTAACTCCGGTGATTGCATTTCAAAAGCGCCAATGTCAATATTAAAGGGAGAATGATTCAATTCTAATACTTCAACACGGAGAGCTTTTGCAACAAAGGCTGTCGTCGCTACGTTATTTCTGAATTCCTGAAACCTCCGTAGAAAAGCTTATATTATATTTAAAAGTGTTGTTTTGAAATAGTAATCGATTCGTGGCAGAGCCGCACTCAAGTGGCTAAAGGGCGGCACTCAAGTGGCTAAAGGGCGGCACTCAAGTGGCTAAAGGGCGGCACTCAAGTGGCTAAAGGGCGGCACTCAAGTGGCTAAAGGGCGGCACTCAAGTGGCTAAAGGGCGGCACTCAAGTGGCTAAAGGGCGGCACTCTAGTGGCTAAAGGGCCGCACTCTAGTGGCTAAAGGGCCGCACTCTAGTGGCTAAAGGGCCGCACTCTAGTGGCTAAAGGGCCGCACTCTAGTGGCTAAAGGGCCGCACTCTAGTGGCTAAAGGGCCGCACTCTAGTGGCTAAAGGGCCGCACTCTAGTGGCTAAAGGGCCGCACTCTAGTGGCTAAAGGGCCGCACTCTAGTGGCTAAAGGGCCGCACTCTAGTGGCTAAAGGGCCGCACTCTAGTGGCTAAAGGGCCGCACTCTAGTGGCTAAAGGGCCGCACTCTAGTGGCTAAAGGGCCGCACTCTAGTGGCTAAAGGGCCGCACTCTAGTGGCTAAAGGGCCGCACTCTAGTGGCTAAAGGGCCGCACTCTAGTGGCTAAAGGGCCGCACTCTAGTGGCTAAAGGGCCGCACTCTAGTGGCTAAAGGGCCGCACTCTAGTGGCTAAAGGGCCGCACTCTAGTGGCTAAAGGGCCGCACTCTAGTGGCTAAAGGGCCGCACTCTAGTGGCTAAAGGGCCGCACTCTAGTGGCTAAAGGGCCGCACTCTAGTGGCTAAAGGGCCGCACTCTAGTGGCTAAAGGGCCGCACTCTAGTGGCTAAAGGGCCGCACTCTAGTGGCTAAAGGGCCGCACTCTAGTGGCTAAAGGGCCGCACTCTAGTGGCTAAAGGGCCGCACTCTAGTGGCTAAAGGGCCGCACTCTAGTGGCTAAAGGGCCGCACTCTAGTGGCTAAAGGGCGGCACTCTAGTGGCTAAAGGGCGGCACTCTAGTGGCTAAAGGGCGGCACTCTAGTGGCTAAAGGGCGGCACTCTAGTGGCTAAAGGGCCGCACTCTAGTGGCTAAAGGGCCGCACTCAAGTGGCTAAAGAGCCACGGTTTGCCGACCATTGCGCTAACCCTAATGCTTTCGCATGGTAATGACAAACAGTGTTACCTTAAAATGTAGCCTATCGCCGTTTTAGCGATGCTTGGCGTTTAATCTTATTGGCGCTGTCAACTATCATCAATAAATTCAGAATTCTTTGTTTGGAACATTTTTTGGCAACGTGTTTCGAAAAACACGCCAAGTGACGTCACGTACGGAATATGTACCCCCCCCCATGTTTCGAAGCAGTATAACCGCCAACTAAATTTAAACTTTAGACTACGGCCGGTACAGCAGTTGTACAGTGATCGCGCCAAGAAAGAATTTAGACTACGGTCAAAACAACAGTTGTATCTTGGAAATTATAACAATCGTGCAAGATAGAGAGAGTAAGAATTTAGACTACGGCCGATTCAGCAGTTGTATCTCGAGAGTTATAAGAATGTCAGGAAGTTCACAAAGTTTAATCATACACAGTAGAATGATATCATACACCAATTCCACTTTCCCAAATACTTTTGAAACTAAATCCAACAATCACCCAAGACAACAGCCATCACGTTACGTGGGAAAACATCCGCGGCGAATCTAACCCTTGAATTATATTCCTGGAGCTAGCGTGTATATCACCAGTAGGGAAAACGTCAGGGCAAAGGCAGCGAAGTGAAGAGAAGAAACAAAAACTTTTCCCTCTTTCCGCATGCTAGGCGCGAGGCCACTTAGCATGCATATTAGAGTGTTGCCAGAATTAAGGAAACTGCCACACCTATTTAGGGCGCTTACGTATGCATTTTAAATGAGCTGGCCAGGGATATTAATGCCTTGATAACACGGGCCTAAACATGGCGGGGGGATGATAACTTTTCCCTGCTATAGGGAATTTCTGATGGGCGGGATTTGGAAAAGTACTCTCGATAACAGGGTTCCTTGTTTCTTTTGAGTAACAAGCATATCTGCAATTTGTTCTTACATTTCGAGAAAGATAAGATTAGATAAACGCACACACACAGGTATTTATTTTTCAGTGCATTCAGTCATATCTCTAAGAATTATTCTCCCAAGAGATTTTTACCACTGAAGCTGTAATTCTAAACTAATAATTTTTTCGGAACTATTAGTTTGTTCTTCAAATTCCGACAGCATATCCAAGCGTCACTTTCTTCCGAAAAAAAAGAAAACCTCGTTTTTACTCACTGCCTAGTCTTTAGACCATTTTGATCTATGTATTGTAAAATACAATAAAGAACAGAAGATCCGGTGGATTAGAAACATTTTGCTCTAACTATTATTTCATGAAAATTCCAATTGGAAAGGATATAAAATATAATTCACCTGTTGGTAATATTGGGTGGTTTATAAAAAAAAAAATCGACCTATTAAACCGGCAATGGCAGTTTCCTCTGACTCAGAGCAGAGAATACGGACTCTTTCAAGCAATCCCGATATAGACAGTTTGGTTTGTCACTATTATCAAATTTTCTACAGGAAGGCAAAGTATATACGGACACTTGACTTAAAGTCGATTCCCAACTTCTTTGAATATCCATTTTGACTCCGATTCAAAATCCAGGGCAGGCTGTTTAGTCACCACCTGTGTGGCTTCAGCTTCATGTAGTGTTCGCAAAGGCACTGTAAGCTATTACTAATAAGGTAAAATACTGTATAGAAACCTCTCAATACGCCATGAGATGAGAAAGGATTAAATATTGCAACAGTGGATTGGATGTTGGGAAGAATTTTGTGCTAAGCGAATGAAATATTAGTTTACTTTTCTCGATTTTACTTGGAGTACTCTGGCCATGTCCAGTTATTGCAGAAAAACAAACTTTATATTTTAAAATTGGGGCCTCAAGGGACAATTTTAGGACTAACTGTGAGCCAATTTTCATGGCTACAGATTGGTCTGAAGACAAGAAAGAAATAGCCGATGTTTAAAGCAGTATTCTAAAGAACAAGTGTACCAAATTTGGTGTGGATTAGTCAAACGGTGTACATTTGTATAGTAGCTCAGTCAGTAGAGCGTTGGGCTCGCATCAGAAGGGTTGTGGGTTCTGTCCTCGGCGGAGCATGCAATTCCGATGATTGCGAGATCGGCGCTTCGACCTGGCTAAAGACCGTCGTGTTCACTAATGGTGACTGGGGCACGTTAAATAGGTCGTGGTCACAATGTCTCCCATGTTCCCATACCAAATCAATACCTCTGGGGGTACCTGATCAGGAGTTATCGGCCTCTGATTGGGATCTAAATTACGATATGTGTGAGTGAATGGATGTATGAAAGGGACCTTCCTGTAAAACGGATGTGTCATGTATGTCGAGCAAAGTCGGACTTCCTCCCAATGGGGCTCAATAACATGGAAAGCGCACCTCCCTCGCCTCTTGCCGTCTTCGACGGGCCTGGCACTCCTCTGGTCTGCCAATGTAGGCATAAGAAACAACAACAACAACATTTGTATAGAGAATTTACACATACACTATTCATATATAGATTTATTAATATAAATACTCTATTATATTTTACAATGCTTTGAAAATAATACTCAAAATTAATAACACGGGCTTTTCTTGAAACTACATGTGAACACTCGCCAAAAGTTCGAAACTAAAACGTCGAATGAAAGTAATGTTCACAATCTAACCAGTGAAACCAGCCATAAGGCACATTGGTCAAAAATCGCTGATCCACCAAATTGATAAAAGTAGAAGCTTTACACCCCAATTTACACAAAAATTGGAAGTCAGATTTTTGCACATGCAACCCAACAACGGCCAAACAGAGCCGGGAAACCCCCCAAAATCGATCGAAATAAGCGATAAAGCATAGCAGGAATAAACGCAGATATAATCTAAAACCATAAATCAGAATTCCGCGTTGGCCATCTGCTGCTCGTTCCAGAAACAATACTCGTACAACGGATGCCTCGTTCCCTTCGGAGCATCCCGAATCGATTTCTAACCATAGCTGTTGAAAAGGCAAAACTTTTTAACTATTCACACATTAACAGACGGATAACTAATTAACAGAGCTTAGAAGAGCACGAGCGCTGTGGTCCTAGGTCGACGCAAAATTATCTGGCTAATGGGATTTCACATGTCTGTCACAGGTTGGTCTACTTTGAGGCTTCATTTTATTGGTTCGTCCCAATACATGCATTTTCTAAGTGGATTATTTATGGTTGAGGGACTTCAACTTTATAAAGTCTAACAGTAAATGAGTTAAGAGTAATAACGTATTTAGGGTTAGACTTTAAAATGAAGGCGGATTTGGGGTTTTATGCCCAAGGGCCAAACTTAGCGAAGATGGGCAGAACACAAGACAACGTCGGTTATTAGTAATTTTTAATTAACGTCGTACTAGAGCAACACAACGGGCAATTGACGACGCTCCGAGATCAATCCCCATAAGGGAAAATCGGAGGATAACGCCACGTAATTTTGAACCACGGTCATATGACGAGGCAACACCTGAGGTGGCATACCCACTCTCCGAACTTCCACACCAACTCAACGTGAAGTCTTTTGGGTCACGACATATTTAAGGTGCACCAGCCGCCTCTACACCATACGCTTACAAACACATCCATGCCCGCACCCGGATTCGTACCAGGAACCTACCGCTCTAGAGGCTCTCGGTATGGAGAGTGGTATCGTCCTCAGATCTTTCCCTTTGGGTTTCATCCCGGACCGTCGACGATACCCCGTGTGTCACTGGAGAGAAATACTGCGTAAGGTCTTGGAAATTTTATTCCGTGTGCATTGAAGGTTATAGATTCTACTAACAACTGTATATGGTTCATACATATGCGTTTATTTTATGCTCCCCCTGACGTTGTAGTCTGTGTTTATGATGGCAAGGTAACATTCAACTCGAAATGAATTGTTGATTCACAAGATAAACACACTAAGACAGAAATACAGTTTTTAGAAAACAAAGGGGATTTGATTAAATTCCATCGCTTACAAACGTCCATGCACTGACCTGGATTCGTACCAGGACAAGACAATGTCGAGTGATTAAGAAAGAAAGACAGGTAAGTATTTAATTCACGTCGTACTAGAGCAACACAACGGGCTATTGACGGAACAATTTGGAATTCAAATGTAAACTTTGAGCAATTTTGACTCGAAATGTGAGCGCTGCTTTAGAAATCGAACACCCAGCATGTCGTTTGTAAGCTGCAACAGCTCCACCAATATTTTTTTTAATAAAATTTTATCCGATAAAGCTATAAATTCAATAGAGGCGCGATACTTCGTGATAAACAAACAATTGTACAGTGCTGCCAAAACGCGATAAGAAATACCATGTTTTTTGCGTGCCTCGTAAGAGAATTATACATATAGATACTAATTCTCAAAGAATATTGCCTTGCGGATATTCACAGCTGACAACTCTACCTTTGGTAACCAAGATTCCTACTGTACCAAAATTGTCGACACTTGTAAAAATCCCTCTGAAGGAAAAAATAAGCTATTTTATCCCCACTTAGGGAAAATAAATGCGACACTTCACAGGAGTCTAATCAAGCTTCTCCCAAGAGAGTATAAATATGCAACGCCGCAAATTTATTAACACCTACGAACCGGGCTTCATCATTCACAACTCGTTTTTGCTAAACTCCCGAAAATATTAATGAAAGCGAGCGCTCCAAATCCGAATCCCGAAAACCGAAACAGCGTGGCGCAATGAATAATGTATTAATTTTCATAGAGCCAGAACGGGAAGAAAGAAAGAGCAAACGAGAAATAAGAATTAAAAAAAAAAAACCAAACGATACTTCTCAACTCGCACGAACGCTTAATGATTCCGAAAAAGAAAAACTACCGTTGCCAGAGCACAAGTGGAAAGGGAAAATATTAAAAAAATAAAGTTCCACAGATTGAAAAAGGGATTTAACGCAAATTACTCTTGATACAGGTGAGGTAGCGTTGGTCGAGGTGTTTCATGTAGCCTACTTATGTCACTTTTTTCAATTTTTTTAGTTTTCTCTACTCTCGTACAGATAAGCGAAATGATTTATTCGACTTAAAATTACTCCTGGCGTGCCCGCTGTAATGCCAGTTGGCTGTCAGATTTAGCGAAAATTGTATCGTTCGTGAAATATAGATGTTGCCAAACGCGAGGGGAGAAATGCTGCGAAAAGTGAGACGAGCTGAAATAATTACGGGGTGTTGCCATTCCTTTATAAGTTTGTTTCGGCAGCCGCTGATAAAAACGAATTTTATAAATCGTATAAATAATTACGGCTTAAAATGCGAATAAAAAGCAACCAGGCAAAATGGCTAAAAATAATTGCACGCGTATTGGGTAATGTCAGCTGTTTCGCCAACTATTAATTCGGCCATTTTAATAAATGGCCTACACTAGAGAAAAAAAATGATGATACTAGATTATTTTTATGGCGACGGCAATTATAAGAGAGAATAATTCTAAACTGCGAAGCAGTTCTACAAAATTAATGCTATAATCGCGGCCGAAATTCGAAAAAGCGGAAATAATTTTATTTAGTTCGTTGACTAATAAGCAGTTGCATCTGAAGTGAAGTGGAGGTAATATTTTTCCCACTTTCAAACAGAGCGTTAATGAAAACCCTGCAGACGAAAATAATTAAACGCGTTAAAATTGTGCGTTAGTGAGACTTAACGTGCTTTATAAATGTATCGGCTTACGAAACGTTCTTTGCTAAGCTAAACTCTCAGCATTGATACTTTTAAATCCTACACTGTTATCGAATTACATTGTCAGCGATTGGATCGTTGAGAATTAATTTAGGACTTAGTGGAGGTAATATAATTTAGAAATTAATTTTTCATCAGAGTCGACTGCAAGACTGGCCTTATGAAGTGCGGAGTCCGATTCGAACAATCTATGAGATGCACGAAATATTTCTAAAAAGATTTATTAAACCATTAATTTTGAAATGAAGTGAATTGAATAGTTGAGACTCTAAAACATTGCAGATCCAGAACAGTTGAATTTACATCGTACTGCAGCTACATAATGGACTATTGGTAACAGTCCGGGACATGACCCGAGGGGGAAATTCTGATGACAGCTCGAAAATTCGAACAAAAATTAGACTTCTCCACATCTTGCCATTTCATTCGATCCGGCATGTAGTTGAATTTACGTCGAACTAGAGCAGCACAACGGGTTATTATATCCACTCCACGATCAATCACGATGGGAAAGTAAGGACATCCGTAGCCACGGGCAGATTCAAACATGCACCCGCCCTCAAAACATGTGATTGTTTAACCATCATGTGCGTTGTAGGATGAGACAACATCACACTACTAAGTAGGTAGGTACCTTAATTAATGCAGCACTTGCACACAATGGGCGATTGGCGACGGTCCGGGATCAAATGAAAGATCCGACGCCAACAACACGTAATTTTGAACCACGGTCAGATGACGAGGTCACCATATGAGATGGCAACCCACTCTCGAAACTTCCACACCACGCCAACGTGAGGACATTTGAGACCACGACGGATTTAACGCACGCAAGCTCACTTTCTACACGACTGCTTTGGGTTGGATTCGAGCTGGCAACCCTACGGTTGCTAATCCGTTACTTTTCCAACCGGGCTATCATGGCCCACGAACACTAATAAAAAATCTCGTAACGCTCAGACGTTCAAACCTACCACCGCCCCGCAATGCACTCCTCCGAAATCTACGCGATCCCCTTTCCCACCCAGCAGTATTAAGCAGGACGGATGAGTTTATAATCGGGTAACAGGGGGTTAAGAATCTCATTTCAGGTATTCCATGCCGATTGTATCGCAGTGAATATCGATTCCCATTGGCACGAGGACATGCCCTCCAGATACCAGCAGCAAATCAAACAACCGACGTCCTGGGATCAGTGGACATGAATCAAGCTCCAGGACAGTGTTGGGCGGATGGGCTATTGGAGAAGCTACGCCTTGCAATGGGAGTGTGTATTGGTATGTTGGAGACGTTTCGGCAGAGATCACAGGTGCGTGTGGTCATGGGAAGCATTGGATTGAACTGATCTAGTGTGAAATTTAATGTAATATGGCAAAACACGACAAATACCAGGCGGCAACTCACCATGGCGACTAAAAAATTTGGTCTGGCACCTAGATTTCCTGTTTCTGTAAAACACGTTTATTTTTCACAAAAAAAAAATTGAATTTTTAGGCCATTAAAGGTCGAAAATGGAGCAAAATGTCAAATGTATATAATAATGTATTTTTTATTGCCTCAGTTGCACAATAAATACCATATTATTTGCTGTGTGCGTGTGTGCAAATGAGTTCTGTGATATACTCAGCGTTCAAAAAAATACTAGTGTCATATGTGTTGCAAGGGTTCTAACTCCTAAAAAATTGGGCTGTCTCAAATGTTTTTTATTTTTGTCATTCCTGTTATGGTATTCCTGTATATGTCATTCCTGCATATGATAATGGTATTTTTTAATTAACGTCACACTGGAGCAACACAACGAGCTGCTAATATAATATGAAGTGGCTATTTGTAGTTGTACACAGTGACGGAGAAGTCAAAATTGATAGGTGAAAATCCTTGGGTATAGGTAGGTGGTTGAATATACACCGCACTGGAGCATACACGTGAGATTTAAGTACACAGCCCATGCCACTAAGGAGCTTCGAAAAGGGTGATCAGCATTGTCGACTAACAGTCACGTGACTGCCCTGAAAAATTGACAACATCTACCAGTTTAAGTGTTGGATTTTTTTTTTTTAATAATAGAGTGGCGACAAAACTGGAAATGTGAAAGACTATTACTATGTTGCGGGGACCAATTGCATGATGAATCAATGGATCAATGGATGGCCTCTTGCTCCCGTCCCTTGGACCAATCAGGTCCAAGGGACCTGTGTACAAATGTTAGGTTCTACTCAGCTGACGAAAGCAGTCACGTCAATAATAGTTTAGGCCACATGATCATGCACACTACACAGTTACCTTTGATCACACTACTTTTATAATATTTCCTCTATGCACTGAAGCAACACATCGGGCTATTGCTGATGGCCTGCGATCAGTCCCGAAGGAAAAGATCCGAGGACAGCTTGCAATTTTGAACCATGATTAGACGACAAGATCAACACTTGAGCTGGCAACCAACTCACTAAATGTAAACACCATACCAAAACGAGGACATTTGACACTACGACTTTTAAGGTACAACTGCTGTACTGGACATAGTCTAAATTCTTTCGTAGCGCGATCAAGGTATAACTGCTATATCGGCCGTAGTCTAAAGGTTAAAGGTATGGTACGAGAAATTATAAGATTTTATTCATTCATTCCCTCCTCACAATGGCGGATACATATAAACTCAATCATTGGCCCCTACAAGGCCGGAAGTGATGACCACTTGTGAAGGAGCACCCAGTGGGAGGACCATCATTGCCCCTAACAAGGGACAGCACAATTTTACAACCATGTCCTGACCCCGGATTCGCACCAGGAACCTTCCGATGCAGAGGCCATATAAATATATTTTTTAATTGAATATATAAAATCTAATCGCATGCTTAAACCTAGACTACAAATTTCACTTAAGCTCTAACTGACATTCTGATCTGAAATTACAAGGCAACTTAAGTAAAAGAAAATTCTTGATTCAAAATCAAACTTCAAATATAAATTAATTTTCTACAACAGCATTACATACTCAAACAAAACGGGAATTTATTTTACACTCGGAACTCGTGTAGAAAAAACTGATATTTCTCAAAGCTTAAAAAACATAACTTGTATTTTTAAAGAATATAATGCTTTAAAAAAAAAGTAAAAGCTAATCTAAGCTGAGAATGAAAAAAATTAAAATCAACATTGGAAGAAACGAAATATAATATTCACTTCGATTGTAAAGACGACGTTAGTTAAAAAGAACATACCATTGGCTGTACAGAAGAGATCAAATAACCAGTTTTCTATTTTTATAGATTAACTAGCAAAATACCCGACCTTACTCGGTTTGAATTCGTTTACTCTAGATTGAAGAGATAATCAAAATATATAATGACTTACGTTAAATGACAGATCGTAAAAATTTATTTTAACACCTTTCGCCATCTTTATATTTTCTACAACTTACTTTGGACACAAATCCTACACATGCATATCCATTCATGTAATACATTTCACATACATCGCACAGTTGCTGTATGACAAAGCTCAAAAAGACGAAAGGTGATACTAAGGTTACTACTATAAAAGACGATTTATAGGAAGATTTGGAATTCCCTTTCTTAAGTTGTTTTCATGTGCAACTCAATTAATTAAAATTACGATTTACGGCGAGTGCTCTCGCACTCATAGTCAACAAAACAATATTTTTTTACCTGTGGCACTCTTGCCTCCGGTATGCGACATTGTGAAATTTTGCAATCTTCTCCTGTCATTACTACAACAAATTTTTTAATGTTGGAAAAAGTTCTAGTTTGGATTTTTAAACATTATTATTATTTCAATAACGACATTATTCTTTAAATAACGGCATTATTCTTTAAATAACGGCATTATTCTTTAAATAACGGCATTAGTCTTTAAATAACGGCATTATTCTTTAAATAACGGCATTATTCTTTAAATAACGGCATTATTCCTTAAATAACGGCATTATTCTTTAAATAACGGCATTATTCTTTAAATAACGGCATTATTCTTTAAATAACGGCATTAGTCTTTAAATAACGGCATTATTCTTTAAATGACGGCATTATTCTTTAAATAACGGCATTATTCTTTAAATAACGGCATTATTCCTTAAATAACGGCATTATTCTTTAAATAACGGCATTATTCTTTAAATAACGGCATTATTCTTTAAATAACGGCATAACTACACTTAAAATTTACTGAAAATTTATACTGACTTACCTAACATTTTCAAGTCTAATACTTTGTGGTGCTGTTGGGTGTGATGAGAAGGAAAACACATTTATTAAAATAATAAATATTTAAAACAGGAAACAGCGAAGTAAAACAAAATAAAAGATGTCGTAAAAAATTGTTCCAAAGATATTAATTTGTGATTCAATTTTATCTCTTGATCTCGCACAGTTGCCACAACTTACAACTAAAAGTGTAAAAAATTTAGAAATGTGAAATTAATTCAGAGCGAAAGAACCAGAAAAAATATCACTGTTCGCGCGATCGTGTTCATTGAAAAATATCGTCTGTCCCAAATTTTCGGAAATCGTTTTCATTGCGCAAAGAATAAAAATAAGACTCGAAATAAATGACGTATCAGAAATGAAATTCCATAAAAAAAATAATTTTTTGAAGAATAATTACTTTTTCAGCAGTACTGGTAAAGCAATCGAATTAATCGTAATATTCAATAGACATTCCAATTTTTCCAAAACTACCAAATTATGGTTGATTTAAGTATACTTACTCAGGTGTTTTAGCATGAAACTCGTCTAAATATAACAATAAAGAAATGTTTAATATTGCATTCACTAAATTATTAGATATTGTATAAAATAAAATACAATGCAATCAAATATCTGGAATACAGTTCATGTGATGCCTACACAAACACACAAACACAAAATCGAGCATAGAACAGAAAGACGGACAGACAGACTTTCGCAACCAATTCCACTCACTAAATCAAGATAAGTACTCTCTGTATGCAAATTTCCATGAAAATATCTTAAACCGCGTGGACGTGTATAGGGCACAACATACAGACAGACAGACAGACAGACAGACACCAAACGAGAAAAAGGCGGATTCGGCATCAGAAGGGTCCAAAACGGATAGAAAACTTGAAATGCGTCGAAAATATTGAATGTACAAACAAACACTCCATTCTTATTTATATAGATAAATTAAAAGTAGAACAAAATGCAACATTCATACATATCTTGGTGAGTTATCGACCATATCTTCAAAAAAAATACGCTCGATGAAAGCCACAAAATCGAGTTCACTTACCTAAAATTAAAAGAAAATAATTAAGATATCGTCACACACAAAATAAGATTCAAAGTACACATTCTAACAAAACAGTCTTTAATCTATTGAAAGCGATTGAAAATGCCAACAAACAATTTAAAAAAAAAAAAAAGAAAAGCTCGGCAATCGAACGGAAATTTTACTACGAAATCGAATGAACAGAAAGCAATACAGTATAAAATGGTGGGGGATTTTTTTTCAATACAACATAATTTATACAATTTTCAAACTTTTACAAACAGTTCATGTTTATTAAAATTCTTAACTTACAAGCAGAGAAATCGAAACATTTTAAAAATACATAGAGAATTATCGTGATCTAATCGAATTGAACAATTATTTTATAATATGATTTATCAAAGACATATTCCGACTAAAATGCACGTGTTTTATATATGTACGATTTAAAAAGTATAATTACCCAAAGAAAATATTGCAATCGATTGCAATTTAAAATCACCTTAGCAAATTTCAAGTAAATCATGTTAACAAAACATGTTATTTAATAAAATTTGTGAAGCTACTTGGGTAGATAGGTAATATTAATTAACGTCGTACTGGAGCAACACAACGGGCTATTGACCACAGTCCGTGGCACCCCACTCTCCAAACTTCCACATCAACCCAACGGGAGGACTTTCGACCACGACAGATATAAGCTGCACCAGCCGCCTCTACACCATACGAACCAGGAACCTTCCGATCTACAGGCTAACACCTTAACCACCACGTACTAGAGCAACACAACGGGCTATTGACGATGGTCCGGTATCAATCCCCCAAGGGAAAGATCCGAGGACAACGCCATGTAAACCCGAACCACAATTGACGAGGCCAACACCTGACCTCACCATTGGAGTTCCGCGGAAAAATTCAAAGCCGTCGGAACCTGTGAAAAATCGAGATCTCCACGAACAGTCGATTTCTTCAGATAAATGCAAACTATTTTCACAAAATTTCTCCCTCTTCTACAAGCCCCACTTGTATCAGACACCATCCGTCCGGGCTGCATATAACCTACTATTACTCGAGCAGAAGCTATGGGGAAATTTTAAGCACCTTGATTCGTTGGTTTCTCACCGCATGATCTAAGACGTCACTCACAGTACGCATGCGTGAGAAGTAAAAATATTTACTTGCAATTGCAAGTCTCTTGATCAGTCAGTCCTATCATGATTTATCAGTGGCAATGGTAATTTTAGTTAACGTCGTACTAGAGCGACACAACGGGCAATTGACGACGGCCCGGGATCAGTCACTTAAGGGAAAGATCCGAGGACAACACCTCGTAATTTTGAACCACGGTCAAATGACGAAGCAACACCTGAACTGGCACCCCACTCTCCAAACTTCCACGCCAACCCAACGTGAGGACTTTCGGCCACGACAGATTTAAGGTGCACCAGCCGCCTCTACACCATACGCTTACAAACATCCATGCCCGAACCCGGATTCCAACCAGGAACCTTCCGATCTAAACTCTAACACCTTAGCCACTATACCGGTTGGTCGACGATTTATCAGTGGATATTTTATTAATGATTCTCAATTAACTGTTCGGAACACCTTATACAATAGACTGCACATTTTCAAGATCACAATGAACATTCTTTTAATTCGAAAAGAAGCATTCTATTATTTCGAAAGTTCTTGAATGACGTCATAAATGACGTTGAGAAACCAACGAATCAGCGGGCTTCAAATTTTCCCACAGCTTCTACTCGAGTAAAGGTATGTTATATGCGTCCGGGCTAGAGAACACCACCGCCGCACCCTTCCACGGCGCTGCGGTCCGCTGACTTCCAACAGAGCGAAAAATCGACGCATTCTTACCAACCCCGCCTACCTTACAAGACCAACACCCTACCAAAAAAAAAAAATATTTAATTATGAAAAGTGAATGGAAGAGAGAAGAGGAAAATAGAAAGACACCCCGAACAAAAAAGAGTTCCACTTGGGTAAGTAAACACAGGAAAAAAGGCGAAACGCCACCAAAGCAGAGAAGAGTCCAAATAATTGAAAATGGTGTGTGTGTAAAAGAATCCGGCACGTTTTTGGAAAGACACCCATGGCCAACGGCACTCTCATTAATACGGAATTTGCGTGACAGATCCATTTTCCATGCTTTGCTTACTCCATGTACTTTCATGACAGTTCCTTTCCCGTTGGCTGTGTAGAACCACATAGGAACTAGTTCAGTTTGGTGTGTCGTATTTCGTGACACGAGGGCTATGGGGGCGAAGAGAAATGAGAGGAAATACTTTAACATAAAATCTTAAGATTTGTATTTTAGTACTGTTTCGAGTCCAATGTCAGGATAAAAATCTGTAACATTAGCATTTGGTTATAGTCATAGACGTGAAATATAAGTAGACAGAGCATTGCTATCGAGAGGAACAAACACTACACTGCAATAACAGACCGCACGCCAGCGGATTTGCATAAAAACCGACTCTTGTTTTGGGGTATTTTACGTTGAGGAAGCGTAAAAAAGTTCCGAATTCAGTCACATTATAAATATTAATAAAGACGTGTAGTGGCCGTCGCAGTGAATGACCTGTTGCAGGCGCCTTGGTAGAGTCCATTAAGATGGTGACAAAGTCAGAATCCATCCTGACTGAATCCCAGGATCCGTTGGCAGAAAATCCTGTTTTCACTTTGTGAACACTCCCCAATTACGATAATAATCATCGAATTTTGCAGTCTCACTGCGCTACTAATTATGCACGTAATGAGCTGGAATTTGGAATTTCGATGTTTCGGTAACAGTTGAATCACATGTGTCATCACATGTGTGTTGAATGTCAAAATTTGCCCATGTTTCTATTCATTATTTTTATGAATATTAATTTTATAATTCATTGATAAAAATTTGTAAATTTAGTTTGATAATTAAAATGTTTATATATTGTGATAAGGTTTTTGGGTATAGCAAAGGATGAAAGAAAAATTTCCAAGAAAAATTAACGTTTGTAGCAAATATAACAAAAAACGTGAAACACCAATTTAACATTAGGCGATCTAATTTTCAAACACTTACAAAAAGGTGAAAAATCCAATAAAATTGATTAACTTTTTTTTTCCGCCTGAAATCGTGTGTAGAATTCATGTGTGAAAAAGATGAGGGTTCTTATTGAAATTATCGGAGCAAGCATCCAATTTAATATGAAGACGGCCTCTTAGACAAATGTGAAATATTTATGTTTGTAGAAACATTCATCCTCATCGATTGCTCCCTTCCGTTTTGTTCTGCCATGTAAATTACGCAATTGCGATCGGGTAAGTATGGTTTTTTTTTTTTTTTTTTTTTTTTTTTTGACGGCTGTATAATTGTTGTAACGGCAGTTGTCTAAATTCTTTCTTGGCGCGATTCTTATAACTTTCAAGGTACAATTGATGTACTGTGTGGCCGTTGTTTAAAATCTTTCTTGGTAAGATCACAGTACAAGTGCTATACAGGCCGTAGGCTAAAGGTTAAATTGATACAAATAAGTATATAGAACGATGACGAACGAGATAACGATGTTTTATATACTATGTATAAATATACATGTTGATGTTTTAGTTTTATACTAGAGATGGTAGTCGTACTTGCGAGTTTCCGAACCAATCACTTTTCCATAAGTCCTCTTTCCGTCCTATACAACCTCACAAAAGATTTACAAAGACATTAAACTAAGTTTCTAAGCACGCGTCTGGACATTATTACGGAAGGCCGAAGTCTAAATTCTTTCTTGGCCCGATCGAAGTACAACTGCTGTACCGACTGTAGTCTAATGGTTAATAGCGCCTACTGAAGATGAATGTAGATGTTTTACTTTTATACTAGAGACTAGGGGGCCTGCCCCCTGCTCGCTAACGCTCGCCAACCCCGGGAGGATTGCTTCGCAATCCTCATTGGTTCGCTGCGCGAACCTATGCTCGCTTCGCTCGCCTCTATGAAGACATGTGTCCTAGCAGAAGGGATTGTTTACAAAATGTTACCAAAAAGATGTTTTTCACATCTAAATTTGCTGTATTACAGAAAAAATATATACAGTATCTCTAAAATCAGAATTCAAATGAAAACTTTGTGCAAATTTTGACTCGAAATGTGAGCGTTGCTTTGGAAATTGAATACCCAGCATGTTGTTTGTGTGTACATTTTCCCAGCATTCAAACGACCCACACTTTTTCATTGAGTTTGTTGCCGAAAGTTGTAGTGCAAGCGTCTTGTTGAACTATAATTGTTGGCCCTGAAAAGGACCGTTTTTTAAATGGCCCTGAAAAGATCCTCCGCTTTCTTTGATTTCTATTACAAACTAACTGTAACAGCTCATTAAAATTTCCTTTTTTTTTTCAATAAAATTTCATCCGATAACGCTATAAATTCAATCGATGCACGAGACTTCGCGATAAACAAACAATCGTACAGTGTTGCCAAAACGCGTTTACAAAAAACGTCTTTTTCGTGAGCCACGTAAGAGAATTATATATATAGATGGTAGTCGTACTTGCGAGTTTCCGAACCAAACACTTTTCCATAAGTCCTCTTTCCGTCCTATACAACCCCACAAAAGATTTACAAAGACATTAAACTAAGTTTCTAAGCACGCGTCTGGACATTATTACGGAAGGCCGAAGTCTAAATTCTTTCTTGGCCCGATCGAAGTACAACTGCTGTACCGACTGTAGTCTAATGGTTAATAGCGCCAACTGAAGATGGATTCAGATCCAATTATTCCATAGATCGTAATTAAAAATTATAATCTAAATTACTCTACATAATAATTACCTTAATTATATTTCAGTGTATAGTTCTCAGCAAACCCCCTCCTCAGTGTGTCTCATGTCTCACTGCATAATACTCTCTTCCACGGTAGTGAACAACCAAACAAACTACACCCGAGGATCAAAAACCAAAGCCACTTTTTCCTATTTTACTCACGTTCCTCTCCAGCTCAACCCCACAATCTTTATTCCCACCTGTATAATTTTCCACTGCCTCCTTCCGTGCAAATGACGTTCTTCTGGGGAATTAGCAGAACCCCTCGGTGCCCACACGACAGGTAAAGGCCAACCTTGGACGTCCATCAAACCTCCCAGGCAATGGGCAAAAAAAGAAAGGAAACGGACACGAGTCGCTCCCATGGTCCAGCGCAATGCATGCTAATGACATCTTTCCCGAATTTTATTGCAGGCTTGCTGGGGTGGTTCTGTGACGGCTTCCGGTTACGCGAAACTCCCATCGCCGTACTTCGCGACGTCTCCATTAGTGCAGATTCGCAACCAGAACTGGAGGGGTCAGTGAACTTTTTTTTCTTCTGGCGTGTCCTTTATTGAGAAATTATCACACCAACAGAATCCGGGTCAATCAATCTGAATCCAGAGGGAAATGACTCACAAAGATTCAGGAAAGCCGCTTCCATAATGGCTCGTCCATCTTAAAACCTTTCTAACAGCCTGAATCCTTAGAGTTTCGATTCAATGCATCCGATTTTATGCTAGACAGTTTCTGCTGGATTCAAACTCATTCTGACTGACCCGGATAGAGTTGGTGTGAAGCGGTCCTTAGTTTCGACTGGATTCGTATTGATCCAGATCGATATAAAGGGGCTACGAGTTTCCAGTTTCAATTAGAAAGGTTGTTTTAGGGGTCAATTGAATTAGGATGGAAGGTTGTTGGATACACGTCGCACTGGGGTAACACAATGGGGTATTGTGTCCGGAATCAATCCAGAAGGGAAAAATCAAAGCACATCATGGTCCTACGACGAGGTCACCAACAAAGCTGTCACCTCACACACCAAATTTCCAAACGACAACCACGTGATGTCATTTGAGAACATGGCAGATTTAAATTTACCGTAACCCGTGGTCTTTGGCTGGACCTAGTTTAGAACTTGCAACTCTCCGGTTGCTGATTCATTACTTCCCCCCCTTTCCAACTGGGCTACCGCTCACCCTCACGGTCCTATGACGAGGTCACCATCAGAGCTGTCACCCCACGCACCAAATTTCCAAACCACGCCAACGTGAGAACATTTGAGACCATGGTAGATTTAACATGTACCATAACCATTGCCAAGTGTTCTTAGGCTGGACCGAGTTTTGAACTTGCAACTCTCCGGTTGCTAATTCGTTACTTGTTGGGTTGGCGTGGAAGTTTGGAGAGTGGGGTGCCCGCTCAGGTGTTGCTTCGTCATCTGACCGTGGTTCAAAATTACGAGGTGTAGGCCTCGGATCTTTCCCTTAAGGGATTAACCCCGGACCGTCGTCAATAGCCCATTGTGTTGCTCTAGTACGACGTTAACTAAAATTACCTTTACCATTTTACGTTTGGGTATCCCTTGTAATGGTAATTTTATTTAACGTCGTACTAGAGCAACACAATGGGCTAGTGACGACGGTCCGGGATCAGTCCCTTAAGGGAAAGATCCGAGGATAACACCTCGTAATTTTTGAACCACGGTCAGATGACGAAACTACACCTGAGCTGGCACCCCACTCTCCCAACTTCCACGCCAACCCAACGTGAGGACTTTGGGCCACGACAGATTTAAGGTGCACCAGCCGCCTCTACACCATACGCTTACAAACATCCATGCACGGACCCGGATTCGAACCAGGAACCTTCCTATCTAGAGGCTAACATCTTAACCACTATACCGGTTGGTCGGCGGATACCCAAACGATCTAGCTCAAGTGTCTCTTCGTCATCTGGTGCCGACCAACCGGTATAGTGGTTAAGGTGTTAGCCTCTAGATCGGAAGGTTCCTGGTTCGAATCCGGGTCCGGGCATGGATGTTTGTAGACGTATGGTGTAGAGGCGGCTGGTGCACCTTAAATCTGTCGTGGCCGAAAGTCCTCACGTTGGGTTGGCGTGGAAGTTTGGAGAGTGGGGTGCCAGCTCAGGTGTTGCTTCGTCATCTGACCGTGGTTCAAAATTACGAGGTGTTGTCCTCGAATCTTTCCCTTAAGGGACTGATTCCGGACCGTCGTCAATAGCCCTTTGTGTTGCTCTAGTACGACGTTAACTAAAATTACCATTACCATTACCTTCGTCATCTGGTAATAATTTGGTAATTTTTAGTTAACGTCGTACTAGAGCAACACAACGGGCTATTGACGATGGTCCGGGATCAATCCCTTAAGGGAAAGATTCGATGCTTCGTCATCTGACCGTGGTCCAAAATTACGAGACGTTGTTCTCGGATCTTTCCCCTTAAGGAAGTTGATTCCGGACCGTCGTCAATAGCCCGTTGTGTTGCTCTAGTAAGACGTAAATTAAAAGTTACCAATTGCAATTACCAAAACGATCTTTTGGGCTCTGATCCCACTACTTTATAACTCTTGTCTGACCTTGTCATCTGACCGTAGATCAAAATTACGAGATATTGTCCTTGAATCTTTCCGTTCGGGTTTGATCTCGGACCGTCGCCAATACCCCACTGTCGCGCTCCACTGAGACGTGAATTACACACCTACCTAACAACTCAAAATCACTTTTTTACGTGTTGCGTTTGGCGCAGCTTGGTCGAAAATGACCCTTGGGCCATAAAACCCGAACACAACCCTCCAAAGTGACTCTGATGCCGGACATTCTTGAAGGTCAAATGGAAACTAACCCCCCAGTTCAAAAAACATCATCCAACTACCCGAGAAGCGCGATCTAGTCACGAACGCCTGCACCAGGGTTAAAAGCCTCCTCGCAATTAGCGGCGGCAATCGGAAGGCAATCCAACCTGCGGGGAGGTTGATTGCTCCGCACCTGCACCGGGGAGGGGGGGGAGATAGGAGGGAAGGAGGCACCTGTAGTGCCACTAATATCCATTTTCGCCGCAATTACTTACGCGGACAAACAAGTAGTTGCTACTGCACCTGCCCTTGCCGAAGCTGTTCCGTGTCACGACTCCAACCTGCAACGCAAGCCGCTGTTCCTCTGCGATGGTTGTGTGTTGTGTGACGTCGGTCGACTATTTCGGGCGATGTTAGTTTTTTTCCGCAGACGTCGTTGTTTTGCTCTTTTCGGAAGACAGTGCGGAGTTTCATCGGTTGTGTTGACGGTTGTTAAACCGCTTCTTTTTGTCTGGAGGTGTTGTTTGTGCGTGTCCCTTTCAGCGAGACCGTTCCGTGAATCGCTTCGCGAAATTAGTGCCGGGTATCGTTTCGAACCTTTCTGTGGAAAGAGATGTCTTAAAAAAAGTGTGAAATCGAGCCTGGCCCAATTGGTTCATTGTTGAAGCGGAATGGCGGGATTTCTGTACAGGGTTAGTCAAAATGAATCATCCTTTTCAAAATCCTTTTTTTTTTTCCATGAATAAACGACACCGACCAACCGGCATAGTGGTTAAGGTGTTACTCTAGATCGGAAGGTTCCTGGTTCGAATCCGGGCCCGGGCATGGATGTTTGTAAACGTATGGTTTAGAGGCGGCTAGTGCACCTTAAATCTGTCGTGGCCGAAAGTCTTCACGTTGGGTTGGCGTGGAAGTTTGGAGAGTGGGGTGCCAGCTCAGGTGTTGCTTCGTCATCTGACCGTGGTTCAAAATTACGAGGTGTTGTCCTCGGTTCTTTCCCTTAAGGGACTGATCCCGGACCGTCGTTAACTAAAAAAAAAATTACTCTTGGAGTACCCTTGGTAATGGTAATTTTAGTTAACGTCGTACTAGAGCAACACAACGGGCTATTGACGACGGTCCGGGATCAGTCCCTTAAGGGAAAGATCCGAGGACAACACCTCGTAATTTTGAACCACGGTCAGATGACGAAGCAACACCTGAGCTGGCACCCCATTCTCCAAACTTCCACACCAACCCAACGTGAGGACTTTCGACCACGACAGATTTAAGGTACACCAGCCGCATCTACACCATACGCTTACAAACATCCTAGCCCGGACTCGGATTCGAACCAGGAACCTTCCGATCTAGAGGCTAACACCTTAACCACTATACCGGTTGGTCGGCCCCCTTGGAGGATTGATCTCGGATCGTCGTATAGCCCGTTATTTTGCTACAGTTAAACGTTAATTAAATACCTACTTGCCTTTATTTTATAATATTGTGCATTCATAGTATGCATGACGAGTATTTCAATTTAAATTATGGTAGGATTTCTGTTTAAATGCGCCACATGAACTTATATGTTAACCATATTCCAACAAAAATTTTCTTTAAATCCTTTGAGCGGATTACCGGTACTTACCAATACATTAGTTACTTCCAAAAGCAACTCGGATAAACAGTTTTCAATTTAATCGCATAGCTAATAGCTCCCACATCTATTGAACAGCAACGAACAAAATCATTTTATACACTAAATTGAAGCAAGTTTTCCTCTCTTAGAGACCTTTAAAAATGCAACTGTTCAAATAAACAATTTTTTCAGAGTCTGAGTTTGCTAGTCGAAGGCTAAAACCACAGCGAGTCGTTTATGATGAAACATTTCAAGTCTATACAAACAAGATTGCATGCAGAAAAATCAATTTTAAAATAAAGTCAACAATAGCGGTTATAACAGCATTGCAAATTACGGATTAAGGGCAGTGATTTCGATTTCGAATGGCGGAATGCAGAGCATTTCTTCGGTGCATGCCACTATAAATGTCGAATGTTAAACATTTATTTCACATAAGATGCAACATTATTGCAAATATTGTACATATAGTAGATATATAAATGTAAGGTTAATGTTTTTTCTAAGCGCGATAAGTTCTTCAACGGGTGTGTAAAATTGTCGGGATGGCAACTTTAAGCACCCATTATGAAAGTCAGAGTAGAACTATAGAAATAAAATTGGGTTTGGCAAGTAGTTGAATTTACGTCCCACTGGAGTAACACAATGGGCCATTGGAAATTGTCCGGGTCTGCAGATTAGCTCGGCCAATTTTCTCGACATTTTGTTGAGTTTCGATTTTTTTTTTTGCGGGGGGAGGGAGGGTGCGAAACCTACAGTACATATATTCCTTTTGACTGCAAGAGGGGTGGGTGGAATCAAAATGGCTACTTTTCATAATCTTAAGTTGAACATTTCATTTTGTCACAAATATTCAGCATGCTGTGATACAAATGATTATAATTTAAATTTCTAGATTCATATAGTTTCGCAAGTTGGTAATTTTTAGTTAACGTCGTACTAGAGCAACACAACGGGCTATTGACGACAATACGGGATCAGTCCCTTAAAAAAAATTCCGAGGACAACACCTCGTAATTTTGAACCACGGCCAGATGACGTATCAACACCTGTGCTGGCACCCCACTCTCCAAACTTCCACACCAACCCAACGTGAGGACATTCGGCCACGACAGATTTAAGGTGCACCAGCCGCCTCTACACAATACGCTTACAAACATCCATGTCCGGATTCGAACCAGGAACCTTCCGATATAGAGGCTAAAACCTTAACCACTATACCAGTTGGTCGGCTCACTTAGTCTCGGGGGGGGGGGGGAGGCGGTAGACCTGTT
The DNA here is from genome assembly GCA_947359465.1 of Metellina segmentata. NCBI lineage: Eukaryota > Metazoa > Arthropoda > Arachnida > Araneae > Tetragnathidae > Metellina > Metellina segmentata. The sequence goes on from OX375880.1 coordinate 43,663,694, forward strand.
GAAAGAGCAACTGATTAGAAACCAAAGGGTTGCGAGTTCGAACCCAACCTATAAGACTGTCGTGTACAAAGGAGAATGGTGCACGTTAAATCTGTCGTAGCCTCAAATGTCCGCAAGTTGGCGTGATGTGGAAGTTTGGAGAGTGGAATGCAAGCTCATGTGTTGCCTCGTCATCTGACCGTTGTACAAAATTACGCGTTGTCCTAGAATATTTCCTTCTGGGCTTGATCCCAGACCGTCGCCAATACCCCGTTGTGTTGCTCCAGTGTGACGTTTATTAATATACCTACCTATCAGCACTTTGTTTCGTTTTTAAGCATGTTATACTGTTTTATAAATTAATATACATTTGACTCCTTTGGACCTTAACTCTTTTTGCTCTGACATGGAAGATATAAATTTGGTATATTTTAATCAACGTCGCACTGAAGCAACACAACGGGTTATTGTCCAGAAGGTAAGATCCTAGAACAACACCACGTAGTTTTGAACCACGGTCAGATGACGAGGCAACACCCGAGATGTCTCTCTCATCCCACTCTCCAAACTTCCACATCACGCCAACTTAAGGACATTTGAGGCCACGACAGATTCAACGTGCACCAGCCCCCTTTCTACACGACGGTCTTTTGTTAGATTTGAATCTGCAATCGGAGGGTTGAGAATATTTATTTATTATTATTTTAGTGTTTGGTCAGTATAAATTTGAAGACTTTTTAAGTAAATAGCTTTTTTTGGAACAACATCGTGTTTCCCGCAATCTAAGTTAGCGCGTTGTGCAATCCCCCATACTACAATTAGGCATTTAATTGAGCGTTTATCTGATACATTTCTACCGAATGTATCCATATTATAACAATCATATGCTTTCTGTTCTTGAAATTATATATTAATTCGACCAACATTCTTCTTTGAGACGATTCTGGTAGAAAAATGGCTTCCGCGTATGTGCATTGGGCCAAATTTGGTCCCTTGTCGCCACTCTTATTATATAGGCACTATGTGCAACAACATGTTGTCTGAACTGTAGCGCCACAAACCACAGTAGCGATTCCCGCAAAACCGCATAATTCATGAGGGAGCATCCTCTATCTTTTCCATCCGTCGAAGAAGCTTCCCCACGAGTCGCTTGAATAATACGTTAGGTAAAAAAAAACAAGCGATAAAACCCCATCGAGAAACGGCGATTAAAAACAGACATAAAAAACGCAACACTACAGACAAAAGGAGGGGAACGCAACAGCATAAAACCCCGCAAAATTGGAAACAAGCACTTCAGCCCGAAAACCTTATTTGCGCCATCTGGCGCCCATGGTTAATTGCCCCCAACTTTTTAACTTGACCTCTCGAGAGAATCACGACAGCTGCTTCCTTCCCCGACCAACCCCTCCCTCCCGACCCAAAGGGGGCGACGGAAGGTTCCAAAAAGGGAAAGAAAACTGCCCCCTTACCTGTCAGTTTCTCTGAAAACAAGATCGAATCGTATGGCACCGAGGTCCATTATGGAGGTTTCTTGCCCCAGAAGTAGCCGGCTTCGCGCTCTCTCCCCCATTGTGCGGGATAATAGAATTCTTGTAATCATGATGGTTATTATTCATCCTTAGGACTTGTTACACGCAGTTTGGAGGGCGATGAGGTAAATAGGAGGGGAGAGGGTAGAAGCAGGATATCATTATCAGGGTAATCAATCCCGTGGTCGTTGAGGGAGGGGTTGGGAGCAAAAGGAACAGAGGTTTTGTGAGGGGCATCCTGGACCGTTTGAAAGTCCCGAATCGGGTAAATTTGTTCCCCACAAGAGTTTGAGGGTAATTTCCCTACAAATGTGAGGCTTGCACTTTTTTCTCTCATCTTTTGTAAATAGCGTCGTTTCGGAAAAAAACGAAATTGTTCAGGGTTCGAAGATTTACGAAGTTTGAAAAACCAAGTTGGTCCAACAATGGATTAAATAAGGTCACAATTGGAGATGGTTCGATTTGCTCGATTTTTTTTTTCTGTTGCATTTCGAATAAAATTCATCTAAGGTATTCGAATACCAAAATATACAGATCATACATGCAACAGCGTTGAATTGTATCCGATTCACGTAAATAGTAAGCTAAAAATTATCGTTTACGTGAGGAATAAATAAACCGAAATTGTTCAGGGTTCGAAGACTTTCACGAAGTTTGAAAAACCGAGTTGGTCCAACAATGGATTAAATACGGTCACGGTTGGAGATGGTTCGACTCACTCGATGTTTTTTCTGTTGCATTTCGAATAAAGTCATCCAAGGTATTCGAATACCAAAATATACAGATACCACATGCAACAGAGTTGAATTGTATCCGATTCACCGTTAATAGTAAGCTAAAAATTATCATTTACGTGTGGAGTAAATAAACCGAAATTGTTCAGGGTTCGAAGACTTCACGAAGTTTGAAAAACTGAATTGGTCAAACAATGGAATAAATACGGTCACGGCACGAGATGGTTCGCGATACACACTCGATTCTTTTCTGTTACACTTCGAATAAAGTCATCCAAGGTATTCGAATACCAAAATATACCGATATCACATGCGACAGCGTTGAACTGTATAAGATTCACGTAAATAGTGCGTTTAAAATTATCGTTTACGAGTAGAATAAATAACAGACAACGATCCACTGGTTAGTTTGCTGTATTAAAGAGAGAAAATACATTGTTCAACTCCTCTTAAACTCAAAATGTTTTCGATGAGATATCTCGTCCATAAAGATACTGATGAGGCAACTGGCTATCAGGACATTGCCTATTTTTTCTTGAGGACAAGATCATCTAGTCATTTTCTTTTAATGGTGAGATATCTCGTCTATCAAGATCAGCTAATGACGAGATACCTCATCAAGATAACCACCAAGAGGGTTAATTATCCATCTAAATGGTTTCAGCAAGTGTTTCAATGGTTTTTTCAATGGCAAGCAATGGTTTTTCTCGTCCATCAAGATCTGATCAATTCCATTTAGAACGGGTCTGTTTTGTTAATCAATTATCTTAATACTTAATACTAACTCTCTTAATTCTCTTAACCCTAACTAAATTATTCAGGACCAAAAATTAATACGACAGAACCTTTTACAATTTTTTTAATCCATTGGTTTGTCGCTACATCGCTTTTTTTTTTTACGCTACGGCTAAATAGACAGGGTTGGTTGGGTGGTTATGGCGGCCATATTTGACCATCCGCCAGAGTCAAGTAAATAGACATGTAAAAAAGGAAGGCTTCAGAGAAATACACCCATGGTGACAAGATTGCTAAAGCATGACCTTCGTTGATGGTACCAAGTCTTTCCCACATTGCAGCAAATGTATAAGTTCCAGCCCCTACACATTATATGCCACACTGCAACAATGTCAACAACCAAGAAATGTTCTCCAACCCACTCTACGATAGCTTTAAAATAAATTTTGGACAACCTCCATGTCTTGAAGCGTGTAGAACGTGTCTACCATCATGCGGTTAAGTTTATTCTATTCCACCACCTTTCATTAACCCTCGACGATCATTTTGACGATCCTTAAGATAATGCCAATTTTGTTATGATTGCGACATCCAGATCTAGTCAGTTTTATTCTTTTGGCGAGTTATCTTGCCCATCAACATCTGGTCAGTTTTCTTCCAATGACGAGATATCTCGTTCATCAACATCTGGTCAGTTTTCTTTCAATGACGAGAAATCTCGCTCATCAACATCTGGTCATCTTCCAATGACGAGACATCTCGTTCATCAACATCTGGTCAGTTTTGCCAACCAGGAAGGTTAAAAATCGCTCAAAAGCAGTCAAATAAACGTGCCTACTCGAAATAATTTAAACACCACCACTGTAAAAACAATACCTCACAACAAACACATTTCCCTCAAACTCTTCAAGACTTTCCATAGGCGAAGACACTTCGGTAATCCAGGCTGTTGGGGAAAAGTCGCATCGGCCGCTTATCACCCCGGCTACTTTATCAGGCTGGGGATCTGCGTTTTTCTTCTGTTTCCCGAATCCGATGAGCGAGGGACATCATTAAAGGAGGTTAGTGCTGTCGACTCAATCATCCGGGCGAGCTTTTCAAGGGCGCTATAACTTATCGTCGCCTTGTTAATGGGCCCGGGAGGAAAAACGGAGGACTCTTGATTGCTCGGATTTGCCGCGAAAGGCGCCGTTTGAGTAGGGAGATTGTGAATGAACGTTGTGGAGATTTATTTTCGGGGAACTGGCAGTGGTAAACTGTTAATTCGTGAAACTAGATGGGGAGAATCGAGTACTTTTAAGAATCGAATACTTCGTAATCGAGTATTTTAAAGAATCGAATACTTTGCACTCGAGTACTTTTGAGAATAGAAATCTTGGTAATCGAGCTTTCAAGTGGAAAAAGTTTTCGAATATAAAAATTAGGAACGATTAATCCAGAGTAAGAATCAGGCCAACCGCGATATAAGATTATTGTATAATGGTATTCGAATACTTGAAATGACTACTTTTATATTCGAATATTTTGGATACATACTTTAGTGTTGGAATACTTTGGTTGAATACTACTGTATTAAAATACTTTAGTCGATGCAAATTAAATCTTTTTCTGCTTTCATTCCATTATTCTACAATTTCCAATCCTTATTTTTTCCTATTTCAGGACAATTTTTACTTCAAGTATGTCTGGTGTTTGGCGCACGTAGCCAAATATGGTTATTCCGCCATAAAACCGCAAATAAAATCAACTAGTAAAATCTGATAGGAGTATGGCTATTGATTGATCCGCTGTCTTGTGATTAGCACCGCTTGCAAAATATGGCACTTGTTCCATAAAACCGCAAAGCAACCACCAACGAGTTAAACTTTCCCAGTGTGTATGTCATTGTTTGACATTGTCTTGTGTTTCGCGCAGCTTGGCCAAATATAGCCCTAGCACCATAAAACGGCAAAACCAATCAAATAGGAAACTTTTCTTGTGTGTCTTGCTTGTTGTTGTCTTGTGCAGTACAGCTTGGCCAAATGACCTCAACACCGTAAAACCACAAAACAATCAATCAAATAGGAAAACTTTTTTAGCGTGTTTATGTCTACGTCTTGCGTTTAGTACAGCTTGCCCTAATATGACCCTTGAACCGTAAAACCTCTCCAACCAACCTGTCGAGAATAGATGTGTGCCCCACTTTAGAACTCGGCACAATATCTTCGAAAATGAATTCCCCTCACCTGTTCCAGAATACGTTAATATTCATAAAGAGCTTTCCACCGAATGCCGAGAGCACTTGCAGGACGTGTCGGCAAATCCGTTAATACACCCTCTCAAACTGCTCTTATCGTTGGTCAGAAAGCACCACCTGAAGCGAAAATCCCCGCAGCCATCAACCAACAAAAAAAAACACAAGAAACCCCACACCATTCACTCACACGCACAAAGCAAAAGAGGAAAGTACAACAGACCCAGCATGCTTGGAGTCATCACCCCTGTTGCCATTCACAGACGATAAATAGCTGACTTTATATTCCCATCCGCTCCCCTCTTTACCCCCCCCCCAACCGTCCTTAAGTAAGTGGGGAGGGAGAGTCTTCTTTCTTGGCACCAACAACGAGGAGGAAATTCTTAGCGTTTGTGACGGACCCCAAAGAGAAGGAAGACGCACAAAAACGTAGAGGACCGGGCATTGTTGCCAGCTGTTATTGCCCGATGCGGCAGAGGGGCAGATTGGGGCGGACGCTTTTGCGGTCGGGTAGGAATCGCATTGAGATAAAAGGGGGGAGAGGTACGAGTGAATAGGTGGGGTATCGTACCTGAATCGGGGAGGGTAGGGGCACGGTGTGGGTGGTTGCCCCGATAATTCGAACGGGGAGAATGGAACGGGATGGTTGGCTGGTGAAACCCAAGCCCCCGAGTTCCGTTGGGTATCATGAAAGAAGAGTATTTTTTGATTTGGGTTCATGGTGAGTCAGGAGTGGGATCTTAACTTCCGTGGTGGATAAGATCTCTGAGTGATCCAAATCAGGAATTTGATACATGGATCATGCAAGAGAATAATGCCATTGATGGCTGACTTGTAGGCGATGCATGGGTTAGGTCTCCACGGAATCCAGATAATGGATCGGATCCGGACTGATTCACGTAAACTGTGTAAAGTTTCCAGAGGATCTATTGGGTTTGATCCGCACACCAAGATCGATTTGGGTCTTATGGAGCAACGACCCCAATACCATGAAGTGCTTGAATTCAATGGTGGATAAGATCGATCAGCGATCCAAATCAGGAATTCGATACACCTATAAATATAAAAAAGGATGTGTGCATATTCTCTATACAAATCTACACCGTTTGACCAATCCACACGAAATTTTGTACACTTATACTTTAGAACACTGCGGAAAACATTGGCTATTTCTTTCCTGTCTTCAGACCAATCGGTAACCATGAACATTGGCACACAGGTAGTTCTAAAAGTGCCCCTCGAAGCCCCAATTTTGAAATCTAAAGTTTGTTTTTCTGCAATAAATGGACATGGATAAAGAAACACGTTCCACAGGGTTTGTGTATGAGTTGACACAGGGAACTGTCGCGTTTAACAGTCGCGGTAGGAACCAGTTCTACAGAGTTTGTGTAAGTTAACACAGGAAAATGTGGCGTGCATATTTGAAACTCGAGCAACGTCGGGTTATTCAGCTACAGACCATACAAGAGAGTAATGGTATTGGTGTATTTATTTCCTTGAAGTCAGCTAAGTACAAGTCTTCATTGTTTCGAAATAATGGACTCGATCCAGACATTAAATGAAAAGTGAATAGCGACATTGATGTACATTCCTAATGTAATTAAAGTAATTGTATAAGACAACATCTCTGAGTGATCCAAATCAGGAATTTGATACATCGATCGAACAAGAGAATAATTCCACGTTAGGTCTCTACAATCGAAATATGTTGTTGTAGCACGCCCCCATTGGCCAGCAGTGCTAGACCAGGTCCATGACGTTATACACCCTCAAAAAAATCTAACACCGTCAATGGATCGTCAATCAAGTCCTGTTTGGAGAGCCCCAGGCACGAGAGGATGTGGTGAGGCGAAGCCTGCTCAGTGGAACAGATGTTACAAATCTCAAAGATCTTGGATCCTTCGGAAAATTTCATTGATGGAAGGTGACCAGTTTCGAAAGCGGGCAATAATAGTTTGGTCCTGCCTATTGAAACCTTGAGCCAGGGAGCCTCCAGGTCGTGAACAGTGATACCATGGGTGCTCTGGGGGGGGGGGACATTCCAAGTGGTCTTACGGCCATATTCACAAGTCTCGAGTTAACTCGAGAATCAGTTGATCCGCGAGTAAGAGTTAACTCGAGGATTAGCAAGAACGGTATTCTCAAACAGCGTGTTAAGTGATCCGGGGATTAAAATGAGACGCTCGCTGTGATTGACTACCTCACGATCACGTGGTAATGTTTACATTGGTTACGACGCCCGAATCTGCATTCATACTGATCATGCACGTACTTCGCCGTAGAATTGATTCCAAATTGTGAATAAATAAGACTCATACAGCATTTTAATATGGGTTTGGGAAAAGAAATGCAAAGGTATTTAATTTCAAATTGGATTTTTAGGGAAACCTAAATTTTGCAAGAAAGAATTGTACACAATGTCTTAACAGATGTATGTAATCCGATTATCTATGTACTTGTCAGTATGGGTGTGTTGGTGGTGTGAAAAGTGACTTGCATTGTCAATTTTCTTTCATTCGTAATAAATCAACCGAATAATTTTTATTCTACGACGAATTTGTATCTGCCATGGTCGTTTTCTAGCGTTCGCTCTCTCTCTCTCTCTGGCTTATAGGACAGAAGTGGCGCCATCTATCTTTTCGTTAAGTTGCTTGTTTAAGATTTACGCAGCTACCTTTATTTTCATTTTTCTTTTGAATTTCAATAAAATTGTTTTAAATTTTCCATTTAAGCAATATTATGATGATGACATCAGCTGCTATGTAGCAGGTGCTCCGTAATGATACGTCGAATCCAGTGACCAGTCGTCGCCAGAATACTGTACTTTAGCATAGAATGAAATGTGTCATCCATTTTGTTTTGAAGAATATCCTTCTCAAAAAGGTAGTACTGCGCATGCGTAACTCTTACTCGCGAGTTAACTCGCCGATTTCGGAGGATCAGAATGTAACACCGAACCGGCAGTTTAAACCACGGATCAGGACTTGTGAATACGGTTTTTTCGATAGCTCGCGGATTATCGTTGATTCTCGAGTTAACTCGGACTTGTGAATACGGCCGTTATTCTTGTGTTTTATTTTTGAGATGATCTCCAAAAAGGTGAGGGGTGCTGACGGCACAGAGGCCTCACAAGCACCAGCCTTGGCCAAAGTGTCCGCAATCTTATTTCCCTCAAGTTCGACGTGGGAAGGAATCCACTGCAGATGAATCCGATGCGATATGGAAAGCAGTTTTAACTTGTTGAGTATTGACATTCCAACAATCGAAATATTAAATGGATAACCATTCCCCTTAAATTCTTCAGGGTCGCGGTAACCCAGTTAGTATAGTCGTACACTAACAACCAAAGGGTTGTGTGTTCGAGGCTCGATCCAACCAAAGATCGTCATATACGTGGGTTCGTTAAATCTATTGTGGCCTCAAATATCCTCAAGTCGGTGTGATACGGAAGTTTGAAGAGTAGGATGCCAGCTCAGATGTTGGCCTCGTCATCAGAAAGTGGTTCAAAATGACACGGTGTTGTCCTCGGGAGAGATCCCAGACCGTCTCCAATGGTCCGTTGTATTCCTCCAGTGCAAGGTAAACTCAACTACCAACCTCAGATTACTCTGTTGGCTCTAACCAACAGAGACGCGCGTTATGCCGCAATTTCAATCCACTCCAGAGAGTGCTCTTCCGAAAGAAACACGCAGCGCAAACCAATTTAACTTAATTTGCAATCCGCTAATGATGCCCCGTGACATGAACACCTTCCCTTGTTTCCAGTTCTGTTTACACTATTTTCTCCGTTATCCGGCAAGAGTCCAAAGTAATTATCTGCGTCTGGAGTTCAAGCAGCGCTGATAGCGGTTTGGTGCTCTCTCTCTCTCTCTCTCTCTCTCTGTCTGTTGGCGATTGTTCATGCTCGCGTGATTTGAATTCTCTACGCGTATCCAGCGGCCTTTTTCGAGGCTTGTTTTGGACGTTTGCATGTGGAGGTGGACGTGCTGTTTGTTTTTGGAGACGATATTGCTTCCGCCCCCTATGAAAAGAAGTTCCTCCACCTTTCCAACCCAGTGGGCGGGGTTGTCATTTTCTGCTTGTGGATTTCTAACATGTTGAATAGATGATATTGACTTAAGGCTTAGGGAGTGCCATACTTTCGCACGTGTACCCGAAGCGGTATGGAAGGTAGTTGAGTCAACGTTGCAATGGAATTACATAACGGGCCATTGGATCGATACCGAAGGAAAATATCCGAGGAAATCACCTCGTCATTTAGAACCTCGGTCAGAAGACGGCGCCAACTCCTGAGCTGGCACCACCACTCGAAAACGCTTCAACAGCACGCGAACGTGAGGACATTTGATGTCAGAACAGATAAAACGTGCACCAGCGCCCTCGAACACAATATTTTTTTTTTGTTTTGATCGAGCATCACAAACTCGCAACCCGAATCCAAGATTCTACCAACAGGGCTACCGTTGCCATCTCTACTATTATAAAAGGAAGTGTCTGTGTGTTTGGGTACTGTATGCAGTGTCCTGACCATTCTATGGCACTTACAATAATGAAATTTGGCACACAGGTAGTCCGAATTTTTTGCGATTTTTCCATCGCGCCCGAATTTTAAAAATTAATCTAGAATATTTTTAAATGAATTTGTTAGTTTTTTTCATCATTCTTTCTTCCCTTCCGGAATGACGTCAGGAAGAAGAAGCATGCCGATTTTGCTATTTTCGACCTCTGACGTCACATGCGTAGGCATGGTTCCGAATTTCCTTTGGAACAATGCCACTTCTTCCGATTCCAGTGTGTTTTGATTGGTGTTGTTGACAACGGCCACCACCAGGCCATCACGGTGTGTTTCGTTTGCAAAGCAAACCAAATGGAAATGCCTAATAATCACCGGGGGTTGGCGAGCGTCAGCGAACAGTGGTCACACCTGACCCCACGAAAAAAACTGTCACGGGCAACGCCATACTGGCCACGCAGTGGCTAGTGCATAATAAACAGGTTACTGGTACAAAGAACGTTTGGTTTGTCAAGATCCAATACGATGTTTTAAGAAATTTTAATTGCGTTAGTATTTCGGATGTAAACAGGGAATGGGGTATTTTTTTATCAACTTATTTCAACTTTAATTTCATATGCCCCCTTTAACGTAGCACCACGTCCGTCTCTTTACTAGTATCTAAAGCCCAGATGATATATTGTCTCTAGGTAGATGCAGGTTCAGAGCATTCATGTTCCTAGAGTGCTTTGAACCAATAACCGGACAGGACACAAAGCAACTCCAACAGATTTTAAGAAATATTTAAGGTTTGTAGAGAAGGAAGCTAAGTTTTATGACGCAAGACTGGACAACCTCCTAAACGTAATAAATATTAAGTTGGTTGGTTGTTTCGGAGTTTTATGGCGGAGTTGGTAAGGCTGTGCTTAACACGAAACAACGACAAGGGAAAAAAAATGTGAAAGGGGGAAAAAAGAGGGATTTTAGGGAACTGTCCTGGGATGAACGCAGAAAAATTCGCTGTGCGACTCCCATATTTACTAAAGACAGTAAACCCCGTGTAAAAAGAAGTATCTCGGCCCCGTGATATACACCTAAAAAAAGACGTGCTCTTGAGGGCAACGTACTAAGAAACTAAAACCTAAAATCTCGGAAAACAAATAGGCCATTAAAAAATACTTAGGAAATTGCGATGCCTGTCACAAAGAATGTAGGCATACCAATAATATCCTCTGCATCATTTTGTGACGCACAGAACAAAATTTTATGGCTCCTCATGTAAAGAAAGCTTTCATGCTCAAGTGAAATGACAGTCAGCTGCACTGGCGTATTTAGGTGAAGAAAGCCATGTACAGGAAGCACTTAAAACCTCCGTGTACCCAGAGTTTTGTTTGTTTTACTTCACACCTAGTTTTATGACCTTTCCTCTACCGTTCCCATGTTTGCTTTGCGATTCTTTCCCCACTGGAGATAAGTGATTAGGATACATGGAAACGACTCGTAACCAGGGTTACCAGTTGCACAATCCAGGGAAAAGAGGACTGTTTGTATTCGTAACCATCTGTGTGGTTCACACGCGTAATTACTGTAGTAACCTGAAATCTGACAACTAATTTGGCCTTCTTGATCAATAGAATCGTTCTAATCAATTCTGTTCTATGAATTATATTATAATGAATACAAATATAATAAAAATTCTATTTTATGAATCAGATTCTAAGGATAGGAGCAATGGAACCTTTCCAGAGGATTCTATTCCGAGGAGAGGTAAGTATGTAGGTACTTTAATTAGCGTCGCACTGAGAGCAACACAGCGGGCTATTGGCGCGGGACGGGATCGAAACCCAAAAAGGACAGATCCGAGTACAACGCCCCGTAATTTTGAACCATCGGTCAGATGACGCGGTCACACCTGAGCTGGCACCACTTTCCAAACTTCCACACCATGCCAACATGAGGACATTTGAGGCCACGTCAGATGCAACGTGCATCAACCCTTTGTACACGACTGTCTTTGGTTGGATTCGAACTCACAACCCTCCAATGGCTCTTCCAACCGGGCTGCCGAGGACCACACTGGTTTATAGAAGACACCGTGAAATCGTTGTTAATACGCCGGACTCGTATATCAAGCTGTGAGCTGTAATGTATGTAGAAGCCATTGAATTTCAACCGATAAAGGAGTACGTGTACCTACTCTTTCTGGACACGCAAATCCCCCACTCGTAACTCAACAGCAATATAGTATGCCGCGTAAGACAAGGGGGACGTGTACTCTTTCAGGACACGCAAAACCCCCACTCGTAACTCAACAGCAATACAGTATGTCGCGTACGAGAATTACTTGTACTCTTACAGGACGCGCTAAACCCCCCCACTCGTAATTCAACCGCAATACAGTAAGCGCGTAAGACAAGGAGGACTTGTACTCTTACAGGACGCGCAAAACCACCACTTGTAATTTAACCGCAATACAGTACGTCGCGTAGGACAAGAACTTGTACTCTTACAGGACGCGCAAAACCCCCACTCGTAACTCAACAGCAATACTATATGTCAACAACAATACCAATACTAGTATGTCGCGTAAGAAAATGTACTCTTTCAGGACACGTAAGACCCCCACTCGTAACTCAACCGCAATACAGTACGTCGCGTAAGACAAGGAGGACTTGTGCTCACTATATCAAGACACGCAAAACCCCCACTCGTAACTCGACAGCAATACAGTACGTAGAGTCGCGGTAGCACAGTCAGTAGAGCGTCGGGCTCGCATCGGAAGGGCTGTGGGTTCTGTCATCGGCAGAGCCTACAATTCTGATGGTTGCGAGATCGGTGCTTGGACCTGGCTAAAGAATGTCGTGTTCGCTAATGGTGGCTGGGGCACGTTAAATAGGTCGTGGTCACAAAGTCCCCCATGTTTCCATACCAAATCAATACCTCTGAGGGTACCTGATCAGGGGGTTATCGGCCTCTGATTGGAATCTAAATTACGATATGTGTGAGTGAATAGATATGTGTGAAATGGACCTTCCTGTAAAACGGATGTGTCATGCATGAAGAAGTCCAACCCTCCGGGACTGGCACCCTCAATTGGGCCATATATGGCCCGCACGACAGCAACAATACAGTACGTCGCGTAAGAGAAGGACTTGTAATCTTACAGGACGCGTAATACCCCCCACTCGTAATTCCACCGTAATACAGTACGTCACGTAAGACCAGGAGGACGTGTACTCCTTTCAGGACACGCAAAAGCACCACTCGTAACTCAATCTCAATACACTAAGTCGCGTAAGACAATACCCCACAGACAACGGGTCACGCCACCTGCAGAGTTTTTCCTATAACTCCTGTCACCGAGCAAGGCGTAATTACAGAAGCGAACCATTATCAAAAATCTCACGAAATAAACGCGTTTAATTGGAACGAACGGCGTCCGGTCGGCATCTAAGTAATTGGCTTCCGAGAGTGAAATACACACTGCGACGAAAATTATCCAGGAGGAAAGGAAAGTTGTGTTACAAGACGTAGATTCCTGAGGCGATTGCAATTAGTCCACCATTGTTATGCAGTTTCAGCAGTTCGAGACCCCAGAGCAGAGCGTTTTATTACTCATGTTAATTTTCCTCAATCGCTACTAGACGAGCTCAAGTTTCTGAATTGTTCATATCTATTGAGGACAGTGTGTCTTTCTCTCGCATTTCATTCCTCTCTAAAATTCATTTCTCTCTTGCTGAACATAGACAGGCAAGCACATACTTGAGATCTAATTCAATCCGTGCCCATGAGGGAGAAAATACTGAACAGAATTGGACTATTAGTTTTAAAATGAGCCATCAGGAATGCTACTTCACTGATTGGTAAGAAGAGGTAAATTTAATTAATGGAGCAACGCAACGGGTTATTGGCAACGGTCCGGGATTTTCCACGTGTCTTCTATTCCAGTTAAAGGTTGGTAATATGCGTCCGGCATAAATAAAAAGGGACAGATCCAAGGACAATGTCTCGTAATTTTGAACCACGGTCACATGATGAGAACACATGAGCTGACACCACACTCTTCCAAACTTCTACACCACTACAACCATCACTAATTGAATTGAAGTTATAATCATGCTCCGGAACAACCTCAACACACAACGAGGTTTATGCAATGGAACAAGATTGATGATTAACTCTCAAAGTGGTTTCGTCAAGATTTAGCTGGAGATGGGAATATTCGAATACAAAAATACTCGTGTATTCGATACTTAAAAGTATTACTAGAACACAATTTTTTTCATATTCGAGAATACAGTAGCATACATCTAAAGTATACGAATACCAAAGTATTTATTTAAAGAATAAGAATACCAAAGTATTTATTTAAAGTATACGAGAATAGCAAAGTATTATAATGTAAAGTATACGCGAATATCAAAGTATTCATCTAAAGTATTCATCTAAAATATTCGAATACCAAAGTATTCATCTAAAGTATTCGAATACCAAAGTATTCATCTAAAGTATTCGAATACCAAAGTATTCATCTAAAGTATTCGAATACCAAAGTATTCATCTAAAGTATTCGCGAATACCAAAGTATTCATCTAAAGTATTCGCGAATACCAAAGTATTCATCTAAAGTATTCGCGAATACCAAAGTATTCATCTGAAGTATTCGCGCGCGAATACCAAAGTATTCATCTAAAGTATTTGAATACCAAAGTATTTATCTAAAGTATTCGAATACCAAAGTATTCATCTAAAGTATTCGCGAATACCAAAGTATTCATCTAAAGTAATCGAATACCAAAGTATTCATCTAAAGTATTCGCGAATACCAAATTATTCATCTAAAGTATTCGAATACCAAAGTATTCGTCTAAAGTATTCGAATACCAAAGTATTCATCTAAAGTATTCGAATACCAAAGTATTCATCTAAAGTATTCGCGAATACCAAAGTATTCATCTAAAGTATTCGCGAATACCAAAGTATTCATCTAAAGTATACGCGAATACCAAAGTATTCATCTAAAGTATTCGAATACCAAAGTATTCATCTAAAGTATTCGCGAATACCAAAGTATTCATCTGAAGTATTCGAATACCAAAGTATTCATCTAAAGTATTCGAAAAACCAAAGTATTCATCTAAAAGTATTCGAATTTTTCTCGTTTCCCAAGCATAATTGACGGCAAAATAACCAGAATATGTCCAGTTAGATATTCTAAGTGTTTGAAATGAATTGCCGATTTATATCATCAAATTTTTCATTATCTGAGAAATACCTTCAATGTAACTCGTCCAAAGTATTCATCCATAAAGTATTCGAATACCCAAGTCCAAAGTATTACAACACCAATTGATAATTGCCTTTTTCGCAATTATTGTTTTATGCCTTGCAACGGATTAATATTTTTTGAAAATATATTCGAATACTTATTCGATACATGAAAATACTCGAATACCAAGTATTCGATTCTTAAATAAACTCGATTCTACCCAGATCTGCTAATAACTATTAAGACATGGAAACGCGCAATGATCGGGATACACTTGTTTTCATAATTCAAAATAAGGGCAAAATTTATCGCAGGAGCGCGATAAACCTCAACGAGAATCGCTGGTTTTCCGGTTTTCATGACGACGCAATAAAAATCGGGGTATAAACAGGAACTCAAATCCAGATTCAACCAACTCCCGTCCCATTATCAACTCCCATCACCAACACGCGCGCGCACTTCCTCGATCCAACGCGCGAAGAATCCCATTTACCCACGGCCACCGCCAACCCTTCTCAAAAATTGCCGTTGTCGCATCTCCGGAATACGGGATAAAAGGGGGAAAAGAATCCCGGGATAAATTCCTCATCCCGAGGAAACGAGAGGTCTAATTATCGAAATTACTACATTAGTGGAGAGAGGAGGTTCGTGAATTATTCATGAGCCTTACCTAACCCAACTCCTCCCTCGACCCCCCCCCTCCACTTAGTCTTTCAACGGATTTCGGAGTTCCACTTTATCTAATGTACACAAACACACACCGATGGTGGAACCTTCCTGGAAAGGTTCATTTCTACCTCGAGGAAACTTTGTTATCGTTTGGTTTGGGAGCACAGGTGGGTTTAAGTTCCAGATAATGGTAATGAAAAAAGGGGTGGGATCCTCTCGGATTTGAGATGGGGACACCCCTTTTTGTGGGGTTTGGTTCGGTTCTGTAGGAGATCTATGTAAAGAGAGCCGTGAATGTGTGGAAGGACGATCTCATAAAATTTTTTGGGGGTCGGCCAATGCTGTTTATGTGCCAGCCCAGAAAATTGGAAACTATCGCGGTCCCCAAGACATTGGTAGCATTCCGCCAAGAGGTTATTAACAATGACGTTGTTAAATAGTTTGTTAACATCGCACTTTAGCAACACTATGGGCTATTAGCGACGGTTCGATATCAATTCCGAAGAGAGAGATCCGGGGACACCACGTTGTTTTGAAGCACGGTCAGATGACGAGAACACCTGAGTTGTCATCCCACTTACCTAATGTTCCACACCACGCCAATGCGAGGACGTTTGAGGCCATGGCAGACTTAACGTGCATCAGCCACCACGTACACGAAGATCTTTCGCTGGACCCTCCGGTTTCTAAACCGTTGCTCTTCTATCTGGGCTACCGTGGGCAAAGGCGATCCCAGCGGGAAAGATACGAGGACTACACCACGTAATTTTGAACTACTCTGAGATGATGAGGTCAACACCTCACTCTCCGAACTTCTACACCACGCCAACTTGATGATATTTTATCCCACGACTGATTTAACATGCACCAGCTCCTAAGCGAATGATCCTAGAAGTACACATCGTTTATTTGGAACCATAGTAAGATGTCGAGCTTGACACCTGAGTTGACACCCCACTATCCAAACTACATCGACGTATAAGGGCAGACCTCCCCCCACGTATACAACGGTCTTTGTTTGGATCGAGTCGAACTCGCAATCTTCCGGTTGCTAATCCACGGCCCATTTCCTTAAAGGACGCAAATTAATAATTTTGAGGACATTATTTTGGAATTTTCAAATCAATATCCAGACTGAATTAATAACAAATGACCCGATTTTGGAAAAGCGTTCGAAAATCGAAATCGAACGCACGGAACAGTCGAGAATCGACATCCAAGCACCTCCCCTTCTTCACAGCTGCGCTTCCAGGAGACAAGTCTGAATCACCGCGCTTCGAAACGGCGCAAAAATGGAAGGCCTACAAGGCGCAAACGATATTGAAAAATAACTTCCAGAGAACAGCCGACGCGAATGAAAGAAAAAAAAAGAAAAGAACAAAAAAGGCCAACGGTTGCCTCTTCCCTTCGAACTCTCCTCATGGAATGAATGATGGGGCGGCTTATTACAGTTTAGGGAGGGTCACGTGACTCGGGAGAGGGGCGTTCATCATCTTCTCGTGTCCCTTGCGTGCCCATAAATTTTTAAGTCAACGCTGTTGCCAAATATTTAGGCGTAAACTTTTTATTCCGAAGAACGGATAACGAGTCGAAACGAGCGGTTTATGTAGCGTAGGAAGTTCAGGCGAAAATTTAAAAATTGTCGTAATTTGTAATTTTTATTTTTTGGCTTACGTGTTGGAAAAGAGGCGTTTTTCGTTTTCTAAATTGTTCGGAAAAATTTATTAGTCGAACAAAATGTTGAGATTCCTTAGGAGTTGAAAAAATTAGGGAACATTCTATTGTTCCGGTGAGGGTAGAGAGAAGAACGCATGCCCCACGAGAGTTTCCAGAGGAAGGTTTTCATTTTACACGGAATATTTTCGAAGATGCATTGTACTGTATAATTTTTCTCAAATGAAGATTGTGAAAAAACAACAAATACACCAGGAAGCACATTAGAAAAATTGCCGTTTTCAGAAGAGATTATATTAATGCGATTTTTACAGAACAGATTTTGTGTTTGTTAGAGCTTTGTTTCTTCACAAAAGAGAAGATTCAGACTTCTAAATGTTACCCCCACCGAATATTTCAGGAAATAGGAATTATTTTTTAAATGTTTCAGAAAATTATATGTATCGGTTCCCTGAGGTAAGAGCATCATAATTTCTAAAAACTAGAATTATTATATTTGGGTAATGATGAAATATTCCTATAAAGCGGAATCCCAGTGGAAATAGTAACTCATTAGCAATCGGAAGGTTGCGAGTTCGAAACTCGATCCAATCAAAGACCGTCGTGTACGTGTTGGTTGGTGCACAATGAATCCGTCGTGGCCTCGAATATCATCAGTTGGCTTGGTGTGGAAGTTCGGAGTGGTTTGTAAGCTCGGTTGTTGACCTCGTCAACGTGGTTCAAAACTACGAGGTGTTGTCATCGGTTGTTTTAATTCGGGATTGATTTCGGACCGTCGCTAATAGCCCGCTGTGTTCGACCAGTGCGACGTTAATTAACTATTAATCTCTACACTTGGTGGATGGTTCCCACACCTTTATCCAAAAAAAATTCAAGGACTTTTAAGGACTTTTCAAAACCAAAAAAATATTTTTCAAGAACCTAAAATTTTTTATAACGTCCTAAAACAAGGCATACACAACAATTGTCAATTTAAAAAAAAATGTGAAAATTATAAAAAAAAACATAATTTTTTTTTTAAACTACTGACACTCAAAAAAAGGAAGGTCAACTGATTCAATCAATTGAACAATCAATTTTTGTTATAATTTGGATTTTCTTTCCTCACAAAACCAGTGTTTTTTTGTTGTTGTTGCAAAGTGGACTTCTCGTCTCAATGCTAACTACCAGGTTACTTGCACACATACTGGTTTAGGTCATGCGATAAAATATCGTACAATAAATTCTTTTGTTGGCACGAAGAAGAGTAGAGGAGCTTACACATGGTTCAATCTACACAACACAATCTCTATTTTGCTGTCGTCCACTGCCTACAACAGACGGCTGTCATGGTTTATTTTGTTTGAGAAGCAAAACAAAAGTTTTGACTAGTATTAGGGCTTTTTCATTCTCCAGTCTAAGTTTCCATCTTTGTGATTGTTAAAGATAGAGTAAACATTTCAAAGGATATGAAAACTGCAGAAAATTTTACAACAGAAGGATATCTTAAAAAATTTATTTTTTAATTGTAACTTTTATATTTTTGCAATGAGAATTTGGCTTCATTTCTTTGGATGCGTGCCAGGTTACCAATGACGTCCTGACTACAAAAGTTAAGGTTTCCTAAGAAAGCGGTGCAGTTACCTAGCGGCCAAAGATAGTCATGATGCGGCAGGCATAACAAGGCGGCCGTCTTAACGGAGACCAGAGGTGCCAACTTAGACGTACAGAATACTGTGGAAAATGGACGATCTAGACGTAGCATTATTAGTATATCACATAGTGTCAAAGCGCAAAACACCAGTTTCATTCAGAATGACGCACCTACTGTGGAGGAAAACTAGTCTGGACAAGTTCTAATGCAAGACAAAATTACACAACTATGTACGTTTTTAAAAAAATCAAGTACTTTCAAGGACTTTTCACTAAGTTCTGTAATTTTCAAGGACTTTCAAGGGCCCCTAGTTAGAGAAAAAAAATTCAAGGACTTTTAAGGACTTTTCAAGGACCGTGGGAACCCTGGCTGGTACGGGGGTCACACTGCGATTGCTGTACGCCATGGGAACAAACTGGCCAATATTCGAATTCCCGAAACTAAGCCGAGTGAGATAATAGGTAATTGAATGAAGCTTTCATTGGAGTAACACAACGGGGTATTGACGACGTCCGGGATCAATCCCGAAGTCAAAGATCGGAGGACAACGCCTAGCAATTATGGCCCAGATGACGAGGCCAGCACTTGAGCTGACATCTCACTCTCCTAACCGAGTGAGAAATTGGTAATTCGTAATTTTTAATTAACGTCGTACTAGAGCAACACAACGGGCTATTGACGACGGTCTGGGATCAATCCCCTAAAAGGAAAGATCCGAAGACACCACCACGTAATTTTGAACCACGGTCAAATGACGAGGCAACACCTGAGCTGGCACACAACTCTCCAAACATCCACATCAACCCAACGTAATGACTTTTGGCTCCGACAGATTTAAGGTGCACCAGCCGCTTCTTCGCCATACGCTTACAAACAACCATGCCCAAACCGGATTCGAACCAGCAACCTTCCGATCTGGAGGCTAACACCTTAACCATTATACCGTTTGGTCGGTGAGTGGTAATGGTAATTTTAGTTAACGTCGCTGAGCAACACAACGGGCTATTGACGACGGTCCGGGATCAGTCCCTAAAGGAAAAGATCCGAGGACAACACCTCGTAATTTTGAACCACGGTCAGATGACGAGGCAACACCTGAGCTGGCACCCCACTCTCCAAACTTCCTCACCAACACAACGTGAGGACTTTTGGCCACGACAGATTTAAGGTACACCAGCGGCATCCATACCATACGCTTACAAACAACCATGCCCGGACAAGGATTCGAACGAGGAACCTTCCGATTTAGAGGCTAACACCTTAACCACTATACCGGTTGGTAGGCAAGTGAGAAATTGGAGGAAAAAAAATTAAACATTTCCAATGAAACAAATTGCAACACTAAAAGACACACAAACTATATTGAACTCTCCATTCTAAACTTAGAAAAACCGAACTTTTTTTCATTCACAACACACTTTAATCTACCATGAGTGGCAACACATCATCGATCCATTTCATTCCTTCCCACACAAATGCAAACGCGGACAATCATATCCGAATTCATCTCCTCAACTCAAAACACGAAGCAATTAGACGTATTTGTTTGGAAACAAATGGCAACACGCCCCCGTAGGGCACTTCTTTCGCAGCCCCGCGGAATAATGAAGAGAGAAATAATACGACTGTCGGCCGCAGTTTCCATTCCCGCAAGATGGAGTTGCCATCGTTAAATAGCAATTAAAAAGGATAATAAAAGTCGTCTGAGTATCGTCAAAAAGACGTTAGCGTAATTCAATTGGCCGAGACCGTATCTTGGCAGCCAGAGCGTTTGGGATTGGGATTAATCTTGAATTAAAGGGGGGCAGAAGCGATGTTTTGGGTCGTGTGTCGGTTCTTCGATGAATGAGAATCCAAATATTTAACTAAATCGTCCGTTTGTTTGGTAAAAATCGAAGTTGGGAAAATTAATAAAATCGTTTGTCCCAGATCAACTGCGTACTTTATGGCGCGCTTTCACGAATCAATTTTAATTGACCGATTATAAGTTGATCGATAAAAGTTGAAAATGACTTGAATCAGTTTTTGTTTACACATTTCAATAGAAACAGATCAACAGTTTAATAAGCGAAAATATAAAAGTTGCAAGTGAAAAATTATTTATTTATAGAAAATCATATTTAAGATATCGAACTGGTGTCAAATTTTCCGCAGATTTCAAATCCGTTGAAATTTGCACTCAATTTTTAACGATTGCGAAGATACCAACTTGGCCTGAGAATAAAAAAGCACTTATGTGTTTCTCGAATAAAATAAACCACGACAGATCGTTTGCGTGGATAGGTAATGGTAATTTTAGTTAACGTCGTTCTTGAGTAACACAACGGGCTATTGACGACGGTCCGGGATCAGTCCCTTAAGAGAAAGATCCGAGGACAACACCTCGTAATTTTGAACCACGGTCAGATGACGAGGCAACACCTGAGCTGGCACACAACTCTCCAAACTTCCACGCCAACCCAACGCGAGGACTTTCGGCCACGACAGATTTAAGGTGCACCAGCCGTCTCTACACCATACGTTTACAAACATCCATACCCGAACCCGGATTCGAACCAGGAACCTTCCGATCTAGAGGCTAACACCTTAACCACTATACCGGTTGGTCGGCCAACCAGACGGAAAGCGAAGATTTTGCTTCTGCTACCCAAATGCTCTTGCATGAGACATCGGGTTTACATGAATGTGTTCATAGCCGGTTGGTTATTTATTTTAAGGGTTACAGCACAAGGGCGATGTTTGGTGAAGCTGATCCAAGCGAAAACGTTATGAAAAAATAAGGTAGGTAGGTGTTTTAATTAACGTCGTACTGGAACAACACAACGGGTTATTGAATACTGTACGGGATCAATCCCAAAGTTAAAGATCCGAGGACAACACCACGTAATTGTGAACCACGGTCAGATGACGAGGTAGCACCTTAGCTGTCACTCCAACTCTCCAAACTTCCACACCACGCCAACGTGAGGACATTTGAAGCCACGAGATTTAACGTGCACCAGCCCCCTTATACACGGACTGGACCTAGTTTCGAACTGGCAACCCTCCGGTTGCTAGTCCGTCACGCTTTCCACCGGGTTACCACGGTCATGTGTTTACCTCACTAATAAAGACACTAATAAAGTGTGCACTAATAAAGACAACACAATCCAGAATGTCAGAATCTTCTTAATTGTTTTTAAGAATTATGTTTACCAAACTTGTAAAATTCTAATTCTTGGAATATATTGTTGTTTGAAGTCTGCATTGAAAGCAAACTTTGTTTTGGAAAAAAAATATTGATTATCGCAGAGGACAACAACAAAAAAAGAATGCTCCCACTATTTTTTACCTGATATCTTATCTTTTGAAAGTAAACTTATATTGAAAGCAGAACCAAAGAAAATATCGGAGTCCAGACCCATCTGTTTTTCTTAATCCGTAGCTATGCTCTAATTGGTTGGCAGTTTTTCTACGTTAACTAACATTTACTAAAAGAAAAAATTGACAACATCAAATGAGAATGGTTTTTTCTTGAAAAAATAAAGACGAAAAAAGTTTTTTTTGTGTTTTAAGGAATTATACGTTTTATGGAACCAAGACAGCGATTACGTGTCCAATGTAAACTTCAATTCCGAAATATTTTTGACAACTTTGCACTAACTCAATAAACCTACAAACCGCTGCAAAACCATAACCAAAATTTAATAAACTACTAAAATTTTGATAAAATAAACACAAGAAAAAACACATTAAGTTTATAAATAAAACATCTGTAAAAAAAATCACCTTTTTGTGCACTTATTCTTACATTTTGTTGCTTCTTTTCGAAACAAACGGGCTTAAAATTTGTGCTTTTTCCAGCATTAACGTCGAATCGTAATGTACTTAAATTTTTAAGCCTCCGAAAGCGAATTATTAAGCGAACAAACTGTCAACAAAATGGCGAAAACGAAAAGCGAGGTTGAATAAATAAATAAAATACACAAATAAAAATAGATAAAAACTATAAATAAATAAGGCTAGAAAAATAGATTACGAAACACAAGAAAAAGCCTGCGTCGATATTGGAGGGGAAAAAACGAAACTAGAAATTAGAGAAAACCTGAAGTAGCGAGGAAAAAGTAATTATGAGAACAAAAAAAATTGCCATTTCTGGCAAAACTTAATAAAAGAGAAAATTATCTCTTCACGAGGAAGAGATATCGATACCCCTTCCCCTCGAGATATGAAAACGTAATGTTTTATTTCGAGATAATCAGTGTAATACAAGCGGGCTAAAACCCATGAGAAAATGCAACGTGGAAAAAAGATGAAATATAGAAATAAAAGACATTCATTAATATGGCTTCAGTTTTACAAATAGCTGCAAACAAATAAAAAACAAGAAATAAATAAATGGATAAGAAAGGATAGTTACGTCTTCAAATGAAAATTGATTAGTAGATTTGAGAAGGAAAGAAAAATGGAAGTACAACATAAGCATACTAAACGAAAAGAGAAAAATTCTTAATTGAAAACCAGACGAGACGTTATTCCGAACTCTACATTTTAAAAAAAAGTTTAAATAGATTGTAAAAAATGAAACAGACACCAAATATCTCCGAAAAAAAAAAAAATTCTTTTAAAAAATCCCTCACGGTGAAGAATTATTAATCATTGTGCAAGAAAAAGGAGAAAAATATTCTATTGATGTTTAGAATCGAAATTTTTTGTTTAGCACAACTGCAGCAGACGACATCGCAAAATAAAAGTAGAAACTTTTTCAAATATTTTCTATTCCTCAAAGTTCAGTTTGGTTCTTTTTTTTTATAAATATATTTCTGTAAAGAGAACGGGGAATATTTCATTTTTTGATGAATTGGAAACAAACCTGTCAAAAAAAATTACTCCTCGAAAATTTGATACGGATCCGGATTGAAGAGATAGAATTACGTAAAAATATAATAGTAGAAGCATTTCTTCCAAATTCTTGACAGATGCGATTTTTTGTTATTATTCTTAATCCCAGGGAAGAATAAATAAATGAAAAGAATCGTCTGCAAGAATTCGATCTCTGAAACACTTCAGAAAAGAAATGAATAGAATTGAGACTTTTAGGAAACTGTTCAGAAGAATTTTCGTAAAGGAAATAAATTGAAATGATGGCACATTAAACAGAGTCGATTGTATTTGTTCCACTAGGATAACAATTTGATTCTTACGAACGAAAAAGTTCAAGAATATAGCCGCAAACGACTTTTTGTCGCTCTTTTATAAAATGGTAATTCTGTTAGTATAATGCATTTTTTTTTAATTAGAAACACAATACGTTTGTTTTAAAATGTTATACTATTAATTTGTCGCGCATTGATGTAACACAGAGATTCAGATTTGTTAAGAACAAGAAGCACATAGATTCACTGCGACTTATGGTAAGTTGATATTTTTAATTGACGTCGCACTGAAGCCATACAGCGGGCTATTGGCGTCGGTCCGGGTGAAATCTAAGATAAAAATTCGAGGAAAACACCACGTAATTTCGAACCACGGTCATATGAGGTCACACCTGAGCTGTCACTACACTCTCCAAACTTCCACGCCACACTAACGTGAGGACCTTCGAGGCCATCACAAATTTAACGTGCACCCTTTGTACACGACCGTCTTTGGTTGGATTTGAACTCGTAAACCTCCGGTTGGTAATCCGTTACTCTTCCAACCAGGCTATCTCGGCCATCCAGTTTCGAGTGCTTAACTCTCAACTGTTGTTGTGCCATTTGACCATGGTTCAAAATTACGTGACGTTGTCTTCGATTCTGGACCGTCGCCAATAGCCCGCATTATTGCTCCAGTGCGACGTTTTTTAATTACCATTACCACCCTAGAGGTTGTGCTCACGATAGTTACTTGGTAATAGTAAAGTGACTGGTTATTGGTTATTTTTAACTAACGTCGTACTAGCGCAACACAACGGGCTATTGACGACGTTCCGGGATTAATCCCCTAAGGGAAAGATCCGAGGACAAACACCACGTAATTTAGAGCCACGGTCGGATGACGATGACTGCCTACTTCAGTGTTTAAAATTTTGTTATAAAACCTTTGCAAACATTTCTATTGCACATTCTTTAAATTTCAGTCTTTACCTAGTAGTTAGCTCTGCAGATACCCTTGTGGATATGGACTCAGAAATTGAAAATTTAACAGTCAGACACCAAAATAAGTGCTGTTTTGTATTTACCCCACGTATCAGGTGACTTGTCAGTTTTGTGTATATTTTACAATATATACAAATATACACAAAATATTATACAATATCTATGCACAAAATCTGTCTCCCAAGCACGCATATAAATCTATTACGATCTCCTGTCCAAACATGCCCTCCAACACAACACAAGATATACTTGGAAACTACAAAGACCAATAAAACACCATCGTTCTGTGGGAAAAGACACTTTTTAACTCCGTGCCCATAACTTCCTACCCGGCATTATGTTTACCGTATTTATGACTACCCTTCGCGACAAGCTAACAAGCATCGAACTGACAATAGCAAGCTAGAGTTTGTCCAGAAATGACAAACCCGAACAAACGGGGGGAAATTCAGTAACCCTTCAGGATACTAAACGTCAGAAAATATTTGAAAAACAGGCTTACTACGCACAATATAGAATTCCTAAAAGGCTATGAATTTTCATTTTCCATGGACTTGTAATGTCGTTCTTTAATGCTGAAAAGTGGAATATAAATTTGCATGAAAGTAATATTCGAGAAGGGTGCATGTCTTGATCACGACAAACGTCTGAATACAAAGGCGTGAAGGGCACGCCATTTTGGGTCACGGATGACTGAAGTACCGAGACATGGTTCAACGTTAGAAGTCTCCATTTTTTTAGAAACAGCAGAATAACGAAACAATTCGAGCAAAAAAGTTTTAATTATTTATAAACTTTTAAGCTACATAAAAATTAATATTTACAAAAAATAAATTTGCGATCCGGTAGTTGCTTTACCGGTTTAAACATGGATGCTCGTTGTAGTTCGGATTCCACTTTAAACCTCTGAAGGGTACACAAGCATAATTTCACCTTGAAACCTGCAGTCTTTCCTGCATGACTTCTAATCAATTTTGATCTTTCTTGACCAACATAATCTTTACAAAGGATTCTATTCATTCAAAAAAATTTTTTGCAATGTAATCTTTAAAATGGATTCTATATATTCTAAGTAAAGAATCAATAGAATCTCTTTCCAAAGGCTTAAAATCCAAGGAAAGGATCAATGGAATATTTCCAAAGGATTCCATTTTAAGGAAAAGAGCAATAGAATACTTTCAAAGGATTCTGTTCTAGAAACGAACAATTAATATTTACAATGGATTTCAATCTAAGGAAATGATTAATATAATCTTTACAATGGATTCTATTCTAGGGAAATGATTCCCTTTTAAGCAGACGAACAATAGAATATTGCCCAAGAATTCAGTTCCAAAAAAAGGAGCAATGAATCTTAACAATGGATTCTATTCTAAGGAAAGGAGCAATGAATCTTAAACAATGGTTTATATTCTAAGGAAAGGAACAATATAATTTTTTCAAAGGCTGTAATAATCTATGAAAAGGACCAATAGAATTTTTGTAAAGGATACCATTTTAAAGAAAATAGCAATAGAATATTTCCAAAGGATTCTGTTCGAAAGAAAGAAGCAATTAATCTTTACAATGGATCCTATTCTAAGGAAATTAACACTATAATTTTTACAATGGATTCTATTCAAAGGAAATGAACACTGAAATCTTTACTGGATTCTATTCTAAGCAAAGGACCAATAGAATATTTCGAAAGGATTTCGTTTTAAGCAAACGAACAATAGAGTACTGCCAACGAATTATGTTCCAAAAAAAGGAGCAATGAATCTTAACAATGGATTCTATTATAAGAAGAGGAACAATATAATTTTTTCCAAAGGCTATAATAATCTATGAAAAGGACCAATAGAATATTTCCAAAGGATTCAATTTTAAGGAAACGAGCAACAGAATATTTCCAAAGGATTTCATTCTAAAGAAACGAGGAATTGAATATTTCCACAAAGGATTCTAATCTAAGGAAGAATCAAAGAATCTTCCCAAAGAAGTTTTTTCAACAAAATAAGCCAATGGAATATCGTTCAAAAGGATTCTATTACAAGTAAAACACCAATAGAATTGTTAAAAAAAAACGATTCTTTTCAAAGGCAAAGACTAATAGAATATTGGTTGAAAGAATCCATGAATTCTTTCAACCTCTAGATGAAGTTATTTAGTTATTAAGTGGGTTGTGGTGTAAAAGTAACACTAAACTATTCGGAAATCTCACGACACTTGGACGATTAAACTAAGTTTCGGTCTAATAAATAATTATTTATTTTTAATCACAAGTAAAGAGAAAATTTGAGAAAACCAAATTTTTAATTGTTGAAATTTTTTACGTGATTGATTATTAATATAAAAGAAATTAAAACACTCATTTTTTGCCAGAGTATTCTTGTCACCAGTAGTCCGTTGTGTTCGTCCAGTGCGACATAAATTTAACTAACTACCAAAATATTCCTCACAATAATGTGCATATTACTTCTCTCTTGATACTAGACGAAACTAGAGATTGAAATGTTATTTTACGACAACAAAATTAGACTTTGCAACTTCATATCAAATAGTTTTAGAAATTTCAATCTTTCATGTTAAAATACCAATTTGATTTAAATTTCTTCACAACTATATCAATAACATTTATATAGCCAACTGTTAATATTTTCGACAGCAGCTGATAACTTATTTTGAAAGAACACTTTTTTAAACCGCGATCGAATCAACAGATGTAGTGGAAACTTCAATTCAGTGTTTCAGATGCAAACGACGATGTTGTGAAACCTTTTCCCCAGAAGGCGCAAGAGAATTGGATATAATTTATTTCGCTGAATTATTCGTCCTAAAAAGGCATCGTCGAAAATTGAGAACGCGGATGCTCCATCATTGTTGCTGATACAATAAAATCGTCAGCTGTGACTCACGCCAGAGAATGCTGAGAATGAATTGCAGTCAGCTGAAAAGTAAACTGGCAACAAGTTCGAGATAAACGATATTCGCATCAAGTAGTCTGCAAAATAAAGTCAACGAGTTTTGATGAAAAAAAAAAAAAAACTTTGGATGGCAGCAGAGTTTTAAAATTTGATGATACGCCGATACTTTTAAAAATACATTTAACTAACGTTTCCGTTTTCATGGTGTGGAAGCTTGGAGAGTGGGATGCCAACGCAGGTGTGACCTAGTCATCTGATTGAGGTTCAAAATTGCGAGGTGTTATCCTCGATTCTTATAATTCGAGATGAATACCGGACCGTTGTCAGTAGCATTTTGTGTTGCTCCACTGCGACGTTAATTCAGCTATCTATCTCCATAATGGATTTTAATTTACAAATTCGAAAATTTAAAGAAATAATACCAATGAATTTGATGGATATAATGAAAATAGCAAAATTATCAATTAATTTTATATTGTACGCATATAAAAGGAAAGAATACAATCGAAAACAGAGTAATGAATATTCCTTAAATTAAATCAGCCGAAAAAAAGAGTTTCGACTTTAAAAAAAATTAAGAATTACTAAATAATCAAATTTTTTCATCAGATTGGAAAAAAAAAATCGATTTTCTCACAAAGATAAATTAAACTTTTCTATCAAGGACAAAAAATGCAATCTCTTCAAGTCTTAAAATTTATAAACTTTTGAAATGTGTTTCATAACGCTAAATGCCGACCAACCGGTATAGTGGTTAAGGTGTTAGCCTCTAGATCGGAAGGTTCCTGGTTCGAATCCGGGTTCGGGCATGGATGTTTGTAAGCGTATGGTGTAGAGGCGGCTGGTGCATCTTAAATCTGTCGTGGCCTGAAAGTCCTCACGTTGGTTTGGAGAGTGGGGTGCCAGTTCAGGTGTTGCTTCGTCATCTGACCGTGGTTCAAAATTACGAGGTGTTGTCCTCGTAACTTTCCCTTAAAGGACTGATCCCGGACCGTCGTCAATAGCCCGTTGTGTTGCTCTAGTACGACGTTAACTAAAATTACCATTTTTTTACCATAACGCTAAATTATGGTATTCTGTATTTTTTATTTAACGTCACACTGGAGCAACACAACGGGCTATTGGTGACGGTCCGGGATCAACTCCGAAGGGA
The DNA here is from genome assembly GCA_947359465.1 of Metellina segmentata. Lineage (NCBI taxonomy): Eukaryota > Metazoa > Arthropoda > Arachnida > Araneae > Tetragnathidae > Metellina > Metellina segmentata. The sequence continues at coordinate 43,692,822 of OX375880.1, forward strand.
AAAATCCGAGGACATAGTTTAGAACCACGTTCAGATGACGAGTCCACAATCTGAGCTCGCTGAATTAAGGAATTTGATGCAAATAGCATCAAAATATTCAACTGTTCAAAATCATCAAAACACGAAAAAATGAAAAATAAAACACCTGCAACTCTATGGTACAAAAGCACAAAATTAAAATGCCGTGCTCTGCATGTGTAATTTGGTAATTTTTAATTAACGTCGTACTAGAGCAACACAACGGGCTATTGTCGACGGTCCGGGATCAGTCCCTTAAATGATAGATCCACTTAGATTCACTGAGACTTATGGTAAGTTGGTATTTTAATTGACGTCGCACTGGAACAATACAACGGGCTATTGTCGCGTCGAACCGGGTGAAATCTAAAGGGAAATATCCAATGACAACACCACGTAATTTTGAACGACTGTCAGATGATTAGGCAACACTTGAGCTGGCACCCCACTCTCCATACTTCCACACCAATCCAACGTGAGGACTTTCAGCCACGACAAATTTAAGGAGCACCAGCCGCCTCTGCACCATACGCTTACAAACATCCATACACTGACCCGGATTCGAACCAGGAACCTTCCGATCTAGAGGCTAACATCTCAACCACCAGACACTATATACGGGAAAAAGGCAGTTGTAATGAAAAAAAAAACATTGGGGAATGTTCCATTCCTTTTTCTAAAAACCGTCAAATTCATAGTCTTAAAAATCGAAATTCGTCAGAAAATGTTGATTCTGCCGAAATATTTTGAAATAACAATTGTTATTAAGAAACCAAGTGTCGGTACCGCATACCGCGCAACCAATGATTTCCGACCACGATCAAACCCAACACCACCTATAATTACCAGAACGCACCATCTAATTCAAAAAGGAATTAAGGAAACAACAAACCCACTACAAAAACCAAAAACAACCGAAATTCCTAGCAGCGTCACACATTTCCGAGTTTGATTACCAAAATAATTTATGCTCTCTGAGACTGTTAATAACAATAATAAAAGGGAAATCATTTCCCGATACAACCAGAAAGACAGGTGTTCCGGGACGCGTCCTTCGTAGACGTGGTTGCCATGGTAACCCATAAATACCACAGCTTCCGCAAGGTCAGATCGGTGTTGCTTGTTCGAGCTCTTGTGCCCGCGATTTCCGTCCAGACGAATAACAAACACCCTTTCTGGGTCGACTCTCGATTATCCGACGGAACAAAGTAACTCGGATAATCGAAACGTTGCAGGAAAAGTAAATTGTAAGAGAATGCTGGCGTTCAAAGGGATTGAAATAACTTTTGAAAAGTAACAACTGTTATTTCGATCAAATGTTTAAAACTGGGCTGGCATAAATGGAATCAAACATTGAGGAGACTTCTTGGTTAAAATTCTTTTTTTGTTGTTGTTGCAACTCGTCCCTACCGAATTTTAATTTCGCGAACGAAAATGGAAATTTCAATCTACTCGTATTAGAATAAAGTTTGTTGGGTTTCTATGGCAATTATTTGTCTAGCCGTGCCAAACACAAGACATACGGTCATATAATGGACCACATGCATGGAAAGGTTCACTTATCTATATAAATAAGAATGGAGTGTTTGTTTGTACATTCAATATTTTCGACCCATTTCAAGTTTTCTATCCGTTTTGGACCCTTCTGATGCCGAATCCGCCTTTTTTTCGTTTGGTGTCTGTCTGTCTGTCTGTCCGTCTGTCTGTCTGTCTGTCTGTCTGTATGTTGTGCCCTATTCACGTCCACGCGGTTTAAGATATTTTCATGAAAATTTGCATACAGTGAGTACTTATCTTAATTTAGTGAGTGGCATTGGTTGCGAAAGTCTGTCTGTCCGTCTTTCTGTTCTATGCTCGATTTTGTGTTAGTGTGTTTGTGTAGACATCACATGAATTGTATTCCAGATATTTGATTGCGTTGTATTTTATTTTATACATTATCTATTAGTTTAATGAACGCAATATTAAACATTTCTTTATTGTTATATTTAGTTGAGTTTCATGCTAAAACACCTGAGTAAGTATACTTAAATCAACCTTAATTTGGTAGTTTTGGAAAAATTGGAATGCCTATTGAATATTACGATTACTTCGATTGCTTTACCAGTACTGCTGAAAAAGTAATTATTCTTCAATTTTTTTTTTTTATGGAATTTCATCTCTGATACTTCATTTATTTCGAGTCTTATTTTTATTCTTTGCGCAATGAAAACGATTTCCGAATATTTGGGACAGACGATAATTTTCAATGAAATGAGAATGAACAAGATCGCGCGAGCAGTGATATTTTTTCTGGTTCTTTCGCTCTGAATTAATTTCACATTTCTAAATTTTGTACACTTTTAGTTGTAAGTTGTGGCAACTGTGCGAGATCAAGAGATAAAATTGAATCACAATTTAATATCTTAAGAACAATTTTTTGCGACATCTTTTATTTTGTTTTACTTCGTTGTTTCCAGTTTTAAATATTTATTATTTTAATAAATGTGATTTCCTTCTCATCACACGCAACAGCACCACAAAGTATTAGACTTAAAAATGTTAGGTAAGTCAGTATAAATTTTCAGTAAATTTTAAGTGTAGTTATGCCATTATTGAAATAATAATGCCGTTATTTAAAGAATAATGCCGTTATTTAAAGAATAATGCCGTTATTTAAAGAATAATGCCGTTATTTAAAGAATAATGCCGTTATTGAAAAAATAATAATGTTTATTAATCCAAACTGGAACTTTTTCCAACATTAAAAAATTCGTTGTAATAATGACAGGAGAAGATTGTAAAAATTCACAATGTCGCATACCGGAGGCAAGAGTGCCACAAGTAAAAAAATATTGTTTTGTTGACAATGAGTGCGAGAGCACTCGCCGTAAATCGTAATTTTAATTAATTGAGTTGAACATGAAAAGAACTTAAGAAAGGGAATTCCAAATCTTCCTATAAATCGTCTTTTATAGTAGTAACCTTAGTATCACCTTTCGTCATTTTGTAGCTTTTTCATACAGCAATTGTGCGATGTATGTGAAATGTATTACATGAATGGATATGCATGTGTAGGATTTGTGTCCAAAGTAAGTTGTAGAAAATATAAAGATGACGAAAGATGTTAAAATAAATTTTTATTCTACAAAAAACGTAAGTCATTATATATTTTGATTATCTCTTCAATCTAGAGTAAACCAATTCAAACCGAGTAAGGTCGGGTATTTTGCTAGTACAAAGATAACTTCACAACACGATTTGGACAAGACGGTATTTTCAAAGCTATCTACTAAGCTATTCGGATGTTATTTCGATAGCTTTTAGAATTCAAAATCCTGCTCGAGTGCTTTTTGTATATACAAATATAAATCAAGCACAAAATTTACCGCGCGCGATTCATAAGTATATTTTATTGCAAACGCTATCTATACTCTATCTGTAATGATCAAGGAGATAGAAAAAAGAACTACATAACACCACTTTAAACTTTATTCGTTTTGTTCGTTCGCTTAAATCGTTACTCGGAAAATGAATCGGAAACGGAAAAAATAATTTTGAATCTGATCTCTTTCGACTGTTGCCATTCTAAGGAAAAATACAATAATAATTAAATTCCGATAAATTAATTTTAAAACGTTCCAGATAATTTTAAAATTCGGGCTCAACAGAAAAATTGCGAAAAATCTGGGCTACCTGTCTGCCAAATTTCATTATTGCAACTGCCATAGATTCGTCAGGACAACGCGTACAGGATACAGGCAGAAGGACAAACACTTCCTTTTATAATAGTAGATATACTATCTGATATCAGGGTTGCCAACCTTTTCTGAGCAACTTCAGGAGCATTCTCACAAAATTTCAGCAGTTTTGAGGCTGCTTCAGGAGCAACGCGAAAATAAGGACAAAAATAAAAGTTCTGTATATTTTTCTTTAAAAGCAATCATAAAATTCCCTTTTAGTACAATTACTTTCTTTTAAGTCCCAAATGCGGACGTCCAAAATCCGGACGTTTTGCTAACCATTTTTTTTTCCCTTTCATATATATATAAATTTTTTTTTAATCTTTCTGACAATTTTTGAACAAGGAGGTAAACCTGGAATTAAATGATGAAACAATGCAAAATAACGGACATGTTCATGATACCACACAGAAAAATTAGAAGATATGCAAGTAAAATTTCTTGCACTGTATTAAAAAAATTCCAATTTATATATCTGCTATTTTAGGATTGTAAATGCAAAATTTCGCGCAGGGGGAGGTTAGATTAACGTTTTTTTGACCAAAAAAAAAATGCAAATAATCCGAAATCCGGAAAAGTCCGAAATAAAGAATGGCCGAGGACAGGAGGATTTTGGACTTGGTACTGTGCAAAAAATAAAAAAATTACATGTATACATGAAAGGTTTTATCCTTAAATTATAGAAACAAAATTAAAAAACACAATTTCTCCAAAGGTGGAAAAATATTCCCCTTTTCCCTGCATTGACGCGAGTTGCGGATTTTCGATGCTTTAGCGGTGAAACTCCGGAAGTCCCGTAGCACTTGGCAACTCTGTGATATACATGCAATAAACGTCATCAACAAAATATTATAAACAATCTAAAAAGCGTCTTTTTTGCTTGTCCTATTATATATACGTAATTAAAAAATAGACGGGGTCGATAAAAAGTCAAGTAACTCTTGAAGAGGGGGTCCAAGGTAAAAAAAGTTTGTCGACCCCCGCGTTGGACACAAAGAACGTTTGTTACCCCAAGCTCGCGGATAAACCGTTGGCGGATAATCGGGAGTTCCTTTCCCACCGTAAAACCGACCAAGCGAATTCCTGGACTCGTATTTACGTCATCGTCCCCCAGCGAGTTCACGGACAATTAAACTCCACTTGGAAGGGAAGTGTGAAGGGAACAGGGGATAATTGTTTCCGCAGCGTCGGTGCTCTTCTTCAGTGATGTTAACCGTAGCGTTTCCGTAGTATGCTGCGTTAGTCATGCGCTCAGAGAAGCGGTATTAATTGCGATAATTTTTCCAGGGGGGAGGATTTCGGTTGGTTTGGATAAAAGTCGCTTCAATTGGTCTGTTCGTCTCTTGTATGATCACCATCAACGGGATTGACGATAAACTTCTCATATATTCCAGTCAAATTTCGATAAGCGACAGTTTGGTTGTTTCATGGCACAAAGGCCATGGCTGCCACAAACACAAGACAATGTCAAGTGAAGGTGTGAACGGAATCAAAGAGGGGGATTGGGGAACAGAGTAATGGGATAAAAGCTAGAAAAGATAGCTGGGGTACTCTGTGAGCGACATCCGTAATGGGTACCGATATACAGTATCCACACAATGTTTTTAAATATTTAGGTCAGATGGGGTAATAAGGGATAACTATTCACAAATACTTTGTATTTTTTCTTTACAGATATTTTGATTGTTATTTGTAAGGGTTGGAACCCTTAATGGAACTCTTGCAATAGCGATTAAAACAACTGGAGAAATAATACAAATTATTTTGATTATGAACTTTTTCATAATATACGTTAAATATTTGGTTCAAATTAATTTGAGTTTTGTGAGATTCATGTGTGTGAGTTATTGAAATTAATTTATATGTTGTTGAGTTTTTAAGAGGTGGTTGAGCTAATTCAACAGGTTACCACCGTCCCAGCCTAAGCCATTCGATGTACCGCCACGTAATTTTGAACCAAGGTCAGCTGGCACCCCACTCTCCAAACTTCCACACTAACCCAACGTGATGACTTTCGGCCACGACAGGTTTATGGTGCACCAGCCGCCTCTACACAATACGCTTACAAACATTCATGCCCGGACCCGGATTCGAACCTTGTGATCTAGAGGGTAACACCTTAACCACCATACCTGTTGGTCGGCAATGTAGGTGGATGAAAAAAATGGAGCAACACTACGGGTTATTATTTTAAGATCTCGAGTTACTACTTTCTAACTTGAAAGTTCATTCGTTCATTTAAAGCAATTCGAATTTTTTTTAAATAATGGCGATTTTAAGAGGTAGGTGGTTTAATTGACGTCGCGCTGGAGTAACAGAACGGGCTAATGACAAAGTTCGGAATCCACACCGAGGGAAAGATGCGATGTAATAATGATTTTAGTTAACGTCGTTCTTGAGCAACACAACGGGCTATTGACGACGGTCCGGGATCAATCCCTTAAGGGAAAGATCCGAGGATTACGCCTCGTAATTTTGAACCACCGTAATTATGACGAAGCAACACATGAGCTGGCACCCCACTCTCCAAACTTCCACACCAACCCAACGTGAGGACTTTCGACCACGACAGATTTAAGGTGCACCAGCCGCCTCTACACCATACGCTTACAAACATCCATGCCCGTACCCAAACCGGGAACCTTCCGATCTAGAGGCTAACACGTTAACCACTATACCGGTTGGTCGGCGGAAAGATGCGAGGACAACACCTCGTAATTTTGAACCCGTAATGACGACTTGACATGAGCTCGCTTATCTGAACGCTGGGGATTAAAAAAAAAAACGAAAGCAAAGAATGAATGGAAACTTTAATCACTGAAAATAATATCATGTGACAGCTTTATACGAGTCTTATTTATTGTTGTTTTATTGAGAAAATTTTGAAGCATGACAAAATAAGGAAACGAAAAATCCTAAAACTGTTTAAACCAGGACATCCATTAACAAAATACAGTACATGGCAGATATTAATAAAATAATACACTCCACTTTTATCCCACACAACTCCCAAAAGAACAACCATCTATCTTTAAATATTCCTCCAACGTCTTCTTTGAGTTGGGAAGATACCTTACAGTCGCCGAATAAGAAAGACGGAGAGACCGCCCGTTGCCATAGCAACGCTGAAAGAAGACAGACCCAAGTTACAAGAAGATATCTATAACGTGTGGGAGATATCGGACATAAAGGCCCATACATCGTCTTGATATATTAAAAAGAAAGGTTTGTGGCAGAGCTCTATATAACTAGAACTGCGGAACAGAAGTGTCAATAAATATCCGAAAAATACGTCGCTTTAAAAATACTCGTTCAAGATAAGCAAAAAAGGAAACATTTTCTAAGGCCTTGCTATTAAAGCTCTTTCTTATGCTTTTTAAACAAATGCTCCACCATGATACATATCGAGGTACCTAAAAATATAGTTCATCGCCGTTTTGGTGACGTTTGGAAAATTGATGTAATTGGATTGAACAATTACCTATCATGCATCCATGCGTTATTCCTTCTTTGGAATTTTCACTGGCGACGAGTTGAAATCGTGTTCGAAAAACAAGCCCAAGTGACGTCACATTAATATTAAGTATAGAATACATTTCACGTGGAGAAACACTAACGCTAAATACATTTAATGACACGAAAATGCCTCATATTAACCGTCAAAGTATCACGTATGTTTTCCAAAATTTTGGTGGTTAGCTCTTAGATCAGGGATGGCGAACCTATGATCCGCGGGTCACACACTGACCTACACAAGCTTTTTAAATGATATATAAGATAGATGATGATATAGAAATGATATATTACAGATATGTGTACAGTGGATGTTATCACCCTTTTTAACGACCGCTGGCATCGATCACCATATACGAGCGGTCAGCGACTGACATTCTAGAGCAGGGGTTTCCCAACCTATTAGTAATTGGGTACCACTTGAAATATTTAGAAATTTTTGGCGTACCACAAGTCCTATATTTTTTTAGAAACATATATCTAATGTCAGAAAAGTGCCCAATGGTTTGTTTTATTTTAATTTAAATACTAAGAAAGCTTCACATTTTATGATTAATGCACTTGCATTTCGTATTATTGATGTTTTAATAGAGGAAAACAAACGATTATTGAAAATTACAATTTTATTTTTTACTTACAAGTTCTAAAAACAAATAATTTCAAATAATTAGTACAAACTAAGCAAACAAAGATTAACATAATCAAAAGTCAATTTTTAGTGTGAAACTTTTTTGTCTTTCATCAAAATATCAATATTAGGAGCAATGGAGCTTAACTTCACTCTTAAGTCTTCTTCAACATTTACTCTTTTTCTATATTTATTTTTTGTATACAAAAGTTCAGAAAAACCACTCTCACACAAGTAACTAGTGACAAATGGCATAAGAAATAGCATAAAGTGGTTGCACTAAAAAATCGTCATACTAAAAAATCGAAATGGGTTGCTCGTACCATCCTTGCGTACCACCAGTGGTACGCGTACCACCGGTTGGAAATCCCTGTTCTAGAGAGTTCCTGCTTTTGTTCGGTACCCGTCCTGTCGACCGTGAGGTGTGAACGCTTTGGGGGAAAGGCAGAAGTCGCTCATGCCAAACGATACGCCACACAATACTATGAAAGGAAAGCGTCAGTCGTAAATGCCACTCAAAGCTCCATCGCTCAAGTTGGGTAATTAGGTAAGGGGGTCGGACATGCAGGCGAAAGAGCCATTCTGAGAGGCGATTGAAAAAATTTAAGCACCGGAGCGTAAAGGTTAAAGATGTTCAACTATGTTCAAGGTATTGGTCGTGTATTAGTCTGTGTTGTAATAAACTTGTCTGAAAAGTTGTTCTCGATTGGATAAAAAAAAAACTACGACTCGGCAATCCTCACACTTCCATTTCGAACAGATCAAACGTCCGAAGCCAATTCTCTCCACAGCTCACAAACACCGGAAAAACTATGAATACTAAGAACAAATTTCGAAACGCGTTCAGAATAACACTACCGATTAACGTACAGCAATCGATGAAGTAATTTTCTGCATGTGACTGACTGGAACAGCTATTTGAATTGCAAATGGATCTTTAATAATACGTTTGATGCGATACCTGCCTTCTGACAGACAGCTAACTGCCGTCGGGTATCATTTTATTCACAAACCGAATACAAATAAGTTCAATAAGGGATAAATAACTGTGGGGGTTGCAAATGAACTACTTTCTTGAGTACCAAAGTTGGGCTTTTGATACTGGAACTGATACTAAATAAAGAGAAGATAAAAAGTTATACTTTTATCTTTTTAAGTGGCGAATCTCGGCAAACGATTTCAAATAGATCCTTGCGATAAAGCACACGTCGAAGTATATATCGCGAAACTACAAGAATGTCAAGTAAAAAAAAATAATAATAAATAAACACATTTCGCACCCAGGCAAAAACAGTGACGCAACTCAAAATTGTAGAATTTGAGAAACAAACTTAAAGGATCTATAAAACTTATATTGAAATATAAAAAAAGCTTCTTTTAAATTTTAGGAGAATATTTATGTCTTTAACTTCTATTATATTCTATAGAAGTAATATAACACGCTGGGGCACCTCATACATATTTTTCAATGACATCAAAATTTTTATTTTTTGACCTGTCACTTTTCTTGCCGGGCTGCGATTTGTTTACGAGAATGATGAATTGTAAAGTTTAATGCAATTGAATTGCGATGGTTGTTATTTTGTGTTGATACCGTTCCGATCTTCCCCTTATGTAGGCTTTAAAAATGTGACTTTTGAGTTGCGATACTATTCTAGGAACGGTGATGTGTATCAATCTGTCGATAAAGCGGCTTAAGGCCCGGTGCACACATCCGGTTTTTCAACGTGCGGCGCCGCAGCGGCACAGAAGACCAACTATGCACACGTAGCCGTGAAATGACGCCAGTACTCATTTCGCGCCATTTGCGATAGATATTCTATTGAAGAAAACGCGTTTATTTCGCTTACTCGGTGTAAAAAAGGTATATTTTGAATCAAAATAGACGTTACTGGATACAACCATTTATTAAATATTATGTATATTCCATTTATTAGCAAGCGGAGGGTTGGTTGCGAGTTGGAATCTAACCAAACACCACTGTGTTAAAGGGGGCTGGCGCACGTTTAAATTGCCGTGGTCTCAAATGTCCGGACGTTAGCGTAGAAGTTAGAGAAGTGGGGTGTCAAATCGGGCGTGACCTCGTCTTCCGACAGTGTTTCAAAATTACGAGGTGGTTCCTTTTTCCCCTTTGGATTGATCTCGGACCATCGTTCAAAAGCTAGTCAATGTTGTGTTGCTACAGTGCGACGGTTATTTAACTACCTAGCAACACAAAATCATACAAATGTATACAAAAATCACACAAATTTATACAAAAAGCATACAAATGTATATAAAAGCATACAAATGTATACAAAAAGCATACAAATGTATACAAAAAGCACACAAATGTATACAAAAAGCACACAAATGTATACAAAAAGCACACAAATGTATACAGAAAGCACACAAATGTATACAGAAAGCACACAAATGTATACAAAAAGCACACAAATGTATACAAAAAGCACACAAATGTATACAAAAAGCACACAAATGTATACAAAAAGCACACAAATGTATACAGAAAGCACACAAATGTATACAAAAAGCACACAAATGTATACAGAAAGCACACAAATGTATACAAAAAGCACACAAATGTATACAAAAAGCATACAAATGTATACAAAAAGCATACAAATGTATACAAAAAGCATACAAATGTATACAAAAAGCACACAAATGTATACAAAAAGCACACAAATGTATACAAAAAGCACACAAATGTATACAAAAAGCACACAAATGTATACATAAAGCATACAAATGTATACAAAAAGCACACACATGTATACAAAAAGCACACAAATGTATACAAAAAGCATACAAATGTATACAAAAAGCATTTGGTCTTTCTAAAACAGAAACACGGAGTTTTCAAAATTTGATGAGTTTTCTCCAAGGTAAAAAACCATGAAATCATCCTCGATATTGAATTATTTACGAATCATCCCAACAAATTCTAGGCCTTCGTAATCGTGCACGCGCTCTTAATTGGCCGACGAAGAACGAACAAAAACCGTTTGCTCGAAATTTGATCGAACCCAATTCAAAACCAGCCCCGCCATTAAGCAAAAGCGTCAGGAAAGATAAATCGGATCAACTGTTAATTGCGAGCACCGAGCATGGGCCACGGTTAAGGCAAGACAATTTGGCAAGAAGAGCGACACCTAATGATAGGTTCGCGCCGACCCCACGTTCCAAGTGCGGAGTAATAGTTCTTGAGTAGGATGCGAGGATTATTAACGGGGACAGGGAATCTGGAACGCAAGGTCGGATTTCATAATCAGCATTTAAATGGACCGACGACTGTAAATTGGTTTTACTCTCATCCGCGCTTCAGCTGAGCAAAATGGCTTGAACAGAGAACTGGCAGACCTGAGCGCATTATAAATCCGCGCTGAACTTTCTTAATTGTCCGTGTCCATTGATGGTAGAGTGCCATTTCATAACTTATACCAACCCACAAAAATAGATGCAGCATTCAAATCCACGTAATGTGATTTCATACATCTGAATGAAACAAAATTAGCTCAAAGATATACACTATATGGACACAAGTACGGTGGTTATCAAAATAATGGAAACACCTGTGAATAAAAGACATTTAAGAATACGCTTCGTGAATATTTAAATATAATCCTAGCTACCAGTTTCTTTTTTTTAACATAAAAAGTATTATATATCATGGTTGTATGAGATAGCTTTGCCGCCCAGCCAGTATGGTGGTTATGATCCTCGGTTGTCACCGAGTGGGCCCGGGTTCGAATCCCGGATAAGGCATGGATGTAAAACCTGGGAAAGAAGTCGGACTTTCGCCTGGAATGGATTCCCGTCTTGAAAGGAAAGCAGCGCACACCTTCTGTTCTTTGCTGGGATCATCGTTTGTTATAATAAAAATATTCTTCTTCTGTATGGTCTTGAATGTTTCTGTTCACCACTTGCTTTCATATCCATCCCAGAAGAACATACGACAACAACAACATGAGATAGCTTTAATGAAGTTGTATACGTCGTGGATTTTTGTCAAAAGCGTGAAATGTCAGATCTCAGACATTAAAAGAGGCTAAATTGTAGGAGCCCGACTAGTTGGAGCAACTGTGACCGAAACACCCCAGCTTTTAGGCGTTTCTAGAGGTACGGTGTCAAAATTGATGACAGCGCGGCAAGACAAGCTCGGCAAAGCAAAATAGTGGTCGGAAGGAGAAGCTGAGTGAAAGAGACCGACGGGTATTGAAGCGGATTGTAATGTCTAAAAAGAAGACAACTGCAGCCAAAGCGACCGCAGAGCTCAATCAGCATCTGGATTCTCCAGCGTCAATAATAACAGTTAGGAAAAATCGGGTAAGTAGTAAAGAATTCCTTATAAATTCAGTGTGTTTCCATTATTTTGATAACACCCTGTATTTGGACACTGAAGAAATCTCCATCCATCTTTGTGTGAGGTTGTTTTTGCTTGGTTAAGACTATGCCCATTGCTTTAAGTACCTGGTACCAACTTTTGTCCCCATGAAGTCTAACGTGTACCTCGAGTTTCTGGATCATTCGGCCTTGTGACAACACTCAGGCGATGATGGTTGTTTCTTCCAACAGGATCGAGCTCCATGACATACTGCAAAACGTATTTTGGACTGGTTTCCTAAACATGAGGTGAATTTACTTGACTGGCCTGTTCAGAGCCCCGATCTCAATCCCATCGTGGACTTGTGGGACAGTCTGGAGCGACGCGTACGACAACGCCACGCACGCCCATCTTCACAACAATCCCTTCTCACATTATTGCGAGAGGCATGGCGCACTATTCCTGTCCAAGATTTACAGAGAACTTGTGGAAAGAAATGCCTCGACGTGTTGCAGCTGTAATACAAGCAAAAGGAGGGCCTACCCGTTACTAAATTGAATAACAAAGCACTTCTGAAATGCATGCAGTGTCCAAATACATAGTATTATACATTATAGTCCCTTTATATATAGTATATAACGGCAGTTCGTATCCTTTTAAAGATGTAAACCCTTCTGGGTGGTTGGCTCGAAGATGTAGTTAATTAACGTCTGACTGGAGCAACACAACGGGTTATTGGCGACGGTCCGTGATCTATCCCGAAGGCTGAGATCCAATCATAACGCGTCTCCAAACTTCCATATAACGCCAATTGAGGATGTTCGAGGCTACGACAGATTTAACGTGATCCAGCTCTTGTGTACACGACGGTCTCTGGCTGGGTAGTACAGTTGGAAGAGCAACGTATTAGCAAACGAAGTGTTCCGAGTTCGAAACTAGGTCCAACCAAAGACTGGTGTACGCAAGGGCTTGGAAACCTCTAAAAATTACAAATCAATTCTGCAAACAATGCATAAATGAGGTAGGTTGTTGAATTAACATTGCACTGGAGCAATAAAACGGGATATTGGCGAAGGTCCGGGAACCATCCCGAAGGGAAGGATATGAGGACAACGCCTCGCAATTTGGAACCATGACGAGAGCACATGAGAATCTCCGCACTCAAATCTTCCACAACAAACTAACGTGAGATTTAAGGTCACAATGGATTTTATGTGCACCAGCCCTCGAGTACACAACGATCTTTAGCTGGAACGAGGTTCGAACTCATAACCCTCCGGTTGCTCATCCAATGCGGCCCTCGTCTCGAAGGTGTGTGTTGATTAGCAAAACTGATCAGATCTTGATTGACGAGATATCTCGTTATTAGGAGAAAACTAACCAGATCTTGACATAGCAATCATAAAAAAAAAATTTGATAACGAGATATCTCGTCAAAATATTGATGACGTCTATTCAAAATTGGTCAGATCCTGACGAACGAGATATCTCGTCGAATCCCCTTGAAGGGTTAATCTCTTATTACCAATAAAATACACGTCAAAGAGCACATCTCAGTCAAGTTAATACAATCAGATCGAGAGTCTACTTTAATTGCATTCTATTTCGAAGATTCGGGATTTTTTTTACCCCTCCCGTTAAAGCTATATAATCGCTTGTATTTTCTTTCCTGAGCTGAAAAAATCTCCCAGATATCTCATCGCTGTAATCAGAAGTGTTTAGTTCATTAGGATGCCAAGCACTTCCGTGTATTTTAGCAATATATAACGCAGCTCCATAGCTCACGCAAATGAAGCACTACACTCGAAACTAAATTTACCAAGCGCGTCAAATAACCCGTTTTAACTTTTGACTTGAAATTACTTTTTCAGTTCTATTGCTTATCTTCAATTGCAACTTTTCATGATAGGTTTTTTATTGAATTTAGTATTGGGTTATCCGGAGAGTTCTGCGCGTTTTTAACTCGAAGCTGGCTGTATTATTTATTATTTTGCTACCGCTGATAAGGAGTGACCTTGATAGAAGCAGATGTTTAAATTCGGTCTTTTCTGCTTACACTGCATAATTATATAGCATGTGTTGTGGCATAATTTTTGTTTCACTGCAGTGCTAAGAGTGGAGAACCAGAAAGTTCATTTTCGTCATATTATACTTATTTATTTTAAGAAAGGAAAAAATGTTAGTCAAGACTGCTCATAAAATGTGTGCTGTATATGGACAGTGCTGTTTCTGAGGCCACAGTTCGAAGATGGTTTGATAAATTTAAGCGAGGAAATTTCAAGCTCGAAGATGATGCCCGCTCTGGACGACCATCCTCTGTTCACGGCTTTCTTTTATGTTGGGACTGCAAAGGAATTGTTTATTATGAATTGTTGTCTCAAAATCAGACAGTAAATTCGGAAAAAAAAACAGTTCTGAAATGGCAATATTGAAAGCAAAAATCGAAGCAAAGCGAACTGACCAATCGTCGAGGTGTTTTGTTTTAGCATGACAATACGCGACTCCACATTTCACTGAATGTCAGACAAAGACTTATTGAGTGTGGCTGAAATGTTTTGTTTCAACCCCATATTCACCAGACCTTACCCCTCAGATTTACACCATGTCACTTCAAATATCTCTGAACGGCCTGGAGTTCCAATTGTTTGGAGACTGTCAAATAGCACCTCGACAATTTCTTTACAAATAAGCTTAATGATTTTTTTTTAAAAATGAAAGAAAAGACGGCAAAAAGTCACAGAGCAAAATTGTGCTTACGTATTTCAATAAAATGTTTTTATGCTTTTGTACTGCTTCGTTGAAATTTATCTTAAAAAACGCGCAGAACTTTCCAAATGATCCAATAGTATATATTTCTCTTTAGCTCTTCCTGCATTCGACATACGTATGAAGTATACCTATTTTTAACGCGACGGATCATTTGACTGGTTTAATATTTCGCGTTTTTAGAGCATTGTCAACGCCAAAACAATTCCGTGTGCACTGCTTTGAAAAAATAGCACACATACTGTATACTGTATAGGAAAAAGGGGACTAATTTGTTTCCTTCTATTCTATTCTATTCTCTCCAATTCCTTCTATTCTCTCCAATTCCTTCTATTCTATGCCGACCAACCGGTATAGTGGGTAATGTGTTAGCCTCTAGATCGGAAGGTTCCTGGTTCGAATCCGGGTCCGGGCATGGATGTTTGTAAACGTATGGTGTAGAGGCGGCTGATGCACCTTAAATCTGTCGTGGCCGAAAGTCCTCACGTTAAGTTGGCGTGGAAGTTTGGAGAGTGGGGTGCCAGCTCAGGCGTTGCTTCGTCATCTGACCGTGGTTCAAAATTACGAGGTGTTGTCCTCGGATCTTTCCCTTAAGGGACTGATCCTGGACCGTCGTCAATAGCCCGTTGTGTTGCTCTAGTACGACGTTAACTAAAAATTACCATTACCTTCTATTCTATTCTCTCCAATTCCTTCTAAATCTAATCAGGGAACCAAGTGTCCTTCAAAGTTCGTAAGTATTGCGAATTCATTGAGCATGTAGAAGTAACATTGGAATTAAAACTACATTTAAAAATAAAACATTATTTTTACAATTTCATATTTACGTGACACCAACCGTTGAACTGATGCTTCTATTCTAAAATATTTAATCGGTTTTCAAATCAAAATTCCAATTCCGGTTAAAGTTGGAAAAAAAATTGCGCAAACGATAAATACGAATATGAAAGTAACCACAATTGCTAGTTAGAGCTCGTGCGCTCCAACATGAGTAGTAGATAGTGGCAAATAAAATTTTCCTTGAAAATAAAGCAATTAAAATGTGCTCTTTATCCAGGAAATGTTTGCGTAGAGTTAAGTTGCGAGATTTTTTTTTTGTCAAATATTCAAAAGAAACTACTGAATAATAAAAAGTCAAAATAACATATCACTTATGGTTACTTGAATTTTTGTTATATTGTTTATAATTATTAACAAATTATTTATTTGAAGATAATTTCGTTCGTTAATTCAAACACTCCACTGTTACCTGCATCAAATTGAAAAATGGGTCCTTTTACAAGTTTCGGTAAAAACAGGTATTTACGAAAAATCGGTAAACTTGTCTGTGTTAAACAAAGCGGCGAAGGAACAAATTGGCGAAGGAATATCCGTAAAAGTCGATGTTATATTGTTTATATCCGTTGTTGCCACTCGGTAATAAAAAAAACCCCGTCGATTTCTGTGTCATGCACGTTTGTGAAGTGTATTTAGATTCGCAATTCTTTATAAGTCGTTTGTCACCTTAAGTAAATGCAATAACTACTTTCGCTCTTTTTCACTTGTTTCAATGTTTCCGTTCAGGGAACAAAGGAAATCTCATTTCATTTTAAAAATAGGAAGCTCAAAAATCACTGGTTTCACGTAGTTTTGTCTTAAACAGTATTAGCTAGGGTTTTTTAATGACGCAAAGGCCATACTAGGCCAAGCTGCGCCAAACACAAAACAGAGCGTCAAGTAATGGACATACACATAGTGAAGAATTCATATCACCCCCATATCACACATAAGGGCTAAATTACCACATCTATTATTTGAAAGAATCCTGGAAAAATTATATTGGTCAAGATCAAAATTGGTTAGAATCAATGCAGGAGAGTCTTCAGGTTGCAGAACTTATATATGCGTGTGCGCCGCAAAGGATTATTTTTCAGATTTAACGTGGTTAAAAAGAATTTAATTCGCGAATTTAATTGAACAAAATGCAATTTTTTCCGTTGAGTTCTATTAAGGTACAGGAGTCCTAAACCAAAAAGGTTTGAAAAGGCTCTTTAATTCTATATGGTGGGCTACGGTAAATTTTCGTTGTATGCAGAAAGAAATTACAGATGAACACTGACACAGTAGGCATATTTTGTACATTTAAATGGCAACAGGAATACCCATTTCTTTATAAATCGTTTATGGGCTCTAAATTTGTAGCACTTCATATGGATATCGTTTACAAGTATATTTGATTCAATTCAATTCCACTGATAACACAAGGTGACGTTGAGCGAAAGACAAAACAAAGCTGCATCCACTTTAGTTGCGTCAATTTTATAAGGAATTTATCTTGGGAGATTTTATCGGTTTAAGCCAATGATAACGATTTCTTTGACAGTTAGTTTTGCATTACTATAAAATCACGATCAAGCACAAAAGTATGGGATAGTATCTCAAAATAAACATTTCAATCTAAAAGCACTCGAAGTTATTTTATTGCCTCTTATTCGATGAGTAATTTTATTTGCGTTGTTTATTGCAGAACTCATAAACAGAAAATATTTCTATAAAGTATAAATGCATTTCGCTTTAAATTATTTATTTTTAATCGAACGATTATGAAGAAATAATTCACAAGGCAATAGTTTTAATTGGATTTTGTGATTCTTATAATACCACGAAAAAAATTCATCGCTGATGTATTCACACAAATGTGACCTTGCGCTATTAAAAATAACCCAAACAATTGTCATAAAAGATTTCACGGTTTTTTCAACTGTATACTTCATGCTACTTTAACCAATAACTAAAGGCATTACATGCTGTAACATAAGATGTACAAGAATAGTTAGATATAAAAATAATAGAAAATTGAACATTTGCCGAATCAGACCAGTAAAATATAAATTCAAGAACAAATCTTTCAATTTTTACAGTTCCTGCGAAATTTTTGAAACTTTGTATATTTTTTTATTATGGTAGTATATTTACCGTAAAATTCTACATCACTAATGAGAATAAAAGATTTTCAGATACGAGCATCTGACACCCAAAATCGATAATACGCAAAGAAAAACGGCAAATAGAATAACATAATTTCGAACAGAATTAAAATCACCAAAATATTACTTACCACAGCTGACTAGTTCAGGACCGTTTAGTAAGAGGATGAGTAAACATAGTAACACTTTCCCTGATCTTCGTAAAAAATCGTTCATTCTGTTCACGTGCACGTCACTGGTGTTGACATCGTTTGTCGAGGCACCGATACAGAAGTTCGAAGACACACCGAACGATAACTTGCTGTCCCAGTGCCACCACCTCTCGTAACCGCCACCTTTGCCTAGAATTTCAATAGCAGACGATAAATCCATGCTTCCCGTTTCGCACGGCATTGTCCTTAATATCCCGTTGAAGATTTATCCATCAGTTAGTGGCAGCAGTGAAATCCGAAACTCTTTCGGTGTAAATAAAATATTTCAAATTGTTCTCAATCTGTCATCTTTCCTTTTTTGGAACGAATTTAGCAATTTAGAATATTCTGCAAAAACTACGTTAATTTTTAAAACAATTAGAACGCATTGCTTTCCGACACATAAAAAGTCAAGCTAAATTTAGATGCAAACACAATGTTAAAAACGAATTGTAAAACCGTAAGTGAAAAAATCAGGTGCTAATCTGGGTTACATGCACTTGAAATGTTGCCAAAACGACGAGGAAAATAAAAATAAACGAACCACAGTCCTCTCTTCCTAATTCTTATTGCCTACCGGCAATGTTTACACACTGCACCAACTTCGACAAATATTATTCCGCATAAGGAAGTCGAATTTTCTAAAAAATATATATATTCTCTGGAGGGCAGGAAAAAGAGAATAAATTTCACTGCGGTTCGTTCGTGCACCTGAATCGAAACATCAGATGGCCTCTAATGACGTTCATGATCGCGAAAACATTCACGAATATCCGAACACTATTCGTCGAACCAATCAGCACAGATATCCAGTCAGGTTAGCGGGTGTATTTCAGTGGTTACAGTGCCAGAAATCTCGCACAAAATTCACTTCGCACACTGGGTCGCTTGGCCGCGCACTAACGCTCAAGACAGTCAAGTGCTTTCTGCTGGGGGGAAAGCGGGACACAGAATAGCTCTGCATCACATGACACGTGACGTGCGTCCAATAAGCGGGGGTTACCGCAGCGCCCTCTCTTGGCGAGTTTTGGAAGCGTTTTTCGGAGGATCGATGGTGTCGTTTTTGTTTCTTTTTGCCAGTTTCGAATGTATTTCGTGCTTTTATTTCTCGTTTCTTTTCTCTAAGCGTCATTTGATAGCATTTTTTTTGTTCTTGAATTTCATTTTGTGTTGCTTAGTGGACGTTTCAGCGTTTGGGGTTGCTTTTTATCAATGAGGGAGATATCTGGATTAAAAATTACTTTGTATCGTGTTCAAATAATTAATCCTCCAAAAATTTTTTACCTTTCATTCAAAACAATTATGTTTTAGAAGATAAAAATCGCTTGTAAAATTTCCAGCGTACCAGACACTTTAATTGGGAAAAATAAATTACTCCGCGCAAAAATTATAAATAAATTACAGAATACAATTCTGATACATCCGATAAAAAATAAGGAATTTTTAAAATTCGATAAACTTTTCTCCATGATTTTAACCTGTAAAGTAATTACGAAATGTTCTTATATGAATTAAATTTTAGTTTTAGATCTTCGAAAGTGTGTACGTGATTTTTCCAGTGCACAATTAAAACGAATAATTCGTTTCAAAATTATGAAATAATCGCTAATTACAAGGAATATTCACAATTTCATAAAGATGAGCAGAATACAAAAATACTGCGAAACAATTCTGAATTCGGCAAGACGTTCACTTGAAATTATTTTTTCATTTTCAAGCAGTTGGTTTAAAGTTCTATGTTTTCAGAAAATTTCTTCGGATATCGATTCAACGTACACTGGTTCGAATCCCAGTCTAGGAATGTATATCCTCAATAATTCGGAACCAACTTTGAGTCGGAAAGACCACCCTATTCTTTCTCTAAACATACTTTTTAGAGATGTTGGTACCAAAGCACAAATTATTAATGTTTAGTGCACTAGTTCCAGCAGCCAATGGTTGACAACGGTTCACAAACCTAATTCTAAAATGAGCTAAGTAATTGAATTAACGTCGCACTGGTGCAATACAACGGGCTATTGGCGACAATCCAGGTAAACACCTGAACTGACGTCCTACTTCAAAACCAAGCCAGCGTGAGAATATTTGTGGTCGCGGCAGATTTAACATGCACCAGCCCCCACAAACACGACAGTCATTTGTTGGAACGAGTTTCGAACTCTCAACACTCGGATGCTAATCTGCTACTCTTCTTATTGGGTTACCACGACTCAAATTAATGTATGGACCCGCGTAGCCCGGTTGCTACAGTAACGGTTTAGCAACCGGAGGGTTGCGAGTTCGAATCCCACCATACACCGTCGTGTACGCAGGGACGTTTGCATTTGTGTGCGGAGGTATGAAATCGGATCGATGATGTGTTGCCACTCGTGGTAATTTAAAGTGTGTTTAAAGAAAAGTGTTTTTTTAAATTTTAAGTGTTAAATATCGTTTGTGCCATTTTGTGTTGCAATCTGTTTAATTGAAAGTTTTATATTTTTCCCAATTACTCACTCGGTTTGGAGAGTGGGGTGCCAGCGCAAGTGGTGACATCGTCATCTGACCGTGGTGTCGTCCTCAGCTCTTTCCCTTCGGGTTTCATCCCGGATCGTCGACGATACCCCGATGTGTCACCGGAGAGAAATACTGCGTAAGGTCTTGGAAATTTTATTCCGTGTTTGGGGGCGTTACTCCTGGTGTCTCATTCCTTTCTCTACCTAGGAAGGCACTTTTGACGCAACCTTCTCTTTCGAGAATTTTATTGCTACTAACGATACACTAGTACTACCTAACAGGGCGGCGTTTATAGGCCACGCCATCTACATTTTAAACCTGAAGCAACATTCCGTGTGCATTGAAGGTTATAGATTCTACCAACAACTGTGTATGGTTCATACACAGGGTTACAATTACAGTTACTTTTCGTAAAAAATAACAAATTACCTGTAAAATTACTACGTTTCAATAGTAACGCATTACAATTACTTTTAAGACTACTTTTTACAAAATTCCATGTTTACAAATGTTTTAAAAATCATGCAGGAATTAATAAACGAAAGATTTTTAATCACCTTTATTACATCGTTATAAGAAAATCTATCTATTGTGATACAGCTAAAGCTGCATCTCAAAATTTTTATCACTTACGTGGCTGCGATTGGGTTGGAGACACAAACCGCCATAACTACACAATCTTTCAAAAGCCTCACTGGCTGGCAAGGGAGTATTGTATTTTACAAACATGCTTTTTAAAGTAGGTAGAAAACAGAATGCACACAAATTACAATCGTTGTTTTGAAAATAAATTGATAACTCAAAATAGGCAGAAGGATGTCTAGTTTTCACTGTCTCAAAAAATTAATCGTCATTGATAGATAAATGTTGGTCATCATCTGTACAATCAGTAGGAAACCTTGACACTTCGCAAATGTAGAACAAAAAAAAATCTTTTTGTACACTAGATTTTCAAACAAAATAAAATGAAAATAAATGGTAACGCGTTACTGTAACTAAAATTACTTTATCGAAAAGTATGTAACGAATTACCTGTAAAATAACTTGTTTTGAAATGTAACGAATTACCTATAAGATTACTGTAAAAAGTAATTATTACAAGTAACGCGTTAGCGCCCAACCCTGTTCATACATATGCGTTTATTTCGTGCTCCCCCTGACGTTGTAGTCTGTGTTTATGATGTCATGGTTACATTTAACTCGAAATGTATTGTTGGTTCACAAGTTAAACACACTAAGGCATATTTATAGTTTTTAGAAAACAAAGGGGATTTGATTAAATTTCATTGGGCCTTGTAGCCCGATTGAATGTAACGGATTTGCAACCGGTGGGTTACGAGTTCAATTCCAACCAAAGACCGGCGTGAACATAGGGGGCTCGTGCACGTTAAATCTGTCGTGTCGGGAAGTTTGGAGAGTAGGGTGCCTGCTCAGGTATGACCTCGTCATCTGACCGCGGTAAAAAATTACGTGGTGTTCTCCTCGGGATTATCCTTGGGAAACTGATCCCCGACCGTTGCCAACAGCCCATTGTATTGCTCTAGTACAGGGGTCGGCAACCTATTGAAACGAAAGAGCCAAAAGTTGCAATTTACAAAATTTCCCAGTTTTTAAAGAGCCACAAAAAATTTTCGTGTCGATATTATATTTTTGATTTAAAATAAACGGCTTTAAATACGGAATAATATTTATTCATTTAAAAACACAAATATAGATAGTTACATCAATGGGAGCATTGGCTTTGCATGTCTTTTGAAAGTTTGATTAAATCTGGCTTAGAACTTGTTGTTTTAAGTTTCAAGCACGACTCTAGATTTTTATTTGTTAGTTGACTTCTAACTTTACTTTTTATTATACTCATGCAAGAGAACGCTTGCTCGCACGAATATGTCGACCCGAAGATCGTCAGCACTCCATATGCCAACTTCTTCACCTAACTGTAGTATTCTGGAAGACTATTCCATGCGCCGAATAGAGGGCCTCAACTTGCGGAATTTCTTTTAGAGCTGTCTACTTGTGCTGTGCGATGTGCATGCATTTCTGGAACTCACAACTTGCACTTGAGTTCTGTGAACTTGCCACTCCACAAGTCTTTGGTTTTCAAATCTAGCAATTGCATTTGAAGCGATCCAGCATCAATTCAAAATGGCTCAATGCTGATCTCATTTGTATTTGTGTTGAGAGGATTTACTATGAACGCGAGAGTACTTTTGTTTGTTTTGAATTGCTCGAATCTCTCAGCGAATTCATCCTTCATGTTTTTTAAAGATATACTGAAGTAATTCGTGTCAATAGTTGCATTGGTCTCATCGCGATATTGCTTCAGATTTTTAAAATGAAGTAATTTACCGCTCTCCATGTCTTCAACAAAAAGAAGTAATTTTTTTTCGAAACAAACTACTTCTTAGGCTGGGTGCCCTTTCCTTGCAGTTTTAGATTTAGTTCATTTAGTTTCATTGTGGTATCTGCCATGAAGTTGAATTTTTGCAGCCATTTGTCTTCTTTCAGTTCGAGATGGTCAATGCTTTTTTCATTGAAGAATGTTTTTATTTCAATCAAGCACAAAGTAATACGTTACCTCTGGAAAGCCATCGCACTTTATTGTGCAGAAGTAGGTCAGAAAACTGGCTATCTATTTCTTCAAGGAAATCTTTAAACTGGCGATGGTAGAGTGCTTTTGCCAAGATGCTGTTAATAATCTTAATTACCAAGTTCATAACCTTAACTATTTCGGCCGGAAATGTTTGGGCACATTGAGCTTCTTGATGAATTATGCAATGAAACGTTAGAATTTCGTGGTTTATTTTTTTCTAAAGAGTTGATGTTACTTCTCTATGTATTCCTGTCATACTTCTGGCAAAAGAAACGATTTTATTTATATCGATTCCATTGTCTCTTCCAGGCATTTTTGCACAGTATTTGCTATATCTTCTCCACGAGTTTGCCCTGAGAGCGGTAGCAATCCTAGCAGTTCTTCTTTTGAACCTTGGGACGACATATACCCGACGTAAAGGGTAACTTGTGCCGTGTCTTTTATGTCGCAAGACTCATCTATAGCAATAGATAATCAGAAGCCAGTTGAATGTCTTCCACTTGCATATGTGTTACATTTGAAGACATTTAACTGTTCTATCTTGAACTGTTTTAGCAGATAATGGCAAATCTTTAATTTTTTCATGATTTCTGCTTTGTTTTTAAAATTACAAAACAGTTCTTCAGATGCACGTATAAAACAATATTTGACGTACTCACCATCTCATCATCTAGGCGTGTTGTCTAAACTCTAGACGGTGGCTGTTTGGGTGAGACGGAAATGAAATGCAACTGGCTGAAAGATAAACATGGTCACGGAGTCTCATCTCTAAGAACAAAACAATAGTTCAAATTTATCTCATTACGGTCATGTTAAGCGTAGAGATTTGTAATTAACGATTATGAAAATAGAAGCTATTGAGAAAATAGGTAGTAGAAAATAGGTACTTAAAAATATATTTTCTTATTTTTTTTAAAGGTTTTGATGATAAATTATTAATTTTTTCGTATGGAATTGGAGAGCCGCAACTTTACATCAAAAGAGCCGCAGGTTGCCGACCCCTGCTCTAGTACGACGTTAATTAAAATACCTAGGGTAAGGCGGCGTGATTGTAAACAAAATTTGTATGTTCACTTTCAATCCCTATTTTCAAACTCTTGATAAAGTAATAAAACATTGTTCACCCTACTATACTAACTTGCCTCTGTTTTACTTTGATATTTAATTAGTACGAAGATTCCAGAAAAGAAATTTAACACAGTACTCGGCTGTTTATAAAATACCCCACGTGGTTACAATTACCCCTGAAAGTAGGAGTAATTGTAAACAACGATTTTCCTCCTGATATTGAATGAATATTGAACAAGTGACAGCATGAGCAGTAGTCATGGCAGTAGAAGGAACTCCAATGGTATTTTTACCCTTCTAATACCATGTTTACAATAACCCCGTTTTGATCTTTACATTTACCATATACTTACCCCAGCAAAATATAATGACACTTGAAAGCTACATTGATCATGAGGTGAACTTCCAGGAACACATAAGAATAAATAATTCAAACATTTACTGAACAAAGAATGTATTTAATGTAAAA
This sequence comes from Metellina segmentata, assembly GCA_947359465.1. NCBI lineage: Eukaryota > Metazoa > Arthropoda > Arachnida > Araneae > Tetragnathidae > Metellina > Metellina segmentata. The sequence continues at coordinate 43,717,576 of OX375880.1, forward strand.
AAACTGAAAACTAAAAATTTAAAAATTTAAAAATTCAAACTTAGGTTTAAAAAACAAATAAACATTACATTTCTTACAAATTAATAGTGCCCTCAAATTGTAAAATATCTTTACGGCCTTCTTTGCTACAGATTGGAGTAGGTAAAATTGCTTTGACATGGTCTTTGGTAACACAGAATTAGTCTTTTTCAAACACAGCTAATTTAGTCTATGCATTATCGATTCTTTTGAGTCCGGTGATGTCAAACTCCTCTTCTGAAACGACATACACCCTTCATACATACGAAAAATGGGTTTTCTTTCTCTTTCCCACCTTAACATCTACAAGCAGAAACGTAGTCGTTTCAATGTCTTCCATGAATGGCTCCAAAGTATTTAACTTCCCCTACAGGCTAGTCTCCTATATTTTGCTTGAATTTTGGAGAACTTCAAACTTTTTACCGTTAATGTTACTCAATTCCTTCTATAGTTCCTCATCCTCGTTGTCCTCGAGTTCTGTTTTCCTTTCCATTTGCTTCTTTTTTGGTTTCTTGCTTACTCCTGGCTCTTTCACTTTCTTCTCACTCGGCTTCCTTTTTTTTTTTTTTTCTCATCTGCCTCTTTAAGCGTGACAAAACTTGGTCAGTTGAAAAAACTTCACCATATATGTGACGTTTTAGTAAATAAATCTTCCTGCACTCCAAGAACACGAAAAACGCAATAAAATTCAAGTTAAACTTACGAAAAACGCAATAAAATTCAATTTAAACTTACGAAAAACGATTAAATACAAAATGACTTGGAAAAACGTATTGGTTTTCCATCCAAATTTAGTCATTAGATTTCATCATCCATAGTTCCTCATCCTCGCTGTCCTCGAAGTCTGCTTTCCTTTCCATTTGCTTCTTTTTTGGTTTCTTGCATACTCCTGGCTCTATCACTTTCTTCTCACACGTCTTCCTTTTTGCTTTTTTCTCTTCTGCTTCCTTGAAGCATGACAGAATTTGATCAGTAGTAAAAACTTCACCATATATGTGTGACGTATTAGTAAATCAGTCTTCCTGCCCTCCAAGAACACGAAAAATGTAATAAAACGCAATTCAAACGTATTAAATACGATTAATTACAAAATGACTTGGAAAAACGCATTGGTTTTCTATGCAAATTGAACGAAAATATTGGCAAAGTTACAATTCCCCGGTCCCTTGAAAAATATAGGGTAACTGTAAACATTCAACTGTAGGTGCATTAATGTACCTAGAAGGAAAAGTCAATGATTTTCTGTTCGATAGAAACATAACTGACCGTAATAAAGAATTGGAACAACATACCTTTCAATATATTATGGAGTGCAGCGGAAAATGCAGCACACAACAACTATGAAACTTAAACGTTTCAATCACAAATTTTTCAACTAAACAGATTGCTATCAGCTGTGGTTCATAGAGATACGGGATCACCATATTACATCCTCAGGGTTGCCAGCTTTCTACTTTTTAGACAATTTTTTAGTTTCTCTGAATCCCACGTGGGTGCTTGTATAGCTTGTTTACAGTTACCTCTCCTGACCCTATCATCTAACAGAATAGTAGATACCAAAGTTATACGCTCTTGGGACGAAATTATTAATGTAGAGTGGAAACATACTCGTGTGTCAATCATGCCGGTTTATGTTCCTCATTGGTTCGTCGGACTGACAGAAAAAGGATACGGACATTTGTAAAGGACACTTCGGCTAGAAAAATACACACCGGAAACAGCGGGAAGGACTGCTAACGTAATCATGAGTGGTACTTTAAATTCTTTGTTTGAGAATGAGAAATTGTGTGTGCGTGTGTTGTGTGGTTTTTATTAAATCCTTCAACTACATTCATCATTTGGATTTTATACAGCTTCCGTTTTTCACTATCGTAATTATATGCGTTTATTCTGCACTAAAATCAGTCACTTTTGCATGCATATCGTGTCATTTCACCGTGGTTGCGTGGTGTTGTCCTCGGATCTTTCCCTTAGGGGATTGATCCCGGACCGTCGTCAATAGCCCATTGTGATGCTCTATTACGACGTTAATTAAAATTACCATTACCAGGGATACCCAAATGTAAAATGGTAATGGTAATTTTAGTTAACGTCGTACTAGAGCAACACAATGGGCTATTAACGACGGTCTGGAATCAGTCCCTTAAGGGAAAGATCCGAGGATAACACCTCGTAATTTTTGAACCACGGTCCGATGACGAAGCAACACCTGAGCTGGTACCCCACTCTCCAAACTTACTTGCCAACCCAACGTGAGGACTTTCGGCCACGACAGATTTAAGGTGCACCAGCCGCCTCTACACCATACGCTTACAAACATCCATGCTCGGACCCGGATTCGAACCAGGAACCTTCCGATCTAGAGGCTAACATCTTAACCACTATACCGGTTGGTCGGCGGTCAATATTCCGTTGGGTTGCTCTAGTACGACGTTAATTAAAAATTACCAATTACCATGCATATCGTATTCAACAATCGAATGGAAAACAATTCAAGCAATCAAAAAAATGAGGCTTCAGTGGTAGTATTTACAATTGGAGGATTGTGAGTTCCCAAGTAGGTCCAACCAGACAGTCGTGTACGTGGGGGCTAGTGTGCCTTAAATCTGTCGTGGTCTCAAATATCCTCACGTCGGCGTGGTGTGGAAGTTTAAGGGGTGGGGTATCAGCGTTAGAACGCTTATGTGGGTGGATTTCGAAAGATTAAGAGCGAAAAGACAAAAATACCCCCCGGCATCACACATTTAATTCGTTTGTTTATTTATTTTTCAATTGAGATTCATCATTTGCATCCATAACATCTGTCGACACCTGTTTGGTTTGGAAGTTTGGAGAGTGGGGTGTCAGCTCAGGTTTCGACCTCGTCATCTGACCGTGAATCAACATGACAAGGTGTTGTCCTCGGGTCTTTTCCTGCGGGATTGATCCCGGGCAGTTGCCAATCAGTTTTGGAATTTAATAAATCAGAAATTTAAGTAACGTCAACTAGAGCGACACAACGGGCCACTGACTGTCCGCGATCAATCCCCAAAGGGAATGATACGAGGACGACACCACGTAATTTCGAACCACTGTCAGCTGACGAGGTCTCACCTGAGCTGGTACCCCACTCTCTAAACTTCCACACCACGTCCACGTGAGTCAATCAAACGATAAGAGTAAAGACAATAAATAAATTTTATTTCCTCAGTGGCAATGGGAGATTAGATTTCGGCGCAATTTGTTTTAAATGAACTTTGAAGATTTGGGTTCACACCGGCGTTATTTCAACCTGTATTATTGGAATATTTAGCTTACAAAATTTTAAGTATTTATTTTTTATAATATTTTGTAATGATATCTTTAATTCTGTATAAATTTTATTGAACATATATATGATTGTTCAGATTATCATATTAAGAGTAACTAAATAAAATTTTTGTTCTATAATTTATTATACAAAAAAAAAAAATTTATATTTATGTATCGAATTTTTCACTAAAACTAGGGGGCGCGCCCCCTGCTCGCTAACGCTCGCCAACCCCCGGAGGATTGCTTTGAAATCCTTATTGGTTCGCTGCGCGAACATGCTCGCTAAGCTCGCATCAATGAAGACATGTGTCCTAGAAGAAGGAATTGTTTACAAAATATGATATTCCAAAAAAATATTTTTCAAATCTAAATTTGCTGTGTTACAAAAAGATTCCTCTGGTATCAAAATTCAAAGGAAAACTTTGAGCAAATTTTGACTCGAAATGTGAACGCTGCTGTAAGGTTCGCCATCTCGCAAGAAGTGAAACGCCAAGTTGGCAACCCTACATAGAAAACGCCAAGCTGGCAACCTAAGAACAAAGCTTTTTCAATTAAAAGAAACGTCCACGAGATTTCAAGCGAGGAAGTGCGGCAAAAGCCAATTAAAAAAGTCAGAGCAATAAATAGTTACCGATACAACTAAAAGATAAAATCCATCTTTAGAACACAGGAGATCAAGTAAAGATTTTATACAGCGGTGGGAGGAAAGTTACAATTTTGAATGCCTATCCAAATGTAATTGCTACTTTATACTACATGTAACTTACGTGACGATCGATTAAATTTAGTAAAATATACTACAAATATGGAATTTTGACTCTGTGTCTTTTGAGTCTTTTACTAAACTTTCACGACGGAGTTCATCAACAACCATCGGCCTCGGACCACTACTGGCGCAGTCGGTAGGATCGTCGAACCCTGGAAATGAAGGTGAGAGCTCATCCTGAGTTTTAATTTTTTTTAATTCATGCAACTCCCACACAATTACGGAGCGAAAGTAGACTTTGTTGAAATATAATGCTATTCATTTTGTTTAGAACACTTACGTGTTATGTGCACCACAGTGCAAATTTTATTTAGCACACCATGTGTTAATTAGATTAATGGTTAATTGAGAAACAGTTCATCAGAACTAGATACTTTTTGTGTTATTGGGTTAGAGAATAACTATTTCGTTTTGGTAAACGGGGATTTCTGCGAATGCTTGGTGCTAAGGCGTAAAGTTAATATAAATCATAATTTTAGACTATTTAGAGTGAGGTTTTCAAACCTTTTTTTTTTATTTCTGCATTCTGTGGCGTAAATTTAATTCCTGCGTTAAATTCGTTTGGGATGGCGTATCTCGCGAAAGCAAGGAAGGAGGATTTGAAGGTGTTGGCAGATGAATTGGGGTTAGATGTGTTGCCGCAACACAAAATCATCGATTTAAAGAACTCAATATTGAACAGCGAAGAATATGAACAGGAGTTTACCGAAAATCTTTTAAACAGTATCATAACAGATCGGAAAAATGCCGAGGAAAGGCGTTTCTTGGCTGAAAGTGAGGAAAAGCGCCTCGCTGCTGAAACTGAGCAAAAGCGCCTCGCTGCTGAAACTGAGCAAAAGCGCATCGCTGCTGAGTCTGAAGAAAGACGTTTTGTGATGGAACTCGAGAAACGTTCTGCTTTCGAGTTAGAAAAGCTAAGGCTCGAAATGGAAGGCCGTCACAATACAGAAACATCAAATGAAGGGAATTCGAGCAACTCTAAGCACATATACGATCTACAAAGAGTGATGCAGAAGTTCGATCCTAAAGAAGGAGACATCAGTCTATATCTGGTTCTTTTCGAGAGGCAGGCAGAACATGCTCACATAAAAAGGGAGGACTGGGTGTCACAGCTTTTGGGTTTATTACCCTATGACATTACTCAGTTAATTGCTAGAGAAGAAGCGGCCGTCGCATATGACTACAGTCACGTGAAAGGGTTATTGCTAAAAAGGTTTAAACTAAGCCCAGAAACCTTCCGATTGAAATTTGTCCAGCTCAAGCGGACTGAAGATAAATCGTGGAAGGATTTTGCCTTTGAATTGACAAATTATTTTGAAGAATGGATTCAAGGTCTTGAGGTTGCGGATTTCGAAACGTTAAAGCATCTGGTAATTACGGATCAATTCAAACGTAAGGTACCTCCGGAAATGCGAGAGCATTTTGTCGATGAGTGGAGTACAATAAAATCTCCTACTACTCTAGCGGAACTCCTTGACAAATACGAAAGTGTTCGAGGGTTCAAGAAGAAATTCCATTCACCTGAAAACATAGTAAATAAGGAAAGAAATTCACATTTTCAAGAAAGAAGACGCTTTCAAGAAAGGAACTCCGATTTTCCTGCTAGATATGGACAGTTTCACGAGAGGAGTACTCATCAACGTAATACGAGTCCGAAAAATGAAGCGGGAAGGAAGAAGAAGATTCAGTGTTATTCTTGCGGATCATTTCAGCATCTTAGAAACGCATGTCCTAAGCTAGGAAGAAGACAAACTTCAGCAGTTGTGAGCAATATTGGAGCCCAAGACGCTACAACATCATGTGCAAGGGAAGACATGGTGGAGCCTCCATCGATGTTGACGGCAAAAGTGACCGTTCCAGTCACAAAGCCTGTAGAATACCAAAGAGGTATTGATGAACTCAAGATAGTGAGTTTAAAAAGCGGTAATAATATCTTCGACGGTATTATCGACTCTGGAGCGCAGATTTCAGTCATCCGGGCTGATCTGATTGAGGATTCTCAAAATGAAGGGGAAGGAAAAATTAAAATTGTATCCGCATTTGGTGAGACAGAAATGGCACCTCTCAAGATAATCCATGTGAAAATCAATGACGGACGACACGGAGAAATCCCAGTGACATGTGCAGTGTCTGAAAAATTAGTAAGCGACATGCTCGTAAGCGTTTCAACGTATGACGCTTTAAAGTCGAATGTGGAACTTTATGGCAATATTATTAGCCAAGAAGGGGTTTCTCGAGTTGGAGAAATTTATTCAGTTTCGTCCTTAAACGAACTTACCTTGGCCCGTAGTGACACCGCAAATCACCCTGGGGTTAATGAGAAACGGAACGAGTTCGTGCAATTTCAATTGGAAGATGAAAGTTTAAAGGATATTTGGGAATTAGCAAGAAATAGAAGAAATGCATTCGAAGTGCAAGATGGGTTATTGGTACACTCAGAAATCGTAGGAGGAGAGAAAATTCAGCAGGTAGTTTTGCCTAAATTTAAAAGGCCCTATGTCCTAAAAATGGCACACGAAATTCCATTGGCCGGTCATTTAGGAGAACAGAAAACCAAACAACGGATAAAGTATTCCTTTTACTGGCCGAATATCAAGATTGATGTCAAACATTTTTGTGAAAGCTGCAAGGTCTGCCAGCTACGTAGAGGTACCACTTACAATGACAGAATTCCTATCCAACCTATTGTGAGACCTGAAAATCCTTTTGAAGTGTGGAGTGTAGATTGTATTGGTCCCCTAGAGCCACCATCATCAAGAGGGCACAAGTTTATCGTTTGTGCTGTGGATTTGTGCACGAGATGGGCGGAAGCCATACCAGTCAAGAACATTACTGCGAAAACAACTTGCGACGTCCTGATGAAGATTTTCTCCCAGACGGGGTTTCCTAAAACTATCTGTACCGATCAAGGGACAAATTTCACAGCACAGCTCACCAAGGGCTTCATGCAAGTTATCGGGGTGTCACCAAGATTTTCAACTCCGGGGCATCCAGAAAGCATGGGAGCCGTGGAGAGATGGAACAAAACCCTGAAGGATATGCTCAGTAAGAACATACAAGAAAATGGTCGACAATGGGATATTCATCTCCCTTTCTTACTATTCGCATACAGAGAAGTACCTCACAGTACCACGGGAGTATCGCCATTTCAGTTGGTGTATGGAAGGTTACCTCCAGGTCCATTAAAATTAATTAAGGAGAGTTGGTTAGGAGAAACCGAAATTCCAACAGGGGCATCTCCTTCTGTTGAAAAATACTTAGAAGACCTTCGTCAAAGGATGAAAACGGCACACGAGATTGCCGCAGGGAATGCCGAAAAGGCACAAGGCTATTACACATCTAAATATAATCTGAGAGCGAGAGAAAAGACTTTCAAGGTTGGTGATAAGGTACTAATCCTTATTCCATCTTCTAGTCACAAACTTCTGAAGAACTGGTCAGGACCTGCAACTATTATCCAGCTAACTCGACCTCATTCTGCGTTGGTCGAGATGGAGGATAAAAGCCGAAAAGAGCTGCATTTCAACAAACTACGACCTTATATAGCCCGAGTTGAACAGGTGGGGTTGATTTTCGAACAAGATCAGGACTTTGGGGAAATCTTTTATGCCCCTACTCGAAATAAGAGTCAATCTGCAGACGATATTAAGGGTCATGTGTTCCAGACTACAGAGGCGTTGTGCGAAGAACAGCGACACCAATTAGTTCAGACCTTGGAAGGGTTTCGAGAAGTTTTCAGTGCACGACCTGGCCGAGCCAGAGTTGATGGACATTCAATCAAACTAACTAAAGATTGTGTGCCAAAGAAAATGCATCCCTATCGGGTTCCCATCGCCTTACAAAACGAGGTGGATCGCCAAATCCAAGAGTTACTTGAACAAGGACTGATTGAAGAGAGTGACAGTGAGTGGGCACACCCAGTCGTCTGTGTTGCCAAAAAGGACGGAAGTGTAAGACTTTGCGTCGACTTTCGAGTTTTGAACAGTTTTACTGTCCCGGATGCTTATCCAATGCAACAGGCCACCGAGTTACTATTTGAAATTGGTAGTGCTCCTTTCATCAGCGTTCTAGATTTGACAAAGGGTTATTGGCAAATCCCTTTAGAAGAAGAAGCTAAACCATATTCGGCATTTGTGACACACTCTGGTCATTTTCAATGGAACGTTTTACCATTTGGACTTAAAAATGCTGGAAGTACGTTCCAAAAGTCCATAGACAAAGTACTTAAGACACACAGAAAGTACTGCCGTGCGTATATCGACGATCTGGCCATTTTTTCCAGCTCGTGGGAGAATCACTTGCGTCACATCAGAGACGTGCTGAGAACTCTACAGACCGTTGGATTAACAGTCAATCTTAAAAAGTGCGAGTTCGGTAAAAAACAAGTGAGGTTCCTGGGACACATTGTAGGTTCCGGAAGACATGCACCAGATCCCCAGAAAATCGAAGCCATGCAGAACTTAGCACGTCCAACTACTAAGAAAGAGTTAAGAGGCATAATTGGTCTGGCAAGCTACTATCGGGAGTACATTCAGGATTTCTCGTCCTTGGTTTTACCCTTAACAAACTTAACAAAGAAAAGGGTGCCCAACAAAATACCTTGGAGTGATGAAGAGGAAGCAAGCTTCCAACAATTGAAGCAAAGGCTGACGGAAATTCCATTCTTATATACTCCAGTGTTAGATCAGCCATACCAGTTGTACACCGATGCTTCTGCAACAGCGATTGGAGCGTGTCTAGCTCAGCAAGACGAAGACGGAAAAGAACGTCCTATCGCCTTTTACAGTAGAAAACTCACCCCATGCCAAACTCGTTGGGCCACTATCGAACGGGAGGCGTATGCTGTTCTAAGTGCGTTGAAAAAATTTGACACTTGGATATTTGGAGCACAAGTCCAAATTGTCTCCGATCATAACCCCCTTACTTATTTGACCCAGGGAATGCCACAGGGTGCAAAACTTGCACGTTGGGCTTTGGCATTGCAAAGATATAACATGAATATATTGTACAGAAAGGGTAGTAAGCATGGCAATGCAGATGCCTTATCGCGCATCAAAATTGATGAACCCTAGTTTTTATTCAGTTCATATAAATATGTATATATTTTTTTTCTTCTCAAAACTGTAATCTGATTTAGATAATTTTGATAACGTTCTTGTGACTTGTATTATGTATTTTATGTGGGAGTTCATGAATGTTAATGTAGATATTTTTTTGAGCTCTCACGCTTCTCTCGAAGGACTGGATATCGTAATGAAGACCAGCTAATTGATTATGACTTTTAGTTATGATTCTAGATGGCGATTGGCAGCAGCATCATCACTTATGACTTAAGTGATGGATGTGCTTCCCCGGAGGGACATGTAAGGTTCGCCATCTCGCAAGAAGTGAAACGCCAAGTTGGCAACCCTACATAGAAAACGCCAAGCTGGCAACCTAAGAACAAAGCTTTTTCAATTAAAAGAAACGTCCACGAGATTTCAAGCGAGGAAGTGCGGCAAAAGCCAATTAAAAAAGTCAGAGCAATAAATAGTTACCGATACAACTAAAAGATAAAATCCATCTTTAGAACACAGGAGATCAAGTAAAGATTTTATACAGCGGTGGGAGGAAAGTTACAATTTTGAATGCCTATCCAAATGTAATTGCTACTTTATACTACATGTAACTTACGTGACGATCGATTAAATTTAGTAAAATATACTACAAATATGGAATTTTGACTCTGTGTCTTTTGAGTCTTTTACTAAACTTTCACGACGGAGTTCATCAACAACCATCGGCCTCGGACCACTACTGCTGCTGTGGAAATTGAACACCCAGCATGTTTGCGTGTACATATCCCTAGTACTTCGAGCCTCCCACACTTTTCATTGTGTTTGTTGTCGAAAGTTGTAGTGCAAGCGTCTTGTTGAAAAGGACTGTATTTTAAATGGCCCAGAAAAGATCCTCAGCCTTTTTTTATTTCTAATTATAAACTGCAACAGCTCGACTAAATTTTTTTTCCAATAAAATTTCATCCGATAACGCTATAAATTCAATTGAAGAGCGAGGCTTCGTGGTAAACAATCGTACAATGTTGCCAAAACGCCATAACAAATAACGTCTTTTTTGCGCGTGCCACGTAAGATAATTATATATATATAGATTTTATCTCTATTCTTGTTTCTCATTGTTCACATTAGTTTCACAATTGTTTACAAATTAAATAGCTAAAGCTCTGTTCATTTTGTAATTAACAAGTCTAGTTTCATCCTAGTTTTAGAGTTAATCTCAATTTTACACCTAAATCTGATTTAGAGAAATTAAACTAATAAAACTTTACTGCATCTCCGAGTTTAAAAATGCATAAATACAAATTACACAGAGAGATATAATTGAAATTGAACTGCAAACAGAGAACAGCGTTTCTGAAAACTCAAAATCCACATGGGAAAATCAAATAAAATTTCTCTTTAATTACACATAGATGCTCCTTTTCTCTTTACATAATTGGATGAACAAAAAACGTTTAGGATATTAGATTAAATATTTTATAAGCCATTGTTGAGTTGTATAGTTGAATTTCCTTTTTCATTCAACTTTCTTCAATACTATAATCACATTTTTACTCTATTATTTGAATTCCACTTCGCATTTTCATTTTTCGATTTCATTACTACAAGTATGATAAAAATCAATAGCGTAAAATAGATCTTTATTCTGAATTGTTTTACAAAATTGCCTTAATATGTTTACTTAATTTACGATGATGATAACTTATGCGATTAAATTAAAATAGGTAATCATGGTAAACAATTAATTTGTTCCATTCTATATCGCTTAAATGTTTATGTATACTTCCATATTTAGTGTTTCCAAAATATTTTCTCGTTGTTTCTAGTATGTTTTTCATTTTAATATCCAATTCACCTTCATTTAAAAAATAACAGAATAAAATGTTTCGAAAATTTATTAAAAAAATTATCGTGGCTCACAAAAAAAAAACTTTAACGGACTATAAATAAATTTACATTAATTAAAATTGATATACTTACACTAAAACAGGGCACGACAAATCACGGGCGCCACGTCGCCATGGCGACTAAAATATCTGATCTGGCGCCTAGATATTCTGTTACTGTAAAAAACGTTTATTTTTTATGGAAAAAAAAAAATTTTTTTTTAGCTAAATCAAGAAAAAAAAAAGCAGGCTACGACAAGACTAGTAGAAAATCATTCGGAATTTAAAATATCGATGTCAGCGTTATCATCGGTAAACCAGAATGAAAATAAACATCAATGTATCGATGTTTTAAAAACATGTCTCAACGGTATACATCGATATTTAAAATATACAACAATGAAAAGAGATGCTTCATCACACAGATAGCTGCCGTAATAAGTGACGAATTAATTTGTGAATTAAAAAATGCCAATTAATGCGCGCTTAATACTAGATGGATGATAAAGATGGTACTGAAGAGCTAATTTTGATGATGTGCAATATGAATGAACCATCAGTGAAAGATTTTGATCCCACAAAGGCTGTGAACAAGTGGTAAAGGGAATTTTTGTTAACGTCGTACTAGAGCAACACAACGGGCTATTGACGACGGTCCTGGAACAGTCCCATAAGGGAAAGATTCGAGGACAACACCTCGTAATTTTGAACCACGGTCAGATGACGAGGCAACACCTGAAGTGGCACCCCACTCTCCCAACTTCAACACCAACCCAACATGAGGACTTTCGGCAACGACAGATTTAAGGTGCACCAGCCCCCTTCCATACGCTTACAAATATCCATGCCCGTACCCGGATTCGAACCAGGAACATTCCGATCTAGAGGCCAACACCTTAACCACTATACCGGTTGGTCGGCTAGTTAAAAAATATCACTACCATCGTCATTGCATATACTTTTCTCTTCTCGAGTCAGTAAAACTATCCTTATGCGTTTCCAGCGTCAGTAAGACTTTCCAATTTCAATGTTCAAAGTCAAGTTCAACGTTCTATCTGTTCCGTGTTTGTAACTTTCGCCTTGGCGACGGAGCACCACCCCCGTGGCGCCACTGGGCGATCTTGTAACCTTGATGAAAGGAAGTGTGGAGAGGGACGAGTGTCGGCTCCCAGAACGCACGCATGTGAATAAATGATAAAGTTTATACAGTCCACTGTCTTATTCAATCGCTAAACCTCTGCACATTTTGGTCCGTCGAGCCGGAGGTTCTTAAACCAGTGCAAACTCTTGTAAAAATGACAGACAACGTCATTACAACGCTAAATAGAAGGCGCGGAAACATTCGCGCACAAATTACAAAGGTCTCCAAGACTGTCTGACAACAAGTTGGATATCGCAGAACTGAAAGCTCAGCTGGAAGTCATCGCAAAAATTGAAGATAAATTTGATTCGCTAAAGAATGACTATTATAATAGTGTAAGCGAAGAAGACTTCGAAACTACAGAAGACAATCTATCGCAGATCGACGACGAGATTCGGAAGTTAGAGGTAAGTCTCAAAACCTCTATTAACAAAATTCAATCCAAAATATCGAATCAAAACTTTGATAGTGTTTCTCATGAATCTTCAAATTCACTAACGGATGAACAGCCCAAAAGAGCCTTGATAAAACTCCCAGAAATCCCACTTCCAACATTTAATGGGAAATTCGAAGAATGGAATCTGTTCAAAACTCAATTTAATACACTAATTTCTGATAATCCTGCTCTGTCTGAAAATGAAAAACTCCACTATCTTCGGGGAGCGCTAAAGGGTGACGCTAAAATAATTGAAACATCCGATGACAACTATACTTCCCTTTTCAAGGCGTTAATACAGAGGTATGAAAACAGAAGAATTATTGTAGACTGTCACATTAAAGGTATTCTCAATATGCAATCAATCAAACATGAATCCGCTAAGGATCTCTCTCTCTCTCTCTCTCTCTCTCTCTTCGGAATTTATTAGATTCTGTAAAAAAGAATCTTAGATCTCTAAAAATCTTAGATCTCGATAGAAACCAATTTTCTAACGCTATATTATTAAATATCCTTCTGGATAAGTTAGATCGTGAAACTCGAAAGCAATATGAATTAACACTTAAGGATAATGAAGTACCAAGTTTTGATGAATTTTTAGATTTCTTAGAAAGAAGATGTCAAATTCTAAATAGCATCAATTCCAGTACTGCATCTAAATTTAATCCAGAACGATCGAAATCTCTCATCGTGAAATCTAACAGAACTCCTAGAATGTGCGTGGCTTGTAAAACCCAAACACATCAATTATATCATTGCGATAAATTCAAAAATATGAAATTGTCTGACAGACTGAATTTGGTTAAGAAACATAGACTTTGTCTCAATTGTTTAAGTGATTTTCATGTATTATCTCAATGCAATTCGAAAGTTTCTTGTTTCGTTTGTGGGAAATTTAATCACCACACATTATTGCATAGATATTCTTTCCCAAACGCTAACGCCAGGCAGTCCAGTCAGTTCGACGCTTTGCCCAACCCAGACATTTCGTCGGTGGAAGATCAAGGTCAACAAAATCAAAACGAACCCGCAGCTGTCGATACAAAGGTGTCAGAAAATGCTCGCCTTGCTCTTTTTTCAAACGGAAATAATAAACGAATATTGATAAACACTGCGTTGATTTATATCAGAGATGTTAATGGCATGAAGAGACCTTTTCGCGCGATTCTCGATTCAGCGTCTGAGTCATCCTTTCTTACTGTGAGAGGTGCAGAAGCTTTGGGTTTGAAAAAACAAAATACTAATATTCTTATTAGCGGATTGAGTGATTCAGCGTTGAACGTAAAATCGAAAGTTAAAACTCGCTTATCAAATCAAAATGGTGATGCTCAATGGGAAATTGACCTGTTAATTGTTCCAAAAATAACAGACTTTACTCCTTCTAAGGAGATTAATATTTCTCATTTAAATATTCCAAGTAATATACATCTCGCAGATCCGAAATTCTTTACCCCGCAAAAAATTGATGTTCTATTGGGTGCAGAATTATTCTTTGAGTTCTTAAATGCAGATAAGATAGATTTGGGAGAAAACTTGATTCTACAGTCAAGCTGCTTTGGATACCTTGTCTCGGGTACTATTTCGGATAATAATTCAAACAATAAAGCAAACCACTGCTTTTTGTCTACAAATTTAGAAGCTCTAAATAAAACACTGACATCTTTCTGGGAAATTGAGGAGGTTGAGAATGTAAAATCCTGCAATAGTGAAGAATTAAATTACTGTAATGAGCACTTCGAAAAAACACATTTCAGGAATACGGATGGCAGGTATGTGGTAAAAATGCCATTCAAACCAGAATTCTCTGAAACCATGCTAGGAAGTTCCAAGAAAATCGCTTCTAAAAGGTTAGATAATTTATGGCAGCGTTTGGAACGTGATCCTGCTATGAAAGAACTGTACACAGAATTTCTTAGCGAATATGAACTTTTGCACCACATGGAAGAAATAAGGGAAAATAAAGATTTGGATGAAGGATACTTTCTTCCACACCATGGAATACTATCATCATCAAAAACGACTAAATTACGTGTAGTATTCGACGCCAGCGCCAGAACAACTGTCGGTAACTCTTTAAATGATTTATTATGTAAGGGAGGGGTACTTCAAGAAGACCTTTTCTCGATCCTAATTAGATTCAGAAAACACATTCATGCTTTCACTGCTGACATCAAGCAGATGTTTAGAATGATAGAATTAAATCCTTCGCAATTCAAACTTCAAAAAATCCTGTGGAAGGACAGTATATCGTCGCCACTTAAGGTTTACCAGTTGAGAACCGTCACATACGGCACCGCTTGTGCTCCGTACTTAGCAACGAAAACTTTGCAACAACTCGCCTTAGATGAGAAAGATAACTTTCCCTTAGCTTCAAAGATTGTGCTTCAAGACTTTTACATGGATGATTGTCTCTCTGGTTCATCAGATCTAAGGAAGATTGAACTGCTTAAATCCGAATTAACGCAACTCCTTCTGAAAGGAGGGATGACCTTACACAAGTGGTGTACTAACAAAGCTCAATCCACGGAACCTAAAATATTTCCACTTGATCGAAATGCTGAAGAAATAACAGTAAAAACATTAGGTATGCTATGGAATAGTTCAAGTGATACGTTTACGTATAGAGTCAACATCAGTTCAAATCGCAACTATACCAAAAGAGACGTACTTTCTCAAATTGCACGTATTTACGATCCTCTTGGTCTCCTTGGACCTGTGATTGTCAAGGCTAAGATTTTCATGCAACAGTTGTGGTTGCTGAAATTGGAATGGAACGAAAATTTACCTCCAGATGTTTCTCAAGAATGGGAGAACTTTATCGGGACATTACCTGGCTTAGAGTCAATCAAGGTACCAAGATGCTTTATGAAGTCTGATGTCGAGTTTGTAGTGCTGAACGGCTTCGCTGATGCATCCTCAAGGGCTTACGGTGCAGCAGTGTATATTCAAACTGTGTCCTTCACCAAGGAAGTATCCAGTCAACTCCTGTGCAGTAAATCACGTGTGGCTCCAGCGAAGGTCATGACTATCCCGCGACTTGAATTATCAGCGTGTCTTCTTTTAGCGAAGCTAATTCACAAGGTCTTAGCAGCTCTAAGACTAAAGGTAGACTCTGTGCAACTATGGTCTGACTCTACCATAGCTCTTGCCTGGATTCGTACTCCTGCAAACTTGTTGAAGACCTTTGTCAGCAACAGAGTGTCGGAGATTCAGCAACTATCCAAGGAGTTCAAGTGGCAACATGTTCCATCGATGTGCAACCCGGCCGATATGGTTTCCCGAGGACTGGATGTGAGAACCCTGGCAGCAACTGAGCTGTGGTGGAAGGGACCAGAATTTTCAAGGCTGAATGCAACATCTCTAGATACTGTGCAAATTTCCAATGAATTGACTGAAAAACCGTATTTGGAAGAACTTAAATCTCCTTCCAGGCTAACTCTGACTCTATCCAGTGATCCAAATCTTTTGGATGATTTGTTTGATCTCACTAACAGTTTTCATAAATTAATTAGAATTCTAGCCTTTATTTTCAGATTTATAAAAAATTGTAAAGATCGAGAAAGGCAGAAAGGCTCCCTCTCTCCCGAAGAATACCACAGAGCAGAAACCTGCTTGATTAGGCATCTTCAGATAAGGTATTTTCTGCCTGAGATTTCAGCTTTAAAAAAGGGATTCGCAGTTCCTCTATCAAGTAAGCTAAAATTTCTTAATCCATTTTTAGATCCCGAAGGCTTAATCAGAATTGGAGGTAGACTCACTCATGCTAAAGTAAAGTATGACCACAAACACCCCATTGTTTTGCCGGCAGGTAACAATTTGGTCAAACTGATATTTCAGTATTATCACAATCGGGATTTTCATGTGGGTCCACAAGCGCTATTAAATACCGTTCGTCAAAAATATTGGCCACTTGGTGGCAGAAATATTGCGAGAAAGGTTGTTCATGAATGCTTACAATGCTTCAAAAACAAACCTATAATTGCAAATCAGTTGATGGGGAATCTTCCTCCTGAGAGAGTAACACCTAGTTCTACATTTTCAAATGTCGGTCTAGATCTTTGTGGGCCATTCCAAATAAAGTACAAGGGTCAAAGAAAGGGTACCCTCCAGAAAATCTATGTGGCCATATTTGTGTGTATGGTTACAAAGGCTGTGCACCTAGAATTCGTCTCAGACTTAACGTCAGAGGCTCTAATTGCAACAGTAAAAAGATTCTTTGCTCGCCGCGGTAAAAGTTCGATAATATTTTGTGATAACGCTACGAACCTTGTTGGGGCTTCAGCAGAACTTAAACGTTTACGCGAAATAGTGTTGAAGAATGAAGACATTTCCAGCTTCTTGGCCTCTGAAGGCATCACGTGGAAATTTTCGCCTCCTAGAGCACCCAACTTTGGTGGTCTTTGGGAGGCAGGAGTGAAAGCCTTTAAATATCATCTAAAAAGAGTTGTGGGCCCAGCTAAACTAACACTAGAGGAATTTCTAACGGTAATCACACAAATCGAAGGCATCTTAAATTCGCGACCACTCTCTCCTTTGTCAACAGATACAGACGATTTTCAGGTATTGACACCTGGCCATTTTATAATAGGAAAACCTATTAATTCCATTCCGGAACCAAATTTGATAGACCGAAGTGATAACCTTCTTAACCGGTGGCAAAAAAGTCAAAAATTAGTTCATACTATATGGAAACACTGGCAGAATAACTATTTGAGTCAGTTACAACAACGAAATAAATGGCTGTTTAAAAAACCAAATATACTTCCAGGGATGTTAGTGTTACTGAAGGACGCACAACTTCCCATGTGTACATGGTCACTAGGTCGTATCATTAAAGTAATCCCAGGCTCTGACGGAAACGTTAGAGTAGTCGATGTACGCACCCCTAAGGGTAACTTTAGGAGAGCGGTTTCAAACATTAGTATATTGCCTATTGTTGATAATCAAGTACATTCTGTAAAATAATAATTTTGACTTTAAATTACTCTTAAATTGTAGATTGTACTGTAGAGTTATATTGGTGTGTATAATTATTTGTGTTTACAGTCTTCTTTAAGAATTTGTAATGTTTGTATAATTAATTGTATTTGAATATTTTATAATATCTATTTGAAATATTTGCAATATTTCAACGCCGGGCGGGATGTTCCGTGTTTGTAACTTTCGCCTTGGCGACGGAGCACCACCCCCGTGGCGCCACTGGGCGATCTTGTAACCTTGATGAAAGGAAGTGTGGAGAGGGACGAGTGTCGGCTCCCAGAACGCACGCATGTGAATAAATGATAAAGTTTATACAGTCCACTGTCTTATTCAATCGCTAAACCTCTGCACACTATCTATTACATAACTGTCATGGCCTTGGCACTGCTTGCCCAAATATGACCTTTTCGTCGTCAAACCAAACCCATCCAGATTCTTCGTCAGTCAGTTTCTACTGATTCAGACTGACGCTGACTAATTCAGAATCTTTTGGTACGAAGAGAGCCTACACTGCGGCTCCCAAGAGAGCTAGTCGACTTCGGGCGAGTCGATTTTTGAGCAGGCGTGGGAGCTCGTTAGGAGCAAAAGAATAAATAGCGATCGCTGTGGGTGGTTTTCCACCCACAAGCTAGTTTCCACTGCTATTGCTGCCGGTATCGAACGCAAAACTTAGAACCAGAATTATCTTTATAAGACGCCTGTTGAGGAAGCCGCTTTGTTTACACCCTCCAAAGTATCAACTTATTTAAAGAACATACTAATTCAACACAACTAGGGTGGGTATGGTATTTTAATTATCGTCGCACTGGGGCAACACAACAGGCTATAACCGACGGTCCGTGATCAAACTCTAAGGGAAAGAACCGAGGACAACAACACATAAATTTGAACCGCGGTCAGATGGCGAGGTCACACCTGAGCTCTCCAATATCCCAACGCCAAGATGAGGACATTCGATGCCACGACAGATTTAACGTGCACCCTTAGTACACGATGGTCTTTGGATGGATTTGAATTCGAAACCCGTTGTTAATCCGGGTAGAGCTACACTCTACGTTAATGAGCGGTGTCAACGGCATTTGCGATTTTTTTGGCGCACTTCTAGTAGCAAGTTACGGTAGATTAAGGTAACCCATCTGTCGTTTCGGTTAATGTGGTTTTCATGGCAACCTCGGCAAACGGTAACTGTCAATTTTTGTTTTGAGTAGTCTAGAAAGTTCTTCCAAAATCCGTTAAAGTCTTTTAATTTCATTGGTTCGTTAAAAAATTTTTCTTTGCTTCCATTGGTTATTTTGATTTTTAAATATTCTTCAATTGCATTGGTCCTTTTAAATTTTCTTTTCTTTGATACCATTGGTTCATATATTTGCATTTCTACAGTTGTGGAATTTTTATTTTATTATAATTTTATTTCACGGCACAGTTCTGACATGGTAAAGTTTTTTCGCTATTTGTGTAATACTCTTGTTTAATATTTTTTCCCCCTCGGAACAGTTCTGACGTATCAGATTGCATTACTTCTTGCTTTTTTTCTTTTTAAAATCTTTTTCTTTTTCAACATGTCCACTGTATTTAGTGTGGTTGATGTTTCAGGGTTTTTTTTTTCTTACCCAACATTTGCAGTTTAGTTTTTCTGCAGGTTCACAACTGTGTTTTGAAATGTGTTTAAGCTTATTACTTTTGTGGAAAGTTTAAAAAAATATACTTTTCAAAACGTTCTCAAATGTGTTTTCAAACTTTCATTTTCCGTTGTAAAAAGAAAAATATTTTTGAAGAAAAGAGATTTTGAAATAATTCTTTCCTTGGCGACTTTACAAGATGCGCCAAAAAAAATCGCCATGGCTGTTGCTACCGCTCATAAACGTAGACTGTAGCTGTACCCTAATCTATTACTCTACCTACCGGGCTACCACGGCCCCTCTAAACAGTGTAACTACTGGTAGTCCTGTTGGTAGAGTAACGGATTAGCAACCAGAGTGTTGCGAGTTCAAATCCAACCAAAGATCACCGGGTACGAAAGGGGCCTACGTTAAATCTGTCGTGGCCTCTAATGTCCTCTCGTTTGCGTCAGAAGTGTGGAGAGCCAGCTTAGGTGTTAACTCGTCATCTGACATAGTTCAAAATGACGTTTTGCTGTCCTTGAATATTTCCCATAAGGATTCATCCCAGATCGTCACCAATAGCCCGCTATGTTGGTCCAGTGAAACGTTATTAAAACATCAACCTACCTACCTACACGAAGGAAACTCCGACTACACTACTCCACAATAATACTGCTGCTTGACTTGTTTGCACAATAATACCGACTGATTGTTTGGGGATGTTTTTCGGGATATAGGACCTTTGCATGTTGTTCCCGGTCAACTGAACGCCTACATGAACATTTTGGACAACCAGGTTCTTCCTACGCTCTAGCAATTTTATGCAATGGACGAATGTTACTTCCAGGACGACAACGCACCATGTCACGTTGCAGCCTCTGTCAAGCAGTAGTTGCTATTCAATTTAAGTAATTTCAAGATATGGATGTAAAACGTCTTCCCTGGCCCGCTCAGAGTCACGACCTAAATCCCGTAGAACATTTGTGGGACGAGTTAGAGCTACGCTCACGAACCAGGGAACCACGTCCGAAATCTAAAGCTGAGCGGGCGACATTCTTGTAGCAGATATGGACACGAATACCCATAGCTGCGTATCAAAATCTTGTTGAAAGTATGCCCAGAAGGGTTGCTAGTATAATTGCAGCACGTGGGGAACCATCCCCTATTAATCATGTATTCCTTCTCTTATACATTCAGTACCGGCTATATGGTCACCCTGTTATAAGGTCACCCCGCTTATATGGTCAGTTTTCTAAAGTCCCGTCGAACTTAATAGGGAAACATGTGTTAAAGCCCACCGCTTATAAAGGCATTATATTTTTCTGGTTATCGGTAATATGGTCGGTTTTTCATCTTTTCAGTGAGGTTATCGTTTTTTTTTTTTGGTTGAATAATAGTAATTGGTAACATTTCTTGAGGCGGCGAGCAACACAGGGAATGACCAGAAGAAAAAAGTACTTGAAATATATGAATCTGCCAACGTCTTCAACGTTGATGAAGGTGGATATATCGGATCTTGCCAGACAGAATCTTTGTTTCAAAGGTGAAAAATGTGTAGGGGGAAAGAAAAGTGAGGAACGCTTAACCGTGTACTGCAGTAGGCCTTGGCGTGGAGCTTACCATGAATTAGGACCAAGGTCCCAATCCACACCAGGAGAAACACCCCCAGACCATAATTTCACCTCCTCCGAACTTTACTGTGGGCACAATGCATTCTGGCAAAAGGCGTTCTTCAGGCCGACGCCATAACCCGCCATTCTAACTTTAGAGAGTGAACCTTGATTCGTCGCTCCAGAGAACCCGTTTAATATAATTAATTTTTTAAATGTTCTTAAAAGTTTAATTATTTGTTTATAAGTAGTGTAACTTTTTGTAACACATGCAACTTTTTTTCACGCGTTCTGCGCTGCATGAAAAGTACTAAAACCAAAATTCCTCCTACATGGGGTGTATAGTAAGTGAGTTATAACCGCAACATAAACGCAACTTTCTGCATAAATGCAACTTTTTGCATAAATGCAACCACTTGCAACTTTTTAAAATCTAGCTTAAAATTAATTACTATCAAATTACTATTTGATTTTTTGCCCTCTGAATCAGCCCTTCGATCACGTGTGTCTGATCTTGCGAACGCTGAAGCATTGCGGATCAAACACGTTCCTGGTAAGAAGATGTTCGTCCTAAGACGAAAGTGAAATAAATGGCAAGAAGTACTTCAACACATTGGTTGGCACTCTTGATAATCCTAAGGAAACTTGCGTAATCGACTACAGAATTTGCGAGGTGAGTGTCAATCATCAATATGTTGTTCGCCTTGTAGATTACGTTTTAAAATATCTGAATGTTGAGCGAAATGATTTTGCGCTTCTGCTATCCTATACAGCACATTATATGACAGCGGCTGGCGCAGGTTTTCAATGTTAAAAAATATTACTGGCCAAGGATCGGGCATTCAATGTTTTTCTGTATTTCAGTATCTATATAAATAAGAATGGGCCGACCAACCGGTATAGTGGTTAAGGTGTTAGCCTCTAAATCGGAAGGTCCCCGGTTCGAATCCGGGTTCGGGCATGGATGTTTGTAAGCGTATACCAGCTCAGGTGTTGCTTCGTCATCTGAACATGGTGCAAAATTACGAAGTAATTGTTAGGAGCAATGATGGTCCTCCCACTGGGTGCTCCTTCACAAGTGGCCATCACTTCCGGCCTTGTAGTGGTCAATGACTTCGGTCAAAATGTGCCCGCCATTAGAAAAAAAAATAAATAAATAAATAAGAATGGAGTGTTTGTTTGTACATTCAATATTTTCGACGCATTTCAAGTTTTCTATCCGTTTTGGACCCTTCTGATGCCGAATCCGCCTTTTTCTCGTTTGGTGTCTGTCTGTCTGTCTGTATGTTGTGCCCTATACACGTCCACGCGGTTTAAGATATTTTCATGGAAATTTGCATACAGAGAGTACTTATCTTGATTTAGTGAGTGGAATTGGTTGCGAAAGTCTGTCTGTCCGTCTTTCTGTTCTATGCTCGATTTTGTGTTTGTGTGTTTGTGTAGGCATCACATGAATTGTATTCCAGATATTTGATTGCGTTGTATTTTATTTTATACATTATCTAATAATTTAGTGAATGCAATATTAAACATTTCTTTATTGTTATATTTAGTTGAGTTTCATGCTAAAACACCTGAGTAAGTATACTTAAATCAACCATAATTTGTTAGTTTTGGAAAAATTGGAATGTCTATTGAATATTACGATTAATTCGATTGCTTTACCAGTACTGCTGAAAAAGTAATTATTCTTCAAAAAATTATTTTTTTTATGGAATTTCATTTCTGATACGTCATTTATTTCGAGTCTTATTTTTATTCTTTGCGCAATGAAAACGATTTCCGAAAATTTGGGACAGACGATATTTTTCAATGAAACGAGAATGAACACGATCGCGCGATCAGTGATATTTTTTCTGGTTCTTTCGCTCTGAATTAATTTCACATTTCTAAATTTTGTACACTTTTAGTTGTAAGTTGTGGCAACTGTGCGAGATCAAGAGATAAAATTGAATCACAAATTAATATCTTTGGAACAATTTTTTACGACATCTTTTATTTTGTTTTACTTCGCTGTTTCCTGTTTTAAATATTTATTATTTTAATAAATGTGTTTTCCTTCTCATCACACCCAACAGCACCACAAAGTATTAGACTTGAAAATGGTAGGTAAGTCAGTATAAATTTTCAGTAAATTTTAAGTGTAGTTATGCCGTTATTTAAAGAATAATGCCGTTATTTAAAGAATAATGCCGTTATTTAAAGAATAATGCCGTTATTTAAAGAATAATGTCGTTATTGAAATATTAATAATGTTTAAAAATCCAAACTAGAACTTTTTCCAACATTAAAAAATTCGTTGTAGTAATGACAGGAGAAGATTGCAAAATTTCACAATGTCGCATACCGGAGGCAAGAGTGCCACAGGTAAAAAAATATTGTTTTGTTTACTATGAGTGCGAGAGCACTCGCCGTAAATCGTAATTTTAATTAATTGAGTTGCACATGAAAACAACTTAAGAAAGGGAATTCCAAATCTTCCTATAAATCGTCTTTTATAGTAGTAACCTTAGTATCACCTTTCGTCATTTTGTAGCTTTGTCATACAGCAATTGTGCGATGTATGTGAAATGTATTACATGAATGGATATGCATGTGTAGGATTTGTGTCCAAAGTAAGTTGTAGAAAATATAAAGATGGCGAAAGGTGTTAAAATAAATTTTTACTCTACAAAAAACGTAAGTCATTATATATTTTGATTATCTCTTCAATCTAGAGTAAACGAATTCAAACCGAGTAAGGTCGGGTATTTTGCTAGTGTATTATAATACTGTTGTACACGAATAAAATCGTCAATATATTTTGAATTGTTTTTCATTTTTTACGAATAATTTATTTTAGAATTTAGTGTATCAAAAATAAATGCAACTTTATTTCCTTAAATGCAACTTTAAGGAATGATAAATGCAACTTTTCCCATTTTTACTGCAACAAAAAGTTGCCCTATTTATAAGCACTATATTCTGATAGGTGAATATAATCCTGCCATAATTAAACAGTTTAGTATTGTTCCGCATATATGGTTACCCCGCTTATAGGGTCTGATTTTTCTGGACCTCTGAGCTGACCATGTAACCGATACTGACTGTACTATCACATCTTGCTGTCGTGTCCATTATTGTATTATATTGTGCTCGCTTCTCTAGCTGCTTTCTACTACAAAAATCATCAATGCTTCCAGAGTAAAGGCCATAACCATAAGAATGCGGATCGTAAATACAGGTTGAGATGTCTCCGTAGTTTCCTTTCCCCATTTGTAAGCGAAGACACGCTTGAATTCCATCGGATATAAATGATCCGAAGGGATCATCCATTTGCGTGAAGGTAGAAGGGAAAGTGCGGTGAAACCATCAAAGGAGACCGATGCTTTTACCGGAAAATCAGTTATTCAGTGCCCGTGTAACCGTGTGGACATTTCAAAATTCGAATCATTTTCCAAGCAGCTCGTTGTGTTGCTGCAGTTCCACGTTAATTAATAATACCAAATACTGCAGAGCTCCAATTATCCGGATCAATTGGGACCAGACCCCATCCGGATAATTGGATGATTCACGAAAAAAAAAAGTTATTTCTTAGTATAATAAAAAACGAATTTTGGGTTAGTATGTAATGTAATTTAATGACTTTGAAAACAATTTTGCTCATATTTCGTACCTGTACACTGTATTAAAATGTATCATTGCTTGAACATATTGGTTAAAATCAGTTGTTTCGTTGTCTTTACTCGTTCTCCTGCAGTTAAGGTTACCAGAAAATCTCTTTTAAAGAGAACATGCCCTTTTTTTCCCCGTTCCAATCTTATTTCACTCTCTCTTTTTTTTTTAAAGTCAGATCTTTTTTTGTCCTCTTTTTTTCGGTTGTTCACTTTTTGTTCCCTTTGTTTATCCTTTCGGATTGGGTAAAAATATATATTTCACATTTCAAACAATACGTGCAAACTTTACGATATTCACATCGCCTACTATATGGTCATGTAAATCACAGCTATTCAAATACGTACTACATTTAGTACATTGTACGAAAATTGTACGTATTAGTAAAACGCATCAAAATCTATAATAGAAAATTCAACATCTAGTGTATATTGAGCTCCATGTAAGAATCTTATTATAAGATCAAATAGATAACCAATGAGAATTTAGATCCGTGTTCGAATGATAAGAATAAGAAATACTGTTCTTAATTATATCAGAAAGAAATAGCAAGAGACAAACGATTCGCAACCTCTTTTAGTTTGGAAGAAAATCGAGTTGCTAACCTATTGACCTGTTTGTTAACATTAAATCGATAACTCAACTATGATTGATGCGCCATACAAATATGAAAAGTAAAATGTTTAATTTATAAGTAGATATGGTATCTACTATTATTTTCTTGTTTTTGTTTGTTGTTTAAAAATTGGATTTTTTTCTCTTATTGTTTTTAACGTTTTGAAAAAAGACTTAAATAAATGGTCAATGTTTTCATTTATAATTTCAAAGATGATTCCTTTTATTTAATGCCTTACAATTATACACTACTAATGCGTGATTTTCGTGTCCTCTTTTTAAAAAAAAAATCATTTTACAAAATGTTCTTTTTTCTGATATTCATCTTCTGGCAACCCTACGTACAGCCAAGTCTACATCAGGACAATACAATAGTGTTCATCAGTGGCTCATAGCGCCATCTGGTGTAAAAACTTTGGTTTTCTATTTCTATATTGATTCTATGCCCCCCCCCTCTTCTCCCCTCCTCTCTTCTCCCTCTCTCCTCTTCTCCCCCCCCCCTTCCCCCCAGTCTCCCTTCAGAAGTCTACCTGCATTCAGTTTAAATTATTTTCATATTGCTTCCGCCTTTCATTTTGTCTTTTACACACCCTGTTTCACCCTTCTTATTTGAATATTGTTGTCTCGGTGATAATTGTCACTTCTTCATTATCAAATAAGGGCCGATCCAATCTGTACTATTATAAAAGGAAGTGTCTGTATGCGTGCATGCGCTGTCCAAAAGAATCTATAGGACTTACAGTAATGGAATTTGGCACACAGGTCCTAATTTTATGCGAATTTTGAGCGAAGCCGGAATTTTAAAATTTAATCTATTGATAGAACATTTTTTAGTTAATTTATTGGCAATTATTTCCTTTAGAATGGCAACAGTGTGAAGGGATCACAGATTATAAATTTATTTTTGGTCCCTTTCACTTCCTGAGCATAAACGATTCCAGATAAGCAAAATAGAAAAAAATATAAATGTTTGACCATCGTTTATTTCTTTTTTTATTCTTTAGTCCAAGTTTCTATCTTCGCGATCGTTTTTGATGGAGTGAAAATTTCAACGGATTTTAAATCTTCGGAGATATTTACACCAGATCGATGATTGTGATTTCATTTAAATAAATAATTTTTCAATTGCAACTTTTATACCTTATACACCAGACCAGTTGGTCGGCCCAAGCTTAAGGAAGAAATGTATGTAACTGCATATTGAAAGGGTATGTATCAATTTAGACTACGAATCAAGGCATGCAGAAATCGGAAAAAAAACCAGTTTGGTAATTGGTAATTTTTAATTAACGTCGTACTAGAGCAACACAACGGACTGTTGACGACGGTCCGGGTAATGGTAATTTTAGTTAACGTCGTACTAGAGCAACACAACTGGCTATTGAAGACGGTCCGGGTAATGGTAATTTTAGTTAATGTCGTAAGAGAGCAACACAACGGGCTGTTGGCTACGGTCCGGGTAATGGTAATTTTAGTTAACGTCGTACTAGAGCAACACAACAGGCTATTGAAGACGGTCCGGGTAATGGTAATTTTTAGTTAACGTCATACTAAAGCAACACAACTGGCTGTTGACGACGGTCCGGGTAATGGTAATTTCAGTTAACGTCGTACTAGAGCAGCACAACGGGCTATTGAAGACGGTCCGGGTAATGGTAATTTTTAGTTAACGTCGTAGAAATGCAACACAACTGGCTGCTGACGACGGTCCGGGTAATGGTAATTTTAGTTAACGTCGCACTAGAGCAACACAATGAGCTGTTGACGACGGTCCTGGTAATGGGAATTTCAGTTAGCGTCGTACTAGAGCAACACAACTGGCTATTGACGACGGTCCGGGTAATGGTAATTTTAGTTAATGTCGTAAGATAGCAACACAACGGGCTGTTGACGATGGTCCGGGAAATGGTAATTTTAGTTAACGTCGTACTAGAGCAACACAACGGGCTATTGAAGACGGTCCGGGTAATGGTAATTTTAGTTAATGTCGTAAGATAGCAACACAACGGGCTGTTGACGATGGTCCGGGAAATGGTAATTTTAGTTAACGTCGTACTAGAGCAACACAACGGGCTATTGAAGACGGTCCGGGTAATGGTAATTTTAGTTAATGTCGTAAGAGAGCAACACAACTGGCTGGTGACGACGGTCCGGGTAATGGTAATTTTAGTTAGCGTCATACTAGAGCAACACACCGGGCTATTGACGACGGTCTGCGATCAGTCCCTTAATTGAAAGATCCGAGGACAACACCTCGTAATTTTGAATCACGGTCAAATGACGAAGCAACACCTGAGCTGGCACCCCACTCTCAAAACTTCCACACCGACCAACATGAAGAGAAAAACTTAGGAGTAACCGACATATCAACATTTCTCTGAAAGTTTAAAGGTTGAAACAACTTCCATCCAAATAAAATTCGACATACAACTGCTGATCAGCTAATAACTTCAAATTTTAAAAGCGTTTCACCATTCTAATAAGCCAAAAAGTCAATTTAATTGAAAACAGAAAATTCAAATCAGCCAATCCAACGCCCGAATCGAAATTAAAACGGAAAGCAAACATAATTCCCGACTCCTAGCTGCCGCCAGAGCGGACGGGCGGCGGACTTTGAAGGCATCCCGAACTCTAGAATTAAAACGTAAACATCAATTATACATTTTAATCAACTCCGATCGCATCCCCAATAAAACGCAGAGAAGGAATTATAATTAGCATTATACACCAACTCGAATCCGTACCAGCATAGAGCGGGATTCTCCTTCAATTAATTAAATCCGCCAAGAAAACTCGCCAATGCATCTTCCTACGAAACGGAAATAGATAACATCAAAAAACGGAGTTGTAAAGAACCTATTAATCATATAAATATTTATTCAAGTTTTCTGCGCCGACCAACCGGTATAGTGGTTAAGGTGTTAGCCTCTAGATCGGAAGGTTCCTGGTTCGAATCCGGGTTCGGGCATGGATGTTTGTATGCGTATGGTGTAGAGGCGGCTGGTGCACCTTAAATCTGTCGTGGCCGAAAGTCCTCACGTTGGGTTGGCGTGGAAGTTTGGAGAGTGGGGTGCCAGTTCAGGTGTTGCTTCGTCATCTGACCGTGGTTCAAAATTACGAGGTGTTGTCCTCGGATCTTTCCCTTAAGGGACTGATCCCGGACCGTCGTCAATAGCCCGTTGTGTTGCTCTAGTACGACGTTAACTAAAAATTACCATTTTTTTTATCAAGTTTTCTGCAAGTTCCTGGTGGATGACCTAAATGTTCTTATTGGGTAATTGGTAATTATTAGTTGACGTCGTACTAGAGCAACACAACGGGCTATTGACGATGGTCCGGGATCAATCCCTATGTGAAAGATCCGTGGACAACACCTCGTAATTTTGAACCACGGTCAGATGACGAAGCAACACCTGAGCTGGCACCCCACTCTCCAAACTAACAACATCTACCTAACGTGAGGACTTTCGGCTAAGACAGATTTAAGGTGCACCAGCCGCCTCTACACCATACTCTTACAAACATCCATGCCCGGACCCGGATTTCAATCAGGAACCATCCGATCTAGAGGCTATCGCCCTAACCCAGTTGGTTGGCGTTCTTATTGGGTGTTTTGTGTTAAATTGTTGAACCGAGTGACGGGTGGTTAAGGAGTTAGCTTCTAGATAGGATGGTTTCTGGTTCGAATCCGGGTCAGAGTGCATGGATGTTTTTAAGCGTATGGTGTAGAGGCTGGCTGGCGCACCTTAAATCTGTCGTAGCCGAAAATCGTCGCGCTGGGTTGGTGTTGAACTTCGGAGAGTGTTTTGCCAGCTCAAGTGTCACTTCGTCATCTGACCGTGGTTCAAATTTACGTGGTGTTGTCCTCGAATCTTTCCCACAAGGAACTGATCCCGGAAAGTCGTCAATAGCTCGTTGTGTTGCTCTAGTACGACGTTAATTAAAATTACCAATTACCAATCTAGAAGTTTTCAGCAAGAGTTTTCCTTAACTAACTTAATGTTTTTCTGGTGTGTTTTGTAGCAGTAAAATGTTGAAATGTGATTCATATACTATATTCGTTTCCCAAACCCGGTATCCCGAATGGAATGGTATTTTGGAAATTTTTAATTAACGTCGTACTAGAGCAACAGAACGTGCTATTGACGACGGTCCGGGATCAGTCCCCTAAGGGAAAGATCCTAGGACAGCACCACGTAATTTTGAGCCATGGTCATATGACGATGCAACACCTGAGTTCGCACTCCAATTTTCAAACTTCACCAACCCAACGTAAGCTTTAAGCTCTAGTACTAGACTTTAAGCCAGAGTCAGTGAGTGAATGGGGTTTGAATTTTATATATACAGTCCAGTCACATTAATGTGACCACCACCACCTACTTTCGACGTCAACGTGAAATAACCAATCACAAAAGGCAGGTGGCAGCACATTGCAGTGGAGTGTATATAAAGGATGTCCTAGGGCATCGGAAAGCATTTCAATCGTTGGCGTAATGCAGAAACGTAGCGATTTACCCGACGTCCAAAAGGGCATGCTTATTGGCTTTCGGGCCAAGGGTGGAAGCATTTCGGAAACGGCTAATTTTGTGAACTGTTCGCGTGCCGCCGTGGTAAAAGTATACCGTGCATGGCAAAATGGCACTATCCAAAATCAGCGGCACATGTGGTGCACCACGGGCTATAGATGACAGAGGCGAACGAAGGCTACGGAGATGCGTTCCGGCGAATAGACGTGCAACTTTTGAGCAACTGACCGCCCAGATGAACCACGGGGCTACCAAAAATGTATCCACAACAACGGTTCAGCGAACGTTGCTGCGCATGGGCCTCCGCAGCAGACACCTGGTTAATGCACCTATGCTGACTGCTGTTCACCGGCGAGAATTTTCAAGCCAGTACCGCAACTTGACGTCCACAGAGTGTTGATAGGTGGCTTTTTCCGATGAATCACGTTTCATGCTCCATCGGACAGATGGACGTTGGCGTATACGACGTGCAACGTCTGAAAGCAAACACCCTGCAATAATTGCCGGAAGGATCCAGGCTGGAGGAGGGAGCATTATGGTTTGGGGAATGTTTTTTCCTGGCATTCACTGGGTGCAGAAACCTAATTGACTTTCTTCCTGCACGTCTCACAGCGGTCCGCTCTGCCAAAGGTGGTTATTCTGGCTTTTGACAGGTGGTCACATTAATGTGACTGGACTGTGTATATAGATAGAATGATAGAAAATAGTTTTACTATTTTTTTACCTTAATTAGTTTTTAATTACCATTTTTTAGATTGAATTAATTTGAGATTTTTGTAACTATTTCTTAACTTAATTAATTGTAAATTATTTTTAATTGAATTAATTTGAGATTTTTGTAACTATTTCTTAACTTAATTAATTGTAAATTATTTTTAATTTAATTAACCTTAGATTATTTTTTACTATTTTTTGATTAAATTAATTTCTGTATGTCCATTTAACTTTATTGAATGGACGTACGAGTCCACTTCGCCGATTGACTGGAGAGTCGTAGACTACTGTTTTTTGCTGACGATGGATAATCATTTTTGTCTATCAATGTGATTCAGGATTCATGCTATCACCCACAACCACTTGATAGATCCCCAAGCAGAGGAACTGGAAGAAATAATACGAAGCTGCCGGTACATGCTCCGGTCTATTGCATTATAAGGCCGATGAAAAAAATCGGCGCTATCTTGATGACGAGATACCTCGCAATTAGCAAAATTCACCCTACCTTGATGGACGAGATTCCTCCTGGAAACCACCTGTAGGATTACTTATCTAGTTCTTTTTGCTTCAAGCCAGCGGTTGTATTGGGTAATGGTAATGGTAATTTTAGTTAACGTCATACTAGAGCAACACAACGGGCTATTGACGACGTTCCGGGATCAGTCTCTTAAGGGAAAGATCCGAGGACAACACCTCGTAATTGTGAACCACGGTCAGATGACGAAGCAACACCTGAGCTGGCACCCCACTCTCCAAACTTCCACTCCAACCCAACGTGAGGACTTTCGGTCACGACAGATTTAAGGTGCACCAGCCGCCTCTACACCATACATTTACAAACATCCATACCCGGACCCGGATTCGAACCAGGAACCTTCCGATCTAGAGGCTAACACCTCTTAACCACTATACCGGTAGGTCGGCGCGGTTGTATTGGGAGATACACAACAATTGCGTATGGAGTGTAGGGAAAAACGTGAGAATGAACGAACAGTCCGATTGAACCGTGTTCCCCCGGAACGAGTTTTTAAGAACAATCGGGACGAGTCCCCTCCTCCCCCTCGTTCATCGCTGCCATTCAAGCCGCAGAAACTCGGAATTGAAACACAAATGAGAGGCTCTTACGTGGCAAAACGAGACAAATCTAAAACGCAGGCGAACGCAAACAACCACCCCATAATCCGGGCTATCTGATCCCCAAATCGAGTTAAGCCTCACGACCGTCTCCCATGAATATTACATTCCACCCACCCCAACTGACCCTTCCATCTGGGAAATGCAGATCCGACAAACATTCGAAAAGAACAACGGGGCCGAGAACAATAAAAAAAAACATCCCCCCACTTCCATCGAATGAATGGGGGTCCCCCCTGTCCACTCCAAAAACGAACAAATTATGCAAATTACCTTACACCGTTCTGGCACAATGGAACTCGAAATGTCAACTGAATTTGATGATCAATTACTGCAGAAAGACTACTCGGGGGTGTCGGGGGGGGGGGAGGGTACTAAGTAATACCCCCCCCCTCCCTTTCTGGAAGGGGGGTTCTTCCCGCGCTATACGTCTTCCCTGGCCATGACACGTCCGTGAGTTCATAAATATGGATGTCGTCCGTTGACTGTTTCCACGGCATGTTGGACCTTGAGGGGCTTTGGGCGGGTGTTTGTTAATGCGTTGTCGTGTAAACGGCGTGGGTTGTTTCGAGTGACCCCCTCGAGGGGGTCGGCCTCGAGAGCCGGACGAATATGAAACGAGATTTTGGTATTAAATCGAGGTGGCGTTCGAAGGAGTCGACTCGGGGTGTGAGCGAAGTTCTGAAGGGGTTGGGTGTTCTGGTTCGTGGTGAGATTTCTCTTTGAGTCCCAATACATCTTCGTCTGACTACCCTGTGCCTAAGCAAATTAAACTTGCTGTTGAGGAAGGACGATGAAAAGCTGGCAACCATTACGGTTTGGTTTTTGACTTTGGTTGGGTTTCATGGTACAAGTACTATTCCTCAAAGAACAAAAAAAGCATTCGCCAGATTGGTTTTGCAGTCAACGCGGAAAGTTCGACATTGGACCCCTGTACATCCTGTTAGGAGGAATTATCTAGAAAAATAAAACCGTGGTCTTGCTAAAGGGGGCGTACTACTGTTGAGATATGATGTCTTTTTAACAGTATGCGACACTAAGAAATGAATTTTGTCCACCTAGAATCAGAAATGACACACTGGGCGACGTACCGACAAGTAATCACGTGTCTGCTTTGCGTAAACGGACAT
The DNA here is from genome assembly GCA_947359465.1 of Metellina segmentata. Classification (NCBI taxonomy): domain Eukaryota; kingdom Metazoa; phylum Arthropoda; class Arachnida; order Araneae; family Tetragnathidae; genus Metellina; species Metellina segmentata. Next base: position 43,750,138 of record OX375880.1, read on the forward strand.
GGTTGGATGATTTGGCATCCTATCGCCTCGTTTGGCGATAAGATGTCTCGCCGTCGCTTTATTCGTTATCATATAATAGCAGGTTAGACGTGAGAATGCACATTATTACAGAAAGGAGACAAAAGCAGTGAAATATCCAGTCTACTACTGTTTCGTGTGAACCAATCAGATGAAGTATCAATGAATGTGAGTATACTCCAATCTCGTGCACCAATCATATTATGAATGTTAGGTTCCACCCAATTGACAAAGGAAGTCTAATAGTTAATTTCTTTGGAGAAAATCACCCAGGGAGGGCACAAAACTGCATCTCGAGCCCATTGACCCCTGGCGACGCGTAGACCGTTACAGATTACCTCCTTTTGTTGGGAATTACGGCAAATGAGAAATTAAAACGGGAAATTCCTTGATGAAACAGCGCTGCTTGTAGTTGAATCTTTTTTAAGGTGTGACAATGCATTAATAAGCCCTGCCGCACGCAGAAGCAGCATGTGACTAAACACGACATGCGCATGCGAACTCCGTTTCTGTTCCGAAAATATGGCGGTACTCATGCGCATTTCAGCTAATTTAGTGTCTTAAAAGTGTTGTTAGATCAGAGAGCGTGTGGCTAGCCAAAGAGAACAAAACATTAACAATTTGATCACAGGTACAACGGGAAGAAAAAAATAACACACTTGAGAAAAGTCATGGTCCGATTCGGAATCTGAACTATATAGCAATTACAATTTACAACTACATCTGCAGAAAAAAAACACATCTAAGAAAATTCATCGTCCCAATCGGAATCTGTACCATAAAAGCAATTACAATTTACAATCACAACAGCAGAAAAAAATAACACACTTAAGAAAAGTCATCGTCCCATTCGGAATCTGGATCATATTAGCAATTACAATTTGGAATTACAACAGCAGGAAAAAAAACACACTTAAGAAAAGTCATTGTCCTATTCGGAATCTGGACCTTATAAGCATTTGCAATTACAACAGCAAAAAAAATAACACACTGAAGAAAAGTCATCGTCCTATTCGTAATCTGGACCATAAAAGCCAATTACAATTCACAATTACAACAGCAAAAAAGAAATAATACTCTTAAGAAAAGCCAACGTCCCATTCGGAATCTGGACCCTATTAGCAATTACAATTTACAATTACACCCGGTTCAATAGCAGAAAAAAAAATTACACACTTAAGAAAAGACATCGTCCCATTCGTAATCTGGACAATATTAGCAACTACAATTTACAATTACAACAGCAGAAAAATATAACACACAAAAACAGTCACTGTCCCATTCGGAATCTGGACCATATTAGCCCAGTGAGTTTTCCCAACACAAAAGCAACATGTTAATTGTAAGCGGTGATTTTCAGTAAGATTGAAGAAAAAAAATTTGGGAGTTAATGAAAGGGGTCATCATTTTTACGGGGCGCATCTCTTCACACATCTCCACTGGGCATAAACATCTCCAATACTAAATGTTTCACATCCTCAAAACGCGACTCCCAAAAGTCGTCCCCCAACAAACTATATCTCATACCTTTAATAAGACCCAGGCAAAAGGGGGGAGGCAGAAATATCTGCCATATGGTGACGATAAGCGGAAAAAGTTATCAAAAGCAACGGGGCGCAAAGAATGGGGATACAGCCATTTTCGTCTGCTCTACACACGTGACTGCCCCTGCCTCCACCCCCTCACACGCTGATTTTTCTCTCCCCTACCCCTTCAGCGATTAATCAGGGGATGTTTTCTGGCAACACCCTCCCCCTCCCGCGCTGACGTACCTAGCGCGGCGCAAACGATTCATAAATAAAATTCGGATTGCGTGGAAAAAAAGATGAAAGTTGTGAAAATTCGAAATAAATAAATGGAAAGGGTGAAGATTTCGGTTTTTGTTGTTTTTTGTTTTATTTGTTTGAAAGGGTTTAGAAAAATAATATTTTTATATCACTCATGCGTGTTCTCGTTTTTATTTATTTTTTAATTCGCGTGGAATTTTTCTCACCCTCTTCACTTCAAATCCTTCATCGGTTTGCTCTGTATTAATCAAACCGTTCTAAGTGGCGATGGAAATCGTTTGCATGCCCGCCGTGTGCATCAAACGATATGTGCAGATGTAAAGTGAATTGAATGAGAGATACTGCAAGCGATAAGGAGGAAGGCGAGAAATGGAATCGATTTCATTCACTGCATTCCATTTTTCCTTCTTTATTTATTATAATTTTATGACACGATATTTATCAAAGCATTTCGGATACAAATAATTCACTGTGAAAGACTTTAAACATTGCATACTCGCATGAATTATCTATCCAAATACATGATAGTTTTTATTAGCATCGCAATTTTTTTGAGAGATGTTATACATTTTTATAGACCGATAAACGAGATTTATGTTTATCGCATCATCTAACATTCTTTAATCAGCATATCAATTCCCTGGGATCGTCTGAAGATCGATTTGTGATGTGTATTTGGCAACACCCAATCGTAATAAATTGATGAAAAAGCGGTGTGAATTATGGATTTATTATTATCACTTTTTCCGTAAATTGATGTTCGCGAATGAGATACATCAATTTTTCTCGGGGAGGATAGCAAAGTGTAATAAATCAATTTCTCCATCAGTTTCGAAATATCCTCGGAAATGGAAGTCTGACAAATTCGGATTTTGGTTTTGTCTTTGCTAAAAATATGAGAACACTCGGGATACATTTTGAATGCGAATATATTTAGTTTTAGCTTTAGATTTATTATATCGGATGTGATGTGTCTCATATATAACCTTCTGAAGGTCGATAATCGCAAGATGGATGGGCTTTTATGATAGTGAGGTTTTACTGCGAATCGGAATCAAAATTTGCTTTCGATCAAATTGTGTTTGAATCTATATATATAATTCTCTTACGTGGCACGCAAAAAAGACGTTATTTGTTAACACGTTTTGGCAACATTGTACGATTGTTTACCACAGGGCCTCGCGCATCAATTGAATTTATAAGCGCTATCGGATGAAATTTTATTGAAAAAAAAAAGGAATTTTAGTTGAGCTGTGTTGCAGTTTATAATAGAAATCAAAGTAAGTGGATGATCTTTTCAGGGCCATTTTAAAACGGTACTTTTCAGGGCCAGCAATTATAGTTCAACAAGATGCTTGCACTACAACTTTCGGCAACAAACTCAATGAAAAAGTGTGGGTGGTTCGAGTGCAGGGTAAATGTACACACAAACAACATGATGGGTATACAATTTCCAAAGCAGCGCTCACATTTCGAGTCCAAATTTGCTCAAAGTTTTCATTTGAATTTTGATTTTAGAGGTACTGTATATATGTTTTCTGTGATACAGCAATTTTAGATTTGAAAAACATTTTTTTGGAATATCATATTTTGTAAACAATCACTTCTGCTAGGACACATGTCTTCATTGATGCGAGCGAAGCGAGCATACGTTCGCGCAGCGAAACAATGAGGATTGCGATGCAATCCTACGGGGGTTGGCGAGCGTTAGCGAGCAGGGGGTGGGCCCCCTAGTTTTTTATACTATGATTAAAAATTTATTTGAATTTTCATTGGAAACCTATTTTTACGCTATGTTGGTAATAAAGGGGTGATTTTATAGCATTGTTAGAAGTTTAATTCATGAGAGGTGGAAAAGTGCAGATTAGCTTCCAGAGAGTTAGGAGTTCGAAATTCGATGCCACCAAATACCATCGTATATTGGGTCTAGTGCTCGTAAAATCAATCTTGGCCTCAAATATCCTTACGTTGGCGGGGAGTGGATATTTAGAGAGAGATTGCAGCTGGAACATCGAACTCGTCATCGGACCATGGTTCAAAATGACGAGGTGTTGTCTTTGGATCTTTCGCTTTGGTATTGATTGATTCCCAACGGAAGGAACTTCAAAAAGTGTGTCCAACATGTCGACTAGTAATCACGTGATTATTCAATGAAAAATTGACTCGGTCAGCCAATTTGACATTTTATCGCCTCGTTTGGCGATATAACTTGTCATGACAGAGTAGAAGCGTGAATGCACATTTGTATAAGGTAGCGACTAAAATGGTGAAATCGCCTGTCTACGCGTCGCGCGGACCAATCAGCTGATGAATCACTAATTGGGGTCTTTTCCCATCCAGTGTATTAATCGATTGCGAATTTTCTTTTCGTCCCGCAAGAAGAAAGTAATGCGTGATTCATATTGCTAATAGTCATTAGGGATGCGACATCGATGTTGACGTTTTATAAAAAACATCGATGTATTTAACATCGATGTATTGGGGTCTATGGTTTTGAACATCGATGCTTATACTTGTCGATGTTTTTACGTTGTCGATGTTTCATTTTTAAATGAAAAAAGTACCGTTATAAAAATTTTAAAAATAATCAAGTAGCATAATTTTCATAAACTAGCAAATTGAACATACTTTTAGACCAAAGTGACCAAGGGTGAAGGGTCTGAAAAGTAGTGATGCGATATCGATGTAGATGTTTTCAAAACATTTATGTTTTATAAAAAACATCGATGTTTTGCTGTTGATGACGCATCACTAGGTGCTTAACCAGTTTTAAGAAATGGGGAAAAATAGTTTAAATACACTGAATTTTAAAAACATCGATAGTTTGGGGGCGATGCATTATCAACATCGATGTTTTGCTGTCGATGTTGCATCACTAGGTGCTTAACCAGTTTTAAGAAATGGGGAAAAATAGTTTAAATACACTGAATTTTAAAAACATCGATAGTTTGGGGGCGATGCATTATCAACATCGATGTTTTGCTGTCGATGTTGCATCACTAGGTGCTAAACCAGTTTTAAGAAATGGGGGAAAAAGTTTAAATACACTGAATTTTAAAAACATCGATGTTTTTGGGATGATGTATTATCAGCATCGATGTTTCAATTTTGAACATCGATGTTTTGCTGTCGATGTTGCATCACTAGGTTCTAAACCAGTTTTAAGAAATGGGGGAAAAAGTTTAAATACACTGAATTTTAAAAACATCGATGTTTTTGGGATGATGTATTATCAACATCGATGTTTCAATTTTGAACATCGATGTTTTGCTGTCGATGTTGCATCACTAGGTTCTAAACCAGTTTTAAGAAATGGGGGAAAAAGTTTAAATACACTGAATTTTAAAAACATCGATGTTTTTGGGACGATGTATTATCAACATCGATGTTTTAATTTTGAACATCGATGTTTTGCTGTCGATGTCGCATCCCTAATAGTCATATGATCCGGGCAACATAAGAAGGTTACCATTATTCACTCTATTTGCATGTTTCGTGTAGGGTTGCTAGCGCAGTAGGTTAACAAACTGAATCACGGACCTTATTACTTCGTTTGAAGCTCATTTCAAGAGAGATTTACAGAAACAAAGCATCCAGTAAGAACATTAGGCCTTAAAACTTCAAAATCTGTCTCAGATGGGGAAAAGAAACACGAAACTACTCCAGAGCCTACAACAACCGAGTTGTTAAAAATAGCATTCTTACCACCTCAGGCGCACTCCAAGCACGATGAAAGAAAACACCCCACACCCCCAAAACTACTTCATTTCTACTAAATGTCCTAAATGGACTGCTCCAAGAGAGATCTCCTAATCTCTCGCAAAAGTGTAACCAGCCTGGAGAGGTAGACCATCCATGTAGACTGCGCACCGCTTACTCCCAGATCCTTCTTCCCCACGAGCACTTAAAAGTCACGAGTTAAAACCCTTCCCTTCGCGGTGGCAGCAGCTCTCACTGCAACCACTTAAAACTATTCAAATAGCACGACATAAAACACAGTTCCTCCCTTCCAGCCAAGAGAAACTCCTGTCGAAAACTTCTTGAATAAATGTTTGCATGATTAAGAAGATGCTTCTTTTTCGTGGCTGCTTTTGTGCCTCTGGAACTCGCTGGGAACTAACTCGGGAGTTTTTGTTGTTTTTTGGCGTTTTCTGAGGGAGATGCACAGGCGAGTTTTCTTGATGGAACTAATTAGTTAAAGGTGGGTAGGTATTTTAATTAGCATCGTACTGGAGCAACACATCCGGCTATTGACGACGGTCCGGGTAATTTGGTAATGGTAATTGTAGTTAAAGTCGTACTAGACCAACACAACGGGCTATGGACGACGGTCCGGGATCAGTCCCTTAAGGGAAAGAACCGAGGACAACACCTCGTAATTTTGAAAAACACGGTCAATGACGAAGCAACACCTGAATTGGCACCCTACTCTTTAAACTTACACGACAACCCAACGTGAGGACTTTCGGCCACGACAGATTTCACACCATACGTTTACAAACATCCATGCCCGGACCCGGATTCGATCCAGGAACCTTCCGATCTCGAGGCTAACACCTTAACCACTATACCGGTTGGTCGGTAATAATTTGGTAATTTTTTTAGTTAACGTCGTACTAGAGCAACACAACGGGCTACCGGTTGGTCGGCTGGAACTCTCTGGGAACTAACTCGGGAGTTTTTTTTTTTTTTTTTTGGCGTTTGCTGAGGGAGATGCACTGGCGAGTTTTCTTGGTGGAACTAACTAGTTAAAGGTGGGTAGGTGTTTTAATTAGCATCGTACTAGACCAACACAACGGGCTATGGACGACGGTCCGTTATCAGTCCCTTAAGGGAAAGATCCAAGGGCAATAATCTCGTAATTTGGAACCACGGTCAGATGACGAAGCAACAACTGAGCTGGCCCCCACTCTCCAAACTTCCACATCAATCCACCGTGAGGACTATCGGCCTCGACATATTTAAGGTGCACCATACGCTTACAAACATCCATGTCCGGACCCGGTTTCAAACCAGGAAAATTCAGATCTAGAGGCTAACACCTTAACCACTATACCGGTTGGTCGATGTTTTCTTCGTGGAATTGATTAATTAAAGGTAGGTAGGTGTTTTAATTAGAGTCGCACTGGAGCAACACAACCGGCTATTGAAGACGGTCCGGGTAATTTGGTAATTTTTAATTGACGTCGTACTAGAGCAACACAACCGGCTATTGTCAGGGATCGATCCCCAAAGTGAAAGACCCGAGGACAAATCCACGTAATTTTGAACCACGGTCAACTGATAAGTCAACTCCTGAGCTGGCACCCCACCCTCGAAACGAACCCACTAATTCACGAATTTGGGTGATATTTCTTTGGATAGGTAAATAGTTCATTAACGTCGCGCTGAAGCTACACAGCGTGCTATTGGAGACGGTCTGGGTTCAATCCCGAAAGGAAAGATCTGAGGACAGCACCATATTATTTTGAACCACGGTCAGATGACGAAGTCTCACCTGAGCTGGTACCCCAACTTCCAACAAACAAACGTAAGTACATTTGAGGCCCCGACAGATTTAACTTGCACCAGCCACCTTTGCACACGACTGTCTTTACTTGCATTCAAACTTGCAACCTTCCGGTTGCCAATCCGTTACTCTTACAATCCGACTGCCGACCAACCGGGCGTTCACCCACTGACTCACTGACTGACTGATTGACTGACTGACTCATCACTGTATCTCAAGAACTACAAGTCCTAGGAAGCTGAAATTTTGCAGGGTGTTTTTTCTTATACCGTAGGGATGCACTTAGAGAGGATTTAAAAAAATTCGAATCCTAAGAGGCCTAAAAATGAGGCCTAAGCCAAAAGCAATATGAAATCACCATAGAAATAACATTGAGTATAAGCGATTGCTATACGCATCTCAGATTGCTTTACCAGTGTTGATCGAAAAACACTTCTAAAAACAAATTAAATTATAATGTTCATGTTTGAACTGGATTTTTACTTCTTCCCATGATGAAAATAATATTTAGAAATACACTCTATAACAAAAAAAAATCGACGCACCAAGAAGGAGTTATGCGATGGAGACAAAAATTGGTGGATAGGAAAATTACGTACAGAATAGAAAATGATTAAAATTTCAGAACAATTGAATGATTTATTTCAGAGTTACAGTAACGAGCTCACTAAGGTGTTGACCCGCCTCTAGCCTGGATGCAAGCTGCCACACGGCGTGGCATAGACCGATAAAGCTCCCGGATGATCTCCTGCGGTATTTCTTGTCAAATTTGCTCCAATTGCCGGACTACGTCATCAACATTCCCTACCGGATGCAGTCGCCTTCCCATCATATCCCAGACCTGCTCGATGGGAGAGAGAGATCTGGTAATCTGGCTGGCCAAGGAAGAGTTTGACAAGCTTGAAGACATTTCATAGCAACACGTGCCGTATGTGGTCTGGCATTGTCTTGCTGAAAAATAAGCCCAGGGTACTGCGAAAGGAACGGTAGCAAAACAGGTCTCAGAATGTCGTCAACGTACCGCTGTGCTGTAAGTGTACCTCTAATGATGACAAAAGGGGTCCGGTTATCAAAGGAAATGGCACCCCAGACCATAACTCCTTGTTGAGGGCCCGTGTGGCGTGCAAGAGTGAAAGCAGGATCGGCACGCTGCCCTGGGTGTCTCCAGACACGTCTTCAATGATCGTCAGGACACAGTTGGAAGCGGGAATCGTCCCTAAAGACTCGTCCCCAGTCAGCATCATTCCAGCCTGATCGAGCCAAGCACCACTGTAATCTGGCTCGACAGTGTGCAGGCGTGAGTGGCAGGTGGCGTAACGGTCGGTACGAGCGTAGATTTCGCTCTCTCTCAGCTGTCTGTGAATGGTCATGGTGGACACTCGTGTGTGGGTCGCACGACTGATGGTTGATAGCGATGAATTAGGCGCTGTGACAGCTGATCTGACAATCACTCTGTCCTCGCGATCTGTTGTGGCCCTAAGTCGACCGCTACCATCATGACGCTGAAATCTGCCACTGTCCACCCATTCTTGCCAGCATCTTCTTATCGCCGCATCGCTTCGACTCACATGACGAGCGATTCTCCGATTTGCCCAACCTGCCTCTTTCAATCTAATGATACTACCTCTTTCAAACTCTGAAAGTTGCTCGTAATGAGCTCGAATCCTGCGGCGAGGCATTTTTTCAGTCGTTGAAAGGTATCCTGCAATGCAATGCAGCAGAAATTTTTAACAACAGTTCAAGAACAACTCCGTATATACATCTGCTGGATGCGCAGTTCCGATACGCTGGAAATCGCACTATTCATTCATTGGACATCAAATTTTAATCATTTGCATATTTGATCAAAACATTTTTGCATACGAAATTTCAAAGCAATCGGATGATTCCTTCTTGGTGCGTCGATTTTTTTTTGTTATAGATTGTATTTGATTGATCAAGAAAGAACATTTAATTTGATATTTACTTAAATTTTATAATGGAGCACGAAAAGCCCAAAAGATAAACTCATTGACCATAAAAGCGTAATTTTGCTACTCGGTATCTGGCATCCTCAGAATTAATGTTTAATTTTTAATTTTATTTATAGTTCTTGTTTCGGGTATTTGAGTTGAAAACGAGATGGTTGCGATCATATTCGAGGATTCCCAAGTATTATAAATATGTGTTCTTTTTTGCTTATAAATCATTGTCTTCATCAATATTGTTCAAGTTTTTTGTTGAATTGTTTTACTTCAGAATATATTCAGGAAGTCGAAATTCAACACGCTAGAACAGATATGTTTTTCAGAATTCTGTCTTTTTTATGGATCGGAATTTTGTCTCTGTTTGCATTATGTGTTCCGGTATCTATACTAGAAATATTATTTAGGAGTTGGATTTTATTTATTTATATCCTGCAAAATATCACTAGACATGGGTACTTTCGTGGTGGTATATGTATATTTCCACCAACTTTCTTTAAATCTTTGGTTCAATACGTAATAGTGTGTAGTTAAAAAAAAATAAAATTTACGAATCAAAATATTTATTAAGTATGTAATTTGTTATTTTAAAATGACATGAAAAATTTCAAAAATAACTTCAAAACAAGATGGGTTACGTTAAATTAAAACTGGTAGTCATACTTTGTTGTTCAAAATATATTTCAAAATTTTGATATAGCTTTTCATTGAAAGACGATTAAATAAATTAAATTTAATTTGTTTTTCGTGTTTCATGGTGTTATTGTGAAAGCTGAACTCCATAGTCAAGTAACTACATATATCACTCTAAATAGATACGTGCTTTCCCTTTAGAAACCAAATTTCTGATCTTAAAAAGTGCCATAAGGGTTCAATTTAAAACTATATGTGCGTTGTAGAAAAGGAAATTTTTAACAAGACTTTGTTGATTTTGGAATAATATCACACTATGTAATTTTGAAAAATCGAAATTTTATGGCTTACGAGGCAGAAAGTCGAGGTTGCTTACTCTATTTATTGAAGCTGTTCTTACGGAACTTAGATGCATGTGAATCGTTCGTTGAAAGTGATTTTCTTTTTGTAAAAGCGCTGTAAAATGAACCTTCTGTTTATTAAAAAATTGTTATCGATTGGGTTTAATTTGTCTACTCTGATGACGTGTATTCCTAACAAAAGCTCTGTTATTCCACATGTCAATGAATGGAATTTTCTGGAAAAGTGCATTTGCTTCAAATTAAATTAGTTACGAATGCCGTAAATTTGTAGAGCCCCCTTGGAAAAATAGAACGAGGGTTAATATGTAGCCTATCATAATCGCAGGGTTCTAAAATATAAGTGTATCAAATGTGTGGATTGGTCGAAAGATGAATTAGTGTAGAGAACAGACAAACGTCAACTCTGCTTTATATATCTAACAGAAGTTCCGTTATTCCACCTGCCGCTGAGTGGAATTTTCAAGAAAAATTGCGTTTGCTTCAAACTAAATTAGTAACGAATGTTGTAACAATTTAACTTACCACATCTTCTCATATTGATAATGAAATTCGAAAATATCGCATTCTAGGAGAAAGAATGGCACAATGAAAACATATTCATAGGAAAACTAAGTGCGAGACTATCCACCGAAAATTCGCCAGTTTCACTGAAATTGAATGCACGGGATTATTCGTAGACCCTCGAAAACTTAAAATCAACTTCAGCAGAAGTGTGACGAATATGAAATGGATTAGCATATATGCATATTTGAGTCCGAAGTAAATTGTAGAAGAAATGGAGAAGTTAAATTGGTGTTAAATTTTTTTTCCCGTACACTTAAATGATGCTAAGATTCTTTTATGAAAAAGAATTGATTATGACTTTTCAATCAACATATTATTAATTCAACACGAGCAAAGCCGGGTGTTTCTGCTAGTCTATTATAAAAAAAATGTTGTCGGTCTTTTTCAGGTTTATTCGCTTTGTGATTGGTACGTAGCGAATCACGTGATTGCGAATCAAGAAATTCAACGGGCTAATTAATTTTGAACACCCTCAGACGATATAAATACAGTTATATTTTTTAATTATTTCATTCATAAAATTTGAGAGTACGCTCTAGAAAGTTTGCAATGTTTTCAGAAGAACCGGCAAATTCGGTCGCCGTTTCCATAGCAACAGTCGAATATGAAAATATTAAGTACTATTACAACAAACAACACGGAGAAGCTAAAACTTTTAAAATTATGATGAGATTTCCTCTGAATTTTAACAATATGTTATGCTAAAATATTTTCTTTTTTTATGTGAAAATGAAATGTTTTGTTCTTGACATTTTTTAAAGCATTTTGCTTTTATTTGCACTATATTTCCGTGTATGAGCCGATAATTTTTGGAACGTTTTCTAAAGCTAAAGTCTTGGGGTAGGCCTATATACAGAATCGCTAATCTCGCAAAAAAAGTAGGTACTTTTCCGTTACTTGGGCACTGCGATAAATATCGCAATGGGTTCGGGATCAATCCAGCAATGATCCAAATGGGGATGGATTGTGAAGTAATCCCCTCCCCTTCACTGTTGAAAAGAATAGTTCGCGAAGCGAACTAAATATGATTGCGTGGCAATCATCGGGGGTTGACGAGCGCTAGCGAGCAAATGGCGGAGCCCCATAGTCTATTTAAAAAAAAAATTTGCAATCTTTTTCAGGTTTATTCGCTTTGTGATTGGTAGATAGCGAGTCACGTGATAGTGAGTCTTTTTGTTCAACGGGCTAATGAATTTGGAGAACGCGCAGACGATAAACACAGTTATATTTTTTAATTAACTAGGGGGCCAGCCCCCTGCTCGCTAGCGCTCGCCAACCCCCGGAGGATTGCTTTGCAATCCTCACTGGTTCGCTGCGCGAACCTATGCTCGCTTCGCTCGCATCAATGAAGACATGTGTCCTAGCAAAAGGGATTGTTTACAAAATATGATATTCGAAAAAAAAAAAACTTTTTTTTTTCCAATCTAAATATGCTGTTTGCAGAAAAGACATATACAGTGCCTCTGAAATCAGAATTCAAATGAAAACTGTGCAAATTTTGACTCGAAATATGATCGCTGCTTTGGAAATTGAATACCCAGCATGTTTGTGTGTACATTTCCCCAGCACTCGAGCCACTCACTTTTTCATTGAGTTTGTTGTCTAAAGTTGAAGTTCAAGCGTATTGTTGAACTACAATTGTTGGCCCTGAAAAGATACCGCGTTTTCTTTGATTTCTATTACAAACTACAACAGCTCGACAAAAATTAATTTTTTTCAATAACATTTCATCCGATTACGCTATGAATTCAATTGTGGCGCGAGATTTCGTGATGGTAAACAAACAATCGCACAATTGCCAAAACGCAATAACAAATAACGTATTTTTTGCGTGCCACGTAAGAGAATTATATATATAGATAGATTCATTCATAAAATTTGAGAGCACGCGCTAGAAAAAATGGAAAAGTTTACTAGGATCCTTTGTACCCAAAATACTATGTCTTATTTATGTAATTTTGTTTCTTCAATTTTCACCGTAATCTCATTCAGAACAATAGAAGTAAAGCCGTCTCCTTTGCTCTTTGAAGCATAAACTTAATTCACTTTTGTAGTAATAATAATTTACCCTTGAATCCTTTTTGCACGTAAAAATGGGCTTTCACACGATGAAAAAATGCGAAGAAAGGCTGAGCGAGAGTCTGCCGTAATTGAAGCACGATTGAAAAGAAAAGCTGATCGTGAGACTGTTGTGTCAACGGCAAAATTGCAAAAATTAAACCAATACTTAGATATTGGAGATGGGAAGAAATAATGTTGTGAAAGAACTCATTGTGGTGCAGTGAGTTTTACCATAAAACGATTTTTCTTATTTGGCGAGGAAAAAGGCTCGGTTTTTTCACTCTGTTCTCAGACGGTTTACCGAGAAAGTACAGATCATAAAGTTACGAGAAAAACACGGTTTATTTAAAAGTGTGCAGGGAACAAGATGGAGAAGGTTTTCTGCTGATGCGGATTATTAGTTTAGGGTGCATTAATTGTTGAATAAAAAAAAATCACTTGCGAAAGGAGTCTTGGTTTTCGAAGCAAACCATACTGGATTGCGTAGCAATCCCTTGGGGTTGGCGATCGTTAGCGATCAGGGGGCGAAGCCCTCGCTGTGACGTCATGGACCGTAATATTAAGATAGTTTCGCCGTCGTAGGAGATTGATTCAGCGAAAGGAATGTTGGTTTGCGAAGCAAACTAATGGGATCTGAGAAAGGAGTGTTGGTTTGAAATACAAACCAAATGGAATTGCGTAGCAATCTCCGGGGGTTGGGAGCATAAGCGATCAGAGGCGAAGCCCTCGCTGTGACGTCATGGACAGGAAAGTAAAATTAGGATTATACGAATTATTAAGATAGTTTCGCCATCCAGGAGATTAACTCTGCGAAATTAATGTTGGTTTGCGAAGCAATTCCCAGAGGTTGGCGAGCGTAAGGGAGCGGAACCCCCAAGTTAATTAAAAAAAGAGTAAAAAATATTTTTAAATTAATTTAATTAAAAATATAGTAAAAATATTTTTAAATTACTTTAATTAAAAAATAGTTAAAGACTAATTTAATTAAAAAATACTAAAAAAATGAAAAATGAATTTAATTTTTAAAATAGTTCGTATTTACCCTTCCCAGATTTTAACACCAGCGACTACATGCTCCGTTTCATTTGAAGGTCGATGTTTTCTTTTCTGATGACGAGATCAAGATCTGGTCAGTTTTCACCTAATGATCGTGATTGCGTTTCCTTCTAATGACGAGATATCTCGTCCAACGAGATCAGTTGAGTTTTTTTAATGACGAAGTACATCGTCGAGACAACCAACAGGAGGATCAAACGGACATCGACCATGAAATGAAATAAACAGAGCATGTGGGCGGAGTCGCTGTCGTAAGATGTCAGAAGGATAACTCATGTGAGCATATGAATCGACTTGGCTTACGAATTCAACCAATTCCTGTCGAAGCTTTTAATCACGCAGGACAATCACTTAATTTCGACGGAAGGAATGGCAACGATGAATGAAAGAGAGGAGAGCTTTCCAGACCCTGGCACTCGTTCTAGTATAAAACGGTCTAGTCGGACTTGTCAACAAATCCTCACGTTTTTCATTTGCTCGTGTGCCGACCAACCGGTATAGTGGTTAAGGTGTTAGCCTCTAGATCGGAAGGTTGCTGGTTCGAATCCGGGTTCGGGCATGGATGTTTGTAAGCGTATGGTGTAGAGGCGGCTGGTGCACCTTAAATCTGTCGTGGCCGAAAGTCCTCACGTTGGGTTGGCGTGGAAGTTTGGAGAGTGGGGTGCCAGCTCAGGTGTTGCTTCGTCATCTGACCGTGGTTCAAAATTACGAGGTGTTGTCCTCGGATCTTTCCCTTAAGGGACTGATCCCGGACCGTCGTCAATAGCCCGTTGTGTTGCTCTAGTACGACGTTAACTAAAATTACCATTACCATTACCATTCATTTGCTCGTGCGCGGTTGTATCTCCCAATACGACCATGAACGAAAGCTATCTGGTTGGAGCAAAAAGAGCTAGGCAATAAACCCTCCTGGAGGTTGTTTCGACGTGGTATCTCGACATTAACAAAAGATAACATCTCTTGGTTTCAGATAGGTAGGTAGGTAATAAATGTTGTAATGTAAGTGTCGTAAATGTAAAAATACCAAAAACAATCTACAATTAATTAAGTTAAAAAATAGTTTAAAAATTCTAAAATGTGAATTAAATTTAAAAAATAGTCATAAAAACTAATTAAATTGAAAAATAGTTTTAAAAAAATTACATTTAAAAAATAGTCATACAAACTAATTAAATTAAAAAGTAGTAAAAATATCTCTATATATAATTCTCTTACGTGGCACGCAAAAAAGACGTTATTTGTAATCGCGTTTTGGCAATACTGTACGATTGTTTGTTAATCGCGAAGTCTCGCGCATCGATTGAATTTATAGCGTTATCGGATGAAATTTTATTGAAAAAAAAAATGAATTTTAGTCGAGCTGTTGGTGTTTATAATTAGAAATCAAAGAAAGCGGATGATCTTTTCAGGGCCATTTAAAAAACGGTCCTTTTCAGGGCCAACAATTATAGTTCAACAAGACGCTTGCACTACAACTTTCGGCAACAAACTCAATGAAAAAGTGTGGGTCGTTTGAGTGCTGGGAAAATGTATACACAAACAGCATGCTAGGTATTCAATTTCCAAAGCAACGCTCACATTTCGAGTCAAAATTTGCACAAAGTTTTCATTTGAATTCTGAACTTAGATATACCGTATATATTTTTTCTGTAATACAGCAAATTTAGATTTGAAAAACATTTTTTTGGTAACATATTTTGTAAACAATCCCTTCTGCTAGGACACATGTCTTCATTGAGGCGAGCGAAGCGAGCATAGGTTCGAGCAGCGAACCAATGAGGATTGCGAAGAAATCCTCCGGGGGTTGGCGAGCGTTAGCGAGCAGGGGGCAGGCCCCCTAGTTTACTATAATTTAATCAAAAATAGTAAAATATATTTGCAACACAACGGGATATTTGCGAGGGTACGGGATCAATCCCGAAGTGTTGGTTGTTTGGGGGTTGAATGGCGCAAGGGCCATATTTGGCCATGCTGCGCCAAACACAAGACATGCAATATCACGTAATAGTCACACACACAATGAAAGTTTTACTGACACAGAAGAGATAAATACACACAGGGACTATCGGACTATCCCGAAGGGTAAGGTAAGGTACTTTTAATTAGCGTCGTACTAGAGCAATACAACGGGCTATTGACGACGGTCCGGGATCAATCCCCTAAGGGAAAGACCCGAGGACAACACCACGTCATTTTGAACCACGGTCAGATGACGAGGCAACGCCTGAGCTGGCACTTCACTCTCCAAACTTCCACTCCAAGCAACATGAGGACATTTGAGGCCACGACTCTACACCACCCCTTGTGGACACGACGATCTTTGGCTGTAGAAGGAAGAGTAACAGATTGCGAGTTCGACACTAGGTCCAACCCAAAACTGTCGAGTACGCGAGGGCTGGTACACGTTAAATTGCCTCAATATGGCCTCAAATACCGCCTCAAATCGTGGTAGGTCAATATTTCCGATGTAACGCAGATTAACAAAATGTCCAATGCAACAGTCAATCTAACAAAAGTACGCACATATAATTCATAAAAAAATTTGATGCAAGACAAGAATAAAGTTAACTAACTTTCACCCGTCCTCTGGTCTTGAATTATCGGCTAGAGAGTATCCCTGACTTGAGTAATGATAATTTTTAATTAGCATCGGTACTAGAGCAGGTGTGGCCAACCTTTTACATACCATGCGTCAATTGTTTCCACATACGAGTTCAGATGCGCTTTTGGATGCGTGAGTTTACTATAATCTAATTTTAGATTTTATAGGGAGGCTCTTTTACTTTTTCAAATACGTCTGATTCACTTGATTTACCATGCATTGAATCCAAACAAGCAAGTTCTTGAAAATATTAAAATTATAATTAATTTTTCTCTTATAAAAAAATTCTTAACTGGGCTGCATCACATGTCCGCTGATTCATCCAAAGCTAGAGAAAAGAAAGTACAGGAATACACAAGGACTTCCAATTGCTGAGATACATCTTAACATCTCAGCAATTGGAAGATGCTATATATGAGATACATCTTAAGAGAATTCCTCGATACATCTGGTAACCGTCTGCCTTGATATAGCAATTTCATCTGCTTCCCTTTCAATACCTTCATTACCAACATGACGTGTAAATATTTGGAGACAGGATTTAACAATTTCTGATTTTTAAACATTTGAACTGAGAGCACTCTGGTGTTCAAAATATGAAGATGGATTCAGTTATGGCACCCACTTCAAACGAATAAGCAGGCGTAAAGTTGCAGTGCGCCACTTGTAATCATCCAATGCGCAACAGGTTGGACACCCCTGTACTAGAGCAACTCAACGGGGTATTGACGACAGTCCGGGATCAATCCCCTAATGGAAAGACCCGAAGACAACACCACGTAATTTTGAACCA
This sequence comes from Metellina segmentata, assembly GCA_947359465.1. NCBI lineage: Eukaryota > Metazoa > Arthropoda > Arachnida > Araneae > Tetragnathidae > Metellina > Metellina segmentata. The sequence continues at coordinate 43,767,487 of OX375880.1, forward strand.
CGGTCAGATGACGAATGTCCGACTTGAGAGCGCAGAACAAATTTGCAGAAGACGTAAGTACATATTTTGGGATTTAGTACAATAGGCACAGTAGAATGTTTACCCCCCCCCGGTCGTTAGCAAAACTGACCTGATTTTGATGGACGTCATTATCTCCTCATTCAAAAAACAAACCAGATATTAATCTAGTTATCCCTAAAAACATCGGCGATATCTTGATGAGATATCTCGTCATTAGCGAATTGGTCAGGTTTCGATGGACGAGTTTCGTTGAAACCACTCGTATTGGGTTAACTAAACAGTCTTGGTTGGTTGGCTGGCTGTTTTCGGGTTATATGGCGCAAGAGCCATATATGGCCAAGCAAAGCAGAAGGGTAAGCGAGAGTAAAAATAGAAGGGAGGGAAGATCACTCTGGTACCTCGGGATTGTGATGCCCGCACACACCTACAGAAATTCCCGTGAGGGCTAAGCAATCGTGACCAATCAGAAGTTGCGTTACTGCAACTGCTTCTGCCCTTAGAACATTCACACAAGAATAAATTCTCGGTTAATAAGCCTTAGCTCTTAAGTTTCTGTGTATTTAGTTCCTGACAGAAAAGGTTCTTTCAGAAGTCAAAAAAGCTTCACACATCACACCCACATGCACTTTAAAAGAAGGTACAGCTTGAGCCTACGTTTATAACGGTGGCAACGGCCTTGGCGTTTTTTTTTTTTTTTTTTTTGTGGCGTACTTCTAAAGTCGCCAAGGAATGAATTATTTCAAATGAATCAATGTAATCAAACAAAACTTTAACGGATTTTGAAAGAACTTTCTAGAAAATTCAAAATTAAAATTAAAATTTGGCCGAGGTTGCCATAAAAATCTTAATACAGATGGGTTGACCTTACCGATCATAATTCATTACTTGAAGTGTACCAAAAAAAAAAGCGCCAATGACGGTGCCATCGCTAACACTTAGACTGAAGCTGTAACTAAAATAATTTTCCACGTGCTTTTCTCGATCGAGTACAGTAAATGCTCACTATTATTTCCTTCAACAAAAACTCTGAAAGCATAAGCAGTCATAAATTCCCGAGCTTCTAGTTCATTAAAGTTTTGCGGCCTGAATACCATTTCCCCTCACAAATAAAACTACGGGTTTCCATTCTTTAAATACTCCCCACTTCCTACACTCGCGCGCGCGCGCGCGCGAGTCCTCTCCAGCGGAAAAATCCCCAACCTCTTGACGAATTACATCTCAAAAAGAAGTTTAACGTATAAATAAGCGGGATTACATTACTTAATCTTTTCATATGCTTCGAATGCATTTTAAAGTATCTTATTTCAAAGAGGGTATTTGGTATAAAACTTTTATTTCCCTCTTTTCCCGAGAAACAAAAATAGTTCCCGAAACTTGAAACTATTCCGACAAAAATAACAGCAAAAAAAACTTTTTTTTAATGTTGCCCGGCTAAGAGTATTGTTTGGATACATTGTGAGATAAGTGAGTTTTTCTTTTAGTAACTGAAGCTTGGATTATGTTGCGTTTTTAGTGGATCAGTGCCTGTTACTCGGTTTAAAATACTCCGTTTCTCTGAAACCGTACCTTTTTCTGTTTTGTTATTTTCCAATGGTTGATATCTTGTTTTTCGATGCGTTTTTTTTTTTTTTTTGTATGTTTCGAACTCGATCGCACTCTTTCATGGAAGGGAAATTGCCCATACGCTTGACATGAGGGTTGTTGTAGTTGATGGGTTAGAGCAGTGGTTCTCTCCACCTTTTATACTTCACGTACCCCTGAATATGTGCATGTTATGAGTGTACAGGGTGGTTTTACGGTCATGGGACAAACGTGGAGGGGTGGTACAGCTTAGTAAAACATACATTTTTCGTAAAGGAATGTATGGAAGTGGCACGTGGAGGAACGAACACAAAAAATGAGACACGAACACAAAAACATTGTTTATTTACAACATCCTTGCAAACTGCTTTTTTGCAGCAAAGTTTACAATAAATGCTCAAAATCGCTGAATTTAGAACAACACAACGGGCTATTGACGGCTGTCCTGGATCAATCACCTAGGGAAAAGATCCTAGGACAACACCTCGTAATTTTGAACCACGGTCAGATGACGTAGCAACACCTGAACTGGAACCTAACTCTCCCAACTTCCAACGTGAGGATTTTCGACCACGACAGATTTAAGGTGCACCAGCCGCTTCTACACCATACACTTACAAACATCCATGACCCTAACATTCTCATAAAATATGTATCTCACCTTCACATTTAAATCTTATATATAAACATCAAATCATTATCACCTTTTAAAAATAATATATTATTTTAATTCAACTCTTGATGTTTGTATTTCTTCTTTCTGTATTGTAACGTCTTTTTGTTTTGTGTTTGTGTTGTGTTTTATGTTTGTTTGTGTTTCTTGTTCTGCGTTTAAGTTACATTTCCCGGTGTGCCACCAATGTATTAAATGTAATTTTAACGGTGTGCCACCGGTCTTGCATTCTTGGATTCCCGGGACTCCGGATGATTATTGTGATTTTTAACATAAGGCCGGAATGTTACCGAACCATTATAATTCTCCCTTGGGAATAAAACAACCACAGATATAATATTTAAAGAAAAAGAAAAAAAAATCGATCGGCCGGCGTGGGTCCTCTTGGTGCCCCCCCCCCCCCTTTGTGCTGTGGAAGTCGCCCCCACCCTTTCCCCCTGGACCACAAATACACTCTAAACCTAACGGTGAGTGGGTCCAGGAAGGGCCAAAAAAAAAAAAACATCCATGACCGGACTCGATTTCGAACCAGGAACCTTCCGATATAGAGGCCATCACCTTAACCACTATACCGGTTCGTTTTGGGAACAGATGATAACCGGGTACGGATGTGCAGGCTCCCTGGTGAACGGTACAATTCCACACACGCTGTCGCGTGACACACTGCCCGCACAGCAAGTGTTATGGTCTGGAGGTTTATATAGACATGATAGCCGGTCCATTCTAATTGTGGTACGTGGAACCTTAACGGGCCAGCGTTATGTTGATGACATTTTTCGACCTCACGTGGGACCTTTCCTAAATGGTCTTCCAGGGGCAATTTTCCAGCAAGATAATGCTCGTCCGCATAGAGCTCGAGTTGCTCAAGACTTCCTACGTCATGTTCAGACTCTTCGATGGCCGGACCGCTCCCCGAACTTGTCCCCTATAGAGCATGTGTGGGACCAGCTGAAACGCCAGATGCGGCCGCGTCACTCTGTACATGATTTGGAGGTGGTTGTTCAAGATTTCTGAGCACATCTGCCTCAGGATAACTTCAGACGTCTAATCAACTGAATGCCGGACCGTGTTGAGGCATGTATTGCAGCAGGAGGCGGTCCGACGCGATATTGAGGTGGCATTGTATTTGTTTAATTGTCTTGATTTTGGGATCAGGTGAATCTCTCATCTGTATCATTATGTGTAGTAAATTCCGTTTCAATCTAATGCTCCCTTCTTGGTGCGCTATTTTCAATGTTCCTGAGTGTATATTGTCAACAATAATGACGTTCGAATTCCGAATGATGGAGAAATTGCAGGTTTTGATGGTGACGAAATCAAGATCCGGTCGGTTTTTATAATGACGAGATATATCGTCCATCAAGTACTGACGAGTTTCGCTAATGACGAGATACCTCGTCGAGACAATCACCAGGAGGGTTAACGCACTTTCATACGTTTTCAAAAGTCAACAGACTCAAGGTCGACTGTCTCCTTTTGCGGGAGATTTTTAGTGCAAACAAACCAAACGTTTGCATTACGGTTCAAATGATCTCACATGATTTGTACAGGGAGTTTCCTTGACCTTTTAGACAACGGTCGGTACAGCAGTTGTACAATGATCCCGCAAAGAAAGAATTTTGACCAAGGCCAGTACATCAGTTGTACCTTGAAAGTTTTAGGATCGCGCCAATAATAAGGATTTAGATTACGGCTGTTACTGCAGTTGTACCTTGAATGTTATAAGAATTGCGTCAAATAAGGATTTAGACTACGGCCGTTACAGCAGCTGTACCTTAAAAGTTATAAGAATTGCGTCAAATAAAGATTTAGATTACGGCCGTTACAGCAGTTGTACCTTGAATGTTATAAGAATTGCGTCAAATAAGGATTTAGACTACGGCCGTTACAGCAGCTGTACCTTAAAAGTTATAAGAATTGCGTCAAATAAAGATTTAGATTACGGCCGTTACAGCAGCTGTACCTTGAATGTTATAAGAATTGCGTCAAATAAGGATTTAGACTACGGCCGTTACAGCAGCTGTACCTTAAAAGTTATAAGAATTGCGTCAAATAAAGATTTAGATTACGGCCGTTACAGCAGCTGTACCTTGAATGTTATAAGAATTGCGTCAAATAAGGATTTAGATTACGGCCGTTACAGCAGCTGTACCTTAAAAGTTATAAGAATTGCGTCAAATAAAGATTTAGATTACGGCCGTTACAGCAGCTGTACCTTGAATGTTATAAGAATTGCGTCAAATAAGGATTTAGACTACGGCCGTTACAGCAGCTGTACCTTAAAAGTTATAAGAATTGCGTCAAATAAAGATTTAGATTACGGCCGTTACAGCAGCTGTACCTTGAATGTTATAAGAATTGCGTCAAATAAGGATTTAGACTACGGCCGTTACAGCAGCTGTACCTTAAAAGTTATAAGAATTGCGTCAAATAAAGATTTAGATTACGGCCGTTACAGCAGCTGTACCTTAAAAGTTATAAGAATTGCGTCAAATAAAGATTTAGATTACGGCCGTTACAGCAGCTGTACCTTGAATGTTATAAGAATTGCGTCAAATAAGGATTTAGACTACGGCCGTTACAGCAGCTGTACCTTAAAAGTTATAAGAATTGCGTCAAATAAAGATTTAGATTACGGCCGTTACAGCAGCTGTACCTTGAATGTTATAAGAATTGCGTCAAATAAGGATTTAGACTACGGCCGTTACAGCAGCTGTGCCTTAAAAGTTATAAGAATTGCGTCAAATAAAGATTTAGATTACGGCCGTTACAGCAGCTGTACCTTGAATGTTATAAGAATTGCGTCAAATAAGGATTTAGACTACGGCCGTTACAGCAGCTGTACCTTAAAAGTTATAAGAATTGCGTCAAATAAAGATTTAGATTACGGCCGTTACAGCAGCTGTACCTTGAATGTTATAAGAATTGCGTCAAATAAGGATTTAGACTACGGCCGTTACAGCAGCTGTACCTTAAAAGTTATAAGAATTGCGTCAAATAAAGATTTAGATTACGGCCGTTACAGCAGCTGTACCTTAAAAGTTATAAGAATTGCGTCAAATAAAGATTTAGATTACGGCCGTTACAGCAGCTGTACCTTGAATGTTATAAGAATTGCGTCAAATAAGGATTTAGACCACGGCCGTTACAGCAGCTGTACCTTAAAAGTTATAAGAATTGCGTCAAATAAAGATTTAGATTACGGCCGTTACAGCAGCTGTACCTTGAATGTTATAAGAATTGCGTCAAATAAGGATTTAGACTACGGCCGTTACAGCAGCTGTACCTTAAAAGTTATAAGAATTGCGTCAAATAAAGATTTAGATTACGGCCGTTACAGCAGCTGTACCTTGAATGTTATAAGAATTGCGTCAAATAAGGATTTAGACTACGGCCGTTACAGCAGCTGTACCTTAAAAGTTATAAGAATTGCGTCAAATATAGGGATTTAGACTACGGTTGTTACAGCAGTTTTAGGGTTAGGCGGGTTAATTGTAAACAAGCTATACAAGTTCCCACGTGGGATTCCGATAAACTAAAAGGTTGTGAAATATGAAAGCTGGCAACCCTGAGGATGTAATATGGTGATCACATATTTCTTTGAACCACAGCTGATAGCAATCTGTATAGTTGAAACATTTGTGGTAGAAACGTTTGGGTTTTAAAGTTGTTGTGTGCTGCATTTTATGCTGCCGTCCATAATATATTGAAAGGTATGTTGTTTCAATTCTTTACTACGGTAAATTATGTTTCTATCGAACAGAAAATCATTACCTTTTCCTTTTGGGAACTTTAATGCACCTACAGTTGAATGTTTACAATTACCCCAGATTTTTCAAGGAACGGGGTAATTGTAAACATAACTTTGCCAATAGTTTGTTCAATTTGGATGGAAAAATAATGTGTTTTTCCAAGTCATTTTGTATTTAATTGTATTTAGTGCGTTTGAATTGAGTTTTTCGTTTTTCGTGTTCTTGGAGTGCAGGAAGACTGATTTACTAAAACGTCACATATATGGTGACATTTTTACAACTGACCAAGTTCTGTCACGCTTGAAAGAGGTAGAAGAGAATAAAACAAAAGGAAACCGAGTGAGAAGAAAGTGAACGAGCCCGAAGTAGGCAAGAAACCAAGAAAAAAGCAAATGGAAAGGAAAGCAGAACTCGAGGACAGCGAGGATGAGGAACTATAGAAGGAATTGACTAACATTAACGGTGAAAAATTTGTTCTCCAAAATTCAAGCAAAATATAAAAGACTAGCTTGTAGGGGAAGTTAAATATTTTGGAGCCATTCATGGAAGACATTGAAACGACCACGTTTCTGCTTGTAGATGTTGATGGGGAAAGAGAAAGAAAACCCATTTTTCGTATGTATGAAGGGTGTATGTCGTTTCAGAAGAGGAGTTTGAGATCACCGGACTCAAATTCATAGATAATGCATAGACTAAATTCGCTGTGTTTGAAAAAGACTAATTCTGTGTTACCAAAGACCATGTCAAAGCAATTTTACCTACTCCAACCTGTAGCAAAGAAGACCGTAAAGAAATTTTCCAATTTGAGGGCACTGTGATGTGTAAGAAATGTAATGTTTTTTTTGAACCTAAGTTTGTATTTTCAATTTATAGTTTTTTTTTTTTTAATTTTTAATTTTTTGTTTTTTACACTAAATACATTCTTTGTTCAGTAAATGTTTGAATTACTTATTCTTATGTATTCCTGGAAGTTCACCTCATGATCAATGCAACTTTCAAGTGTCACTATATTTTGTTCTGATAAGAAGTGTGAGTATTTGGTAAACACAAATATCAAAACGGGGTTATTGTAAACATGGTATTAGAAGGGTAAAAATACCATTGGAGTTCCTTGTACTGTCATGACTACTGCTCATGCTGTCAATTGTTCAATATTCAATACCAGGAGGAAAAAATTGTTGTTTACAATTACCCCTACTTTCAGGCGTAATTGTAAACACGTGGGATAATTGTAAACAGCCGAGTACGGTGTTAAATTTCTTTTCTAGTATCTTCGTACTAATTAAATATCAAAGTAGAATAGTAGCAAGTTAGTTTAGTAGGAGGGAAAACGTTTAATTACTTTATCAAGAGTTTGAAAATAGGGATTGAAAGTGAACATACAAATTTTGTTCACAATTACCCCCTACCTTGAAAGTTGAGATTCGCGTTTGTTATATCTATGGCTGTAGTTAGGTTAAAATGTCGTTTTTCGCCCCTTTGGCGACGTTTAATCTAATTGGCGTTGACCAATCAACTATCGTACATAAATTCGAAATTCATTCTTTTGAAATTTTATTGGCGAAGTTCTCAAATGGTATTCCAAAAACAAGCCAAGTGACGTCACTTTCTGAACACGTACTAGAGTCACGTTATGTCGCACAAACACTAGCGCCACCTACATTTAGCTTGACGGAAAAAGCTTCTCAAAGATAATACGATGATTGATACATAATAGTTGGTATGAAATAAAACATTGCATCCGTGGAAATTGGTTTTCAAGTAAAGTTTTGTGAAAGTTGAAAATCGATAAAACATCAACAAAAAGCTTCAAACTTCTCTTAAAGAATCCACGCACAACCGTTGTATCTATCTTATTTTTCTTAAATCGCATATTTTCGAAGTCCACGGCATCATATACGCTTTTACTCTACATTAATATTATCGAGAAAAATAGCTTAAACTTTGGGGATGGAATTAAGGGCTTAAAAAGAGGGTGGAAAACTGGGAGGAAAAATTTTAAACCTATACTTACATGATTTGTTTATAGGGAGAAATTAAGTTGAATTCAATTCATCTTTTTTGTTTGGATATTTTGGAAGAGAAAAAAAGGTGATGAGTTTACGCTGCCGTTGAAAGTAGGGATTCGACATCGATGTTTTATAAAAACATCGAAGTATTTGCCATCGATGTATTGGTGCCCATGTTTTTTTAACATCGATGTTTATACTTGTCGATGTTTTATTTTTAAATGAAAAAAGTACCATTATAAAAATTACAAAAATAACCAGGTAGCATAATTTTCATAATCAGTAAATTGAACATACTTTTAGATCAAAGTGGCCAAGGGTGAAGGGTCTGAAAAGTAGGGATGCGACATTAATGTCGATGTTTTATAAGAAAACATTTATGTATTTACCATCGATTTTCTGGAGCCGATGTTTGTTTAACATCGATGTTTTAACATTGTCGATGTTTTATTTTTGAATGAAAAAAAAGCACCGTAGTAAAAATTAAGAAAAGTAACCATGCAACTAAGTACTCGTCAGTGATGGCGACATCTGTTCCATCATAAAGAGTTTTTTCCCCTAACAGGTGGGATAGTTAGTGAAAAAAGAAGTCGGCTTAAGGTGGAGAATGTTAACAAACTTCTTTTTTTTTACAAACTGTCAATAAAAATTTTGGCCACATAAAATGATTATAGGCCCAGTATTTTTTATATACAGAAAATAAAAAATAAATTTACTGTGTTTCTCCTCTCTCATAAGATGATGAATAATTAATAATAACTAACGATAGTTATTGTTATGTACCTACCTAATTATACTTATAGTTAGTAGTATCTATGTCAATTTGTTGTAAATATTATTTTCGTTCATATTATTCAATTTGAAGATAAAAAATTTGGTAATTCTTCTTGTTATTTTTTTTACTTTACTTTGACAGTTAAAATAGTCTTAGTTATAGATTAATTAACATGGCAAATGTCAAATTAAATCTCCCCCCCCCCCCTCCCTACTAACATTAATGTTTGAGTTTGTTAAACCTGTTTTAAGAAATGGGGAAAAAAAGTTTAAATACACTGATGTTGAAAAACGTGTTCCAATTCCTAATCGGATCTAATTTAGAGTTGATGAGTTGGTCAAATATTAATGCCCAGTTGCTTATTTTATTTGCAGTGCAAATTTTAAGCGTTGTTAAAGTGTAAATAGGGCGGGTTGAATGACAGGCATTGATTGAAACACATGAGGCTATGCAAACATAACAATGATCATTGTTTCATTGATGATTCTTGTTAGTTTAATGACGCAACATTTGAGTATCGAGTCGAAATTTTTATTAAAATTATACATTTTTTCATCACATTAACGAGTAGTAAATTTGCAATCATCAAATGGGACATTAGAAATAGAAAAAACGGTCCTTTCCTTAAGATAGAATCCTTTGGAAAGATTCTATCGATCTCTCCTTTTCTAAGAAAATAATTATTTAAAAAATTCTACCCGTCTTTTCCTTAGAATATAATTCATTAGAATGATTCTATCGGTCAAGAAAATATAAATTTGTTAGAAGTCATGAAGGGAAAACTGCAGGGTGCAAGGTGGAGTTATGCGTGTTAATCCATCAGAGGGTTAAACAGACCAGGCAGGTATTTAGAAAACGGCAATTCGTACACAATATTAAATGAATATTTCGTGTGCAAGAACCGTATTTGACTTTTTCCAGATGTTTTCATGATTTTGCTGCTTATGTGCTTAACAGAATTTAAATAGAAAACAATAGGAATTAAGAAAATAAATTGCTTTCAATTACAACAATACTTATCTTTTTGAATGCTTTTAAACAAAATACGTTTAAACATCGTATCACTTTTCGATTGTTATTCAAGCATTGTTGTAGGTAAACAGCACCGCTTACAGAAAGATTTCTTCATTCATGTTATGTTTGTCAAACTGGTAACTGACTATTTTTAAAGCTTTCATCAAGTGAGATTCTAAACTTTTGATTAAAGCGATTTTGGGTTGTAGAGGAATCTTCCGCTGCAACTTATTTGCAAACAGTACGTTTTAGTGCTTTTTTTTTTGCGAACAAACAGTACTTTTTAGTGCTATCTACAAACATTACCTTTTAGTTCTATTTGCGTCATTATTAAAAACGTCTTATCTACCTTTCAAGATGTTGGAATGGTGCAGGAAACAAATGTAAGTGGTCCTCGTACTCTTTGAGAATTTATTATTATTTTTATACATTTTAGTCTCTAAAACATTATTTACTGTTTGGTACAGCTACACTCTACGTTTATGAGTGATGGCAACGGCTTGGCGATTTTTTTGGCGCACTTCTAGTAGCGAGTTACGATAAATTAAGGCAACCCATCTTTCGTTACTGTTGTTGTGGTTTTCATGGCAATCTGGTCAAACGGAAACTTTCAATTTTCATTTTGAATATTCTAAAAAGTTCTTCCAAAATCCGTTCAAGTCGTTTGATTTCATTGATTCGTTTGAAATTTTTTCTTTCCTCACATTGGTTATTTTATTTTTAAAATAACCTTTGATTGCATTGGTTCTTTTAAATCGTTTTATATGATACCATTTGTCCATTTATTCGTATTTTAACAGTTGTGGAATTTTTATTTTACTATAATGGTTTTCACGATAGGATTAAGAGTTTTGTTTTTTTGACCATTTTCGTTTTCATTATTCTTTTACGAAAGAATTCTGACGTTATCAGGTTGTATTATTTCTTGCTTTTTTTTATTTTGTAAATCTTTTTCTTTTTCAACATGCCCACTGTATTTAGTGTAATTGATAAGTTTCAGGGTAACTAAGCTACGAATATTTCACAACATTCGTAGCTTAGTTTCTCTTGCTATGTGCTTAAACTTACTACTTTTTGTGAAAGTTTTTAAAAAATATACTTTTTAAAACGTTCTGAAATGTGATTAAAAAGTGTGTTGTAAAAAGACAAAAAATTGTGACAGAAAAAGAGTTAGGAAATAATTCTTTCCTTGGCGACTTTAGAAGTGCGCCAAAAAAATCGCCAAGGCTGTTGCCATCGCTCATAAACGTAGAGTGTAGCTGTTCCTACTGTTTTAACATAAATGTAACTTTTGTTTCTCTTTACTGCTTTTAACTGAAAACATCATTTATTCTAACTTGCTATTTCAGAAAGAAGTATCGAGAAAAGCGTAGCAAAAAGAAGCAAGCTAAGAAAGAGGTGAAGAAAGCAGAAGAAAAGCCATACGTCGAGCCCGACTACCTGGCAGAATGGAATGCCGAACATCCAGAGGAATTTATGGACTTACGTCTGCGAACCATCGAAGCCGAAATGGCGGATTGGGTTTCTCCTCGAGGTGCAAAATAATTCCGTTGACAAAACCAACGAAGCTGGAGTTTCAAAAGCTACCACAGTTCTCAATGGAGAAGACAACGACTTTGACACGTTCGTAAAATGCAGAATCATCGGCGATCTAAATTGCCCTGTTGCCCAGCAGACGGAATTGGATGATCTTGTAGATATGGCATCTAGAAACAAGACTCCAGAAGGTACCGAAAGTTACGGAACGTTAGTCCAACCTCTCCAACTGTTGGATGAGACCACCGGAGCATCAAATACTGAGACATCCAGCTCAAGTCGAAAGGCTCACTTCAATAATACATCAAATGCTGTCCTGATGAAGCGCACTGGTTCTGTCCGCCTTACAAGAAGAGACCGACCAGGATTTGATTTTGAATCGTATGAAGCGTGGTCTTTTCATTTTTGGACGAAATGATCATTATTCTTTACAACACTTTCTTGGGACAAGAAGTCAAAACAGATACAAATTTTAAAAAGACATCGGAAGACAATTGAACGCCGACGCCTACATGAACATTTCAGACCATCAGGCTCTTCCTACGCTCTGGGAATTTTATGGAATGTACGAATTATACTTCCAGTACTACACCGCTCCATGTCATGTCGCAGCCACTTTTCACCAGTGGTATCAAGATATGGATGTAAAACGTCTTACATGGCCTGCTCAGAGTCCCGACCTAAACCCCATAATACATTTGTGGGACGAATTTGAGCGACACTTGCGGATCAGGGAACCACGTCCGAAATGTACAGCTGGGCTGGCGACATTCTTGCAGCAGGAATGAACACCAATACCCATAGCTGTGTAACAAAACCTTGTTTAAAGTGTGCAAAAAAATATTTAAATTACAGTTCGAGGAGGACCATCCCTCTATTAAAGCTTGTATTCTTTTCCTTATACCATCATATATATATAAGTCAACCCCTAACCCAAACTTTATGAAGGCCTCCGACTATAGATGTAGGATCCCCCCTCCCCCAAGATAAAGGGGAAAGCATTCCAGCAATCCCCAGGTCCTCGAAGGCATTAGGCCTGTCCAGAGCTCGTCTCCGTTTAATTGCCCCTTCCTCCTGCCCGCACTCTTAATTAAACGTCGGCCATTTCCTCTCCTTTTATCCGGCTGCCGCGATTGAAGGGGCGATCGTAATTGAGAATACAGTCGGTGTTTTGCCACACACCTAGCGGGGCACCGGCCTTATCTCTGCTAATGATTCGGCGAAAGCTCTTTTCCGAGGGTGGAGTGCTTCGAGGTTGTTGAATGAGGCGGTGGTCTGTTTCGTTTCTATCTGTATTGAAGTTCTGCAAGATGTGTTGAGGTAAAGCTATCTCTCAATGGCGTTGTGGGTTCGTTTATGATGTTCAAAGGTATAAACCAATGGTCGATAGTGACCCACAGGTGACGATAAAAAATATAAGATGTAGGAAAATATCCTACACTTTCTGAAGTGTGCGTGTGGTGGTATTCCCCTTTCTGCTTGCATTTTCAAACTCGTACATGGTTGCAGCAGTTTACTGCCATGTTAATTCGATTTTAACCAAACGAAGAAATAACCTTGATATAGAATTTCATGGCGATCTAAGCACTTACATGGTTGAAGCTGTTTTCTGATATGTTAATTCCTATTTAACCAAACAAATAAATAAGCTAGATATAAAATTCCGTGTCGATTTAAGCTCGTAAATGGTTGAAGCTGCTTTCTGATATGTTGATTCCATATTAACCAAACAAAGAAATAAACTAGATATTGAATTCCATGGCGATTTAAGCTCATTTATGGTTGAAACTGTTTGCTGCCATGTTAATTCCATTTCAACCGATCAAATAAACTAGATATAGAATTAATTACATGACGATTTAAGCTCGTACATGGTTGAAGATATTTTCTGCCATGTTAATTCCATTTTAACCAAACAAAGAAATAAGCTACATATAGAATTCCATGTCGATTTAAGCTGGTATATGGTTGAAACTGTTTTCAGCAATTTAAATTCCATTTTAACCAAACAAACAAATAATCTAGATATAGAATTTCATGGCGATTTAAGTTCGTAGATGGTTGAAGCTGTTTTCTGCCATGTTAATACAATTTTAACCAATTAAAGAAATAAAATAGATATAGAATTGCATGGCGATTGAAGTTCGTAGATGGTTGAAGCTGTTTTCAGACATGTTCATTCCTATTCAACCAAACAAAGAAATAAGCTAGATATAGAATTCCGTGTCGATTTAAGCTGGTATATGGTTGAAACTGTTTTCATCAATCTTAATTCTATTTTAACCAAATAAAAAAATAAGCTAGATATAGAATTCCATGTCGATTTAAGATCGTGGTACAGCTACACTCTACGTTTATGAGTGATGGCAACGGCTTGGCGATTTTTTTTTGGCGCACTTCTAGTAACGAGTTACGATAAATTAAGGCAACCCATCTTTCGTTGCTGTTGTTGTGGTTTTCATAGCAACCTCGGCGAACGGAAACTTTTAATTTTCATTTTGAATATTCTAGAAAGTTCTTCCAAAATCCGTTAAAGTCGTTTGATTTCATTGATTCGTTTGAAATTTTTTCTTTCCTCCCATTGGTTATTTTGTTTTTAAAATATCCTTTGATTCCATTGGTCCTTTTAAATCGTTTTCTGTGATACCATTGGTCCTTTTATTTGTATTTTGACAGTTGTGGAATTTTTATTTTGTTATAATAGTTTTCATGACAGGGTTAAGAGTTTTGTTTTTTTGACCATTTTCGTTTTCATTATTTTTTTACGAGAGAATTCTGACTTTATCAGGTATTATTTCTTGCTTTTTTTCTTTTGTAAATCTTTTTCCTTTTTCAACATGCTCACTGTATTTAGTGTAATTGATAAGTTTCAGGTTATTCTTACCATTCGTAGCTTAGTTTCTCTGCTGGTTAACAAAAGTGTTTTGATATGTGCTTAAACTTACTACTTTTTGTGAAAGTTTTTTAAAAATATACTTTTTAAAACGTTCTGAAATATGCTTAAAAAGTGTGTTGTAAAAAGAAAAAAAATGTGACATTAGAGTTAGGAAATAATTCTTTACTTGGCAACTTTAGAAGTGCGCCAAAAAAATCGCCAAAGCCGTTGCCATCACTCATAGACGTAGAGCGTAGCTGTACCAAGATCGTTTATGGTTGAAGCTGTTTTCTGTCATGATAATTCCATATTAACCAAACATAGAATAATCTAGATATAGAATTCCATGGCGATTTAAGCTCGTGCATGGTTGAAGCTGTTTTCTGACACACTGCTGCACGACTTTAGTCTACTCCCTTACAGTATATAAAGACTACTGCCATATACCTTAACCCTCCCGGTGGTTGTAGTCTTGACGAGGTATCTCGTCATTAACAAAACCATTAGCGGTTCTAGATGGACGATTTATCTCGTCATTAAAAGTAAACTGACCAGATCTGGATCCACATCATAAAAAAACGCCGGCAATATTTTGATGACAGGATGAAGTCATTTCCAAAATTCGTCAAGTCTTGATGGACGAGATATCTCGTCGAAACCGCTTTGAGCGTTAAAATTGCCTGGCTCGAGAACATATAAGGTCGAATAAGGTCCGATGCACACATCCGGACTGGCGAGCGATAGCGAGCAGGGGGAGGAGCCCCTTAGTTGTTAAAAAAAAACATTTTAAAGAGTATCTATTTAAGAAATCTAGAAGAATTAAATCCTTTAAATTTAAGCCTTTTATGATTTTTTAAAGATTGAAAAGTTTAAGAGATGCATAGGCTTTTTCAGAAGTTTACGGCGAAAACTGTAGACATGTTATCTGACAATGTTGTTTCTTTACACGGATTGCCTTTCTGCAGGAAAACAAACCATAACGAGTCGTCAAATTCAAACTTCGTTCCAAAATTTTCGTCTCATGGCACCCTTAGATTCACTAAAAATAAATATTCACTGACAAAAACACCTGGAAGTAAAGGTTGGCGCAGTTTAACGATATGATACTACATTTTCCCTTTTATATAGTTTGTTACATTATTTCGCTTTTATTCGAAGTTATAAGCATCGTAAGTTATTTTTCAAAGCTATCAAAATCGTTTTATAGTACTTTGTGCTTTATTTGTGATAGGTGCCTAAAGCATAGTGATAATGGAAGGTTAATAAGGCTTAAAAAATGCTACCACAACATTTATTTGTGTCAGAGAGCATACAAAAATATTTTTTAAGTGTGTTATATTCCTTTCAATCCAACACATGCATACATGAAAGCATGTATAACATGTATATTCTTTCAAATTGCAGGGTGTTTCGAAAATATCTGGCCAAATTGTAAAGGGTGGTAGAGAAATACAAAATAAACATTTTAATAAATTAAAAATATATATATATTTTAAAAGACATTTTTGAAATTAACAAAATAAACAACCCCATACATCAGATGCAAATCTGCGAGCTCCGATAAACGCTGTTGAAAATCTGAGCGTGGAATGACGCCTTACGCCACAGAAACGATGTTATCGACTGACCTAAACAGCGCCCTCTACCATCTAAACATGGTATTTTCGGAATCGCATTCTCTGACGAAAAATGTTTATTTTTGGCCCCTCTAGGCACCTTTTACAAATCGGCCAAATATTTTCGAAACACCCGTATATAGTAGTCAATATTCGATCACTGAGAACAAAACTAACATATTTTCTGCACATATATTTTGATGACGTGTTGCAATTCTGTAACATCATTTTAGAGAACTATATTCAAAGTACACTCCTCTACTATAATAGAACGGACGACAGCGGATTTGCATAAAATCCGACTACTTGTTTAGGGGTGTTTTTCGTGGTATGGCCTGGGACCTTTGAATGTTCTTCCTGGTCAATTGAACGCCGACGCTTACGTGAACATTTTGGACAATCAGGTTCTTCCTACGCTCTGGCAATTTTTTGGAATGGTATCACCGTAGTATTGCCATAGTGTAGGCAGGACCGAACTATCCAGAACATCGAGGTACACGGCAGCGTTCATGGTACCAAGTAGGGATGCGACATCGATGTCGATGTTTTCAAAACATCGATGTTTTGTAAAAAACATCGATGTATTTAACATCGATGTATTTGGGTCGATGTTTTTGTAACATCGATGTTTATACTTGTCGATGTTTTTACGTTGTCGATGTTTTATTTTTAAATGAAATAAGTACCGTTATAAAAATTTAAAAAATAACCAAGGTGCATAATTTTTATAATCAGCAAATTGAACATACTATTTGACCAAAATGACCAAGGATGAAGGGTCTGAAAAGTAGGGATGCGACATCGATGTCAATGTTTCCTAAACATTGATGTTTTGCAAAAAAACATCGATGTATTGGAGCCGATGTCGCATCACTAGTTGCTAAACCAGTTTTTAAATGAGGAAACAAGTTTAAATACACTGAATTTTAAAAACATCGAGGGTTTGGGGGAGATGTATTATCAACATCGATGTTTTAATTTTAAACATCGATGTTTTGCTGTCGATGTCGTATCAATAATTGCTAAACCAGTTTTAAGAAATGGGGGGCAAAGTTTAAATACACTGCAACATCGATGTTTTTGGGTCGATGTATGATCAACATCGATGTTTTAATTTTGAACATCGATGTTTCAAAACATCGATGTTTTGCTATCGATGTCGCAACCCTAGTACCAAGTACACAAAGCAATGGGCCGAGTCCTAACTAGGAAAACAACCCCACACTATGATGAATCCTCCTCCGAATTTTTGCAGTGTCCAAACCTTTTTATCCATATAGTGTATCTCGATGAAAGGGTCGAAACCACCTGGAAGGTACAGTTGCATTTTTATGTTGTTTCAGCAAGATGTATGCATCTTGTACGAAAAAAGGTACTCTCTTAGTAAATACGCCCGGGCCAACCCCTAATGGTCCGAAGCCCCTTGTTGGCAAGCCAGGGGACCTGTGTAGTTGAAAAATGGACTACCCCAGTGTCATCTGCCTTCTTTTCAGCACTTTATTCTAAACTGAACTTAATACGCAAGCAAAATATTGGTTGCCGAAATCAAAAAGTCATTACCTCACACAAATTGCCGCATTTGGCAACACATCACTCACTAAAACAATCCCCTCTCTAAAACAATTAAAAGAAATCCGATCACAACCTGTTCAATATTCATTGCCTCGCAAGACACCTCACCCCCCCTCTAAATAAACGAGCAATCACCCCACCTACACACCAAGGGAGTTGACCTACATTAATTGCCCCCTCCTCTGCATGTTCTAATTAAGACCGTCCATCCCTCAAGGGTAGGGGGACCCTCTCCCACTGACCTATCGAAACCACCCCCTCTCGTAACAGCTACCAGTATTACTCCCATAATTGCTGCTATCGGACCAGAGTCAGGTGGATTTAACGTTCCTTAGCATGGGAAGGGACTGGAGGGTCGATTCCCGAGGGGATGACCTGTTCGGCCAACCCCTCCCAATCAATCAAACGATGACGCGTGCTCGGAATGTGACGCACCAAACGATCGAGGTTTTTTTTTCGCTTGGTTTGTTGGTAACGATTTGGTGACTTTAGCACTGGTGGGATTGGGTGTTTTTATGCGTCGCTGTCCGTTTTAATTACGTAAAAGGGGTGTTTTGTTTATGGGGGCGGGGTTGTAGGGGTCTATTTAGGTCAGGTGATTTGTTTTTTAATCGAGTGAGTTTTTTTAACGGACGACTGTTGCTCGGAATAAATCTGGATGCTAATATGCAATTTTTTTTCGTATGCTTTTTTTATTTATTAACACTAGGGCTACTTTTTGCAACAAATGCAACTTTTTTTCACACGTTCTACGCCAGTGTTTCCCAACCTTTTTTGTGCCATGCCCCACCTAAGCCTTTCTAACATTCTTATGCCCCCCCCCCTATGTAACACATACATAATTTTTAATACTAAAAAATTGAATTGTTCACTTAAGAATCTTAAATGAAAGGCTTTAGGAAGAAATCACTAGGAAATTGTTAACGAAACACAGTAAATAAATTTTCAAAACATATAATGAAAAACTGAAATTCAAATTTGAAATAATTTTAATAAAGATTTTTCTATAATAATATTATATTTTAATTTAGTGAGATCCTTGCGCTTGATGCTTGCTGCACAGAGATTTCATGTTAGGTTCCAATTTGGTTAGCTTCAGTCTCAAGTCTCCCCGTTGTGTTATATCCAGAGGATTTCTTTTTTTACCAGTAAATCATTTACAGCACTAAATCCACATTCGGCTAAATATGAAAATGGAAACGGTAGCAATAGTTTTCTTGCACATTTGGTTGAATTTGGGTATTAGATTTCTGTTTCCTCACAAAGCCATGCCATCGCTCTTTTATATTAAATAAAGTTTTAACTGACTCATCATTTTGCATTTCTGCGAGTTCTTCTTGATACTGCATATTTGATGTATCAGACAAATCCACTAACATTGGCTGCATCATCCATGTTGGAAAATCAATTTGTTTTAAATCAGAAAATCTTTCTTTTAAATCAGCCGATATAATTTTCAGATGATCGACAATAACAATTAAAGCGGTATCATTTACTCCACACTTTTGGAGCCAATGAAACTGTTCAAAGTTTTTGTTGTTAATATATTTCTGACATAACTCAATAAGGGTAATGAAACCAAATATCTTCGCTTTTGCATCAACAAGAGTTTTATTTGTTCCTTGAAGTTGCTTATTTAATATATTTAGTTTTTCAAAGATATCGACTAAATAACTCACAAATGCTTTACCATCGAGTGTTAACAGATACTTCATTTCAGGTTTGTCACTTAAAAAATCACTAAGAGTATCAAACAGTTCCATAAATCTTTTCAAGCAGTTCCCTTTAGAGAGCCATCTTACTTCAGTGTAAAGTAAAAGTCTCACATGGTCTGCATTTTGTTCTTCACAAAATAGCTTGAAGAGACGCTCACATTTGGCATTAACTTTAATAGCATTGATACACTTTATTATTGAATGTAGTACTTCATTTAGAACAGGCGAGATGTTTTTAGCTACCAAGTTTTCCCTATGAATAACACAATGCACAAGAATCATTTCTGGATTCTCATCTTTCATCAATTTTAAGCAGCCATTTTTCTTGCCCATCATATTAGGAGCTCCATCTGCAGCACAAGATGTTATATTTTTATTGGTATATTACTGACATCTAAGTAGTTTTTTAGCTTATTATATTTATATATATATATATATATATATATATATATATATCTTTGGAGGTAGTGGTGCTTTCTAATCTTTTACCGAACAACATTTCTTCAGCAAAATGCCCTTTATCAATATATCTTACGTAAGTTATCAATACTGCCTCACTGTCTCTCAAAGTTGATTCATCCATTTGCACTGAGAATTTTCTTGTTTTCAGCTTTACAACAAGTTGTTTTTCACTGTCTTCAATCATTTCGTCTATTCTTCTGCTAACAGTATTGTTACAGAGTGGCATAGCTTTTACATCTTTGTCATCTTTTTCAAGAACCGTTTTAAGAAATGCTGATATTGACGGTTTTATTAAATTCTCTTCTATATTATGATTTTTTCCAGATTTAGCGATAATTAAAGAAAATTGATAACTAGCCTCAAGAATACGATTATGAGTTGAAGTGTGAGCAGTAAATAGAGACTTTACTGTTGTCCTCTTTTCAAAATTTTTCTTTAAAGTTTGAAAGTAATTCAAATCTGAATGAATATGAGCATTAAGTTTCGCCTTCAAATGCGCCTCAAGACGACCTCGTTTCATTGATTCGTTGGTCAAGCATTGCTGGCATAAAAGACAAAAAGGAAACCGCTCATCGTGGACAGCAGGTATAAACCCAAATTTTAAATATTCCTCCGAATATTGACGACTCATTGCTTGCACCACTCATTTTACTATGGGCTGAAAGAAATATATATGAGATCAATTAAAAACTAAAACAAAAGAATGTGTTAAAATTAATTTAATGTGACATAGAGTAAACGTATACTAAAAAATGCATATTTATTTAAATGTATATAACACATTTACCACATTTAGGGAGGTTAACTTGACAACGCCAAAAACCCAGTTGATAATTAGGTCTCGTCAAACGAATTTATAATATTTATTGGCCACAATTATTTAAGAATTTGCTTTTTTCTTTCAATTTTTGCACCGAAATCTAGCATTGTATTTAAATGGCGCGGTGCAAAAGGGTTAAACTCGTGTCGAGTCCATTTTCAAATTGCCCCCCTAACAATCAAATTGCCCCCCCTGTGGGGCGTGGGCTCCACGTTGGGAAACATTGTTCTACGCTGCATGTAAAGTACTAAACCAAAATTCCTCCTGCATGGCGTGTATTGTAAGTGAGTTATTACCGCAACATAAATGCAACTTTCTGCATAAATGCAACTTTTTGCATAAATGCAACCACTTGCAACTTTTTTAAAATTTAGCTTAAAATTAATTAATATGATATTACTATTTCATTTTTTGACCTCTGAATCAACCCTTCGATCACGTGTATGATCTTGAGAACGCCGAAGTATTGCTGATCAAACAAGAAATTCACGGAAAGAGGTGTTCGTCCTAACAGACAAAAGTGAATTTAACGGTAAGACGTATTTTAACACATTGGTTGGCACTCTTGATAATCCAGAGGAATTTTGCGTGATCGACTGCAGAGTTTACGAGGTCAGTGTCGATCATCAATATGTTGTTCGCCTTTAGATGACGTTTTAAAATCTCTGAATGTTGAGTGAAAGGATTTTGCACTTCTGGTATTCGATACAGCACATTATATGTCTGAGGCTGATGCAGTTTTTCAATGTTAAAGAAATTACTGGCCAAGGATCGGCCATTCAACGTTCTTCTGTATTTAATGATGAATTATAATACTGTTGTACACGACTAAAATTGTCAGTATATTTTGAACTTTTTCATTTTTTACGAATAATTTATTTTAGACTTTAGTGTATAAAAAATAAATGCAACTTTAGGGAATGATAAATGCAACTTTTCCCATTTTTGCTGCAACAAAAAAGTTGCCCTAATTATCACCCTTAAATATATAATGATTGTTGGTAGATATTTTAGTTAACATATCTTTGGAGCAACACAACGGGCTATTGACGATGGTCCTGGATCATTCCTCTATGGGAAAGTACATAGAACACAGCTTAATTCTGAACCACGGCCGGATAACGATTTAATGAATGATTTTACCCGTTCTTGTAAGTTACATTCACTCACAAAAAATCTCGTTTTCTGTAATGTTAGTTTTCTCAGCAATTAAACTTTTTTTTTTAAATTTAAATTTCATTCCTTAAATTTAAAATTAAATTTAAGGCTTTTTAAATTAAAAAAAAATTATAGCATGTTTTTGAAAGAAACATTATTGGTGAATGTAGTTGGTTTACACTGGACCAATTCATGACTTAAATGAATGTAAGTAGGTATTTTAATCAACATCTTACTGCAGCAACATAACGGGCTCTTGACGACGGTCTGGGATCAATTCCAACGGGAAAGATCCGAGGACAACACCACGCAATTAACGTCTTACTGGAACAGTACAACGGGTTATTGAGGATGGTCTCATTCCCACAAGGGAAAGATCCTAGGACAACACCACGTAATTTTGAACCACGTTCAAATGACGATTTAATGAATGACTTTACCCGTTCATATGAGTTATAATCACTCACAAAAAATGTCTTGTTTTCTGTAAATTAAGTTGTCGGAATAATTAAACTCTTGGAATTATGCCCCAATAAAGGTTTTTTAAAACTTTTAGTTTTTTTTTAGTTTGTTTTCGAATAAAACGTTATTGGTGAATGTAGGTGAATAGCTGAATTAACGTTGCACTGGAGAAATTGAACGTGCTCAATTCCAAAGGGAAGATCCGAAGACAATACCTCGCCATTTTGAACCACTAAGAGATGACTAGATCGACACATAACCTGGTACATCAATCTCATAACTTCCACACCACGCCAACGTGAAGACATTTGAGACCAAGACAGATTTAACGTGCACCAACCCCCACGTGCACGACTGTCTTTGCTCGGATTTAGTTTCGAACTCGCAACCCTCCAGTTCTGAATCCTTTTCTTCCTCAACCTATCTACCGCGGATACCGAAGAAAACTGGATAGATAATATTGTTTTTGCCAACAATGTATAAGGAATTATTATTATTACTAGACATTTTCTTGATGAGAATTATAAAAACTGACGAGATTTTGATGGAATATATATGTCTCGTCTTTAAAAGAAAACCATCCAGATCTTAATCATCATAAAAACAATTGGCAATACCTTGATGACTATACTTTACTTGGTTGGTTTAAAAGTATTAGATAGTAACTAGGTAGCCTGGAAAAACCAGCAACTATGTATCCCATAATACACTTGCGCCATTCCAAAATATATTTCCCGCGACATTTCACAGAAGGTTGTCATTGAATTAATCTAACGATAAAAAAATCGTCCTTTTCAGCTCCATATTAGCGAAATAAAAATCAACAATAACAAATAAGTAGGCAGCAAAAAATTATAAAAAAAAAGTGGTAATCATAATCCACATCAATTTACTGCTCCATATGGTCTCATTGCTCCACAAGAACGAAAATACTCTTATTACCGAATATTCAAACACACGAAAAACCGAAATCAAATCTCGGATGAGGAAATTTTCATCCAACGTTTTCCCATCATTGCTTAATTCCACCGAAGACTCTTCATAATTACTTCTCTCAGACACGACCCATTTTTCATTACACTTCACTTCTTTCATTAACAGAATCGTCTGCTCTTTCTCTCTCCCTCTTCTCTTTGTCTCTGCTTCGAGAGATAATTTCGAGACTTTTTCCTTTTATCCATCTCCCCGTGTTCGCAAACGATATTTTTCGCGTTCTCCTTTTGCGATGACGTCAGGCCGTCTACTCAATTTATTTCTGCAGACGATTTTTCGCTCGAATAGAATGAACCGGTAGTTCTCAGAATTATTCGGTTGTTAGAACTTAACGGTTTATTAATGTTAGTGCACGCTTATAAAATGACCGAATTGAATTAAATACGAAATGATACTCTATTTTATTTTCGAAATGCATTTTTTTAATTTCATTGTATCTAATAAGTTTAAGGAGTATCGAATAGAAAAAGAGTAATTTAATAAGTGAAAGTTATGTTTCGGATGAAATTATTTTGACGGCTAATTTTAGCATTATTTTAACGTTTTTGCCTTTCAAACTGCTTTGGAAATTCAAATTTGCAGTAATAATTATTATTGTTGTGACGATGAGCATATGATTCTGTTATTTCATTAACAGAATCAACTGATATTATTAACTGAGCAAATTATTCTGTTGTTGAAATAAGTGTGATAAAGAATTATTTTTGGTGGATGAGTTCAGAACTGTTTTTTTGTTATAGCAATACAAATTGTTTTGAATGAAATTACCGCAATTAAAATGAAAATGTTCGAATCTTCTTAACAACAAAATTCAAAATAGAGATTGTTTTCTATTTTAAACTAGATTCCATCGAAGCATATATTAAATTAAACAACAAATTTACAATAAAGATGAGAACGGATTACATGAATACAATAAAGATAAGGACGAAATCAAAATTACATATATAAGATTTTCAATCGCTTCTTTTTTCTTTTTTGAAAATTTTCTTTTTTGAGAGACGCCATTTTTTTTCGAGAAGCTACTATTTTAAGTAGGTTTACGATATTATCAATATAACACGATTTTTGTCAGAATATGTTATAGCTGCAGTCAAATGCTGTTTTAAAAAATTTCAAGATAATACACTTTACACGAAAGTTTGACATCATTAAAGAAAAAAACCTTTTACTACTTTTCAGCTCTTTCTGTCTTCTATACTTCCCACTTCATTTTATTACATCAATATTCTAGATTTTTTGAATATTGTTTTATTTGTTTAATGCAAAAAATAATACTCAAAATAAAAATAAATTTTCAAAATACTTATCAAGCGTTTGCAATGCTTAAAATAATCACGAATGAAGAAAACATATCTTATGAAACGCACATTATGAGAAGCATTTTCTGTAACGTTAATACGTCATCTGACCGTTGTTCAAAATTACTTTGTATTCTCCTCGGATCTTTTCCTTCGAGTTTGATCCCGGACGTCGCCAATAGTCCATTGTGCAACGTCAATTAAATGCCTCCCTTAATATTAAATGTCGTTGGCGGTAATGTTTCTGTAGCGGAACATACGATTTTTCTGTACTTATTTTCGAATATGATTACAGCACATCGCTAATAAGAATATCAAAGAATGAATATTCCGAATTGATGTGTGATAGTTGATTGTTTAACAAAAGTTAGATTAAAGGACCCAAAACTACGATGAATTACATTTTAAGGTACTATCATGCCACAGCATTTATATAACAAGAAGGAAAATACACATCTTCCGTTTGGTTTCTTGGTTTGCTACTAAAATGTCTCTCGAAGAGTAATAAAAGGAAGAATAAACAGTTGGTAGGTTGGAACGCACTAAAAAACAAAACAAAATCCATTAAAAATGACAACATATGATATAAAAATGACCAAAATTTCAGTCAGCAAATCAAAATTTATGAGAGGAATTTTCATTGCAGATAAACAAAACCAGACTCCTGCCAAATTAGTGAAGGCCTCCCGGTTCAAAGAGTAATGGCCTAGCAACCGGGGGGTTGCGGGTTAAATTCCAACCAAAGTCTAACATCGTACAAGAGCAAGACAACGGGCTATTGACGATGGTTCTGGATCAATCCCCTGAGGGAAAAATTCGAGGACAACACCACAAAATTTTGAACCACGGTCAGATGACGAGGCAACACCTGAGCTGGCACCCCACTCTCCATACTTCCACACGAACCCAGCTTAAGGACTTTCGACCCATTACAGATTTAACCTTTACGCTGCGGTAGATCGACTTTTGTTACCACTAAAATTTCGCTTACACCAGCGGCATGGTAGAGGTATATGTTATCCCCCTTTTAAGTGACAGCTGACATCGATCACAATTTACGAGCTGTCAGCGACTGACCTTCTAGAGGATCCCTCCTTTTGCTCGGTGTCCCCCTACACTGCCGACCGTGAGCTGAGAACACTTCGGGGAAATCAGAAAATCGATCCGGTGATATTTCTTCTCGCGCCAAACGATACTATGAAAGGAAAGCGTCAGACGAAAATTTCACTCACGGCCCTATCGCTCAAGTTAGGTAATTAGCTATTGGGGATCGGAGAATCAGGAGAAAAACCGTTCTGTGAGACGATTGAAAAAATCGCAGCTTAAAGGTTAAGGTGCACCAACCTCCACCCGGATTCGAAACAAGAACCTTCCTGTCTAGAGGCTAACATCTTAACCATCAGAAGGTTTGATCGGCATCTACATACCTAAAAATAAATTTTTTGAAAAACAATTAAGATAAATTAAAACTGGGTAGTTAAGAGCATTTGTCAGGTAAGGTGAGGTAAGGTAATTTTAATTAACGTCACACTAGAGCAACACCACATGCTATTGACAACGGTCCGACTATGTTTGAAATTTAATTAATTTGACATTTTTTAAAACTATTTTTTAACTTAATTATTTGTAGATAATTTTTAGTATTTTTAATTTGCGACATTTATTGCCTACCTACCTATCGGTAATGGTAATGGTAATGGTAATTTTAGTTAACGTCGTACTAGAGTAACACCACGGGCTATGGACGACGTTCCGGGATCAGTCCCTTAAGGAAAAGATCCGAGGACAACACAGTTTGGAGAGTGGGGTGCCAGCTCAGGTGTCGCTTCGTCATCTGACCGTGGTTCAAAATTACGAGGTGTTGTCCTCGGATCTTTCCCTTAAGGGACTGATCCCGGACCGTCATCAATAGCCCGTTGTGTTGCTCTAGTACGACGTTAACTAATATTACCATTACCATTAACGAGGACAACGCCTCGTAATTTTGAACCACGGTCAGATGACGAAGCAACACCTGAATTGGCACCCCACTCTCCAAACTTCCACACAAGTGTTGTCCTCAGATCTTTTACCTTTGGGCAATGGTAATTTTAGTTAACGTCATACTAGAGCAACACAACGGACTATTGACGACGGTCCGGGATCAGTCCCTGAAGGGAAAGATCCGAGGATAACACCTCGTAATTTTGAACCACGGTCAGATGACGAAGCAACACCTGAGCTAGCACCCTACTCTCCAAACTTCCACGCCAACCCAACGTGAGGACTTTCGGCCACGACAGATTTAAGGTGCACCAGCCGCCTCTACACCATACGTTTACAAACATCCATGCCCGGACCCGGATTCGAACCAGGAACCTTCCTATCTAGAGGCTAACACCTTAACCACTATACCGGTTCTTTACCTTTGGGAATGATCCGAATTGACGCCAATAGCCCATTGTGTTGCTCCAGTTATATGTTAATCAACCACCTACCTCTAGAGGGTCATCGATGGCCATCGGATCGAGGTCTGGAGTCTCCTCCACTGTACTAGAGAACTCCCAGCGATATATAAACCCACTTTATTACATTTTGAACGATCGGGAATGTTCCGAGATGTATCCAGCGCCTAATCGCTTTAAGCCCAAATTTAACGATACAAATCGCAGTGATAAATTGAATCCACGTTATATATTTCCCACGCTTGTCGATACGGCGATGAAATATTGTAAGCTGCCACGAGCGACCACTGGCTCCCCGCGGGCAGATGTATATCGGTATCCATGGCAACACGTTTATAGCGCCATCTGCGGTTTTCCTTACCTCGCTATGCCCACTTCTGTATAACCCCCTATTGTGCAATAAATACCAGAGCGTGGTATACGGGCTCGAAGGCGCGATAAACATGCACTGTTGCCGGACTTCCGGGTTGGATGGGCGGTGGTCAGTGGAAAGAAAATTTGTGGTCGATGGTATTTTTCGTGCCTCACAGGTGGTCTCTACATTGAGGATATATGGAAACTTCTAACCACTTTTCTTCGTGTGAATAATGGATAATACCAGCTCTGGCAAATAAAGGTTCGGAAACCAAACAAACGTGACTTATTCATAAAGCCCATTTATTAAACAAAAGATGAAGAGCAAAAAAGATGGTGTATGTATGATACAATTCATAAAAACTACGATTTTCGCTCACTGGAGCAATTACAAAATATATCGACCTTACAAAAACTTAACATGACATTGTTGGTATGATGGTTAATACATTGTATGTCTCACAGACGATGAAATACAGTCCGTACAAATCCTAGGCATGCTGAGGATCAAATTACCGAGCTGATCTTGGGGAAGATCACTCCACTCAGCAAGCAATGCTATCCGAAGTTTCGGTACACATGTAGGAGATTGTTGACGCGCTGCAACTCGTCGGCCAAGCATGTCCCACATTTGCTCTATCGGATTCAAGTCAGGTGAGAATGTTGGCTAGTCTATACGGGGGATATCCTCAGGTCCATGGTATTAGTTTGCAATGTTTGCACGATGAGGACTTGCGTTGTCATCCATAAACACAAATTCTGCGTCCATGGCACCCCTAAACAAACGTACATGTTGTTCCAGAATGATGTCCCGATAAATTTGCCCTCTCAAGGTTCCGATTTCAACATGTAGATCTGTTCTGAAGACCAGTATAATTCCGCCCCAAACGAGCAATCTTGCACCACCGTAACGGTGTCGTTCAATGATGTTGTCTTGATGGTAGCGGGTTTGTTCCCATAGCTATCGAACGACACTAGGTTGATTTGGTTCGTGTTAATAGATATAAAAAATTATTAAACAGGTCATATACACACTACCCTACAATAATGGACAGGACGCCAGCGAATTTGCATAAAATCCAACAACTTGTTTGGGGGTGTTTTTCGTGGTATGGCCGGGGACCTTTGCATGTCGTTCCTGGTCAATTGAACGTCGACGCCTACATGAACAGTTTGGACAATCAGGTTCTTACTACGCACTGGAAATTTTATGGTATGGACAAATATTACTTCCAGGACGATAGCGCTCCGTGTCATGTCACAGCCCCTGTCAAGCAGTGGTATCAAGATATGGATGTAAAACGTATTCCCTGGTCTGCTCTCAGACTCCCTACCTAAACCCCATAAAACATTTGTGGGACGAGTTAGTGCGACGCTCACGGACCAGGGAACCACGTCCGAAATCTACAGCTGAGCTGGCGACATTCTTGTAGCAGGAATGGATAGAAATACCCATAGCTGTGTATCAAAAACCTTGTTGAAAGTATGCCCAGAAGGGTTGCTAGTGTAATTGAAGCACGTGGGGGACCATATCCCTATTAAAGCATGTATACTTTCCCTTATACCATCACATCTTGCGGTCCGGTCTATTATTGTAGGGTAGTGTAGTTTAATATAGAAATTATTGAACAGATAGTACACTTGTATGTAGAAATTATTAAACCAAACTCACTGACCATTTTTTTGCAACAATCAACCTTTCTTACTGGCCTGATTTTAAATATGTATTTACACATCAAAATAAATAACAATATTTTAAAAACCATACACAAAAATGCGAGAGTACTTCAAGGAAAATATACAGTAGTGTTAAAACTATCGTGTCAGTTCAAATGTCCTTACATCGGCATGGTATGCAAACTTGGAGAGTGGGATGCCAGCTCAGCTGTGACCTCGTCATCTGACCATGGTTCAAAATAAAGTGGTGTTATCCTCGGATCTTTCCCCTTCGGATTTGATCCGTTTCGTCAACAATAGACCGTTGTTTTGTGCTCAGTGCAACGCCCAATAAAATATCTACTTTCCAGAAGTAGTGCAAATATTGACGCCCATTCAATACAATTAAATATTATACAATAAAATTTATTATTTAATAAAATTGAATTTTGTTCAGTGATAATATATTTATCCATAAATGTATGTAACATGTTAATTGAAATATTTACAGTTTTTTACTGAACATTTTACTGTAACTGTGAAACGAAAATACGTGTTCAAACGACTCTCTGACTTAATAACAGAAAATGATTTATGTTCATTAGTTTCAAAACTAAGTTCATATAACTTTTAACGTCTTTTATTCTGCTTGAAAATGAACAATTCTTTAAAACAGTGCTCTCAGAGCTAGTTGAAATATAATTAATTCCGTAAAAGTCGTCCAGTTTAAGGCTACCACTTACTGAAATACATTTGATCAATTTCCTGTGTTTCAAAAATAATAACATCCATGGATACATTTCCTCTTCCTGGAAAATTACGGTCTCTTATTTCCTGGAAAAACCAAGTAATAATAATAATAGTAATAGAAAAAACATTGAAATACTGTTTCAGCCCCCCCCCCAAGTCGAAATGATAAAAAAAATTACTTCAAAGCTTTTTCCGAAAATAAAGCAGAAAGTTGAAACAAAAAAGAAAATCGAAATAAACTTCTTAAATAAACCGCTACTGGGACGATTCAAGCAGCTGTAAAGACATAAAAATCGAGTTGAGAGCTCCAGCTCCTGCTCCTCTATTTTTTTTTTCAACTTCCGATTCGTTCGAACGCTTGGATGGATTTCGAAAGATTAAAAAAGGAAAAGAAAAAAAATACCCCAGCATCACAAAGAGTACTCAGATTTTTTTAATTCGTTTATTTATTTATTTATTTTTCGATTCAGATTCCTCCGAAAGACTTTGCATCCATAATCTCCAACAGTCGCTTTTTCCTAATTCAAGGCCTAACAAGTGACAGGCTTGACGCACTCTCGGATTTTATTTGGCACTAACTGAAAGTAAGCCCGGACTGATGAGGTAAATTAGATTACCCTGATTTTTAGCTTCGAATTTTATTAAGCCAATCTCCTAGCCGCTTTATGATTTATTTCACTTGGTTTCTTTTAATACCGTCATTAAATTGAATTTTCTCCGAAAAAAATGGTAATGGGGAAATATCCCTAATAGAATGATTCCATCTTACTCAGAAGGAAGGGACTTTGTGTTGTTTTATGCTTTATTCACTGTATTTCGTATTTATTTCTCGAGTACTGTATATACGATGTTTTTTATTTATGAATGTCAAAATGTCAGAACCGATTTGAATATGAAAGGTAGAAGACGGGTTATATAAATGGGTTCTGTATGTTGTAATAGAAATTGAGTACCAAGATTTTAAGGTTGTTTTTAAATTTGTGGAGGATTTCTTTCTTTGAATAAGATTTTTTGACGTGAAATACGTCTTTAAAATGTGTACTGAGGGGAATGCATGAAAAGTCTGGCGTTTATAAAAAGCGCTACAACTGTTTTGTCATCATTTCAAAACAAGAAGAAACATCTAGAGGGTGGTACAGCTACACTCTACGATTATGAGCGGTGGCAACGGTCTTAGCGATTTTTTTCTAGTTACTTAAGATTAAGGCAACCCATCTGTCTTTGCGGTTCTTGTAATTTTCATGGCAACGTCGGCAAACGGTAATTTCAATTTTCATTTTGAATATTCTGGAAAGTTCTACCAAAATCCGTTAAAGTCATTTGAATTTTTTTCCATTGGTTATTTTGATTTTGAAATATCCTTTGCTTGCATTAGTCCTTTTAAATTTTTTTCTGTGATACCATTGGTTCATTTATTTGTATTTCTACAGTTGTGGAATTTTTATTTTACAAAATAGTTTTTACGAAGCGTTAAAGAGTTTTGTTTTTTCGGCATTTGTGGATAATTTTCGTTTTTTTTTTTTAAATTATTTTCCCCTAAAGAGTTCTAACATATGAGGTTGTATTATTTATTGCTTTTTTTCTTTAAAAAAATCTTTTTCTTTTCAAACAGCCTACTGTATTTAGTGTAATTATTAAGTTTCACCAACATTCGCAGCTTAAATTTCTCGCTGGTTCACAAATGTGTTTAAGCCTATTACTTTTGTGACATTTTATAAAATGTATATTTTTAAAACGTTCTCAAATGTGTTTTGAGGCTTTCATTTTGTGTTGTAAAAAGAAAATATATTTGTGAAAGAAAAAGAGTTTTGAAATAATTATTTCCTTGGCAACTTTAAAAGTACGCCAAAAAAAATCGCCAAGGCCGTTGCCACCGCTCATAAACTTAGAGTGTAGCTGTTCCCAGAAGGCAAGTATAGCGTCGGTAGACAAAGGTGATCCGTACCTGATATGACCTTTGAACCGAATGCTCGGAGGCTCACTGAGCACATGGACGCAATATGTTGAAATGCTATGGTGCTGGGCGAGCTCTGGGCCAGTGTAATTTAGGAATATGGGGAATGAGGACTGCAAAAGTTGTGTCATTCAAAAGCTAACGAACTACAATACAATTAATACTGGACAATCACAATCAGAAATATTCAACTGCACTATAATAGTCCAAACTGTAAATTAGTTGTTCAATATTCACAATAGACTTCAAACTTCCTGTCTATTTCATTCATTCCATAATCTTACATCAGGCCCGAGCATTTACGTCGAAAGAACAGTCTGTGTACTCGGAACAAGCCACACATTTATTTTTTTCATCAATCGCAGACACGAAACAAAAACGATTGAATGCTACTAGCAGGATAAGAAGAATAGCTTCTGCCTCTCTGCTGGAGAAATAAATACTTAATTAACAGGGGATGGGTGCTTTCCTATCTCGGTAATGTTAAAATGGTCACATTTTAAGTAACATTTTCTCAGAATCGTTTATGTGTATTGATTTGAATTTTTTTATACAGGTTATGAAGACACTTTTACACAATTTAACACAGGGATTACAAAAAAAAAACTTAAAATTTGAAGTTTTGATACTTTTTTTCTTCAACTCCTACTTGTTTTTGGAAAATGACCAATTTTCATCCTTTTCAACTATCAAAATGAACTTTTCTGAGCAGATAGAAAAAAAAAATGCCTGTGTTAAAATATGTTACAGAGTATGTTGCACTTGTAAACTAATTTTTTTCTATTCGCTTGAATAGACTGAAAAAATGATCTTTTTATAGAAAAGTACACATTTTTAGACATTGCAGTTTAAAGCATTAAATTGACCTAACCGGTATTTTTCAAAACAAATATTTAAAATACTTTTATTTAACGTATTTTCATAAATATAATTTAAAAGATAACTGTATAAACATTTATTTAAATTTATAAAATTATAAACAAAATTTTGAAAGATTTTTGTGTACTGATTCCATTAAACTTCCCAACCGAAAATGCAAATGAAGATCACACGGATCACTCTAGGCTTTTCAAATAAATAAATGAGCAGTGTAACAGGTGAGTGAGTGGAGTTTAGAGAAGCAAGCATCTGGAGGGTTAGAATTAGCACAATTAATTTTAAAATCGTGCGAATTACTATAAAACAGGTAAGGTAATAAGTAGGGCAATTTATTTGTTGTAGTAAAAATATAAAAAGTTGCATTTATCATTCCCTAAAGTTGCATTTGTGGAAATAAAGTTGCATTTATTTTTGATACACTAAAATCTAAAATAAAGTATTCGTAAAAAATGAAAAATTTCAAAATATACTGACAATTTTAGTCGTATGCAACAGAATTATAAAACATCATTAAATACAGAAGAACGTTGAAGGACCAATCCTTGCCCAGTAATTTCTTTAATATTAAAAATGCACCAGTCGCAGTCATATAATGTGCTGCATCGGATAGCAGATGTGCAAAAAATCCTTTCGCTCAACATTCAGAGATTTTAAAACGTCATCTACAAGACGAACAACATATTGATGATCTACACTCAGACCTCGCAAACTCTGCAGTCATTTCATCTGGATTATCAAGAGTGCCAACCAATGGTTTAGAGTACTTACTGGCATTTATTTCATTTTCGTCTGTTCTTTTCATGAACTTGTTTGATTCACAATACCTCGTTGTTGGCAAGATCAGACACACGTGATCGAAGTGATGGTTCAGAGGGAAAAAATGAAATAGTAATTGCATATAAATTAATTTTAAGCTAAATTTTAAAAAGTTGCAGGTGGGTTCGCATTTATGTAAAAAGTTGCATTTATGCAGAAAGTTGCATTTATGTTACGGTTATAACTCACTTACAATACACCCCATGAAGGAGGAATTTTGGTTTTTGTACTTTACATACAGCGTAGGACGTGTGAAAAAAAGTTGCATTTGTTGCAGAAAGTTGCCTTAGTAATAAGACAAAGACCACAACGCAGTCGTGTACCCGGCGCATATTAACAACCTTTACCTGGAATAGAAGACATGAAGAAAGTTTAAGCCCGCTGATTCGTTGGTTTCAAACTGTCGACTATGACGTCACTATGTGACAACATCATTTATGGCGATGCTTCACGTGGACTCTCTCATTACTCATTACTCGGTAGTTTAGCCGAGTAATGAGCCGGTGGCAAAACGTCTGCAACATAAATAACGAATCTATACAACAGGTCCCCAGTAATAACGCAAAACTCCTCTGTTTGCGCCTTCTTTCTGTTCACGGACTCAAATGTCCTTTAAAGTTCGAAAATGGATTATTTTTTAATTATGTGTGTAGAATCTATACTGGAATTAAAACTAAACACAAAACATTTACGATCAAATTACGAGTACATGGCACAAGCCGTTGAACTGTCGCTTGGTAATCTTCTAAAAGCTATCGCTTTCTTTTTTATTAGTTTTCTATTTTCGGTCGAAGCAGTTTCAACTTTTTTTTTGAATACATTGCAAGTAAATAGTGATATTTTTCACACATGCGGAGTGTGCACTATGGGTGCTTGACGTCATAGATCTCGGAGAGAGATAGCAACGAATCAGCGGGCTTTAAATTTCCTCATGTCTTCTATTCCAGGTAAAGGTTGTTAATATGTTACCCGGTATTGGAACCTTCAGAACTCCTCTTTTTATAAACGAAAAAAGTTATCAGTTGGATGACGCAATTGGCAACGTGCCAAGAAAGGGATGAAAGTTTATGGCGCAGTTAGCTGTCAACACCACCAAAAGTTCAGTTCTCTCTTAACGCGCTAATAGTTCGATTTGCTACAGCAACCAAATTAACATAAATACACCAGGCATATTAAAAAGTTGGTAGATTGTTCAGTTAACACATGCTCGGGTCTGATGCTGGATTGTGGAATGGACGAAGCAAATGTAAGAAAACAACAGTGACGTTGTAGTTCCGATGACTGATAAACACGATATTTGAGCTGAAAGTGTGAATAAAAATTTCAAGTTTACAATTCTTCACAATTTTGCCAACAACACTCACAAAGTTCCGTACCCGCGAGCTCTGCCATATTTAAACCCTATGAAACCTATCGAAACGAAATTTCCGAGTAGAGTTGTATTGTTTTCCCCCTACAACACACTTAACCTTTAGACTACGGACGTGGTGTTGTCATCGGATCTGTTCCTTAGGGGATTGATCCCAGACCATGGTAAATAGCCCGTTGTGTTGCTCTAGTACGACGTTAATTAAAAAGATTACCAAATTACCTTTATACTACGACCGGTACAGCAGTTGTACAATGATCGCGCCAAGAAATAATTTAGACTACGGCCGTTACAACAGCTGTACTTTGAAATTTATAAGAATCGCGCCCAGAAAGAATCATGCTTGTTACATCTATAGCTGTAATCAAAATGTTAATACCTAAATAACCACACCTTACTGAAGAATTCACGTATTATCTCTTTCAACCTTTAGAAAGATTCTGTTGGTACTCCACTGGAACCAGATATATATGCTTATGTATAATAGATGCAGTAAAACCTCATTAAGACGAACTCGCTTAGTACGTACTACTAATAATACGAACTAAATTCCAGTCATATCAAAATTTATATTCAAATAGTGGTAAACTCGTTTTCGAGAACAATTCAGGTTACATACTAGTTGCCGGTTAAGAACAACAAAGTTTCGAAACTTGAGGGCAAACGATTCTTTTAAATCGTACTATCGGAAGCATTGACTCCGAAATTGCAGAATATTTATTTGTGGTAGAGTGAAGAAGAAAGAATAAATGAATATTCTGAGGAAGTAATTAGTATACCTTCTTAAAAATAATATACTGCTGGCTTAGACATTTTTCACCGCTTTCTGTTAGGTGGTGAAAATTCATCAGCTCCATTCAAAAACCCTTGACCAAATCAAAGATTTTCTTATAGAAAGTCAAAAAAATCCCACATAAAAATCAATAACAGATTTATTTCAAGACAAAAATTGCATGACCAAGAAATATCTGTGTAATAAAGAATTATCTGTATAATCAGGAATTATCTATGTAATCAGGAATTATCTGTATAATCAAGAATTAAGTGTGTGATCAGTAATTATCTGTGTAATCAGTAATTATCTGTGTAATCAGTAATTATCTGTGTAATCAGTAATTATCAGTGTAATCTCAAGAATTATCTGTGTAATCAAGAATTATATGTGCAATCAGGAATTGTGTGTGTAATCAGGAATAATCTGTGTAATCTCAAGAATTGTCTGTATAATCAAGAATTGTCTGTATAATCAAGAATTGTCTGTATAATCAAGAATTATCTATGTAACGCGATCTGTATAATCTTTGTGAAGAAATCCATTGATTTGCGATCTAAGAATTTGTAGAGAAAAGACTACATCCAGGTAACTGCTCATTTCCAGCAAAGTAAAAACACAATCCGGTGACGTCAGCTACTTGATTCTTCGGAATGGTCCTCCAAATTGATCACCAATGTCAACTGTTCTTTGTGTTCTGAAGTTCCGATTGAAGCTACGAACGTGAAAAACAAAAAGAAGGAACGTTAGTTTTGAGTTTGATATATTCTAACTTCATAGCTACTGCCTCGCAGACTTCGGACGGGCTGACTGTTTTAGGGACAACACTTCCTCGCATTTAGGAAAACTACAACGGACTAGATTATCGTAGTTGAAGGGGGAAATCTTCTCCAAAAAATATCCATGTTATTACCAAACCTACGATAGACAATATAACATTTGAAACTAATCCACCACCACTCTTCATTTTTTGAAAATTAATTTGAAAGTTTCTTAAATTTCCCCTTTTTGTTTTCTGAAATTATAAATATCCTTTAGAGATATAGAGAGACAACACTTCCTCTCATTCACGACAGCTACAAAGGACTAGATTATCATAATTGAAACAGGAATCTTCAAAAAATATCCATGTTACTAACAAAACCACGATATACAATACACATAGCATTTGAAACTAATCCACTAACACTCTTCATTGTTTTGAAAATTCAATTGAAATGTTCTTACATTTTCTTTTGGTTTTCTGAAATTATATATATATATATATATATATATATATATATATATATATCCTTTAGAGACTTAATAAGAGGGGGGCAACACTTCCACGCACTCCACGACAACTACATAGGACTAGATTATCATAATTGAAGCAGGAATCTTCAAAAAATATCCATGTTACTAACAAACCTACGATATGCAATATAACATTTGAAACTGATAAAATCAACACTTAATTTTTTGAAAATTCTATTGAAATTTTCTTTTGGTTTTCTGAAATTAAAAATATCTTTTAGTGATAAAATTAGAGACAACATTCTACGCATTCACGACAATTACAGAGGACTAGATTATCATAATTAAAGAGCAGGAATCTTATCGCAAGAAAAAAAACCGTGCACGCAATCCATGTTACTTACCAAACCTACGATACACTACGTTACATTTGAAACATGCTCAGACCTCGACTCACAAAAAATAGAATTCACACGGGGTTCCGCATTCTCCAACAAAATCACCATAAACAAAACCCCGCTGATTACTCTTCGCGCAGTCCTTAAGCTCCGACTTAATATTCCGGCTTTGTCTTTGCAGCGAATATTACCGGGATCAAACAAAAACCGAAAACAAATGAGACACGGGCAGCCTTGTTGGTTGGGGTACATATTTCCATTTCGGGACTTATAATTCCGTCTGCCGTGTAGGGAGGAGGGAACAGGAAAAGGGTGGGGTTCGAGTCCCTCCTTTTCTCATCCCTGGCCGGGGGGATTATATTCGATCCCGTTCCTCTCCTAGGATTTCCCTCCCGTATTATAGTCGAGGGCAGGCGGATAGAGTAACCCTAGAAGTGAAAAAGAACGTGTCGAAAATGGAGATTTATTTTAAAATTGTTTCATTTTTTTGGCAGCTCTTTCGGGGGAACGCGGATCCAGATGAAATCCTCCCAGCTTTGAGCGAAATAAAAGGTTAGGTTGGAGTAGTAGTGTGTGTGAGGGTGTAGTTGGCTTTAACCCTCCGAGGGGTTCGCACCCGTGATTCCACCTTACGCCCTGCAGTCTTCCCTGCGCGACCCATTTTGACCTTCTTGATCAAAAGAAAATTTACAGAGGATTCTATTCTGAGGAAATGAGCCATCGAATATTTCCAAAGGATTCTTTTACAACGAAGTGAGCAATTCACTCTTTCCTAAAGGTTTCATTTTAGGGAATTGAGGAGTAGAAATAATTCCAAATGATTTTTATATTACTAGGAAGTGAGTAATTCCCTCTTTCCAAAAGATTTTATTCTGAGGAAATGAGCAAACTAATCTTTCCGTAGGATTCGATTGCAAGGAAGTCAGAAATTCACTCTTTCTTAAAGATTTTATTCTTAGAAAATGAGCAGTAAGATATTTCCAACGAATTCTATTACATGAAGGAGAGCAATTCACTCTTTCCTAAAAATTTTATTCTGAGGAAATGAGCAATAGAATATTTCCAAAGGATTCTATTACAAGGAAGTGAGCAATTCACTCTTTCCTAAATATTTTTTTTTGGGGAAATGAGCTAAAGAATATTTCCAAAGGATTCATCTACAAGGAAGTGAGCAATTCACTCTTTCCTAAAGATTCAATTTGGGGGAAATGAAAAATAGAATATTTCCAAAGATTCTATTACAAGGAAGTGAGCAATTCACTCTTTCCTAAAAATTTTACTTTGGGGAAATGAGCAATATAATATTTCCAAAGGATTCTATTACAAGAAAGTGAGCTATTCACTCTTTCCTAAAGATTTTATTTGGGGGAAATGAGCAATTGAATATTTCCAAAGGATTACATTACAAGGAAGTGAGCAATTCACTCTTTCCTTAAGATTTTAATTTTTGGAAATGAGCGATATAATATTTCTAACGTATTCCATTACAAGGAAATGAGCAATTCCCTCTTTACGAAAGGTTTT
Source organism: Metellina segmentata (assembly GCA_947359465.1). Lineage (NCBI taxonomy): Eukaryota > Metazoa > Arthropoda > Arachnida > Araneae > Tetragnathidae > Metellina > Metellina segmentata. Next base: position 43,805,974 of record OX375880.1, read on the forward strand.
TTTATGAGTAAATGAGCAAAATAATCTTTCCAGAGGATTCTGTATGAAAGAAATGACCAAGTTGATCTTTCCAAAGGAGTTTATTCAAAAGAAACGAGAAATAGATTTTTTCAAATAATTGCTATTCTGAGAACATGATTAACCGGGGGTTGGCGAGCTTAAGCGAGCAGGGGGAGGAGCCCCCTAGTACATTTAAAAACCGGATGGGCTATGTTGGGACAGAGTTATGTAATTATATAACGGATCGCAACCTTTAAATTTATCGTGGATTTAAAAGTCATCACGTAGGCTTGGCGATGAAGGGTGGAGAGTGTTGTGTCAGTGTCCCCCACTTCGTCATCAATAGTCCGTTGTGTTGAACCAGAGAAATGTAAATTCAACTACCTATGGAATTAAAATTATATTAAAACTAATCGTAAGCCACTGTCTTTACGCTGCATCACAAAGTCCGCAATGTTGGCGTGGTGTGGAAGTTCGGCGATGGTCCGGGATGAATCCCAAAGGGAAAGATCCGAGTTACCACAATGTCATTTTTGAACCACGGTAATATGACGAGGAAGTGCCTGTGATGACACACTGCACTATCCAAGCATCCATAACGAGCTAAAGGCTTACCTGTGAATAGATATCGGGAAAAACACATTTAATTTTTGCAATCAGCTTACAAAAATAAATAATTTCACTATCATTCAAAAGAATAAATGAAATCGAAACCTAAATTGGATGCTTTGGAAGAGTGTAAGTGTACAAAACTGAAACCGGATCGAATTTATCGCTATCTCGGCGTCTGATAATACGTCGATATCGAAGCTTTCTTAAATGTCGCCAGCTGATTGAGTCAAAGGCGTGGGAAAAGTACCTCGTGCTCAGGTTATAGTTTCCTTTTATTAGCTTATGTCGATAAACATGACAAGCCCGGCTAGCTCAGTCGGTAGAGCACGAGACTCTTAATCTCGGGGTCGTGGGTTCGAGCCCCACGTTGGGCGCTTTTTTTTTTCTACATATGCCTTTGGACTATTTTATTTTTATATCGGTTCAGTTTTTTCTTATTTCGAATCTATACGTTTGAACCGTATTAGAGATGAAAACCAGTTTCATGTTTTATTGGGTTTCCAGTTTGATCCCGGACCGTCTCCAACTGCCCGTTGTGTTGGTCCGGGGTAATGGTAATGGTAATGGTAATTTTAGTTAACGTCGTACTAGAGCAACACAACGGGCTATTGACGACGGTCCGGAATCAAAGATTCGAGGACAACACCTCGTAATTTTGAACCACGGTCAGATGACGAAGCAACACCTGAGCTGGAACCCCACTCTCCAAACTTCCACGCCAACCCAACGTGAGGACTTTCGGCCACGACAGATTTAAGGTGCACCAGCCGCCTCTACACCATACGTTTACAAACATCCATGCCCGGGCCCGGATTCGAACCAGGAACCTTCCGATCTAGAGGCTGTATAATAAATACTACTTTAAGTATCAAAATGTTTTATTTACATTTTATCTTCACGTCACCATTTACCATACGAGACATCTAAGTCAAATTTGTAATTTTTCTATTATACAGTTATGTAGAGTTATTTCACTTGGGGGTTCATGTTGAGGTTTATGCTATAAGATGGTAATGGTAATTTTAGTTAACGTCGTACTAGAGCAACACAACGGGCTATTGACGACGGTCCGGAATCAGTCCCTTAAGGGAAAGATTCGAGAACAACACTTCGTAATTTTGAACCACGGTCAGAAGACGAAGCAACACCTGAGCTGGCACCCCACTCTCCAAACTTCCACGCCAACCCAACGCGAGGACTTTCGGCCACGACAGATTTAAGGTGCACCAGCCGCCTCTACACCATACGCTTACAAACATCCATGCCCGAACCCGGATTCGAACCAGGAACCTTCCGATCTAGAGGCTAACACCTTAACCACTATACCGGTTGGTCGGCACTATAAGAAGGAGTCCATTGGAATAGTATGTTTGGAAACCACTTTTATAACATTATTACATATAACAGTGGTTATATATATTATAGAGGCATGACATGGCTTGTTTGAAAAGTTTGTTCCCATTCATTCACGATTATACAATGTAACGATCCATGCAACAGCTCAGCAATCAACAACGGCAGTCTTTCACTGACCAATGGCCACTGGCCGTAAATCCGTCAATCCCTATCCATCTGTAAGATCTTCCAGTCCAGATGGTTTTAAGAGGTCCTCGGTGTCAACAGGAGGAATGGGTTAATAATTCAGAACGGAACCGACGCGTGGTTGCTGGCAGTCGGAGTCTATAACAATAAAATCGACGCACCAAGGAGTTGTCCGATTGCGATAAAAATTGGTGGATATGAAGAACATACATAGAAAAACAAACGCTTATAAATTTCAGAACAATTGAAAGATTGATTTCAAAGTTTGACCGCTACAAATTGAGGAAGTCAATAAAACGTTGGTCCACCTCAGCAAGCTGTCACCGGGCGTGGCATAGACTGAAAAGTACCCGGATGGTGTCCTTGTCAAATTGTCTCCAACTGTCGGGTTAGATGGTCAACATTCCGGGATGGTTGCAATCGCCTTTCCATAACGTCCCGAATTTGTTCTATGGGAGAGAGATCTGGAGACCTAGCTGGCCAAGGAAGTGTCGGTAAAGCTAGAAGACAACTCATAGCAACACGTAACGTGTGCGGCCGAGAATTATCTTGTGGAAAAGTAAGTCCGGGGTGTCGCAAAAGGAACGGTAACGCAACAGGTCGTAGAATGTCGTCTACGTACCGCTGTACTGCAAGTGTGCCAGAAATGACTATCAAAGGAGATGGTATCCCAGACCATAGCGCCCTGCTGCGGGCCTGTGTGGCGTGTGATAGTAAGGTCAGGATATCCCCATGCTGCCCTGGACGTCTCCAGACAGGTCTGCGGTTGTCGTCAGGGCACAGTTGGAGACGAGACTCGTCACTAAAGACTATACGTCCTCAGTCAGCGCCGTTAAAAGTTGATACAGACCGGCATCACTTTAATTCTGCACGTTCTTGGTGTGTCGATTTTTTTTGTTATCAAGTATATTTCTTTTTATATACACTTACCCAATACCGTTTGATATATTCTGGTTTTAACTTTCTTTTAAAAACAACGGCAAAATAAAAACAAAGTTTTTATACAAACCGAGTCAGGAGAGTTGTTACATCGTGAAGTCAGCCTAACTAGAGGAGAGAGCTTCGGAAATAAAATATCAACGAATGTACACAAAATACAGTTGTAACGACAGCTAACACGAACTAATTATATGCAAAAATAAGATAATCCGCTCCCATTGGTCACGACTCATGATGTCACTAAAAAAGGGGCGTGGTTACGGTTTCCCGCGAAGTTTGTTTCAACTGGTGTGGCCACACCTCGCCATCTTAGCAAAACTCTTTACTAACAGCAAACTCCTCTCTCTGGCGGACCTTTTCTAAAAGGAGAAGTACATGGGAATTCTAGTAAGCACTGATAATTGAACTTATTTAAACATACTTATCCAACACTTTTTAGCCGACCAACCGGTATAGTGGTTAAGGTGTTAGCCTCTAGATCGGAAGGTTCCTGGTTTGAATCCGGGTCCGGGCATGGATGTTTGTAAACGTATGGTGTAGAGGCGGCTGGTGCACCTTAAATCTGTCGTGGCCGAAAGTACTCACGTTGGGTTGGCGTGGAAGTTTGGAGAGTGGGGTGCCAGCTCAGGTGTTGCTTCGTCATCTGACCGTGGTTCAAAATTATGAGGTGTTGTCTTCGGATCTTTCCCTTAAGGGACTGATCCCGGACCGTCGTCAATAGCCCGTTGTGTTGCTCTAGTACGACGTTAACTAAAAATTACCAAATTACCAACACTTTTTAAAGCACCCAAATCCAAGATACACCGCACCTTCATACTATACACTGAAATTTTAAGATCTATTACTTCTAAAATGTTAAGATATATTACTTCAAAAATTTTAAGATCTGTTACTTGATCTTAAATTTTAAGATTTAAAATTTAAGATCTAAATTTATTTTATAATATATTACTTCTTACATTTTAAGATCTATTACTTCTTAAATTTTAAGATCTATTACTTCTTAAATTTTAAGATCTATTACTTCTTAAATTTTAAGATCTATTATTTCTTAAATTTTAAGATCTATTACTTCTAAAATTTTAAGATCTATTACTTCTTAAATTTTAAGATCTATTACTTCTTAAATTTTAAGATCTATTACTTCTTAAATTTTAACATCTAATTATTTCAAAAATTTTAAGATCTATTACTTCTTAAATTTTAAGATATATTACTTCTAAAATTTTACTGTAAACAGTTTAAAATTCTTTGTATATCACTTTACTTCATTGAAAAGTGTCACCGTGGCTTAGTGAATATGTCCACTGGTATGAAAATAGGCAGTAAATTAATGTTCCACTGGCGCAATACAACATAGTCGAAGGCCCGGGATCTATTCGCAAAGAAAAGATCCAAGAACAACACCTCGTCATTTTGAGCCCTTTGCTCCTCCAACTGTGCAACTGCCGAAATCCAGCTCTTGTGCTACATGCCATAATTCTCCCACTGAGCGCATCAAGTGGCGAGCTTGACGTACGTAAAGCATACGGTAAAGCTTAAGACAACCAAAAATAAACATACGCCACCAAGGGGGAAAGAAAGATTATCTCCGAGAAGAAAAACAGAGGTCGAACACCAAGAGCGGAAGTGTTTAGTTGACGACTCCTTTTGACAGACGACTCAACTTCCCAAGCAGCCACGCTCTCAAAGAACGTATTTGACTTGTTGACCTTAGCACTTGAAACCACAATATTAATAACACGGGAAGGAAAAAAAACTACCCAAAAACAACCCCGAGAAAAAGGAAGAACATCAGTTTTGTTTTTGAGGTTTAAAAAAAGCATCGTAACGGACGCGTGTGTGTATGACGTAACTCACCGCTCTGCTAATTATTTGATTACGGATCGGGTTTTCAGGCGTTTAATTGGCCGTGCGAGTTCGTTTTTTATCCGCAGTCTTCCTCGAGTGATCTGTTTTCTGCAGTTTTTGAGTTGTTGGTGGGCTGAGAAGTATTCGATTCAAAATTGACTTTGACACCGAGTGAATTTTTTTGGGCGATTAATCTAGCAGTCGACCGCCATGTGGCATGTGTTCTGCCACTTATCTGCAGGGAGAGATATGTAGTTTTTGTGTTCTTTTTAAGTTTATCTGCATATATCTCTGGAGGAACGTCCGAAGGAAGATGATAGATAATCTTAAGGCTCAAGGGATGGTTGATTTCGGTTTTATTAGATTGGCCTTTGATGTAATAAATCTATCTATCTCTCTCTCTCTCTCTCTCTCTCTATATATATATATATATATATATATATAATTATCTTACGTGGCACGCAAAAAAGACGTTATTTGTTATCGCGTTTTGGCAACACTGTACGATCGTTTGTTTATCACAAAGCTTCGTGCCTCAATTGAATTTATAGCGTTATCGGTAATGGTAATGGTAATTTTAGTTAACGTCGTACTAGAGCAACACAACGGGCTATTGACGACGGTCCTGGATCAGTTCCTTAAGGAAAAGATCCGAGGACAACACCTCGTAATTTTGAACCACAGTCAGATGACGAAGCAACACCTGAGCAGGCACCCCACTCTCCAAACTTCCACACCAACCGAACGTGAGGACTTTCGGCCACGACAGATTTAAGGTGCACCAGCCGCCTCTACACCATACGCTTACAAACATCCATGCCCGAACCCGGATTCGAACCAGGAACCTTCCGATCTAGAGGCTAACACCTTAACCACTATTATGGTTGGTCGGCTATAGCGCTATCGGATGAATGGTAATTGGTAATTTTTAGTTAACGTCGTACTAGAGCAACACAACGGGCTATTGACGACGGTCCGGGATCAGTCCCTTAAGGAAAAGATCCGAGGACAACACCTCGTAATTTTGAACAACGGTCAGATGACGAAGCAACACCTGAGCTGGCACCCCACTCTCCAAACTTCCACACCAACCCAACGTGAGGACTTTCGGCCACGACAGATTTAAGGTGCACCAGTCGCCTCTACACCATACGCTTACAAACATCCATGCCCCGACCAGGATTCGAACCAGGAACCTTCCGATCTAGAGGCTAACACCTTAACCACTATACCGGTTGGTCGGCGCTATCGGATGAAATTTTATTGAAAAAATGAATGTTAGTCGAGTTGTTGCAGCTTATTATAGAAATCAAAGAAAGTGGACAAGACAACCCAATGAAAGGTTAATTGAAAGAGATGCAAGACGTAATGGCAGAACTGAAAGCAATCGTAGAAAACGTGCATGCTTGAGTTGAGGTACTCTCATTTCGTTTCAGGAATATAAAGACAGTAGAAATACTGTAATTATTTGAATATATCATGTTTTGTAAACAATTCATTCTGCTAGGACGCATGTCTTCATTGATGCGAGCAGAGCGAGCAAGGTTTGTGCAGCGAGCGTATGAGGATTGCAAAGCAATTCTACGGGGGTTAGCGAGCAGGGGCGTAGAATTTTTATACCTACATTTAATTATAAATGAAAAGGGGTTCTGGGATGTTGTAGGTGATTACAGTTAGTTAATTTCAGAAGTCTCAACGAGTTCTTCGAGTTGAGGTTTTGTTTTAACCCTCCTGTTGGCTGTCTTAACAATTTATATCAATGTTAGCAAAACCATTAGATCTTGATGGAAGAAAAAAACTGATCATGTTTTGATCTCGCCACCGTAAAAAGAATCGGTAATAATTGGATGACGAATAATCTTGTCATAAGCAAAATCGATCAGATCTTGATAGACGAGATAAATCGTCGAAACCACAGGGCCGTGGCAGACCAGTTGAAAGGGCAACGGATTAGCAACCGTAGTGTTGCGAATTCAAAACTCGATCCAACCAAAAACCGCCGTGTAAAAGGGGCAAGCGCAAGTTAATTTGCTATATCGTCAAATGTGCTCACGTTGGCGTGATGTGGAAATTTGGAGATTGGGGTGCGACTGCTTAGGTGTTGGTATCATCTGACTGCTTCAGAATTAAGGGGTGTCCTAAGATCTTTCTTTTCGGGATTGATCCCGGACCGTCGCCAATAGCCCATTGTGTTGCTCCAGTCCGACGTCAATTCAATTTCCTACCATCTGGAACTTCAATATAAAGTGGAAAGCCAATTGAGCCACTACGAACATCCACGCCGAAATTAGAACATGAGAACCAGTCAAACTGAGTTGTATGTTGACACATTTCTATTTGTCCTCGCATCGATAACTATTTTATAGTGATCAGTCTAATGCAAATCCTTTTTCTCTTTGGTTCTTCAATCCCCTTGTAGTAATGACGACCAACAGGTATAGTGGTTAAAGTGTTAGCCTATAGATAGGAAGGTTCCTGGTTCGAATCCCGGTCAGGGCATGGATGTTTGTAAGCGTATGGTGTAGAGGCGGCTGATGCACCTTAAATCTGTCGTGGCCGAAAGACCTCACGTTGGGTTGATGTGGAAGTTTGGAGAGTGGGGTGCCAGCTCAGGTGTTGATTCGTCACCTGACCGTGGTTCAAAATTACGTTCTGTTGTCCTTGGTTCTTTCCGTTAAGTTATTGATCCTGGACCGTCGTCAATAGCCCGTTGTGTTGCTCTAGTAGGACGTTAACTGCAAACTACCAATTATTACCCCTTGTAGTACTATCGCAATTTTGTCTTGATTATTTAGTAGTTTGGTAGTCTTAAGTAACGTCGTAGTAGAGAAACACAACGGGCTATTGACGACGGCCAGGGTAATGGAAATGGTAATTTTAGTTAACGTCGTACTAGAGCAACACAATGGGCTATTGACGACGGTCCGGTAGCAGTTTCTTAAGGGAAAGATCAGAGGACATTACCTCGTAATTTTGAACCACGGTCAGATGACGAAGGAACACTTGAGCTGGCACCCCACTCTCCAAGCTTCCACACCAACCCAATGTGAGGATTTTCGGCCACGACAGATTTAAGATGCACCAGCCGCCTCTCCATCATACGCTTACAAACATCCATGCCTGAACCCGGATTCAAACCACGAACCTTCCTATCTAGAGGCTAACACCTTAACCAATATACCGGTTGGTCGGTGACGACGGTCCGGGATAAATCCCTTAAGGGAAAGAACCGATGACAACACCACGTAATTTTGAACCACGGTCAGATGACGAGGCAACACCTGCTATATGATGTATCTCGTCATCAATAAAGCTGACCAAGTCTTGAAGGACGAGATATCTCGTCGTTAACACACTTGATCGGAACTTGGCAGACGAGGAATCTCGTCGAAGACACTCGAACGGTTAATACGATTTATTGGACAGCCTATCATTTTTTGGCGAATGAAGGCTGATTCGACTGACCGTGAAATTGAAGTTTTACCAAAAATACGTTCAACTCATAATCGGTGACCCAATGTCATAGATATTGATTTTACCCCACATGAAGACACCCAACTCTTTTTCAACACTTCTGTACTTGAAACCAACGTCTCAAGTCTCCAGCTCCAAGTGCCGTGGAAAAAGGAAGTAAAACCCTTCCACATTCTCTTGGGTAGAATGGATAGGCTTGACCTTGACTCAGTTATTCTTAAGTAACAGACTATAAAGAGGTGCTTATGAAAGGAAATAGAGTTTTGATTTAAAGAGTCAAGCGTTGTGGAGCTATTTTCGGAATAGTTTCAAGAAGTACCAAGAAGTATTATCAATACACATTCATTCTTTGAAAATGTTTTTGCAAGGGAATGCATTTCCATTACTTATAATACAGGGTTATTCAAAATATTCATCCGTTTTCAAAGTTCTATATTTTCAAAAATAAACGACACAGAATGATAAGTAATACATGAATACATAGAAAAAATATGGAAGTTTTATATTGGGAAGCTTTTATACGGAAAAAACAGTCCCTGGCATTACCCATTTGGATATGTTTGCATATATGGCTTTTTGCCCCAGAGAGAAACAAAGGAAGATCTCTCCAACTTCGTTTTCTAACAAGATGAGGTACCACCTCACTGTGCTACAGAGGTTCGTCTTTTCCATGACTCGGAGGTACCTCGCAGTTGGATGGGTCGCTGTGGACCAGATGACTTGATGATACACAGCTCGCCACCTAGATAATCTGATATGACCCCATGCGATTTCTTCCTTACGGGGGTTTGTAAAATATAAAGTGTATGCGCCACCATTACCTACACATTTATGTGAACTTAAATAGCATATTTCTACTACTGTACTATCAATTACCACTGGCACTTTACAACGTGTTTGGCAGGAATTCACATACCGTCTTGACTTTATACGTGTTACTAAAGGAAGTTATATCGAACAACTCGTAAAACAAAATTTCATATTTTCCCTTTGTATTCATGTATTACTTATAATTCTGTGTCGTTTATTTATGAAAATATAGCTTTTTGAAATCGGATGATTCAAATAGAATAACCCTGTATATAAACGACAAACTTGGCCATGACATATGTGGATCAGTTTTCATGCTACATTGTCAGTGACTCAAGTTGTTATTAAATAATCCTCGCTCTCTGGTTAAAGTTCTATTCAATTATTTTAACGAGAAATTACTCTCACGATACATAAATATTGTAACATGACGGAAACACAACGACCCTAGAAATGGGAGAAATAATTTTTTAGGTGTAATAGTAGAAAGCACACGCGATATTTCTGCTACAACTTGGTGGAAGGTACATGCAATAGTATAAATAAAATGTTTTATAAATATGTATTTCTTTATATTTGGCAACGAAACCTTATAATTCCGCTATTACAACCTTAAAGGAAGGTGAAAGATAATTTGAGGAAATCGAATTTAATTACAGAGACCGAATAAACGATCAGTTAACGACAGGTGTAAGCGACGTGAAATGAATACCATATCAGAGCATTAACTCCACTTAGAATTAAGGACACCATCCTCTACAAAGGGCTCGGACAGACCCATTGTTTAATTCCGAATTGAAATCCAAGGCGTTCGAATAGGGTTGTTAGAGTACAAAGACAAACAACGACCGAATCAGTCGATTCCGGTTTATTCTTCAATTGTAACCTTCTGCCAGAGCATCTCAGAATTCTTTCAGAGCATCGCAATCATCTTTCAGAGTATTGCAGCCTTCTTTAAGAGCATCGGAACCTTCTTTCAGAGCATCGCAGTCTTCTTTCGGAGCATCGCAGTCTTCTTTCGGAGCATCGCAGTCTTCTTTCAGAGCATCGCAGTCTTCTTTCAGAGCATCGCAGTCTTCTTTCAGAGCATCGCAGTCTTCTTTCAGAGCATTGCAACCTTCTTTCAGAACATCACAACCTTCTTTCAGAGCATCGCAACCTTCTTTCTGAGCATCGCAACCTTCATTCAGAGCATCTCAACCATCTTTCGCAGCCATTACAGCCATCTTTTAGAGAATTGCAGACTTCTTTCAGACCCATTTCAGCCACCTTTCAGAGCGAGCCATTGCAGCCATCCTTCAGAGCCATTGCGGTCATCTTTCGGAGCCATTGCAGCCATCTTTCAGAATATCACAACCTTCTTTCAGAATACCGCAACATTCTTCTAGAACATCGCAATCTTCTTTCAGAGTATTGTGACCTTCTTTCAGAGCCCCATTACAGCCTTTTTTCAAAGCATTACAGCCTTCTTTCAGAACATCACGACCTTCTTTCAAAGCATCGCAACCTTCTTTCAGAGCATTACAGCCTTCTCTTTCAAAGTGATCGCAACCGTCTTTCAGAGCTTCACAGTCTTCTTTCAGAGCATTACAGCCTTCTTTCAGAGCACCACAACCTTCTTTCAGAGCATTGCAGCCTTCTTTCAAAGCATCGCAACCTTCTTTCAGAGCATTGCAGCCTTCTTTTAGAGCATTGCAACCTTCTTTCAAAGCATCACAACCTTCTTTCAGAGCATCGCAGTCTTCTTTCGGAGCATCGCAGTCTTCTTTCGGAGCATCGCAGTCTTCTTTCAGAGCATCGCAGTCTTCTTTCAGAGCATTGCAACCTTCTTTCAGAACATCGCAACCTTCTTTCAGAGCATCGCAACCTTCTTTCTGAGCATCGCAACCTTCTTTCAGAGCATCTCAACCATCTTTCGCAGCCATTACAGCCATCTTTCAGAGAATTGCAGACTTCTTTCAGACCCATTTCAGCCACCTTTCAGAGCCATTGCAGCCATCCTTCAGAGCCATTGCGGTCATCTTTCGGAGCCATTGCAGCCATCTATCAGTCATTGCAGCCTTCTTTTAGAGCATTGCAGTCTTCTTTTAGAGCATTGCAGCCATCTTTCAGAATATCACAACCTTCTTTCAGAATACCGCAACTTTCTTCTAGAACATCGCAATCTTCTTTCAGAGTATTGTGACCTTCTTTCAGAGCCCCATTACAGCCTTTTTTCAAAGCATTACAGCCTTCTTTCAGAACATCACGACCTTCTTTCAAAGCATCGCAACCTTCTTTCAGAGCATTACAGCCTTCTCTTTCAAAGTGATCGCAACCGTCTTTCAGAGCTTCACAGTCTTCTTTCAGAGCATTACAGCCTTCTTTCAGAGCACCACAACCTTCTTTCAGAGCATTGCAGCCTTCTTTCAAAGCATCGCAACCTTCTTTCAGAGCATTGCAGCCTTCTTTTAGAGCATTGCAACCTTCTTTCAAAGCATCACAACCTTCTTTCAGAGCATCGCAGTCTTCTTTCGGAGCATCGCAGTCTTCTTTCGGAGCATCGCAGTCTTCTTTCGGAGCATCGCAGTCTTCTTTCAGAGCATCGCAGTCTTCTTTCAGAGCATTGCAACCTTCTTTCAGAACATCGCAACCTTCTTTCAGAGCATCGCAACCTTCTTTCTGAGCATCGCAACCTTCTTTCAGAGCATCTCAACCATCTTTCGCAGCCATTACAGCCATCTTTCAGTGAATTGCAGACTTCTTTCAGACCCATTTCAGCCACCTTTCAGAGCCATTGCAGCCATCCTTCAGAGCCATTGCGGTCATCTTTCGGAGCCATTGCAGCCATCTATCAGTCATTGCAGCCTTCTTTTAGAGCATTGCAGTCTTCTTTTAGAGCATTGCAGCCATCTTTCAGAATATCACAACCTTCTTTCAGAATACCGCAACTTTCTTCTAGAACATCGCAATCTTCTTTCAGAGTATTGTGACCTTCTTTCAGAGCCCCATTACAGCCTTTTTTCAAAGCATTACAGCCTTCTTTCAGAACATCACGACCTTCTTTCAAAGCATCGCAACCTTCTTTCAGAGCATTACAGCCTTCTCTTTCAAAGTGATCGCAACCGTCTTTCAGAGCATCACAGTCTTCTTTCAGAGCATTACAGCCTTCTTTCAGAGCATCACAACATCACAACCTTCTTTCAGAGCATTACAGCTTTCTTTCAGAGCATGAGTCTTCTTTCAGAGCATAGCAACCTTCTTCCCGAACATAACAGCCTTCTTTCAGAACATCACAACCTTCTTTCAGAACATCACAACCTTCTTTCAGAGCATCACAGCTTTCTTTCAGGGAATCGAAGCCATTTTTCAGAACATCGCAACCTTCTTTCAGAATATCGCAACCTTCTTTTAGAACATCGCAACCTTCTTTCAGAACATCGCAACCTTCTTTCAGAACAATCGCAGCCTTCTTTCAGAACAGTGCAACTTTCTTTCAACAAGAGAAAGATATAATTCGAAGGAGTATATTTAATTTAATCGTAGAGACCGAATCGCCATTTGTTAAGAGCAGATACCCCAACACAGTTATCTCAAAGTATTGCTGTATCGCTTTGTTGTCTTAGCCCATCAACACGATAACGAATCCCCGAATCAAACGACAAGTGTAAACACGAGGAACGAATGCAGTTAACAACCTCAGAGCATAAACTCCCACTTAGCATTCAGCTTGAGCCCTTCACAAAAGGCTCAAAACTGACCCATTGTTTTGATTCCGAATCGAAATCGAAGGCGCTCTATTCGAGTTATTAGAACACAAAGACAAACACCGAATCAAGCCCGGGTACTTGATCCAGCTCGACTAACAGCACCGGGCTAGTTGGTTAACATCGCCCGGTTTTAATTCCTCCGTCAACTCCACTTACCTCTCGCATTAATCGCCCCAAAGTCCACAACCGTCCGAAACCTTTCCGTGCAATTACTCCCGACAGGCCGTCCTCCACTCCAATGTCACCCAAAAGATTACACTTTAAAATCCCAAATTCCACACACCGGTCCTTATTCTTGGCCTTCCTTGGGGCTCACCCCCTCACTAATCTACTTTTACAGAGAGAGAGGAGGGAGAGAGGGTTCTGGAGTGAGAGAGAGGCAGGCGGTAATTGATGATCCCTCTCTGTCACATCCCTTCAACGGCAATGTGCTCTCTTAATCAAACCCCAAAATTCTTGACTTCTGCTTCCCCCCACCGAAGTCGTCTTCACCGAAAGCTTCGAAGTTCATTAACTAATGAGGGGAGTTCTGGGGATGGGGGCGGCGGCATACCTTTCTGCTCGACCCTCCCCCCTCGTTGTCGACCCCTCAGGGGGGTTGCTCGGCGGGGGAAAGAGGAGGCTTCATTTAAATGGTTTTAAAATCGCGGAATTTCGTTTAAATTGATTACTCATTAAATTATGTCCCGAAAGGCTTTGGGGGTGGGGAAGGTGCGCTGGGTGGGTGGATGTGACGCATGGAGGGGGTGGTTTTGGGTCTGGATCGGTGTGGGGAAGGGGTTATCTCACTTCGGGATATCCTAGCGTTGGAGAACAGGTTGCCTGGCTCTCCGGTGGAAAGCCAAATTGACTTTTGATTTTATTTCGGCGTTAGGTTGATTGAAGTGATCCACGGATTGGGGTATGTCGAAGGCAATGGGATTTGTTTGGCCGGAGAAATGAGGAAAATACCAGAGTAGAAGTTGGTAGGTTGTTGTCGGAGACACATAAAAACACTAGTTTCGATTATGAATACTGGAACTTGATGTTGGATTGAATGAATGAGACAAAATGAAGAGACAAAAACTGGGAACAATTCAATTGTTTATTGTGAATATTCGACAGTTAATTTACAGGTTGAGCGACCAAATTGAGATTTGATATCAATATTAAGGAATAGTTTAATAGATGAGCCGCGGTAGCTCAGTCAGTAGAGCGTCGGGCTCGCATCGGAAGGGTTGTGGGTTCTGTCCTCGGCGAAGCCTGCAATTCTGATGGTTGCGAGATCGGCGCTTAGACCTGGCTAAAGACCGTCGTGTTCGCTAGTGGTGGCTGGGACACGTTAAATAGGTCGTGGTCACAAAGTCCCCCATGTTCCCATACCAAATCAATACCTCTGGGGGTACCTGATCAGGGGGTTATCGTCCTCTGATTGGGATATAAATTACGATATGTGTGAGTGAATGGATGTGTTAAAGGGACCTTCCTGTAAAACGGATGTGTCATGTATGAAGAAGTCCAACCCTCCGGAGCAATGGCACCCCCAATTGGGACATATATATCCCGAACGACAACAAGTTTAATTGATGAGAAGAATCGAGAAGTTATTGGGTTGATCTTAAACCACCAAGTAGTTTCCACGACATATCCAGTATATCAAGATAAGACCTGGTCAGTTTTGCTAATGACAACATACCTAGTCGAGACAACTACAGGAACTTTAGGAGTATCCCATCGGTGGTTGATGTATCACAAGTGAAAACGATGTGACGTACTCAGTCAAAAAAGAAACACATTGAAAAAAAAATATCGCGTATTGATCTATTTATGAATATGTCTTTTCTTTGAAAAGAATACCACAAAAAAATTAATTATCTACAGGTATATAAATAACGTCACACTGGTGCTGGTACATCCAGATATTCCAAATTCTACAAATATTATGAAAGCCCTCTTGGACTTGAGAACCAGAGATAGAGGAGGTTTATTGCTCCACTTCCGGCGCCACACCAGTCGCTCACCTGCTCCATTTCTTTTTAACCATTAGTTTGATGTCAGAGTTTTTGACTTTTTCAACGGACCTTGGCAGCACGGATGGAAGAGTAATGGATTTACAACTGGAGGGTTTGTGCGAATCCAAGCAAAGACCGTTGTGCACAAAGCCGATGGTTGTTAAGGTTGATGCGCGTTGAATCTGTCATGGCTAGGGCAACTTTTTGCAACAAATGCAACTTTTTTTTCACGCGTTCTACGCTGCATGTAAAGAACTAAAACCAAAATTCTTCCTACATGGGGTGTATAGTAAGTAAATTATAACAGCAACATAAATGCAACTTTTTAAAATATAGCTTAAAATGAATTAATATCAAATTATTACTTCATTTTTTGCTCTCTGAATCAACCCTTCGATCACGTGTGTCTGATCTTGCGAACGCTGAAGTATTGCGGATCAAACAAGAAGTTCATGGTAACTTTTACTTTACACATTACTTTACCTTACTTTAACACATTGGTTGGTATTCTTGATAATATAGAGGAAACTTGCGTAATCAACTGTAGAGTTTGCGAGACGAGTGTCTATCATCAATATATTGTTCGCCTTGTACATGACGTTTTAAAATCTCTGAATGTTGAGCGAAAGAATTTTGCGCTTCTATTATCCGATACAGCACATTATATGACTGCGACTGGCGCAGGTTTTTAATGTTAAAGAAATTACTGGCCAATGATAGGCCATTCAACGTTCTTCTGTCTTTCAGTATGTATTATAATACTGTTGTACACAACTAAAATTGTCAATATATATATATATATTTTTTTTCATTTTTTACGAAAAATTTATTTTAGAATTTAAGGTATCAAAAATAAATGCAACTTTAGGGAATGATAAATGCGACTTTATGGAATAATAAATGCAACTTTAGGGAATGATAAATGCAACTTTTCCCATATTTACCTAGTCATGGCCTCAAACGTCCTCACGTTGTCATGGCGTGGAAGTTTGGAGAGAAGGGTGCAAGCCCAGGTGTGACCTCGTCATCTGAAAGTGGTTTAAAATTACGTGGTACTGTCTTCGAATCTTTCCCATCGGGTCAGATCCAGGACCTTCGTCAATAGCCCATTATGTTGGTCCAGTATACAATGTTAATTAACTACCTTTACTAAATACGTAACCGAGAATCCCCGTGTTGAGGTCAAAGCATACCTCCTTGAAAAAGTCGCTGACCAACCGGTATAGTGGTTAAGGTGTTAACCTCTAGATCGGAAGGTTCCTGGTTCGAATCTGGGCACGGGCATGGATGTTTGTAAGCGTATGGTGTAGAGGCGGCTGGTGCACCTTAAATCTGTCGTGGCCGAAAATCTTCACGTTGGGTTGGCGTGGAAGTTTGGAGAGTGGGGTGCCAGATCAGATGTTGCTTGGTCATCTGACCGTGGTTCAAAATTACGAGGTGTTGTACCCGGATCTCTCTCTTAAGGGACTGATCCCGGACCGTCGTCAATAGCCCGTTGTGTTGCTCTAGTACGACGTTAACCAAAATTACCATTACCTTGAAAAAATGCCGACCAACCGGTATAGTGGTTAAGGTGTTAGCCTCTAGATCGGAAGGTCCCCGGTTCGAATCCGGGTTCGGACATGGATGTTTGTAAGCGTATACCAGCTCAGGTGTTGCTTCGTCATCTGAACATGGTTCAAAATTACGAAGTATAAATTGTTAGGGGCAGTGATGGTCCTCCCACTGGGTGCTCCTTCACAAGTGGCCATCATTTCCGGTCTTGTAGTTGCCAATGACTTAGGTCAAATGTGCCCGCCATTATAAAAAAAAAAACTTTGAAAAAGTCAAGTAAATAGGTTTTTTGGCTGGACGGAACTCGGATCTTTCCCTTTGGGGATTGATCCCGGACCGTCGTCAATAGCCCTTTGTGTTGTTATAGTACAACGTTAAGTAAAGATTACCAAAATTGTTAACTGGACCTAGTTTTGAGCTCGCAAAGCTCTGGCAACAAATTCGTTGCACTTCAAACTGGTCTACCACGGTCCTTGAAGTTTGCATATGAAGTTTGGAAACATCCAGCGGGGGAAAAGTGATTGAAAGCCAAATTCTCTCCCCCCCCCCCAATTCATTTTCCTATCAAAGTTTTTTTCATAAATCTCCAGCGAAGAGTCATCAGCACCTCTCTAACCTATACCCGTCCCTACGTAGCCGTTATTTCCCCAGCGAAATTTGTACCCATTGATTAAAACACGTGAGCATGCACAATGTCCCCAAAGGATGATCAGGGGGTGGATGTAATCACACAAAAAAGAACCGAATTCTAAAGGGGGATGAAGCACGGAGAGGGGTCCGGGGAGCTGTTGCAGCACGTGCTCGCGACACGTGACCAAACACGGCTCACAATAGCGGCCGTCAAAATCAGACCGGAGAGATTAAAAGCCGACTGCCGACACGTCTGCTATTTTTGCGATCCGAACGCTGTCCTTGTTCAATTTATTTATTCCCCGACTCCTGAGGTTGCTATGGTTACGCGAAGCGATCGTGAGGGATGCTGGGAAAGGGAATATCTAACCAGTTTGAATCGTTTTCGATGGGTTAGTGATGGAAGTTAGTTTCCCGATATTCCGGGCCGACCAACCGGTATAGTGGTTAAGGTGTTAGCCTCTAGATCGGAAGGTTCCTGGTTCGAATCCGGGCATGGATGTTTGTAAACGTATGGTGTAGAGGTGGCTGGTGCACCTTAAATCTGTCGTGGCCGAAAGTCCTCACGTTGGGTTGGCGTGGAAGTTTGGAGAGTGGGGTGCCAGCTCAGGTGTTGCTTCGTCATCTGACCGTGGTTCAAAATTACGAGGTGTTGTCCTCGGATCTTTCCCTCAAGGGACTGATCCCGGACCGTAGTCAATAGCCCGTTGTGTTGCTCTAGTACGACGTTAACTAAAAAATTACCAATTACCCGATATTCCGGATTCGCTGGAGGTAGTACTGATGCGTTGTTTTAGTGGTCTACCGCGAATTTAAATGAAGGTATAATGTATTTCCGTTGAGCCGATTATTCTTCACGAGTTTAGGTAATTTGGTAATTTTTTTAGTTAACGTCGTACTAGAGCAACACAACGGGCTATTGACGACGGTCCGGGATCAGTCCCTGAAGGGAAAGATACGAGGACAACACCTCGTAATTTTGAACCACGGTCAGATGACGAAGCAACACCTGAGCTGACACGAGTTTAGGAATGATCTCTTTTAGGTGAGCCGTAAAATTTACATTTAAAGCATTAAGACAAATCCACAGTTCTTTACGAATTGTTCGCGTTGGCGCGGTGTGGAAGTTTGGAGAGTGGGGTGCCAGCTCAGGTGATGACGTGGACATCTGATCATAGTTCAAATGATAAGGTGTTGTCCTCGAATCTTTTCCTTCGGGGTTTATCACGGACATTCGCAAATAGACCGTTGTGCTGCTTCAGTGAAACGTCAACCACATATCTACCTTTTCGTTGGCGGGGTGTGGAAGTTTGAAGAGTGGAGTGCCAGCTCAGGTACTGACCTCGTCATCTGACCGCGATTCAAAATGACGAAGCGGGGTCCTCGGATCTTTCCCTTCTTGAATAACCCTAGGCAGTCTCCAATAGCTGTGTTTCTCTAGTGCGACGTTATTTAGCTATGTACCTTCCTACCATTTCGATCTTTTTCGAGGATACGATTATTTTTGCAGTCATAAAGTATAATCTGGTAATGGTAATTTTTAGTTAACGTCGTACTAGAGCAACACAACGGGCTAGTGACGACGGTCCGGGATCAATCCCTTTAGGAAAAGATCCGAGGACAACACCTCGTAATTTTGAACCACGGTCAGATGACGAAGCAACACCTGAGCTGGCACCCCACTCTCCAAACTTCCACGCCAACCCAACGTGAGGACTTTCCACCACGACAGATTTAAGGTGCACCAGCCGCCTCTACACCATACGCTTACAAACATCCATGCCCGGACCCGGATTCGAACCAGGAACCTTCCGATCTAGAGGCTAACACCTTAACCACTATACCAAGTATAATCTGATGACAGGTTTATGTTTTCCGTGTTACTAAAACAAAAGCAACACCACACAATTCTTAATTTTCTCGCTTATTTTCTATTTGTTGTCACTTCTTTATCGGATACTAGTCGAATAACCCTGTTAGACTGCACCGGGGAGAACATTTTTAGAACTATAAATTTGTGATTTATCTTATGTTAGCTGAATAACCTGGTGCTGCTCGTGTTTCAGATATGACCGCGACATTTTCATGTGTTACTCCTACACAAACCATGTAGAACGTGTTTCCTAGTCCATGTCTATTTATTGCAGGAAAACAAACTTTAGATTTTAAAATTTGGGCTACGAGGGGCACTTTTAGGACTACCCGTGTGCCAATTTCCATGTCTACAGATTGGTTTGAAGACAGAAAAGAAATAGGCCTATGTTTACCGCAGTGTTCTAAAGTATAAGTGTACAAAATTTGGTGTGATTAGTCTAACGGTGTAGATTTGTATAGAGAATACACACACAACTTTTTTTATATTCATAGATTGTTCACCACCTAGACCTTATTAACCTTTCGACTATGGCTATAGATATAACAAGAGCGATTCTTTCATGGTGAGATACATATAACGTTCAACGATACATATAGCTCCAGAACTCGAAGAATGAAAGCAATGAAAACTTTTTGGCTACCAAATAATGCCTCATACAAAAAAGAGCCAACCAAAAATACTTAATTCCACATCAACATCACACACACACACACACATATAACATCAGAAAATAAAAAATGTTCAGATAATTCAATCTGAGAATGTAGCAAAAAAATGAATAAAGTGACTTCCCAAACCAAACTAGTAACTCCATCGATTCTAGTTAGTGGCTGTGCAGGAATATTTGATGTCCTTATATTACATCACGAATAAGCAACTCATAAAACTTCCCCATTCGCATTCATACACATCCAGAACATCCAAGAATGAAAGCAATGAAAACTTTTTGGCCACCAAGGTAATAATCCCATTCCCCCTGGCGAATGAATGCACCAGGACAGGTGAGATTAAGGTACTGGAAGCACGGCGTGAACTATTCCCTAATGGATAGTGTCCAGTCTGATCTCTGTCAATAACACGATGGTCCATAACTTATCTCCATTAGACGCGACAGCCAGGAACTCACGCAGCGACATCTGGTGACGTACGCTTCAATATTGATGCACCCATTAGAAATGAGTTGCTGCACGAACCTCCCAACGCACGAGGCTCTGGAGATGGCGGGCTATTTATTTATGAATATGCACTGGAAAGAGGGACTGGAGGTGGAAGGATGAAGATACTGTTGTTTGAATTTTTAACGTCGCGTTTATTTTTTGGGGGGATTCATCACAATATCGCTCTGACAGGGTGTTATGGTGTTGTTGAAGATCGTTTTCATGTCTCGTTTTTCTCCGGTTTGTCTGAATGGGATCTAAGTCCGATATCGTCTCTAGCATTGCGTGGTTATTGCGTCAGTTGGAAGACGTGTTTGCAATCTGATTGCGATGCGCCTTAACGTACTAGCCAATGGAACTGGAAGTGGCGAGACCGTAAAAGCGCCGGCACGTTAATATAAATTATTCTTTCTGTGTGACGTGAAATCGAGATGCATTTTCCCCCAAGGCATTAGACGCGGACCTAAACTATTCCAGGCTTTCCCATAAAACCGAGCGACGAAATTCTCTGTTATCATATCGATCGGGGAACGTGGAATAAATATATAATATGAATAAATATATGATGTAATATTTACAAAAATATAAAGCGTACGTTTCGGATAAAAGTCCTGACAAATTTTCGTTGGAGTGGAGATTGGTTATATCAGTTCTCTCTCCAAACGGATGACAAATTGTCTGGAAGGCGGAATTATCTACGGAATTTTCAGACGGCCGGTTTGAATTGCTTATCTGTATTTATTTTTGGTGAGACAGAATTTTGGAGAACTGTTAGGGACGAATACAGTGTAGATAACTTTGCTATGTTTTAAAACATCAAGTAACTATATATTGGGGTAGAAATAGTTTTGGAAATCATCTCATCAAGGAGTGATGGGAGTTAGTTTGGATTGTCATACACATATTGCACACATACAATCCTATACAATGTGAATTTGCTCCTGAATTTACATTTACATCTAAATTTTATGCATGCAGCAACACTATCTCAGATCTAGATATGCGGTTTAGATTTACGTTCATTTTCTTCGTGTTTTTGTACAGTATAATGAGACTGCGTTGATCGATATATTGTGTAGTGTAGCGATATTTAACCTTCCTCAACTCATGACAGGCACCCTATAATATCCATATTGGAATAATACGTATTAGCAACCGGTGGTTTGAGAGTTCGAATCCAACCATAGACCGTCGTGTATAAAGAGGCTGGTGAACATTAAATCTGTCGCGGCCTCAAATTTTCTCACATTGGCGTGGTGTAACAGTTTGGAGAGTGGGGTGCCATCTAAGGTGTTACCTTGTCATCTCTCTGACTGTGGTTCAAAATTACGTGGTGTTATCCTCGAATCTTTCCCTTCGGGTTCGATCCTGGAATGTCGCCAATAACCCGTTGTGTTGCTTGAGGTGACACTAATTAAAATACCTATCAACCTACCGCAACTCATTTATTCAAAAAAATATTATTAATTAGTTTATGTGCCATGAGTTGAGGTAGGTAATAATATTAGAGTTTGTGTGCCAAACTTTTCATTTAAAAAATTTGTTTGTTTAATACTAAATTATTTTCAACTCCATAACATATATTTTATATCGATCTGACGAAAAAAATCGGTATAAATATGATAGATTTATAAGACAATAATAAAGTAATTACCTTCCTTTTTGCTCCCAAGTGCTTTTAAATAATCTTTTAGAGAACCGATTCATTTTTGATACTTTCTAAGAAATAGTATACTTGTTTCTAATTTGCCTTGGTCTAGCACTTAATAAATCGTGTCCATGAAACCAATCGTCTTTAGAAAGTACGTAGCCATTAATGGATTTCTTGTACATCATAAAGGTCAAAAGTATTTGAACTGCCTATTTATCATAAAAATTGTTTTTTATTCTATGTAGTGACGTTAAGGCATTCCTTTTGCTTGTATTACAATTACAACACTTCGAGGCAGACTTTCCACAAGTTCTCTATAAGTCTGGGCAAGAATAGCTTTCCATTTCTGTTGAAAGGCTGTGAGAAGAAATTGTTATGAATATGGGCGTGCGTGGGCGGTGTACTCGTTGCTACAGTTTGTCCCACAAGTGCTCGATCGGATTGAGATCGGGGCTATGAACAGGTCAGTCAAGCAAATTTACCTCATTTTCAGGATAGAAGTCCAGCACACGTTTTGCAGAATGACATGGAGCTCGGCCGACTAACCGATCTGGTGTTTAAGGCTTTTAGATTGGAAGGTCCATGGTTCAAATCCGGGTCCGGGCATGGATGTTTGTAAGCGTATGGTGTAAAGGCGGCTGGTGCACCTTATATCTGTCGTGGTCGAAAGTCCTCACGTTGGGATGGTGTGGAAGTTTTGAGAGTGGGGTGCCAGCTCAGGTGTTGATTCGTCATCTGACCGTGGTTCAAAATTACGTGGTGTTGTACTCGGATCTTTCCCTTAACGGATTGATCCCGCACCGTCGTCAATAGCATGTGGTGTTGCTCTAGTAAGACCGTTAATTAAAATTACCTTTCCTTACCTTACCTGACAAATGCTATTAACTACCCAGTTTAATTTTATCTCGATTTTTTTTTTTCAAAAACTTTATTTTTAGGCATGTAGGTAAATATTGTAAACTAGCAAAATACCCGACCTTACTCGGTTTGAATTGGTTTACTCTATATTGAAGAGATAATCAAAATATATAATGAATTACGTTTTTTGTAGAGTAAAAATTTATTTCAACAACTTTCGCCATCTTTATATTTTCTACAACTTACTTTGGACACAAATCCTACACATGCATATCCATTCATGTAATACATTTCACATACATCGCACAATTGCTGTATGACAAAGCTACAAAATGACGAAAGGTAACACTAAGGTTACTACCATAAGAGACGATTTTGAGGGAGATTTGGAATTCCCTTTCTTAAGTTCTTTTCATGTTCAACTCAATTAATTAAAATTACGATTTACGGCGAGTGCTCTCGCACTCATAGTCAACAAAACAATATTTTTTTACTTGTGGCACTCTTGCCTCCGGTATGCGACATTGTGAAATTTTGCAATCTTCCCCTGTCATTATTACAACGAATTTTTTAATGTTGGAAAAAGTTCCAGTTTGGATTAATAAACATTATTATTCTTTCACTAACGGCATTATTCTTTAAATAACGGCATTATTCTTTCAATAATGGCATAACTACACTTAAAATTTACTGAAAATTTATACTGAATTACCTAACATTTTTAAGTCTAATACATTGTGGTGCTGTTGCGTGTGATGAGAAGTAAAACACATTTATTAAAATAATAAATATTTAAAACAGAAAACAGTGAAATAGAACAAAATAAAAGATGTCGGAAAAAATTGTTCTAAAGATATTAATTTGTGATTCATTTTTATCTCTTGATCTCGCACAGTTGCCACAATTTACAACTAAAAGTGCACAACATTTTGAACTGTGAAATTAATTCAGAGCGAAAGAAACAGAAAATATCACAGCTCACGCGATCTTGTCCATTCTCGTTTCGTTGAAAAATATCGTTTGTCTCAAATATTCCGAAATCGTTTTCATTGCGCAAAGAACAAAAATAAGACTCGAAATAAATGAAGTATCAGAGCTGAAATTCCATTAAAAAATATAATTTTTGAAGAATAATTACCTTTTAAGCAGTACTGGTAAAGCAATCGAAGTAATCGTAATATTCAATAGACATTCCAATTTTTCCAAAACTACCAAATTATGGTGGATTTAAGTATACTTACTCTGATGTTTTAGCATGTAACTCATATAAATATAAAAATAAAGAAATGTGTAATATTGCATTCATTAAACTAATAGATAATGTATAAAATAAAATACACTGCAATCAAATATCTGGAATACAATTTATGTGATGCCTACACAAACACACAAACACAAAATTGAGCATAGAACAGAAAGACGGACAGACAGACTTTCGCAACCAATTCCACTCACTAAATGAAGATAAGTACTCACTGTATGCAAATTTCCATGAAAATATCTTAAAACGCGTGGACGTGTATAGGGCACAACATACATACATACATACAGACAGACAGACAGACAGACGGACAGACAGACAGACAGACAGACAGACACCAAACGAGAAAAAGGCGGATTCGGCATCAGAAGGGTCCAAAACGGATAGAAAACTTGAAATGGGTCGAAAATATTGAATGTACAAACAAACACTCCATTCTTATTTATATAGATGAACGTCGCAATGGATATTTGTAAGCGTATTTTGTGGAGGCGGCTGGTGCACCTTAAATCTGTCGTGGCCGATAGTCCTCACATTGGGTTGGCGTGGAAGTTTGGAGAGTGGTGTGCCAGTTCAGATGTTGCCTCGTCATCTGACCGTGCTTCAAAATTACGTGGCGATACACCGGGTGGCTTAGGCTGGGTAACTAGTTGAATTATAACGAGGTTTGACTGTTACCATTGCTTACTCTATTTGTATACTTACTCTATGGTAAGGTAATTTTAATTAACGTCTTACTAGAGCAACACAACGAGCTACTGACGACGGTCCGGAATCAATCCCATAAGGGAAAGATCCGAGGACAACACCACGTAATTTTGAACCACGGTCAGACGACGATTCAACACCTGAGCTGGCATCAGTCTCCAAACTTCCCCACCAACCCAACGCGACGACTTTCGGCCACGACAAATTTAAGGTGCACCAGCCGCCTGTACACCATACGCTTACAAACATCAATTCCCTGACTCGGATACGAACCAAGAACCTTCCGATCTTGAGTCTAACACCTTAACCACCAGACCGGTTGGTAATGGTAATTTTAGTTACCGTCCTGCTAGAGCAACACAACGGTCTATTGACGACGGTCCGGGATCAGTCCCTCAAGGGAAACATCCGAGGACAACACCTCGTAATTTTGAACCACGGTCCGATGACGAAGAAACACCTGATCTGGCACCCCACTCTCAAAACTTCCACACCAACCCAACGCGAGGATTTTCGGCCACGACAGATTTAAGATGCACCAGCCGCCTCTACACCATACGTCTACAGACATCCAAACGCTGTCCCGGATACGAACAAGAAACCTTCCGATCTAGAGCCTAACACCTTAACCACCAAAACGGTTGATCGGCTCCTCCATGATTATGACGTTTTGATTAGCATAAAAATCGCCGGGAGGGATTTTCTGAATACAAAACCGACTTATGAATCCCCAAAAATACGAAATTCCCCGCCGGATGAAAAACAACACCGACTAACACCCATCAAATCCACGCGAACACAACCCCCCCCCCATCCCCTAACGTCACGCAAACCATTCGACGACCATCACGGGCGTCATCTCACACGTCATCAGCAACGACCGTCACAACAGCACGACCACGTCGCACCATTGAATGTTTTCTTCTTTGCATATTAGCGGCCTTTTTAAGGCTTACCGGAAGGGGGGGGGGAGGCCTTTTTGCGGCTCGCTTTCTCACGAGTATCAACAGGAATCGCTTTCACCCTTAAACTCCATGCGGCCTGTCACGGACAGGCCTTTTGCAGGAGGGGATTTATGAATAAGTAACGCGCGGGCGGAGGTGGAGGAAATTGAAATTTGTTCGGGGAATTCGGGATTGGGGTTCCCGTGCCATGCATAGGGAAGGAATTGGCTGTTTCGTAATTTTTAGGAGTGGAGGCTGTTTGATTTGTTCGACTGGGTTTTCGTTCCGCGACCGGATGAGTGAACCAATCGGCACATGGATGCAAGCTCGCGGAAGCGTTGTTGCAGATTTGCTTGATGGAGGAAACACATTTGTTTGGAAGCAGGACAGATGAATAAAATGTTTTATATAAAATTTTTAAAATGTTTGGTATAAAATATTTTAACCCTTCTTTGCATAATGGTGGAAATTTCCATCATAACATTGAATGCCCAAAAATTATATAAAAGAACAAGTTCACTTTAAGTTGATCGTGTCTGGATACCTTTTTAATGTCCATTGCATAAAAAAAACATAGCTGTCAAAAATAAGCAAGTGTCACTATCAGTAAAACGAGCTTGAAGTTGTCATTCCGCTGTTTGTTGTAGTTGCAATAAACGTATGATTTCGTTTTTAATTTTGTTTTATTATATTTGAGTTTCTATTGTGCTAAAAAAGTGAAAATGAGTGGAAGAAAGGTCTGTAACATGTGTTTCTGTTATTTTTAGAGCAATTTCTGAAAAAGTTTGCGTTTAATTTAAAAAATACCACATACCATGATATTGTTTTTTGCTAAATTTATACTATAAATATATACTAAGATTTTTTAAACCATTTTTCCTTTAATTTTGAACATGAACTATATAACCTTGATTTATTTCACCAATAAAGAAAAAATCATGCAAAGAAAGGTTAAGGTATATCAATTTTCACACTTTTTTAATTTTAATAAAAATAAATAGTAAGTTTTGAAAATGTAAAATAGTTATTATAATTGCGAAATTCGATGCGTAAATACAGAAAGAAATTCAGAACAAAAGCTTTAAAATTGAATATTTTAGAATTTTGAGTCCTAGACCCCCCTTAACGCTACACTGGCACAACACAATCGTATTAGCAACTGGTGTTTCAATTAACGTCGCACTAGAACCACACAATATGCTGTTGGCAACGGTCCGAGTAATTTTGTAAATAACGTCCTACTATAGCAATACAACGGGCTATTGACGGTGATCCGGGATCAATACCCTAAGGAAAGATTCGAGGACAAATGGTAATGGTAATTTTTAGTTAACGTCGTACTAGAGCAACACAACGGGCTATTGACGACGGTCCGGGATCAGTCCCTTAAGGAAAAGATCCGAGGACAACACCTCGTAATTTTGAACCACGGTCAGATGACGAAGCAACACCTGAGCTGGCACCCCACTCTCCAAACTTCCACGCCAACCCAACGTGAGGACTTTCGGCCACGACAGATTTAAGGTGCACCAGCCGCCTCTACACCATACGCTTACAAACATCCATGCCCGGACCCGGATTCGAACCAGTAACCTCCCGATCTAGAGGCTAACACCTTAACCACTAGACCGGTTGGTCGGTGACAACAGTGCGGGATCAAACTCATCCGAGGTCAACACCGCGTAACCAAGACGACATCTCTTTGAGTTGGCTACCATTCCTAAAAGTTCCACATCACGTCAACGTGAGGAAATTTGAGGCCACAAGAGATTTAACGTACACTAGTCCCCTTTGTACACGATGGTCTTTGCGTCGATTCGAACTCGCAACCCTCCCCCCCTTCTGCCAATTAGTTACGCTACCACGGCCACATACGCAATGGGAGGTTTGCCAGTTTTAAATTTGGTCCAACCAAAATCCGTCGTGTAGGTACATGGAAGCTGGTGTAAGATAAAGCTGTCGTGGCCTCAAATGTCCTCAGGCACGGTGTGAACCTCCATCCGAAATGACACGTTACACTTGTTACCATTTATTCAAAGAAAATCATATTTAAGATATCAATCTGATGTTAAATTTTCCGTGGATTTTAAATCTTTTGAGATTTTTACTCTATCTTTAACGATTGCGGCGATAAACAACTTCACAGTTTTTGCCCGTGACAAAATTGAAATCGCTAGCAAGAAGGTCATGTTAATCATCAATGTAAATCAAATAACGCTAAAATCGAAAAACTTGGCATGTTTCCAAAGGCATTAAGACGAAGAACGCTTGTGACGTCAGCGGTCGAAAATCGCAAAATCCTCTCCTTTATTCAATCGAGGGAGCTGACGCCACATTCCGGTAAGAATGACGAAAGGTGAAAAAACTGATGGATTTATTAAAATATGTTCTAGATTAAAATTTAAAATTCGAGCCAGACACAAAAATCGCAAAAAACTAGGATTACCTGTGTGCCAAATTTCATTATTATCGGTGCCATAGATTCACTTCTCACGGAGAACAAAGACAATCACTTCCTTTTATAACAATAGTAGATATTTAACAATAGTAGACTACAATAGTAGAACATTTCTTAACATGCTCCTATTAATTATAAACAACTTTTAAAATAAACTAGACTCTTTAAAATCAAAAGATAAAAGGATATATCTGCAAACAGAACCTTCTTTAAATAGGCTAGAAGTGGAAAGGTCTTGATAAATAACTGTTCTTGCAAAAATTGCCTCGTAACAAATATATTTTGTTAGCTTTGGATCTAGAAAAAAAACTAATGATGATGATAAGTTGCTGAATAAAATATTTTTTGATACATTTCGATTCATTGGGACAAAAAGATATCGTTCTTTTCTAAACCATTTAATAATATTTTTAAATGAAGGCTAGACAATAATAGGTTAGAAAGAAATATAACGTAACCTGTACGATACATATTGTCGCGTAGAAATAATTAATTTCAAAGAGAAAATTTTATTACTTATTTGGTAAAAAAAGAGAAACGGCAAAGCATATTAGAAAAACATGTTTTGAGGTTTAATGATTCGTTACAAGATGCTTCTTCAAAGCTCTACGATGCAATTACGAAAAGTACAAAATAAAGTGTATCAATTTTAACGAAAAAATAGTTGAGAAAAAAAATATCGTCTGTGAACCAGGAACTCCTTTTCCCAATTATTTATCGTTTGCTTAGATCTGCACGTGGCAACATAAATTGGAATTTCTTTTTCTCTTTTTATTCAAGGACAACAACTACCTTTTTTTACAGCTTTTGTTAGTTAAAAAGGTTAAAATAATTAAATGCAGTATATTTTAATATCACATTTTCTTTAAATGCAAATAGTTTTTTCCCTTATTTATTATAATTAAAATGTAGGTAGGTATTTTATTAACGTAACACTGGAGCAAAACTATAGGCTATTGGCGACGGTCCGCGATCAAACCCCAAGGGAAAGATACGAGAACAACACCACGTAAGTTTGAGTTACGGTCAAACTACGCGACCCCACTTTCCGAACTTCCACACCACGCCATTGTGAAGACATTTGAGACCATGAAAGATTTAACGTCAAGCTTCCGGTTGCTAATACGTTACTTTTACAACATGTCTACAGCTGCATTTGATCACCACCCGAAGGGATCCCAGTTCAATTGTGTAACTTCCTTATGTGAATAACGGCTGCGATAATAAGCTTTATTGGGCTCAAACGCTGTTGTGAACAGTGATCAAAAGCAGTTGTCAGTTGTTTAATAGAGAAGAGGAACAAAACCGGAATTTGTGGTTACACAACATAAATAAGAGATCGGTATGGCATGGTACCCTCACTGCCTAAAGTTAAGCACGGAGAGGAAAATGTTCATTTCCAGAAGCCAATCTGAATTTGAGAGGCTGCAATTTGCAGCAGAGGTAGATGGAAGCATGCAAATATGTTATGTAACATCCAATCGCGGTTTCGTGTCGAGAAATATGCAAAAAAGCCAGTCGTATAAGAAGTCAGTATTGTGAAGGGTTAGAGGCATTGCATCTAAGTGCTGATAAAAATTGTTTAGAACTTTCGTACGACTAGTTTTCAAGACAGTTGTTTCTATGGCTTTCAGAAGACTAAGGGCAGATAGTGAGCACTGGCGTTCTGTGGGACGCCTTGAAGCAGGGAAATCAATCACTGATGTTGCTCTTTTCTTCGGCGTTCATCCTTCCGTCATTTCACGATTATGGAAACAATTCCAAACAAAGCAAACAGTTGTTCGAAGACAAATTGTTTAGAACTTTCGTACGACTAGTTTTTAAGACGGGTGTTTCTATGGCTTCCAGAAGACGAAGGGCAGATAGTGAGCACTGGCGTTCTGTGGGACGCCTTGAAGCAGGGAAATCAATCACTGATGTTGCTCTTTTCTTCGGCGTTCATCCTACCGTCATTTCACGATTATGGAAACAATTCCAAACAAAGCAAACAGTTGTCCGAAGACAAGTGGCTGGCCGTTCAAGGGTTACGACATCCGCAGAAGATCGATATATTGCTGTTCTAGCAGAGCGGAATCGAAGAGCGACCTGGTTTTATCATCCATTGGTAAGACGATATCTGCCACTACTGAGCTCTGAAGGCTACACATGAATGGACTGTACGCCAGGGTGCCACGAGTTTGTGTTCCTCTATCCGTCCAATCCAAATGGGCACGATTAAAGTGGTGTCGGCAACATATGAATTGGACTGTTTGATTGGGTTAATGTTATATGCACATAGTGTCGAGATTTCCCCTGGAGTCGGATGACAGTTGTGTTAGGGTCTGTAGAGAACAAGGCACACGCAATTGGCACCACAACATCATGAAGCATCACGGATTCCGAGGTGGAAGTATCGTGGTGTGGGCCGGGATTTCGTTGGGATATCGCACCGACCTGCACATCTATAGACGGGGTTCTGTGACGGCTGACTAGTATTCGGATGAAGTTCTAGAACCCACTGTGATATTGCACGCTGCAGCAGTTGGTCCTTTCGTTTTAATGGATGATTATGCACGTCCCCACAGAGCTGGCATCGTCGACGACTACCTGGAGAGTGAGGGGATTGCTCGTATGCTACTCGCCCAACCATAATCCCATTAAAAAATCTTTGGGATGCCCTCGACCGTGATGTTTACCACACCCAGCTACTCTAACAGAGTTGCAAATTGCTCTACAGGAGGAATGGGTTGGTGTGGAAGTTGGTGCCAGCTCAGGTGTTGTCTCGTCATCTGATCGAGGTACAAAATTACGAGGTGTTGTCCTCGGATGTTTCCCTTAGGGGATTGATCCCGGACCGTCATCAACAGCCCGCCGTGTTGCTCTAGTACGCTGTTAATTAAAAATTACCAATCACCCATGGTTATTAGCGTAGTCGGTATACATACCTCTGAGCCACGATAGCCCTAATAGAAAATCGGAGCCATTATTTATCAAATAGCTACGTTGAAATTTGAGCATTGATTTATCTTTGTTGCCCTGTCGGGGGATTCCCTTTACATAAATACCCATTAAAAAACCAACGCGTTTCACCAATCCATACATCTCAGTCATATCGCCAATAAAAGAAAGCGGACGACCAGAAGAAAAGCTGGTAAAGATTTGGCACTAAACCATAAAGAGGGTGGGAGAGAGCTCACTTGAGGAGCCCAAAATTCGAACCACTCAGAAGCATATTTCTTCCCCCCCCCCCAAAAAAAAAGACCAAAAGAAATAAAGATTCCGTAATACATTATGAATGAAGAGGAGTAACAGTACACACGCACAATGGCTCCTCACAGAGCTGTCAGAGGGAGGAGCCGGCGTTTTATCCATCTGATTTGGGATTCCCGGAGACTGCGAAATATATCGATTCATCTGGGAACCGTTCATCGTCATCATCTCGCATCTTGTTCTCGCGGGGAGGGGCAGCGGTGGAAAGTTTTCGCGAGATAAGGAGAGGGTGAACAAAGAAACTTCTCGCGGGGGAGAAGGAAGAAAAATATCCCTGAAGTTTTGGCCGGAAGATTCCCGCTATTTATTATTCAACCGAACTTGCCTCGCTCGCTCGGAGGACATTTAGGGAAAGAGGCGGAGGCCGGGTTGCCGTTTCTTGGCGGTGTATTGCATCTTGCGGTTACGGACGCCAATGCGACATCGCGACTTCACTTAGTGGAGGCTTGTATTGGTAGGTAGGTATTTGAGTTACGTCACAGTGGAGTGACACAACGGGCTGCTGGTAGGTAGGTATTTGAGTTGGCGTCACACTGAAGCGACACAACGGGCTGCTGGTAGGTAGGTATTTGAGTTGGCGTCACACTGGAGCGACACAACGGGCTGTTGGTAGGTAGATATTTGAGTTGGCGTCACACTGGAGCAACACAAAGGGTTGTTGATAAGTAGGTATTTGAGATGGCGTCACACTGGAGCGACACAACGGGCTGCTGGTAGGTATGTATTTGAGTTGGCGTCACACTGGAGCGACACAACGGGCTGCTGGTAGGTAGGTATTTGAGTTGGCGTCACAAAGGAGTGACACAATGGACTGTTGGTATTAGAGTTGGCGTCACACTGGAGCGACACAACGGGCTGTTGGTAGGTAGATATTTGAGTTGGCGTCACAGAGGAGCAACACAACGGGCAGTTTTTAGATAGGTATTTGAGTTGGCGTCACAGTGGAGTGACACAACGGGCTGTTGATGACGGTCCGGGTTCAACCAACAAAGGGAAAGATTCGAGGACGAAACCATTTAATTCTGAACAGCGGTTAGATGACGAGGTAACACCTGAGCTTGCACTCCAAACTTCCACACCACGCTCACGTGAGGATATTTGAGGCCACGACAGATTTAACGTGCACCAGCCTTCTACATGACGGTCTTTGGTTGGAATCGAGCTCGTAACCCTCCGATTTTCTTCCCCTTTAGATACGGCTCTAGAAGCTTCATTTGAATTCTGTGCTGATAATGAATGGTCTGGTTGGTTGGGTTTTAAGGGTCATATTTCTCCAAGCTACGCCAAATGCGTGTAATGTGCGTTTGGTCTCGCCGAGGGGTTAGTACTCCAGCCTTGTGACTATCAGGCTTAGGGTTCGAATGCTCAGCTATACTGCCACGTGTTGACAAAGGAACCCCCAAAATGTACAACCAATACCTACCACTATGTTGGATTGAATTAATGTCACACTGGAGTAACACAACCGGCATAGTCTATTGGCAACGGTCCGACATCAATTCTCAGGATGAAGTTCCGAGGACAACACCTCATTATCTATACTATTATAAAATGAAGTGTTTGTCCCTCGCTACGCAGTGTCCTGAAGAATCTACGGCACGTACAATAATGAAATTTGGCACGCAGGTAGTCTTAACTTCTGCAATTTTTGTGTCCAGCCCGAATTTTAAAATTTAATCTAGAACATTTTGAAATTAATTTATTCGTTTTTTTTTTGACCATTCTTTCTTCCTACTGGAATATGATGTCACACGAACGAATATTGGGATTTTCGACCTCTGACGACAGTTTTTGGAACCATGCTAAGTTTTCCGTTTCTAGCTTGTTTTGATTTACGTTGTTGACAATAGCCACTTCGAGGCCATCATGGCGTTGCCCGTGGAGTTCGTTCGCGAAGCAAACCAAATGGGACCACTTAGCGATCACCGGGGGTTAGCAAGCAGTGGTCACACCTGAACCCACAAAAAGAACTCACGGGCAAAGCCGTGCTGGCCATTTTTTAAATAAATGTCAGATGACGAGGTCGATACCTGTACTAGCAACCCACTCTCCAAACTCCAACACAACACCAACACGATGACATTTGAGGCCATTACAGATAACGTCCACCAGTTTCCAAGGACGCGACGGTCTTTGCTCAGTTTCCAATACGCTTCACTTCAAACGGGCTTAGAGGATAGTATGTAGGTATTTTTAATTAACATCGCGCGCACTGGAGCAACACAACGGGATATCGGTGACTGTTCGGTATTAAAACGGGAACTCAATTCCAGATAGACATTCTCACCAATAAATTCCAACGGGACTTCCAAGAGAGGGGATAACACGCCGTCTTTGAAACTGAAAAGCATCCAATTCAGAACGGGATGAGTTTCCACCATGTCCTCCCATCCGAAACACGTGCCCCAACCACCTGCTCATAGCACAGAGACCCTTGAGTAAGACTCCGTGCATCTTAATAACGCGGGCGTACTTCCGGATGGACGGTCAGCCAGACTCCATTAACACACAATTACGCGGGGGCGCCCCCCTGCGTATATGCCCCATCGAATAACACCGCTACGATAGTATCGCAGGGATTAATTACAAGCAATCCCCTCGCCAGCCGTGATTACGCCGAGATTCTCCCCGCTGGATTCCCTCTACCCTCTTATTGGAGTATGGAAGGTTCCTCTGTGAGGAGAGATGGGCCATACCATTCCTGGCGGGTTGGTCGCGTTGATGTATATTTCATGGGAATTTTATCTTTCGAGCGGCAATCCTATCATGGCTGAATTAAGGAGGATACCCATTACAAACGCCTTGTTCGGGACGCCCTAGTTGCTTACAATGGATTTCTATGGGAGGTAACCCATTACAAACGGCTGGTTGGGTTCTGCTCAGCACGGGTAAACCCAATTGCTTACAATGGATTTCTTTGGATGTCAACCCATTACTAAAGGTCGGATCGTTTCAGCTGGGCACGGTTGGTCCAAAATAAGACAATGGATTTCGATGGGTCGGTAGTTCAATTTACGTTGCACTGGAGCAACATATACGGGATATGGGGATACGGTGCATCAAGTTATTAGACACACTGAAAGTTTTACTGACACAGAAAGTTAACCCTTCTTTGCATAATGGTGGAAATTTCCATCATAACATTGAATGCCCAAAATTTATATAAAAGAACAAGTTCACTTTAAGTTGATCGTGTCTGGATACCTTTTTAATGTATATTGCATAAAAAAAAAACATAGCTGTCAAAAATAAGCAAGTGTCACTATCAGTAAAACGAGCTTGAAGTTGTCATTCCGCTGTTTGTTGTAGTTGCAATAAACGTATGATTTCGTTTTTAATTTTGTTTTATTATATTTGAGTTTCTATTGCTAAAAAAATGAAAATGAGTGGAAGAAAGGTTTGTAACATGTGTTTCTGTTATTTTTAGAGCAATTTTTGAAAAAGTTTGAGTTTAATTTAAAAAATACCACATGATACCATCCTATTGTTTTTTGCTAAATTTATACTATAAATATATACTAAGATTTTTTTAACCATTTTTCCTTTAATTTTGAACATGAATTATATCACCTTGATTTATTTCACCTATAAAGAAAAAATCATGCAAAGAAGGGTTAATGGTAATGGTAATTTGCTTTTGTTTTAATTTTAATAACGTGGCAACCAACCGGTATAGTGGTTAAGGTGTAAGCCTCTAGATCGGAAGGTTCCTGGTTCGAATCCGGGTCAGGGCATGGATGTTTGTAAGCGTATGGTGAAGAGGCGGCTGGTGCAATTTAAATCTGTCGTGGCCGTCACGTTGGGTTGGTGTGGAAGTTTGGAGAGTGGTGTGACAGCTCAGGTGTTGCTTCGTCATCTGACCGTGGTTCAAAATTGCGAGGTGTTGTCCTCGGATCTCTCTCTTAAGGAACTGGTCTCGTACCGTCGTCAATAGCCGTTGTGTTGCTCTGGTACGACGTTAACTAAAATTACCATTACTTATGGAATAATTGAAAAATTAATCTTAGAAGCAATACCCAACCTTGGGTGGATTCATTCCTGGATCTTGAATGTGTATAAAAATAGAAAGCATATCTCTAGTCTGGTGTGTTTGGTATTGTGTTAGTAGATACGAATCATTTAAATAATTCAACTTGGGATTCTATTGTTGAAAGGTCTAATTAGATGCTAATCCGGTTATTTTAAAAGATGTGCACTTAAATTAAACCATTGAATCGCTTCCCAGGCTTTGCTTTATTCATCTGACCATGGTTGTTAATTAAGTGATGTTGTGCTCGGATCTTTCCCTTGGGGATTGATACCAGACCATCGGCAATAGCCCTTTGTGTCTGCTCCAGTTGTACCGTGATTAAAATACCTCCTACCTATATTTTTCTTAGTCCCAAAGCATTCTGCTCGAGAAAATGCAGTGCTTTCAAAAATTCCGCTTCGTCATTTGACCGTGTTTCAATATTACGTGATTTTGTCCTCAGATCTTTCCCTTAGAGGATTGATCCCGGACCGTCATCAATAGCCCGTTGTGTTGCTCTAGTACAACGTTAATTAAAAAATTACCAATTAACTAAATATTCCACTTTTAGATCCTACTGTTAAGAGGTATTGTGCTCCTTATAGATTCAAAGTCTTATGGCATTATGTATGGTCTACGAGAATTGGGAAATTACTTTTTATTAGGTCAACACACTCTTTTAGCTCTAATCATCATATTGATTGAGCAAATCTTTATAACATGCTCTTCATGGATTCAATGTCTTGCATTGTGTACTGTCTACAAGAACTGGGAAGTAATTTAATATAAGCCAACTTGGCTTTTCAGCAATAATTATCAAGTGTGATTGGTGGGAAATCTTTTTTGTTAGGCTTTTTATGAGATTACATTATGGATGGTATACAAAAATGAAGTAATTAACTACATAGGCCAGCTCACTTTTATCTAGTGCGAGTGGTAGAAAAGTTTAATATTAGGCTCCTTTTGGATTCGAAGTCTTGCATACTGTAGGTATACAAATTAACTACATAGGCCAGCTCACTTTTATCTAGTGCGAGTGGTAGAAAAGTTTAATATTAGGCTCCTTTTGGATTCGAAGTCTTGCATACTGTAGGTATACAAATTAACTACATAGGCCAGCTCACTTTTATCTAGTGCGAGTGGTAGAAAAGTTTAATATTAGGCTCCTTTTGGATTCGAAGTCTTGCATACTGTAGGTATACAAATTTGATATTTAAGCCAATTCGTACTCATCTAGTGTGATTGGTGAAAAACTTTATAATAGGCTCCTAATGATTCAAGACCTTGCATTATGGATGGTATACAAAAATTAAGAAATAATTTACTATATTGCCTAGCTTCACTTTTATCTTGTATGACTGCTAGATAACCTCTATATTAGGCTCCTTATGGATTCAAAGTCTTCCATACTGGATGTTATACAAATTTTGAGAAGTAGTTTACTGTTAACAGCATACTCTTTAGCTATAATTATCTGTATTGCGTCTGATAGAAAAGCTTTATATCAGGCTCGTAATGGATTCAAGATCTTGTATTATAGACGGCTCACAAGGATTATAATTCAACTTACGCCAGCTCATTTTATCACGTCTTCACCGCCTTCACTTATTCATCGCCATATCACAATCCAGCAATAGTGATCTAGTGTGACTGATGGAAAAGATTTATGTTAGGTCCTTACGTATTTGAGGTCATGAATTATTATTCACATTCTATTGTCTGCCGTTGCCGTAGAACATCTGTTCCCAGTTCTCTCAGTTATTAACCACGAAAGGGAAACCATTCCCGATGGTAAATTAATTAAATCATGTTTGTTTGTGGCAGCTGAAAAAATGTGCCCAGAGAAAATAGATTTGTTTCGATCTATCAGTCTTTCGGTGACAAAAACTGTAAGAAGAGTTGAAGACATCGGGAGCCACATCAAGAATCAATTAAAAGGCAAGGCAAAAGATTTCAAGTTGTTTTTGTTGGCTGATATTACTGATACTGCACAATTGCTGCTATTTATTCGAGGGGTCAATACTGAGTTTGAGGGAACTGAAGAATTGGCTTCTATGAATGGACTGCATGGAGAAACTACCAGGCAAAGCTATCTTCAAGGAAGTCGAGAAAACGCTAACACAGCACAATTTGCAATGAAATCAGTTTGACCCCGTTTTATTGTTGCTCTATGAGTAGAATTACTTTTGTAAATATCTTCGAGTTTGCTACCTGGCCTGCCAAGACTAAAATTTTTAAGATCTAGCCCTTTCCAAAAAAAAGTTTGCCGACTCCCTAGTCTAGAAAGAACTATGAGAAGTAATTTATTGTCAGCCAGCGAACTTTTTGGCAATAACTATCAACATAAGCCGACGCGTATAACTCTGAGAGATCTTTATCCCCTTTCATTTTTGTTGTTGTTTCTTATGCCTACACTGGCAGACCAAAGGAGTGCCAGGTCCGTCGAAGACGGCAAAAGGCGAGAGTAAGGGGGTGCGGCTTCCATGCAAGTGAGCCCCATTGGGAGGAAGTCCGACTTAGCACGAATTTTTAGCCAACAGATGGCAGCACAACGACACGTCTCGTTTTTACGGAGAGGTCACATTTTCACGACATTCAATCATACTCAGGCACACGGTTATAATTTTGATCCAAACCATAGATCGACTAATCCCTGGTTCGGCACCCCCAGAGGTATTGATTTATTATGGGAACATGAAGGACTTTGTGACTACGACAGATTTTTCGTGCACCAGTCACCTTTAGCGTACACGGGAGTTTTCGGTCAGCTGGGCTCGAACTCATGATCAGTCAGTCACGAGCTCGATGCCCTACCGACCAGGCTACCCGGCCCTCCCTTTCATTTTTTCCCTTATCTACCCTTCTTCTTTTCTTCCCCCTTATTGTGTTCTCTGTTGTGTTTGGAATAACTTGTCCAAACATGTCCCTTGCGCCATAAGACTCGAAAACACCAAACAGTCATGTATGTGTTTAACTCATTGGTCGTCAAAGATGTCGATATAACGTTGTTAGGGGTCTATAGAAAAATGTAACATCATTGGCGATACTATTTAATTCAGTTAACTTGGATTCCCTCCATTCTGAATAACAACGCAATTAAGAGTGTATGCAGAATTCAAGACTGAAACTTACAAAGTTTGAACCCAACATTGCCAATCTTGTCAAGAATTACCCTTCACATTGACGACGTTAGTAAATTGTGTAGTAACTATGTTGGTAATTGGTAATTTTCAATTAACGTAGTACTAGAGCGACACAACGGCTATTGACGACGGTCCGGGATCAATCCCCTAAGGGAGGGATCCCAGGACAACACCACGTAATTTTGAACCACGGTCAGATGACGCGGCAACACCTGAGCTGGAACCCACTTCTCCTAACTTCCACACCTACCCAACCTGAGGACTTTTAGCCGCGATAAGATTTAATGTGCACATGCTGCCTCTACACTATACGATTACAAATATCCATGCACTGGCCCGGATGCGAACCAGGAACCTTCCGATCTAAAGGATAGCATCTTAACCACCTGTTAGTCGGCGTAACTATGTTGTAAAATTAAGTTAATAAAACTCTTATTCCCAATCTAAGGAAGATTGCATTATTATTTTGTTATATTAATTGAATTTTACATTTTACCCCTCCTATCCAATATGTAATGAAAAGGATGTCAAAAACATAAGCATATTCCCTTTACATTAAACCAATATAATAATAAATACTATATTCCAGTTACAGTTATTTTGGGGCACACATACCTCCGAGTTTCGGAGTATATCAGATATTGCTGCAATAACAGGGAAGGTACTCGAATAGGAAAACAGAGAGGAACAGACCCTTTGACGCTCCACACGAAAAGTCCTTTGCAGCCATGATTGGTTAAGCCAGGACGTGAACGTAGTCGGCACAATGGAGTCGATGGACAGTTGTCCTGGGAGACTTGCTCCATAACCCGAAGGTTACTTCTTCGTACTCATCCCATAGGACGGTTAATTATTCATTCGGGTTACACCTCACCTTCTAAACAATAACTTGCGCCTGCCTCCACCAACTGAGCCACAGCGCATACATCTTTGGGCTAAGATGCTTTGCCTAGTTCGGCAATGGTAGAAGTACCTCACAGTATACATCACGTCCCTGTGTGGTCCTCCAGCAAAGACCTTCTCAATCCAACGCATCATAGCACTACAAGAAAATACCGACTTACCTTATATCGAGAAGAGTGATGGTTTGGAGAGTTAGGGTTAGCGAGGTGTAAGTTTCCCAGTTACAAATTTGCTCAAGGCCAGAAGGGCCTGGTGACACTGAGAGTGTTGTGAATATGTTTCAGGAGCCTCTTTCAGAAAATGGAGACAGCTGCTGAGGTGTTCTGTTAGTTTACAGTAGTGTCGTTTACATTACTAAACCAATCGACCCGGGAAATTGGAAGGTGAAAGGGATTTTCGAAGATTACCCGCGTCGCCAAATAAGAACCCGTTTATATGCAAGCAACACTACTCTGAAAACCAGTGCTACTCAGATCTTGGGCAATCTATATATATATTTCTCTTACGTGGCACGCAAAAAAGACGTTATTTGTTACCGCGTTTTGGCAACATTGTGCGATTGTTTGTTTACTAGGAGCCTCGCGAGTCATTTGAATCTATAGCGTTATCGGATGAAATTTTATTGAAAAAAAAAATGAATTTTAGACGAGCTGTTGCGGTTTGTAATAGAAATCTAAGAAAGCGGAGGATCTTTTCAGGGCTATTTAAAAAACGGTCCTTTTCAAGGCTAACAATTATAGTACAACAAGACGCGTGCACTACAACTTTCGACAACAAACTCAGTCCAAAAGTGTATGGGTGGCTCGAGTACTGGGGAAATGTACACACAAACAACATGCTGGGTATTCAATTTTCAAAGCAGCGCTCACATTGCGAGTAAAAATTTGCTCAAAGTTTTCATCTAAATTCTGATTCCAGAGGTACTGTATATATCTTTTATGCAATACAACGAATTTAGATTTGAAAAATATTTTTTTGGAATATATTTTGTAATCAATCCCTTCTGCTAGGACACGTGTCTTCATTGATGCGAGCGAAGCGAGCATATGTTCGCGCA
This sequence comes from Metellina segmentata, assembly GCA_947359465.1. Classification (NCBI taxonomy): domain Eukaryota; kingdom Metazoa; phylum Arthropoda; class Arachnida; order Araneae; family Tetragnathidae; genus Metellina; species Metellina segmentata. Next base: position 43,846,400 of record OX375880.1, read on the forward strand.
GCGAACCAATGAGAATTGCGAAGCAATTCTCCGGGGGTTGGCGAGCGTTAGCAAGCAGGGGGCGGGCCCCCTAGTTCTTTTGTAAATATCACCGTCCCATATGGTGCCATCAAATTTTTGTTGGATTATGTACAATTCCAAAGGATTTGTCAGCGCAACTACCTCGGCATTTGTCTTCATTTCTCTTAATTAATAAGTCTTAATTTCTTCTGTTGAGTTGAATCCATTTTTTAGAGCGGATATAAACAAAGCTCAAGGGATTGTGAGATACGAAATGCATTACCGCAGGGATTCCCAACCGGTGGTACGCGGTAACGTTTCAGGTGGTACGCAAGGATGATACGACCGACTCAAATATTCTACGAAGTTTGTTCGATTTTTTAGTATGTACAACCTCGTTATAGGAAAACTGGGATTATATGAAATCAATTTTGTGATTAACGTTTTTATTACATTCCAATAAATGACGCTAACTGATATTTTAATAAAAGACAAACAACAACAAGTTTCGCACTAAAAATGGATTTTTTTTTAAATCTTTGTTTGTACTAATTACTTAAAATTATTTGCTTTTAGACCCGTGAGTAAAAAATAAAAGTGTAATTTTCAATAATCGTTTCATTTTTTCCTTTATTAAAACATCATTAATACCGAATACAAGTGAATTAATCATAAAATATGAAGCTTTCTTTGTATTTTAATTAAAATAAAACAAGCCACATTGGGCACTTTTCTGACATTAGATATATGTTTCTAAAAAAATATAAGACTGGTGGTACGCCAAAAATTTCTAAAAATTTTGAATTGGTACTCAGTTACTAAAAGTTGTGAACCCCTGCATTACGGGAAAGGAGGGTAACCTCAAAAACACGGGACTTGACTAGGGTTGAAATCAACCCGCGTATTTACTCGCTTTTTCCCCACGTAGAGGAAGCAGAGTAGAAAAACTGGTTTAACTCTCATTTTACCCGGGTATTTGGCTTCATATAAATGGTACAAACAATCTTTTAAAATCCCACAAGCTTCGTTTTTGCTTGTCCAATTATGATGAAGTAAGAGTAAAACAGAAAGGGTCGACAAAAAGTGAAGAAACCTTGAAGGGGTCGACGGCAGTTGGTGGAACCCCTGGTTAAACTGAACTACAAACCACGCAAGGACAGTGTGGGTTCCACTGAAAATATCAGCAGTGCATTTCAAACCATTCGGAGCATTCGGGAAAAACACCTACACCGCCGACCAAAGTACCCCATCCCAACGAACCCGACTCCAACGCATTCCACTTTGAATAAAACATTCCAGAAAAGTCAAAAGAGCGTCCCGTGTCGCCGCAGAGCAACACCAGCCATTACCTCCCTCCCATCGAAAAAAAGAGGCACGGTGCCGTAAATGGCACCGAATCCCAGAAAACGACGCCGCGGCAACTGGGGGATCCTTTCCTAAATGGATAAATGCAGTTTCCCTTCCCGAAGAGGCCCGGTCCGTTTCATCCCCGCCGAGGGAAAACAAAAGGGAAAAATCCACACTTTTCATCTTGGCGTCCGCTGATAAAGGCGGGGAGTGTTGCGTTGCCATTTTTCAGGAGACCATCGGACCCTGGAGGGGCGTTGCCATAAATTCTTGCTTTTTCCGGAACAACGGGTAATCCCTTACGACCTCGGGATGCAGGAGAATCGGGAAGCGGGGGCAAAAAATAATAATAAAGGATCCTTTTTTCGTTTTGGTGCCGCGAGTTTTTATTTAATCTTCAGCCTGCCTCAGTAATAAATTGTCGAATATTTTCAATTTGCAGGGAGTCGTTATTTTGGAGGAGATAAGGCTCTTGTCAAGGGGTGCGTGTCGTCGGTGCAGTTCGCTCGGTGCGTGTCCTTATGGGTTCGGCATGAGGAGGTGTAACGTTGGAGTAAAAAGTCTTATTTGGTGTGTGTGCGCTTTTTTCCCCTTTGGTTTGAATGTGAGGAAATGGTGGGAGATTTATGTGGGCAGTGGTCTGTGGTTCTTAGTGAGGCGTTACGAATTTCAGGCTGTTGCTGAAGGATTATTAATGACATTTTCGGTCACCAGATGGCGGTGTGAAGGCCAAATGGATTTGATTGGCTTGTTATGCTGTAAGAGGGCGGATTAGCGACCAGAGGGTTGCGAGTTCGGAATTCCATACAACCAAAGACCGCCGTGTACGTGGAGGCTGGGGTACGATAAATGTGTCGTAGTCCCAAATGTCCTCGGGTTGGTGTGGTGTGGAAGTTTGAAGAGGTGGGATGCGAGCTCACAAATATCGGCATTGTCATGTGACCTAGGCTCAAAATTCTGAGGTGTTTTCCTCGGATTTCTCCCTTTGGGCTTGATACTGGATCGTCACCGATAGTCCGTCATGTTGCTCCTGGCAACCGCGTGCACTCTTTAATAGATCGGTATTTTAATCAGCATCGCACTGGTGGAATACATACATTACCCTACAATAATGGACCGGACGCCAGCGAATTTGCATAAAATCCGACTACTTGTTTGGGGGTGTTTTTTGTGGTATGGCCTGGGACCTTTGCATGTTGTTCCTGGTCAATTGAACGTCGACGCCTAAGCGAACATTTTGGACAGTCCGGTTCTTCCTACGCTCTGCAATTTTATGGAATGAACGAATGTTACTTCCAGGACGACGAAGCTCAATGCCAAGTTTAAACCTATGACAAGCAGTGGTATCAAAATATGGATGTAAAACGTCTTCCCTGGCCTGCTCAGAGTCCCGACCTAAACCCCATAGAACATTTGTGGGACGAGTTAGAGTTTTTCTTACGGTCCAGGGAACCACGTCCGAAATCTACAGCTGAGCTTGCGACAGTCTTGCAGTTGGAATGGACACAAATACCTATAGCTGTGTATCAAAAACTTGTTGAAAGTATGCCTAGAAGGGTTGCTAGTGTAATAGCAGCAGATGGGAGACCATCCCCCTATTCAAGCATGTATTTTTTCCCTTTATACCATCACATCTTGCTGTCCGGTCCATTATTGTAGGGTAGTGTAAGGTTATCCGCGACGGTCCGGGATCAAACCCGAAGAGAAAGATCCGAGGGCAACACCACGTAATTTGAACCAAGGTCAAATCATAAGATCAACATCTGTGTGACCTGACATCCCTCTCTCCAAGCATTGAAGGCCATGACAGAATTAACGCGCATCATCCCTCCTTGTACACGACGGTCTTTGGTTGGATTCAAACTCTCTACCCTCACGTTGCTATTCCGTCATTACTCCGACCGGCTGCCGAGGTCCCTTTGTTTAATAGGTGTAGATGAATCAGAAGAAGTGCTGAACTAAGCATCGTATAATTTCGTAGAAATACTACTCAGAGAAACATTTTGAATTCACTTTACGGTAGACAGCCCATTAATTAATCAATCCTCTAGGCCCTGTTCACATGGAGGTTTTGTAACGCGCGTTTTTTTGCATTAAATTATGTTTTTTATTCCCCTAATTCAAGATTTTATCTTTGCGATCGTTGAAGATAGATTGCAAATTTCAACGGATTTCATATCAGTGTAAAATTTTTCGCCAGATCGATACCAAAAAGAGATTTAATATTTACCAATAGATTATTTAACTATCTAATAATTTACCATTTGATTATTTAATTATCTAATAATTTACGTTTTGATTATTTAACGATCTAATTATTTAGCATTTAATTATTTAACTATCTAATTATTTACCATTTTATTACTTAATTATTTATTAAATAATAAATTTAGTATTTAAAGAATATCCTAATTAAGGTATCGATCTGGTGTAAAAGTTTCCGCAGATTTCAAATCTGTTGAAATTTTCACTATATCTTCAACTATCGCAAAGATAGAAACTTGAATTAGGGGAATAAAAAAAATAATTTAATGGAAAGAAAAGCTGACCTTAGAAAACGCTTCATGTGAACAGGGCCTAAGAGTCATGATATTTCCTAATAGTGTGGTATGATTTTATTCCTCAACCCACGTTATGACTAAATAACCACATCATCCCGTTATTAGAATACTAGGAAAGATTGTATTGGTTATGTGGTATAATATATTTATTTCGAGTGTTTACTTTACATTAATGAGTCTTAAATCACTGGCGTTTAATATTACCCTCTCCTGTGTTTACTTTACCGTTTATTGCATACAAATTATTATCAGCTCTATGTTGTAGTCGCCGCAAAACGGTTGCGTGAAAACAGTACGAATCGTACACCAAGAAGACGTCCAACATGTAAGATAGTTAAGTTCGTATTATTCCATAAACGTTAAGAATATATACAGCATTTATATCATCACATAACATCATTACACCAATAGATAAAAATATGTATCGCAGTCCAGCACGGTGTACAAGCCTCACCCTCTGCTTCTGGCTCTATCATCGTCGTAATCCAATGGTAAATGCCAACAAACAATCAGATGTCATGTGGACTAACACCATCTGCAGAGGACGTAATTTTTCACCTGTTCTTCCCAAGTCGTTGTAAAGCCGCAACTCAAGAACAACAGCTAGAGCCAAAATATAACCAATCAGAATACATTCGGCATTCCTAAATTCGATGCCACAATGGAGTAGACACCTGCCCCTGCAACTGACTCTTTCTATAGGTCAAGCACAACCGAGTTTCTCACGATGTCAATTCATTTGGCTAATGCAATTCTTTTATTACTTTGTTTCTGAGTCTTTACGCCGACCAACCGGTCTGGTGGTTGAGGTGGTCACAAATTTGGATTCTACATACAATTTCAGGCGGAAATAAAAAAAAGTTCTTCGATTTTATTGGATTTCTCACCAATTTGCAAGTATTTGAAAATTAGATCTCCTAATGTTAAATTGGTGCTTCACGTTTTTCGTTATACTTGCTACAAAAATCAATTTTTCTTGGAAATTGTCATTTCATCCTTTACTACACAAAAACCCAAACACAATCTATAAACATTTTAATTATCAAACTAAATTTACTATTTTTTATCAATTATGAAATTAATATTTATAAAAATTATGAATAGAAACATGGGTAAATTTTGACACCATGTGATTCAACTGTTACTGAGGCATCGGAATTCCAAATTTCAGCTCATTACGTGCAAATTAGTAGCGCAGAGAGACTGTTTGCAAAATTGGATAATTATTATCGTTATTGGGGATTGTTCACAAAGTGAAAACTGAAAATTCTGCCAACAGATTCTGGAATTCAATCAGAATGGATTCTGACTTTGTCACCATCTTAATGGACTCCATACCAAGGCGCCTGCAACAGGCCATTGACTGCGACGGCCACTACACGTCTTTATTAATATTTATAATGTGATTGAATTCCGAACATTTATAAGCTCCCTCAATAGTTCTTATGGATTTTCTCGGTCAATTTTACACCGTTTTACATTATTTTTTCATCAAATCCGCCTGAAATTTTGTGTAGAATCCAAATCTGTGATAAAAGAATGGGGGTTCGTATAGAAATTATCGTAGCAAGCACCCTATTTAATATGAAGACGGTCCCTTAGACAAGTTTTAAATATTGATATTTGTAGTAAACATTAATCCCAATCGATTGCTACCTTTTTCATCTTGTTCTGTGATGTAAATTGTGCTATTGCGATCGGGTGAGTCGTTTTTTCTTTTGACGGCTGTACATTAAAGTTTTGTGAATTCATAGTTTAAGAGATATTAAAGTTAATTATATGGTAATAATGGATTGTTCTGGAACTAACTTGCTTTTTGTGCACAAATTACTATTGTGCATGGATCGAACATAAGTCAGTGGGAGCAGTTTGTCTAGTATTACATAAAATTCAGTCAAGAGAGTCGAGAATAAAATTAGAACTCGTCTAGACAGTGTTAAAGACCGGCTCTTCATTTTATGCATCATCGTTAGTCTTTTTTACATAGTTGATTTATAAAAGGTTTTTATCTTTTTCTCTTATCCTCTAAACACAGGTGAAAAAATCGTAAATAAACTATTCAAGGCGGCTCATCTTAGTATTCACTGCTTGAGGATAACACATGTTTTTGCTACAAAGAGAATCGGAAACGACTGTAACTTGTTCTGAATAGAATAGTGCTGAGTTTGGACATCCCAGTTATCCTTTTTGTCGATCGTCCTTTTCAATATTATGCTTCATATAAAAGAATTGCTGTTTGTGTACAGGTTACGGGAACTTGAAGCCTGGGGAGTGAGGGAGATTCTTGTGTGAACAATTGACTTCGCGTCGATTTTAGTCAGCTTCTCTTGTATACAAAACCATTTGTCTCGATCGGTAACCAGAAATAATTTCAGAAATTTTGAAAACATTAGCCCTGAAGTAATGGTTGTCGGTATGTTCTAACCCAATAATCAAAAGAATAAAATTCTAAGAATGCATAGCATAAGAATGAGATGATATTATTAGTAGAGTTTTATGTTTTACCTCATCTGATTAGGTTTTGGTCTTTTAGAATGAAAGTTTTCACAAATTTAAACAATTGAAGATGCTACTACCCTTTTCATTTTGAGTGACGCACACTTGAACGACGGTTTCAACGTAAAATTTCGCTGAATTACTTAAGGGGTCTCAGGACCCTTAAATCTCAAAATTTTCGATTTCTTGAAAAAAATATATGTGGAAGCCCCATCTTTTCTGAACATTTTGGTACTAAAAGTTTAACGATACTCCCAAAACTTCCGGAGTTATCGAGAAAAGAATAAAACAACTCTGTTGAAAAGTAAACAAAAACTTGCCACTGCCGCTCCCAACTTTTGACAGCTGGGAGAGCATTTCTAAAACATTCTTCTCTAGATGAATTCTTTTAGCAGAACAGCCACACTTAATATCAAAATAATCTTCTGAATGAGTAGTATAATAACAACTCAACTTCTATTTTTTCTTCCCTTGTTTGTTTATTACTTTGCGATTTTGAATATCCACGTTTTTTCATCTGTTATAAAAAGTGTTCACATATGGAAAATCGGCCAAAACGATCATCCGGAAAGAGACCGAAGAAGAAAAGATTTCAAGGAAATAAATTCTTGAAGAAATCTAAGTCTCAAAGTGGCCAAGTTATTTTTAAAAATCTTTCGCCAAACAAAAGTGCAGCTGCTAGAAAGTTGCCGACTGCACACAATGTTTTGCAGTCATTGGAAAACGATGTTTGCGTTGAATTTCATGGCTACAGATTAGTGGATATTTATTTATTGTTCTCACAACTAGAAAAACATATCTGTTGCTCTGTGTGCCATGGGAATGTTAAGATTATTGAGAAATCCACTATTGGATTGTGTTCAAAATTTATTTTAGTTTGTAGACAGTGCACGGTTCAACAGAATTTCAATTCCTGTGAATTGATTGGACACAAAAAAAATGTACCAGAAGTGAACAGGCGGTCAGTGTTGGCCATGAGATTTATAGGCCAAGGGTTATCTTCACTCGAGACATTTTGTTCAAGTTGTGTGTTTGTGTTCTGAGACATGGGCTTCGGCATGTGTTTGCAAAGCCCATGTCTCAGAAGGCGTACAACAAGATTAATTCAAAAATTGCAGACGTGAGTGAGGTGCTCGCAAATGCATCGACGAGGAAAGCTGCTGTGGAAGAAAAAATCATTGACGGCACCGTAAATTCTATTGCAGTTAGTGGTGATGGGACATGGAAAACCCGCGGTTATACATCTCTTGTCGGTGTATGTACTTTGATCAGGGCTGACTGCGTGAAAGTCGTCAAAGTCATGTCGTCGTATTGCAAGGGGTGCGACACCTACAAGGGCCCAAAGTTCGGCCTAAATACAGTGCCTTTCTGGCTAAACACCAGCATAACTGCAAAAAAACCACAGCGGGTCTGCTGGACAAATGGAAGTGAGCGGCATGCAAAGGATTTTCTGTCGATCAGAAAACAAGCATGGTTTAAAATACCAGCAGTACATAGGGGATGGAGTTTCCAAGACGTTTTCGGCAATCGTCCAAAAAAAGCCATATGGTGACAATGTTACAGTTGCAAAAATAGACTGCGTGGGACATGTCCAAAAGCGAATGGGCAGCCACTTGTGTAAATTAAAGGCATCACTTGGTAAAAAGAAGTTGAAGTTGTCGGATGCAAAAACGATCGGTGGAAAGGGTTCCTTATGATGCTGTCATAAATAGGCTGACGGCTGCATGTATGGCAAAATAGCTGCATATATGGCTGTATGTGACTTCAATGACGGATGCAAAAGCCAAGTTGAAATTATACGCGCTTTAGGTTTGAAAATCTGCCAGACAAATGTTGTGAAATGTATTACTATGGACAAAGTGCGCATTGCGACTGCAAAGAGGCGAGCAACCGAAGCATCCTTTGAAGCTCGTAAGGCCAAAAAAATTAAAGCAGCAGTAGAAATAGAACAATTTAAGGTTACTGAGGGCTGCACTTATGATCCTGGAGCTTTTTAATTAACCATAGTTTATTTAATTTCATTTTATGTTATTTTTCAACTTTAACTTTATTTTTCTCAAAACGCAACATTTTAGTTTGCGCGTTGGATTTCTCAGAAACTATTTATCATGTTAATCTGAAATTTCACACATATACTCAAAATGAGTTCCTTTATGACCTATACATCAATTTTCAGACAAATTATTAACATAATTTTATTTTAACAAATTATTAACATAATTTTATTTTAACAAATTTTTCAACTTTAATTTCATTTTTCTCAAAACGCAATATTTTAGTTTGCGCGTTGGATTTCTCAGAAACTATTTATCATGTTAATCTGAAATTTCACACATATACTCAAAATGAGTTCCTTTATGACCTATACATCAATTTTCAGACCAAATATTAACAGAAATTTGTTTTAACAAATTTTTCAACGTTAACTTCATTTTTCTCAAAACACAAAATTTTAGTTTGCGCGTTGGATTTCTCAGAAACTATTTATCATATTAGTCTGAAATTTCAAACATATACTCAAAATAAGTTCCTTTATGACCTATACATCAATTTTCAGACCAATTATTAAGAGAATTTTGTTTTAATAAATTTTTCAACTTTAATTTCATTTTTCTCAAAACGCAACATTTTAGTGTGCGCGTTGGATTTCTCAGAAACTATTTATCATGTTAATCTGAAATTTCTCACATATACTCTAAATGAGTTCCTTTAGGACCTATACATAAATTTTCAGACCAATTATTAACAGAATTTTTTTAATCAAAATTTTCAACTTTAACTTCATTTTACTCAAAACACAAAATTTTAGTTTGCGCGCAGGATTTCTCAGAAACTATTTACCATATTGATCTGAAATTTCATACATATGCACACAATTAGTTCCTTTATGACTTATACACCAATTTTCAGACTAATTATTAACAGAATTTTTTTTTTAGGAGTTTTAGTTAAAAATTTTCTTAAAATTAAAAAAAAATTAAAAAAAAATTTATTTAAAACATATTTTTTGTTTTTAAATTTTTTAAAAAGTGTGTATAACATCGAAACTGAACAGTTTTCTGTTAGATAAAATTAATTTTGTACATTTTGATCAATTTTGTACTTCAGAATCTTGCGCGCAGTAAAATATTGATATTAAAAAGTGTCCAATTTAAATTTCTTAATAACTTTTTTAAAACATTTTTTAATTAAATAAAAATTTGAGAAACAATGTAAATATATGTGAATATTATATGGTAAAAGTTTAAAAATTCTGCTTTGTTTCATTAATAAGTTATATTGGTTTGAAAAAGGATGTTTTTTTGCATAAATGGATAATTTTTAAGAGTCCTGAGACCCCTTAATCGCTTATATTTTTATGTGAAATTTAATTCCAAGACATGTTTTGTACCTCCGCATATATGATAGTAACTAAAAAAGAAAATAATTGTAAATAAAATTAAATTACTAGCTAGAAATTTTACTTTTTCGAATTATTACTGAGAATGTGGTGATAGCAGTAATGTGTGAAATTTATTTCTAATAAGTAAAAGTTTTCACATTTAAAGATTTGCCTATCTTAGTGTGTTTAGGAAAACCTGTATATTTTAAAAAGTTCTCCCAAACCAGTAAAACTTCCATTTCAAGGACATAATTTCAGCGCAATTCTAGTAATACTACAGTGATGTATCTTTATTTATGCTTTTGATGTTTATGATGTTTTACAATTTTAAAAGAAACCATTATCAAAAATTCACGTTGCTTTGAAATCATATTTAAGGAAGAGTTATTGAAAATAACTACTTTTATCACTTTGTATTATATTTCCAAAAACCTTTTTTGAACATCAATTTCAAAGTAAAAATTTTTTTATTATTTAAAAATGTAACAAATTTTTGAAAACATTAGGTAGAAAATTAGGTAAAAAATTGCAAATTAACTGTCGAGAGATAACACAAAAGAAAAAGTGTAACAAATATATTCCAGTTGCAAGAGATTTGAAATATATATATATATATATATATATATATATATATATATTGCTGTTTTAAAATAATTAATGAATTGAAAAAATATGTTTTTGAAATTATACGTAGAGAATAATGTGTTTGTTTTAAAATTGAGAATATTTTCATTGTTTTATTATAAGTAATTTCCCTCATTGCTGTACATTTCCGCTATCATTCACCAAAACAAAAGTATTCTTATGAATACAAAAATACGTTCTTTCTAACAATTTCGCAATTTTCGATCCTTCTTTTCTTTGCGCGATTAAAAGATGTGTAAGGCCCGGTGCACACATCCGGTTTTTCAACGAGCGGCACCGAAGCCCAACTATGCACACATAACCGTGAAATGACGCACGAGTTCATTTCGCGCCATTTGCGATAAATATTCTATGGAAGAACACGTGTTTATTTCGCCTACTTGGTGTAAAAAAAGTATATTTTTAAACAAAATAGACGGACTGGATAAAACCATTTATTAATTATTATGGATATTTCATTTGTTTATGAAAACAAGGGGTACCTCAGAACAGGGACTCATATGCTGCGTCGTGGGGAACTGCGGTACAAATTGCACGCAAGTTGGACGTGCGTCGCCCCACCGACGCTGGAGGCATGTGTTCAGTGCTCCATAGGATCTCTAATGTATCTCAGACCGCACTTGCGTTGCGGCAGCGCCGCCGCACGTTGAAAAACCGGATGTGTGTACCGGGCCTTATGGCCGCTGAACGTCAGCAAACACCATGTCGAATTCTAAGATCGACTTATAAGTTGAATAGAGCACTTTTCGTACGACCCCCTCATCAAAATAAGCGCGGGGGGTGTCGGATCTGGTGTACGGTCTTCTGACGATGAGTAAAAGGGGAAAAGAAATAGTTAGCTATAATACTATTCATACTCGGGCGTTTTGGGTTTCTGAGGACATGATCTTCATACCCGTATGGCTGTTAGAGGGATCTCTTTTTGGATCTGGAGTTACACTTTTTTTTCAATATCACAACACATAACAGGCTAATAGGGTCGAAAAATATCAGACGTCACGCAGTGAAGGCTATAGGTGGTTAAACGAATCTTTGTGTGTGAACCCTTCTGAGGGTTTAAGTAATGTAGTTAGAAAATAATCTGTTCGTTTTGGAAAATAATCTAACCCATTTACACCTAGGAGTTAAGAAAATTACTTTACTTGTGATTTCTTTTCTCTCATTATTCTTTGATTGTATTGCACCTTACTTTGAATGGTTAATTTTGTTTGTCACACACAATGGGTACTTTCAGTAGACTCCTCCCATATTTCATACTGAGGCTAGCGTCCAGTTCAGATATTATACGCAGTGAGTACCAGTATAACTTCACATTCCATCCTAAAATCTTCCTGAACAGGTCAGTATAATACCTATGATGCTTAACCATTCATAGCCTTAACCTTTCATAAGGTGTCAGAAGGTATATCGACCATCTAGATCTGACTAATTTCGACTATGGTAAAATATCTCGTCATCCAGACATTGCCGATTTTTTTTTATGGTGACGTGATCACGAGTCAGTTTTCTTCTAATTACGATATTTCCTATTCCTCAACAGGTCTGGTGTTTAAGATGTTAGCCTCTTGATCGGAAGGTTCCTGGTTCGAATCCAGGTCAGTGCATGGATGCTTGTAAGCGGATGGTGTAGAGGCGGCTGGTGCACCTTAAATATCTGTGGCCGAAAGTCCTCACGTTGGGTTGGTGTGGAAATTTGGAGAGTGGGGTGCCAGTTCAGGCGTGACCTTGTCATCTGACCTCTTGTCTCTTCGGTTGGATTCAAACTCGCAAGCCTGAGGTTGCTAATCCGTTCCAATCAGGCAATCACGGTCCTTCCCGTCTGGATAACCACTTGATGGGATAGATAAAAGATCTTCCATTTATTCCAGACGGACAATCATTAATGCCTCACTGCGTATGCGAACCAGGAACATATCGATCCAGAATCCAGCACCCTAACTACTGGATCAAATGGCCGGCCTCTGAAGAGCCAAAACATTATGACCACCTACTCAATAACGCGTTGCGCCTCCTTTGGCCTGCAAAACAGATGCAACTCGCCTGGGCATAGATACTACAGGTTCTTGGTACATGACTGGAGACAGGTTGTACCAAATGTCATGCTAAGTCCAGATATTTCGGACGTGGTGGTGTTTGAGCTCTGAGCTGCCACTCTATGACACCCCAAGTTTGCTCTATCGGATTAAGATCTAGCCAGTTTGTTGGCCAAGACATTAAGTGGAATTAATGAGGATGCACCTCGAACCACTCCAACATAATCCGAGCCTTGTGACATGGGGCTATGTCGTGCGGGAAGATTCCATTTCCAGTTGGGAAGACAGACGGAATGTAAGGTGCAACTGACCCGCTATGATGTTCAGATAGTTCGCAGCGTTCATGCTCTGTTCTACAACAACTACGGGTCCCAGAGTCGCCCATGAGAACGTCCCCAAAGCATAATACCGCTACCACCAGCCTGTGTATGACCTGGTGTACAAGAGGGGAGAAACAGTGCGCCTGGCAAACGGCGTCCCTGACACGACCATCGGCGTGATGAATGAGAAATCGGGATTGATCTGACTAGGCAATTCTCTTTCACTCATCAATGGTCCAGTCTCGATGTTCCTGGGCCCACTCTAGGCGTAGTTGACGGTGACGCTAGGGTCAACAGAGGCACACGAGAGGGACGTCTGCTGCACAGTCCCATATCCAACAGTGTCCGCTGAACTGTGTGTTCCGAAACACTTGCACTTGTACCTGCATTTTATTGGGCTGACAGCTAAGCCACTGTCTCGCGCCGATTTTGCTTCACCAAGCAGGACAGTCTCGGACATCCATGTTTCTTCGATGACGCGTGGACGACCAACACCTTAGCGTCTACTGCTGGTGTCACCATCATTTATCCACTTTGCATAAATACTAACAACGGCAGATCGTGAAAAATCTACCAGTCGTGCAAGTTCGGTGATACTCGTTCCGAGTCTTTGGGCTGTTACGATCTGCCCTCTATCAAATTGGCTTAAATCAACAGCCTTTCCCATCACTAGCAAAAGTAAGTGCAAGAATGATTACTTACCTTCTCCAGCAGCAGTTAAATACCATTCTCACTTAATCACGTGTCCTACACGCCATCCAGACGAGTTCATTGAAAAATGTGGGGATGGTCATAATGTTTTGGCTCGTCAGTGTATCTTCTATATTGTATGTATCATCTATATTCTATTGTCAGTGCATCTTCTATATTGTATGTATCATCTATATTCTATTGTCAGTGTATCTTCTATATTCTATTCTGCATAAAAAAAAGAATGCGTGTGTGTATATTCTCTATACAAATCTACACCGGTTGACCAATCCACACCAAATTTAGAACACTTATACTCTAGAACACTGCAGGAAACATAGACCGTTTTTTCCTGTCTTCAGACCAATCTGTGGCCATGAATATTCGCACACAGTAGTCCTAAAGTGCCCTCTCGAAGCCCCAATTTAAAAATCTGAAATTTGTATTCCTGCAATAAATGGACGTGGATAAGGAAACAGTTCTACAGGGTTTGTGTATGAGTAACACATTGTAATGTTGGGGTCATATTTTAGCTGTCGCTGTCATATTTGTAACCCAAGCAACGCCTGGTTGTTCAGCTAGTAGATAATATAATTATTTAACCGCAATAATTAAATTTAAGTTACTTCCTATGTAGGAAATTTCCTTTCAGCTTATACTTTGCTCCATCCGCCAATTTCCCTGCAATTCTTTTCCTCACTCCATACCAGTGGATTTATCTCGAAGGGTTATTTTTCTTAGCATAGATCTGCATATGTGCGCGTGGCTTTATTTTCGCACGAAGACGAATTAGCTCCAAGTCCCAAATCGGAAACCTATATCCGATAGCCGAATGTTGTTCTAACTATCCTACCTCCACCGCACAGAATAAAACTAACTATACGTGGGTTTAGAAAATGGTTGGGAGGTCCATTGCTTTTAGAATTCATTGATTAGTTAGGTTCTTCAGAATCTATTACCGTCAATGTTGTTCCATCTGCTGTGTATTTCCTTTTGTATCAAGGAAACGATACTTTTAATCACTCTTTCATTTGTATTTGGCTTGATTGTACGTTATTTTTAGTTGAAAGGAGATCCTCCGCCATAAAAATGGCGTTCTAGCGACACTTGAAGTTTATCTTAATAATAGCCACTGCGTGGCTAGCATGGCGTTGCCCGTGCCATAAGATAGTAATCTGATGTGAAATTTTCCGCAGATTTCAAATACGTTGAAATTTTCAATCTATCTGTAACGATTCCAATTTTACGAAAAAGAACTAAAAAATGTCAGTCAAAAAGTTTTTTATTTATTTTTTGCTCTCTTCTGAAATTGAAGAAGGCAGGAAATCTAATCTGTTCTTTTTTTTTTATACGCGAAGGGCAAGAAATGCAATCTGTTTATTTTTGGAAAGCAAAAGTTTACGTGACGTCACAATCTCTTGCGTAAATATAAAAAAATATCTCCCATTCTAGACGTGAGATGAAAAATTGGCATGGTTCTAAAAGGTGACGTGAGGGTGAAAAGTCTAAATTTTGATGCTCCTTCATTCCGCGGAAGAAGGAAGAAAGGTGTAAAAAACTAATAAGGGGGGGCCGGGACACAATTTTCTATTTTTTTTGCTAATAAAGATATTGCTTTGAATTTTTTAATGAAGACATAGCACCTAATTTGCAAATAGAAAATTATGAAATATTAACTTGATATCAGTTCAAAAAATTTTAAAATTTAAAAATTTTCAAAAAAGTGACTGTTCTTATTTTTGATATAACTTGAGAAATTATTTAGGAAAAGACACAATATTTACATTTTCTAGAAGCAGATATTATATTTAAATATTTGTCTTCACAGTTTTTTAATACATGAATATAAAAAATGTTAAAAAATTTTTAATTAAAAATGAGCATTTTTTTATTTTATAAATTATAAAAACACTTATATTTTATAACGTATCAATAATTTTTTAAATTGCTTAAGACAAATTACTTAAATATGTATGAAGAATATACATACCAAATTTCAAGCAATTATCTTGAATATGTTTTGAGTTATATCATTTGAAAGTTGGGAAAAGTGTGAAAAATCCATCATGGAGAAAAATCACCTTAAAGTTACATTAATGAAAATCAGTTACAAAAGGTGAAATTTTAGTACCTGATGGATTTTTCACTCAGAGTACGTAAGTAAATCCGTTAATGTCTTCAGACCTTTGATTAAGTTTTTTTTTGGCTAATAATACCTTTCTACGGTACAATTTGTATGCAATTGTACTTTTGTTATCAGTTTTTCGGATAAGTTGACATATTTTTCGTTTTAAAACTTTGACAGCTATCAAAACGTTCTTTTGTTTATAACTTCGGTTCTACTCAAGGTATCCTCATAAAATTGGTGTCAAACAAAAGAGAATAAAATTTCAAATTTTTTGAGACTATAAAACAAAAAAGGACTTTTTGAAGGTTTTTTGTGTCTCAGCCCCCCCCCCCCCTTAAATTCATTTTAAAAAGTTCTAGATTGAATTTTAAAATTCACCGCGACCCTAAAATTGCAAAAAAAGTGGATTACCTGTTTGCCAAATCCCATTACTGTAAGTGCCATAGATTCGTCAGGACTTTGAGTGCAAGAAAACAAACAAACACAACTTCCTTTTATAATATTAGAGATAAATGAGGGTTCCGGTCGCCTGGTTGGAAGAGTAACGGATTATCAAGTGGAGGGATGCGAGTTTAAATCCGAAGACCATCGTGTACAAAGGGGCTGGTACGTGTTCAATCTGCCGTGGTCTCAAATGTGATAACGTTGGAATGGATTTGGGAATTTTTAATTAACGTCGTACTAGAGCAACACATCGGAATATTTACGGCGGTCCAGGATCAATCCCCTAAGCGAAAGAACACCTCGTAATTTTGAACCACAGTCAGATGACGAGGCAACACCTGAGCTAGCACCCCACTCTCCAAATTTCTACGTTGGCGTGGAAGCTCTGAGAGTAGAGTGTCAGCACACATATGTCGACCGCGTTACATGAGCATGGTTCGAAATTACGAGGTGTTGTCCTCGTATCTTCCCCTTACAGGTTGATCCCGGACTGTCACCAATAGTACGTCGTGTTGCTCCAGTGCGACGTTAATTGAAACACCTAGCTACCTACCTCAAATTGTATTTTTTTTTTACGGTTTGCGACATCCTTAACGAATAGAATCTTTTCAATGCATGTGCCTTATGCAGTAGGTTTCATTTAGATCAAACCAGGGCGTCCCATTAATGCTCGCGAGACCTACCGATATGCAGGGTATTCTGTGTTATGAAGTTAACGCCCAGTACAGAGAATTAGTTTAAGATATTTTCATATAAAAGTTTTGGCACATCCCGTTCTTCTTTATTACTTTTCATGACGGATTTATTGGTAACAATTACGCAACCGATGACTAATTCTATTTCGTTATTTCCTATGAGAGATTGGTGTTGGCGTTTTGTTCGACGAAGTGGGTAGCGGCATTTGAGATACGATCTTATGGCTTGGTGTTATCAATCTCTCGACTGCTGTTGCTGGTTTGATTTCTTTTTACTATTATTCTTACTTTAATGTTTGGTTTTGTATGTTTGCTTTTTAATGGTGTTTGGGGGAGTATATAAGCAATTTCTCAGCGTTTTGCTGCTCATGTACGTAGAAAACACCATTCACTGTTGTATTGGTCAGGCTCCTCCCTGACGACGCCCTGTACCATCAACAATTTCTTTTTGGTTTTTGTTTTGAATTTCCTCGTGTTTAATATATATATACCCCACCGATGACTTTCTATTTCGTCATTTCCTCTGAGTCATTGGTGTTGACGGTTTGTTGAACTAAGTGAGTTGCGGCATTTGATGCGATCTTCTGGCTTTGTGTTGCCGGTCTCCCGACTGCTGCTGCAGGTTTGATTTAAATTTTATTATTCGAATTTTTTTCGTATTTTTGTTTTTAATGGTGTTTGGGGGAGTATATGAGCAATTTCTTAGCATTTTGCGGCTCATATTCGTAGAAAACACCATTTTGTGTTGTATGGATCAGGCTCCTCCCTGTTGACGCCCTGATCCACCAACACTTTCGTTTTCAATAAATTCCTTTTGGTTTTTATTTTGTGAATTTCCTCTTGTTTAAGAATATATATATATATATATATATATATATATATATATATATATATATATATATATATGTGTGTGTGTGTGTGTGTGTGTGTGCGTGTGTATACATATATATATATATATATGATAACTTAAATCCTGGGAGGGTAAAGTGGGTTTTATACTGTACTAGGGAAGGTATGAAGAGGGGGCATGATTAACTAAGGAGGGAAAGGAGGCCTAGCGCTAATCTTTTCCTCGAGAGGTCGGGTAGATTTAGGCAAAGTGGAGTCAAACGGAAAATCCGGGAAATCGCCATTTTCACCGGACATACGGTCACTTTTAAGACTCAAGGCTCGTTTCCCCTTCACCCGTCTCATCAATCATTCTCACGGTCCCGTCTCGGGTCGCACTGGGAATGGTTGCTACTAATTGGCGCCCTCTCGCCCTTTCTGCAATTTTTATTCCGTCCTTTCTGATAATGCCTCTATAAGTGACAGCATGTGGAGATTTTCTATTCAACTTGCAAACACATGCATATCAACTGCTGAGAATGATCGAAACTATGCACTGAATTGAAAGATAAGAATAGCGGGTCGTTGAGTTGATGTCGTTTACTTTTCTTGGTGTTAACTTTAATCCAGTGAATGGAAACCCTACATCAGCAAACATGATCGTCAGTAAATGTAACTGGGGGGACCTTACATAATCAAATATGTTCAAACGTGATTGGAATTGGGTATGCAAGGTAACCCATCCCTACTAGGGATGCGACATCGATGTCGATGTTTTCAAAACATCGATGTTTTTTAAAAAACATCGATGTATTGAAGTCGATGTTTTTGTAGCATCGATGTTTATACTGCCGATGTTTTTATGTTGTCGATGTTTTATTTTTAGATGAAAAAAGTACCAGTATAAAAATTAAAAATTTAACCGAGTAGCATAATTTTCATAATCAGCAAATTGAACATACTTTTAGACCATAGTGGCCAAGGGTGAAGGGTCTGAAAAGTAGGGACGCGACATCGATGTCGATGTTTTCATAATATTGATGTTTTATAAAAAGCATTGATGTATTGGAGCCGATGTCGCATAACTAGTTGCTAAAAGAGTTTTAAGAAATGAGGGAAAAAGTTTAAATACACTGAATTTTAAAAACATCGATGGTTTTGCGGCGTAGTATTATCAACATCGATGTTTTAATTTTGAACATCAAATTTTCAAACATCGATGTTTTGCTATCGATGTAGCATCACTAGTTGCTAAACCAGTTTTGAGATATGGGGGAAAAAGTATAAATACATCGAATTTAAAAAACGTTGATGTTTTGGGGGCGCTATATTATCAACATCGATGTTTTAATTTTGAACATAGATGTTTCAAAACATCGATGTTTTTTTACTGTTGATGTCGCATCCCTAATCCCTACATCAGCAAAATACGATTGAGGTCTCTACATCATCAAGTATTGGAAGTCCCTACATCAGAAAACCTTAATGTGTACTCTATTTCAGCAAACATGATTGGGAGATCTACACTGGTGTTCAAAATTATCTTTAGATGCATAGATTCACGGATTTCGCAGAAACTGTGAACTATAATTATATGAATTTGTCTGGAATGAGACTTAACATCATGAATCGTGAATGAAAAGTAAAAACTTTCACGTTCCTGTCTCCCTTCAGATGTAAAAACGCTTAGAATAAGATGTTAAACTAAACCTCGACACATCGGTCAAGAAAACGTGTGTCAGTTGGTGTTGTTCCAGTTCTGATGTTCTTTGCACCAATTAAAGCAATCCCTCTTGTATTTGTGAAGACAATGAAACGTATACCCTTGACTTTTTGATATAAAGGCCTTCTTCATTAAGCCTTCTGTATACAGTTTGCCATGATACAACAGTTTCCGTGGCGGCTGCAAGCTTTGAATTTAACTGCCGTGCAGTAGACTTTCTGTTACGATGGGCAGTTATTGCCATATATCGATCTTGAGAAGCAGTTGTTATACGTTTACGACTTTGTCCAGGCCTACTTAAAACAGATACAGAGTTCTGAAATTGTTTTTATAGTGCAGGGACTGACTCTCTTGAAATATCCGCACATCTCGCTGTTTCCATGGTTTTCTGTCCTGCTTCTAAGCGGCCGATAATGCGCCACTTCACAGATTCTTCCAAATGATACTTCGAATGACTTTCGAAGTCCTTACTGACTGAAATCAAACGCTGTATTGCAGAAATTCACTCAGATATCACTTTGCGCAAAGCTCTTGATTCACAATCGGATGACGTAACGCCTTGATTTGCATATCAGACACCGTTGGAACACTTTGGATTGGATAATTCTAATTAGGCTTATTTGTCACATGTTCACTGCAAAAATGGATTACATCGATTGAGTATTTCATGGAATATAATTAATTTGGGTTTGTAAAGATAATTTTGGACATGAGTGTACATCAGCAAAATATGATTGGAATATCGCTACATCAGCAAATTTAATTAGGATCTCTACATCAGTAAATATTGATTGAGGTTATTATGATTCTTAAAGTCTGTTCTTGAATCTCTTCCTACTGTAACGTAAAGTCTCTCAGCAGAGTCCGTAAAACTTTCCTTGTCATTTGATGTTTATTACTTAACATTGTCTTGTGCCTAGCTCAGCATGAACAAATATGGTTACTGCTCCATAAAACCCAATCATCTCCTATATTCTGCACATAAAGTTTTGACATACCCTGTGTGTTGTTGAGCAGAACAAACCAAATACAAGTTCACCTGCTTTCGAAACGGTGTCAAATTTCGTGAATGAGCGAGAAATGCGAAACGATAACACACTCAACTAACTCCTAAGCGTTCATCATACAGCAAAACAAAGATGGCCGCCCTCTTCCAAACAGCCCTCCCCCCTCCCCCCGATGCGAGACTTAATAACTCCCCGGAAAAGATTCCCCTAATTCATCCGATGAATATAATTAATCAATTAATGAAATTCTCGGGATTGCCTCCAAATGAGGATGAATCGCTAAGAAATCGTTTTATCTCTCCTTAAACAATTCCGTGGACGCAGACGATTCATATAAATGTATTTCTTAGGGACTTTGTGGCAATGACTGATGGGAGAAAAGGCCCGCTCTCGCGCGAGGTGTGTGGACTGATGATTTATGGTTTGGGGGGTCGGCCAGATGGGGATGGAGGAAGAAAAGAACAGTATTAAAGAGGGAAAATGTATTCGTTCATCGGAATAATGGTCGCTGGCGATGGATGTTTTGGGTGAACATTAATAACTGTCGGGGTTTTAATATTCAGAGTGATTACTGTTTGTTATTGGAAGTTTTGTGGTGTGTTGTGTTCAGCTGTACTGTAGTCCTATTTTTAATGCCGTGCGTCGCGAGATTTTGGAACAGTGTAGTGTTGTTTTTACCTCACAGTCCTCCTTTGGAGAGATTCTACCGGTCATTTCGTTGCAATATAATCATTTGGAGAGAGATATATTCCATCGTTCCCTTCCTTAATATAGAACCTTTTTCTTTAGTGAACATTTTGTCTGAAAGACTCTATTGTTCCTTTTCTGAATGGAACATTTCTTTGAAAAGATACTATCCATCCTTTCCTTAGAACAGAATAATTTAGAAAGATTCTTATATACATATAGAGTTCCTTTACTATAATAGAACCTTTTAGAAATATGCTATAGTTAATTTCCTTAGAATAGAATAATTTGGAAAATTACTATTGCTTTTCCTCTAGAATAGGACCTTTTGGAAATATTCTATCGTCAATTTCCTTCACATAGAATCTTTTTGGAAATATTCTATTAATTTACTTATAATAGGATCTCTTTTGAAATGATTCTACTTTCCTTTAAAAAAGAAAGCTTTGGAAAAATTATATTGTTACCTTCTTTATAATAGGATCTTTTGAAAATATTTTATTATGCTCTTCTGAGATTACTGTTTCGACTGAGTTCTCTACTGTTCTTATTCTGAGTTCTCTGTTGTTCTTACTCTGAGTTCTCAACTGTTCTAACTCTGAGTTATGTGTTGTTCTTACTCTGAGATCTTTACTATTCTTACTCTGAGTTATCTACTGTTCTTACTCTGAGATATATATTGTTCTTATTCTGAGTTCTCATGTTACTACTCAGAGTTATCTACTGTTTTAACTCTGAGTTCTCTAATGTTCTTACACTGAGTTCTCTACTGTTCTAACTCTGAATTATATATTGTTCTTACTCTGAGTTATCTATTGTTCTTATTCTGAGTTCTCATGTTACTACTCAGAGTTATCTATTGTTCTTATTCTGAGTTCTCATGTTACTACTCAGAGTTATCTACTGTTTTAACTCTGAGTTCTTAATGTTCTTACACTGAGTTCTCTACTGTTCTAACTCTGAGTTATATATTGTTCTTACTCTGAGTTATCTATTGTTCTTATTCAGAGTTCTCATGTTACTGCTCAGAGTTATCTACTGTTTTAACTCTGAGTTATATATTGTTCTTACTCTGAGTTATCTATTGTTCTTATTCTGAGTTCTCATGTTACTACTCAGAGTTATCTACTGTTTTAACTCTGAGTTCTTAATGTTCTTACACTGAGTTCTCTACTGTTCTAACTCTGAGTTATATATTGTTCTTACTCTGAGTTATCTATTGTTCTTATTCAGAGTTCTCATGTTACTGCTCAGAGTTATCTACTGTTTTAACTCTGAGTTATATATTGTTCTTACTCTGAGTTATCTATTGTTCTTATTCTGAGTTCTCATGTTACTACTCAGAGTTATCTACTGTTTTAACTCTGAGTTCTTAATGTTCTTACACTGAGTTCTCTACTGTTCTAACTCTGAGTTATATATTGTTCTTACTCTGAGTTATCTATTGTTCTTATTCAGAGTTCTCATGTTACTGCTCAGAGTTATCTACTGTTCTAACTCTGAGTTATATATTGTTCTTACTCTGAGTTATCTATTGTTCTTATTCTGAGTTCTCATGTTACTACTCAGAGTTATCTACTGTTTTAACTCTGAGTTCTTAATGTTCTTACACTGAGTTCTCTACTGTTCTAACTCTGAGTTATATATTGTTCTTACTCTGAGTTATCTATTGTTCTTATTCAGAGTTCTCATGTTACTGCTCAGAGTTATCTACTGTTTTAACTCTGAGTTCTCTAATGTTCTTACACTGAGTTCTCTACTGTTTTAACTCTGAGTTCTCTAATGTTCTTACACTGAGTTATCTATTGTTCTAACTCTGAGATCTCTATTGTTCTCTACTATGTTCTAACTATGAGTTCTCTACTGTTCTAATTCTGAGTTCGCTATTGTGTTCTTACTCTAAGAACTCCATTGTTCGAACTTTGAGTTTTCTATTGTTCTCCAATGAGTTACGTTGTTTTTACTCCGAGTTCTCTACTGTTCTTTACTGACGATTCCAAGTCTACGGTTCTTTTCTGGTTCTCCCAAGTCTACCATTCTTTTCTGACTTTTCCGAGTCTACTGTTCCTTCTTCTTCGTGTATCTTGTATCCGGCGGACACAATCCCCGTGTGAATATGATTCAATCTCGTAATCCCACCTCCCCTTAAAAGTTCACCCAATAACTTCCCAAACAACGCGTAAATTACCCTAAACCAAATCTACGGAAAAAGCGCCAATCCAAAGTCGCCAAGCGCAGGGCGCGCGAGATGCAACCCTGTAATCGCAGTCTGATAGGAAGTGATGGGACTGATGGCGAGGATAAAAGAGCAGAAAGAGTGAAACTTGGCGCGAAAGAGGCTCACAGATATAAAGTTTGCGCTAAGTGGGGAAACAAGCCGCCCCCTCCCTTCCACCCCGGGGGACAGCGCCTCGTTGTCATTTACCCGGGTAATAGGTGAGAAAGTTCCCCCCCCCCGCACTTAATCAACCCCGTGCGAAAAAGTTATTTTCGGGGAACTCGTTACGCTACTTTTCGGAAAAAGAGTTTGTCTCCACGATACGACCGTCCTTTTGTTTAAAATAATTCTTTAAATAAGTGATTTGGAATCACTCTGGTAGCTCGGTTGGTGGAATAGCGGATTAAAAACCGGAGGTTTTCGAGTTCGAAACTCGACCGTCGTGAAGGGAGATTAAATCTGAAGTGGTCTGACGACAGATTTAACGCTCACCAGGCTCCCCGTATTTTCAGGACGGTCTTCGGATCAAGTTTATAACACTTTTAAGGATAAAAGTAAATTCAGGATCAATCGTATTTTGTCAACGTCAAGGCCGGCTGATTGGTATGCGATTCATTTCTGGTGGACACAAACTTGGCGTAAGGAGAGGATTTTATTTCTGTTGTCGAATTGCTCTGGGCATGTTAGGCAACAGGACTACCTTAAAATTTTGTTTTCGCCGTTTTGGTGAAGAGCGATCAACTTTTACACATATTTTTAGAGTCGGAATTTATTCTTGGGAATTTTTCTTGGCGAAGTTTTAGAATCCTAATACAAAAACGCACTGAGTGACATTACTTTCGGAATTCGAACAGGAAACACATCCTTCTCAGGAACACTAGCGTCACTTACATTTAGCTTGATAGAAAATGTCTCATAGGTTTGGTCTTACATAGGGCTTTTGTATTTTAACCTTTTGGCCACGGCTATAGATATAACAAGCGTCATTCTTTCTTGCCGAGATTCTTATAACTGTCAAGGTAAAACTGCTGTACCGGCCGTAGTCTAAAGGTTTAAAGGTTAAAGGTACAGCTGATGTACTGGCCGTTGTCTAAGTTCTTTCTTATCGCGATCATAGTACAACTGCTGTACTGGCCGTAGAGTAAAGGCTAAAGGTACAACTGATGTACTGGCCGTTGTCTAAATTCTTTCTTGGCGCGATCCTGGTACAACTGCTGTACCGGTCGTAGTCTAAAGGTTAAAGGTACAAGTGATGTACTGGTCATTGTCTCAATTCTTTCTTGGCGCGATCCTGGTGCAACTGCTGTACCTGCCGTAGTCTGAAGGTTAAAGGTACAACTGATGTACTGGCCAATGTCTCAATTCTTTCTTGGCGCGATCCTGGTACAACTGCTGTACCTGCCGTAGTCTAAAGGTTAAAGGTACAAGTGATGTACTGGCCATTGTCCCAATTCTTTCTTGGCCAGATTATGGTACAACTGCTGTACCGGTCGTAGTCTAAAGGTTAAAGGTACAAATGATGTACTGGTCATTGTCTCAATTCTTTCTTGGCGCGATCCTGGTGCAACTGCTGTATCTGCCGTAGTCTGAAGGTTAAAGGTACAACTGATGTACTGGCCATTGTCTCAATTCTTTCTTGGCGCGATCCTGGTGCAACTGCTGTACCGGTCGTAGTCTAAAGGTTAAAGGTACAAGTGATGTACTGGTCATTGTCTCAATTCTTTCTTGGCGCGATCCTGGTGCAACTGCTGTACCTGCCGTAGTCTGAAGGTTAAAGGTACAACTGATGTACTGGCCATTGTCTCAATTATTTCTTGGCGCGATCCTGGTGCAACTGCTGTACCTGCCGTAGTCTGAAGGTTAAAGATACAACTGATGTACTGGCCGTTGTCTAAATTCTTTCTTAGAGCGATCCTGGTACAACTACGGTATCGGCCGTAGTCTAAAGGTTAAAGGTACAACTGATGTACAGGCCGTTGTCTAAATTCTTTCTTGGCGCGATCCTGGTACAATTGCTGTACCGGTCGTAGTCTAAAGGTTAAAGGTACAAGTGATGTACTGGTCATTGTCTCAATTCTTTCTTGGCGCGATCCTGGTACAACTACGGTATCGGCCGTAGTCTAAAGGTTAAAGGTACAAGTGATGTACTGGCCATTGTCTCAATTCTTTCTTGGCGCGATCCTGGTGCAACTGCTGTACCTGCCGTAGTCTGAAGGTTAAAGGTACAACTGATGTACTGGCCATTGTCTCAATTCTTTCTTGGCGCGATCCTGGTGCAACTGCTGTACCTGCCGTAGTCTGAAGGTTAAAGGTACAACTGATGTACTGGCCATTGTCTCAATTCTTTCTTGGCGCGATCCTGGTACAACTGCTGTACCTGCCGTAGTCTGAAGGTTAAAGGTACAACTGATGTACTGGCCATTGTCTAATTTATTTCTTGGCGCGATCATAGTACAACTGCTGTACCAGCCGTAGTCTGAAAGTTAAAGGTGCAACGGATGTACTGGCCGTTGTCTAAATTCTTTCTTGGCGCGATCCTGGTACAACTGCTGTACCGGTCGTAGTCTAAAGGTTAAAGGTACAAGTGATGTACTGGTCATTGTCTCAATTCTTTCTTGGTGCGATCCTGGTACAACTGCTGTACCTGCCGTAGTCTAAAGGTTAAAGGTACAACTGATGTACAGGCCGTTGTCTAAATTCTTTCTTGGCGCGATCCTGGTACAACTGCTGTACCGGTCGTAGTCTAAAGGTTAAAGGTACAAGTGATGTACTGGTCATTGTCTCAATTCTTTCTTGGTGCGATCCTGGTGCAACTGCTGTACCTGCCGTAGTCTGAAGGTTAAAGGTACAACTGATGTACTGGCCATTGTCTCAATTCTTTCTTGGCGCGATCCTGGTACAACTGCTGTACCTGCCGTAGTCTGAAGGTTAAAGGTACAACTGATGTACTGGCCATTGTCTAATTTATTTCTTGGCGCGATCATAGTACAACTGCTGTACCAGCCGTAGTCTGAAAGTTAAAGGTGCAACGGATGTACTGGCCGTTGTCTAAATTCTTTCTTGGCGCGATCCTGGTACAACTGCTGTACCGGTCGTAGTCTAAAGGTTAAAGGTACAAGTGATGTACTGGTCATTGTCTCAATTCTTTCTTGGTGCGATCCTGGTACAACTGCTGTACCTGCCGTAGTCTAAAGGTTAAAGGTACAACTGATGTACAGGCCGTTGTCTAAATTCTTTCTTGGCGCGATCCTGGTACAACTGCTGTACCGGTCGTAGTCTAAAGGTTAAAGGTACAAGTGATGTACTGGTCATTGTCTCAATTCTTTCTTGGTGCGATCCTGGTGCAACTGCTGTACCTGCCGTAGTCTGAAGGTTAAAGGTACAACTGATGTACTGGCCATTGTCTCAATTCTTTCTTGGCGCGATCCTGGTACAACTGCTGTACCTGCCGTAGTCTGAAGGTTAAAGGTACAACTGATGTACTGGCCATTGTCTAATTTATTTCTTGGCGCGATCATAGTACAACTGCTGTACCAGCCGTAGTCTGAAAGTTAAAGGTGCAACGGATGTACTGGCCGTTGTCTAAATTCTTTCTTGGCGCGATCCTGGTACAACTGCTGTACCGGTCGTAGTCTAAAGGTTAAAGGTACAAGTGATGTACTGGTCATTGTCTCAATTCTTTCTTGGTGCGATCCTGGTACAACTGCTGTACCTGCCGTAGTCTAAAGGTTAAAGGTACAACTGATGTACAGGCCGTTGTCTAAATTCTTTCTTGGCGCGATCCTGGTACAACTGCTGTACCGGTCGTAGTCTAAAGGTTAAAGGTACAAGTGATGTACTGGTCATTGTCTCAATTCTTTCTTGGTGCGATCCTGGTGCAACTGCTGTACCTGCCGTAGTCTGAAGGTTAAAGGTACAACTGATGTACTGGCCATTGTCTCAATTCTTTCTTGGCGCGATCCTGGTACAACTGCTGTACCGGTCGTAGTCTAAAGGTTAAAGGTACAAGTGATGTACTGGCCATTGTCTCAATTCTTTCTTGGCGCGATCCTGGTGCAACTGCTGTACCTGCCGTAGTCTGAAGGTTAAAGGTACAACTGATGTACTGGCCATTGTCTCAATTCTTTCTTGGCGCGATCCTGGTACAACTGCTGTACCTGCCGTAGTCTGAAGGTTAAAGGTACATGTGATGTACTGGCCATTGTCTAATTTATTTCTTGGCGCGATCATAGTACAACTGCTGTACCAGCCGTAGTCTGATGGTTAAAGGTGCAACGGATGTACTGGCCATTGTCTAAATTCTTTCTTGGCGCGGTCATGGTACAACTGTTGCAGCGGCCGTAGTCTAAAGGTTAAGTATGTGTGGTCGTTATCTTGAAATCCTAAATAAAATCCGTAGTTCAAAATTACGTGTCGGTGTCCTCGGATCTTTCTTTTCAAACTTTATCCCAGACTGTCGCCAATAGCCCGTTGTGTTGCTCCAGTGCGACCTTTTAAACACCTTTGTAAATGAAGTGTGTTCCTTTCACCACTTATTTAATCATTTTTCTTAAATGGACACTTTTCATTCAAACGAAATATTTGTCACGCGTTTCGATGACAGAGACCATTATGAGTCGGCAGGAATTGGTCAGAGAACAAATGAAGATCGTATTGAATTCTTCCTGTGTTTGATAGCGAGCAAAGGATGTAGTCCCCTATCAAGTAAATAACCCCTTTATAACAAATGGGGCATGTGGAATCTGTTTTGTTCTAATGCCCTTTCATATATAGCAAAGATCATCCACGAAAATTGGTTACCACAGTTGATAAATCTACTGTTAAGTCTGGAGAACATACTTAAAAAAATATATCTGTATATGGGAATTGTGAGGTAATTTTAAACGGACTTTGGAAATATATAAGGAAATGCGAATGCTCGCCATCTCTTATTCATATTCGTAATTGTGAGGTAATTTTGAACGGACTTTGGAAAGATATAAGGAAATTCGAATGCTCACCATCCCTTATTCACACACACACACGCACGCACGCACGCACGCACGCACACACACACACACATATATATATATATATATATATATATATATATATATATATATATATATATATATACGTAAATAGCTGGGAATTAGATTTTGTGCAAGCAAAACTACACTCCGAAGTAACGCATTAATTAATAGAACTAACTGAACCATTTTTACATCAATAAGAAGCAACATCGAATCTATTGCTAACTATCCTAAAGCTTCCTAACTCAATCATTTCATTAAAGAGAAAATGAAAAGCTCCTCGTCTTTCAAAACATGTAATATTGTTCATGTCTTCGAATCGTTTTTTCCTTCTTCCCCGAAGACGAGACTTGAAGCGTCTATTCATTTACCAAGCTGTGTTTTCTTCTCGCTCAATGTGGATACGAATTCTTGCACTACTGTTGTTAGGAATTGCGTTTAATTGCGATCCGTGGATGTTCTTTTTCTTGCAGATTATTTCACACGCAAAGGAAAGAAAAATATTATTGATATCCTGACAAATTCAATCCGGTTCTTATAGTTAAGATACCAAACTGATCTTTTGGAAGTCGAGTATTTGTTTCTTGTGTCAGATGAGTTGTTCTGACTGACCGCGCTGTGTCTAATTTGATTGACAGTGTGTATAGTAGTTGCCAAGAACAGAGTGACACTGTAAACCTAAATTGGACATGGAGAACCCCCCCCCGTCCATTTTATTTACAATACAATATAAAGTTTCAAAATACACTCCGCACCTTCCTGTGAAAAACATGTCAGATTGTTCCAAATTGTACAACAGTTCTATCTTTATTCGTGTATTTTTTTTCAGAATAGCACCCAATATTTCATGTTCTTCATCGTATCAGAACTTAGTCACTGTCATCCATTGATGTTCGTCTACTACAGCAACTAGAACACAAGAACAACTGTTCTTGTAACCTATCTGTGTTCGTTACCAACGTGGTGAAAAACAGGAAATCGTGATACATTTCATCATCGCATCTTCCAAATTTTAATCGGGTTTTGATCTCAGGTTTAAACTGACAATACCTAAAATAATTCGATCAGATTTTCGTGAAGAACTATCAACTGTAACATACAATGGAGAGATAAATAAGACAAAATTAACACAATGGCCGATTTCAGCACCTAGTTAGAAATGTATCATGATTGTATGAACGCAGAGTTGTTTCGTGTTCAACCCTTTAAAAGATATATTCAACTTTCGTGAGATACATAAATTCTTCAACCAGCCCATTCTTATCAAATTCATCTACAGTTCATCACCGATTCTGAATCTTCTTTGACGGCCCGCGTATTTTAGAATGCTTATAAATCCCATTCACTTTTTTAAGGGGGTCCGGGACACATTGAAATTTTTTTTATTAATTAATTTAGAATTTAGAATTTTGTTGTACTGATTACCCATCTAACTAATAAATTAAATCCCAACACAAAAATTTTTTAAAAATTTTAAATTAAAATGTAAAAAAAAAAAGAGGGGTCATTTTAAATTGTTAAAACTCAAAATATTCTTGATCAATTTTCAAATTTCTTGCAGTAAATTATTCACAAATTTATAAACTTTAATTTTGATTCAGGGATTTAAAAAATATTAATTTAATAAAAAATAAAAAATATTTGAATGAAAATTTTTGAAAATTTTAAGATACTTAAAAAAAAAAAAAAAGTCATATTTTTAAAAGTAAATATTTGTTTCGAATTTGCTGAATCAAAATTAAAGTATAATGTTTGAAAAAGATATATTCCAAATTTCAACCCTTAAACTTTATCGGTTTTCGACTTATAGCAATTTGAATACAGGAAATCTTGAACAAAAGTATCATGGATTAAAACGCATTTAAAGTTTTAAAGACAGATGTTGCCATTACAACAACTGTCAAGAGTGTTAGATTTTCAAAACAACACACCACGAAAAGTATTATATCTCTAGTTCTAATTAAGATAGAAACATGATTTAGACGTCATTTTAAGCAGAAAAACACGCATAATTTCTTAAAATAATAATAAAAAATTCGAAAAATTGACGATTTTTGTGTCCCGGACCCCTCTAATTAAATTTTATATTACTTGTAACCTTCCATCTTTGATTCTATGCTTGTGATCTACTTACATACAAGGTATTTCGTAACTTCATGTACAAACTCAAGAGTGAAATCAGAGAACCCAACATTAAATCGTATTCTTGCTGAAGTGTATTTCCAAAAGAGCCACATGGAAGTTCTAAAGGGAGTAAGAGGGAGCTCAGGAGCGCAGAAGTTGGCCAGTTTGTACAAGAGTTCATTGTTCTACTCTGTCATCGTTCTTAACTGTTGATCCCATCGCAGCCTTTAGTTTTTCTAAAGAAACTAACAGAGGATAAAGCCCACTATTAGAACTAAACTACCTGAATTGAGCAGTTTAAGATAGGTAGATAAGGTAGGTAAGACAGGAAGGTTGTTGACGTCGCACTGGCACAACACAACGGGCTATTGGCAACAGACTTCCTGAAAGACAACACCTAATCTTGAACTAAGTTCAGATGACGGTTCAACACCAAATAGGGCACCCCACTCTCTGAACTTCCGCACCCCGCCAACTTGTGAAAACAATGGAGGCCACCACAGATGACCAATCAAATGATGAATCAATGGATGGGCGTCTTCTCGCGTTCCGTGGACCAATCAGAAGACGAACGTTCGTTTCCACCCGAAAGTAGTCTAAGGCCCGGTGCACACATCCAATTTTTCAACATGTGGCGCCGCTGCCGCAACGCAAGTGCCGTCTGAAATACATTAGATCCAATCGAGCAGTGCACACATGCCTCAAGCACCGCTGCGGCGACGCACGTCCAACTTGCGTGCAATTTGTACCGCAGTTCCCCACGGCGCCGCACATGCGTCTCCGTTCTGAAATACCTTGTCTTCATAAACAAATGGAATATAAATAATAATTAATAAATGGCTGCATCCAGTAACGTCTATTTTGTTCCAAAATATACTTTTTGTGCACCAAGTAAGCGAAATAAACACGTTTTCTTCGACAGAACATGTATCGCAAATGGCGCGAAATGAGTCCGTACGTCATTTCACGGTTATGCATAGTTGGGCTTCGGTGCCGCACGTTGAAAAACCGGAAGTGCACCGGATCTAAAGGTCACGTTACTACTAGTTTTGGTCACATGATCCTGGACATATGTAAAGGTTATCATTCTTTACTCTTCTCTTATCATTCCAAAGGGAAATATTCTCATAGTCGCTTAGTGTCTCGACACAAAGATGTAATAATTAGCGAAAAGAAATGACCCACCGTATCTTGAAACACACATAATATAGGGTACCATAAACTATATCCTACACAACTCAGCAGGGAATGAAACAACAGCAATCATTCCCCGCGAAAACTTCACCGCCATATCATTACCAGAAAGTGTTCGATGTTATGAAGTGCGGTCCGATCTGGATCGTTGATTCCCCTCGACCATTAATGTCTCCGCTTTGCCCCTATTGCCTCGTCGCTCTCATCATCGTTTACGGGAGCGGATATGACGTCGTCTGCGGCGATCGGAAATGACGTCGGAACTGGGTGGGGGAACGGGGTGATAATTAGCGAATGGGGAAGAATCGGATGCGTTGTGTCAATCATCATTTGATCTGAATTCGAATCTTTTGTATGTCTTTTTCTGTCGGGCTAAATGTAGGTGGCGGTAATGTTCCAATGGCGGAACGTGTTTCCTTTACGTATTCCGGACGTGACGTCATATGACCGAGGTCGGCAACGAATACGATTTCAGCGCCGTCATTAAATATTCCAAAAATGAATTCCTGATTTCTTTTGTGGTAGTTGATTGGTTAAGGCAGGGATTCCCAACCGGTGGAACGCGTACCACTGGTGGTACGCGGCAACGTTCCAGGTGGTACAAGGATGATACGAGCGACTGAAATATTCTACGAAGTTTGTTCGATTTTTTTAGTATGTACAACCACGTTATGCTATTTCCTATGCCATTTGGTACTAGTTACTAGTGTGAGAGTAGTTTTTCTGAGCTTTTGTATATAAAAAATAAATATAGAAACAGAGTAAATGTTGAAGAGGACTTAAGAGTGAAGTTAAGCTCCATTGCTCCTGATGTTGATATTTTAATAAGAGACTAACAACAATTTTCGCACCAAAAATTGATATTTGATTATGTTAATCTTTGTTTGCTTAGTTTGTACTAATTATTTAAAATGAGTTGTTTTTAGACCAATGAGTAAAAAATAAAACTGTAATTTTAAATAATCGTTTTATCTTTTCCTTAATTAAAACATCATTGATACGAAATACAAGTGCATTAACCATAAAATATGAAGCTTTCTTAGTATTTTAATTAAAATAAAACAAGCCATTGGGCACTTTTCTGACATTAGATATGTGTTTCTAAAAAAATACAGGGTGGTCCCGAATTCATGGTACAAACTTTAATGGTAGGTACAGGACATTGTAACAATGATTTATTGTATAGGAATGTATAGTCGCAAGTGACGCGGTGAGGCGTAAACAGGGGAAATAAAAGGAAAGAGAAATGGAGTGATCGGTTGGTATCATTGCCGGTAGAGGGCAGTAGATGTCTAGCCGCTGTTGAACATGATGCATCGCAGTAGGGAAAAGCGCCATTCACAATTGTGCTGCCGTAGACGATGGGTGACTTTACGTATGCAGAAAAAGCAGACATGCATTACATGTACGGCCGTGCAAATGGTAACGGCAGAGCTGCGTTACGAATGTATCGCGCGGAGTATCCTGATCGACGAATGCCGGATCATAGAATTTTTCAACGGTTACATCGTCAACTTTGTGAAACAGGTGCGTTCGACGTCAACAGACATGGCGCTGGTCGAGTAAGAGCTGTACGCACTCCAAGGCTGGAAGAAAGCATCTTGAACATTGTGGCTGATAGACCCGAGTCAAGCACAAGAACTGTTGCGCGTGACGTAGGTGTGAGTCATCAGACTGTATGCAGAGTGTTAAACGAAAATCGCTTACACCCCTTCCATTTTCAGAAAGTACAAGCATTGAATCCGGCAGATTATCCTCGCCTCGTGAACTTCTGCCTGTGGGTGATGCAGCAATGTGCGTTGCAGCCGGATTTCGTAGATTATGTGCTATTTACAGATGAAGCGACATTTTCACGCGAGGGTGTCTTTAATGCGCACAATTCCCATGTGTGGGCAACCGATAATCCACATGCAACGCGTCGACATGCGTTTCAACAACGTTTCAGTATTAATGTGTGGGCTGGTATTGTGAACGACTTTTTGATTGGCCCATACTTACTACCCACGCGGCTCACTGGCGGAAGCTATCTTATTTTTCTGAAAGAAGTGTTACCACAACTGCTGCATGATGTTCCGATCGCCATTCGTAACCGCATGTGGTTTCAGCACGATGGGGCGCCAGCACACTTCAGCATTGATGTACGGAATTACCTGAATGCCACGTTTGGTACTCGATGGATTGGGCGTGGTGGACCAGTCCCTTGGCCACCCCGATCTCCCGATTTATCGAGCCTCGATTACTTTTTATGGGGACATCTAAAGCATCTTGTTTATGAGACTCCAGTTGACTCAGATGAGGATCTCGTCGCTCGCTTATCTGTAGCTGCTGCAGGTGTGCGTGAAATACCAGGCATCTTTGAACGTGTACGCCAATCGCTCCACCGACGCTGTCAAGCATGTATCGATACTGGTG
The DNA here is from genome assembly GCA_947359465.1 of Metellina segmentata. Taxonomy (NCBI): domain Eukaryota; kingdom Metazoa; phylum Arthropoda; class Arachnida; order Araneae; family Tetragnathidae; genus Metellina; species Metellina segmentata. The sequence goes on from OX375880.1 coordinate 43,880,346, forward strand.
GACGCAATTTTGAACAATTACTGTAAACATGACACTTGTCAACAACGCTTTCAATAAAATCTTTGTTTTTCCTTTCGGCCGTTATTTCCCCTGTTTTCGCCTCACCGCGTCACTTGCGACTATACATTCCTATACAATAAATCATTGTTACAATGTCCTGTACCTACCATTAAAGTTTGTACCATGAATTCGGGACCACCCTGTATAGGACTAGTAGTACGCCAAATATTTCTAAAAATTTCAAGTGGTAGGCAGTTATTAAAAGGTTGGGAACCCCTGGGTTAAGAAATTTAGATAAAACGCCAAACGTCGCCAAAATTGCGATAGACTACACATTATGCATGTATAGTTTAAGAGCATTTGGGGAAAAGATGTAAAATCTTCAATTAATCTGCGAGTTCAGAACTCTATACAACCGAAGATCGTCGTGTAAATAGTGCTGTTCTGTCGTAGCCTCAAATGTACTCACGTTCGAGGGGTATTGAAATTTGGGTGGTAGCTCAGGTATTGACCTCGTCATCTGACCGAGGTTCAAAATTACGAGGTGTTGTCCTCGGATCTTTCCCTTAAGGGACTGATCTCGAACTGTCGTCAATAGGACGTAGTGTTGCTCTAGTTTGACGTTAACTAAAATTACCATTGCCATTACCATCTAATATACACAGTCCAGTCACATTAATGTGACCACCTGTCAAAAGCCAGAAGAACCATCTTTGGCGGAGCGGACCGCTGCGAGACGTGCAGGAAGAGAGTCGATTAGGTTTTTGAAGATTTTCACTGGGATGTAGAACCATGCGGACTCCAGTGCCGTGGCCAGCTGCTCTAGATTACCTCCCTCCTCCAGCCTGGATCATTCCGGCAATTGTTGCAGGGTGTTTGCTTTCAGACGTTTCACGCCGTATACGCCAACGTCCATCTGTCCTATGGAGCATAAAAAGTGATTCATCGGAAAAAGCCACCTATCGCCTATCTGTGGACGTCCAGTTGCGGTCCAGTTGCAAATTCCAGCCTTCGTCGCCGATGAACAGCAGTCAGCATAGGTGCATTAACCAGGCGTCTGCTGCGGAGGCCCATGCGCAGCAACGTTCGCTGAACCGTTGTTGAGGATACACTCTTGGTAGCTCCTTGGTTCATCTGGGCGGTCGGTTGCTCAAAAGTTGCACATCTATTCGCCCAAACGCATCTCCGTAGCCTTCGTTCGCGTCTGTCATCTATAGCCCGTGGTGCACCACATGTGCCACACCGCTGATTTTGGATAGTGCCATTTTGACATGCACGATATACTTCTACCACGGCGGCACGCGAACAGTTAACAAAATTAGCCGTTTCCGAAATGCTTCCACCCTTGGCCCGAAAGCCAATAATCATGTCCTTTTGGACGTCAGATAAATCGCTACGTTTTTGCATTACGCCAACGATTGAAATGCTTTCCGATGCCCTAGGACATCCTTTATATACACTCCACTGCAATGTGCTGCTACCTGCGTTTAGTGATTGGTCATTTCACGTCGAGGTCGAAAGTAGGTAGTGGTTGCATTAATGTGACTGGACTGTATAATTTCAGCTTAGGTGTTGCTTCGTCATCTGACCGAGGTTCAAAATTACGAGGTGTTGTCCTCGGATCTTTCCCTTAAGGGACTGATCCCGGACCGTCGTCAATAGCACGTTGTGTTGCTCTAGTACGACGTTAACTAAAATTACCATCTAATATAATTTCAGTAATTCGCCAAAAGAAGAAGTCCGAATTGAAAGATGATTGTTTATTGGACAAAACCAATCAAATAAACACTAAACAACGCCAAAATGGCAGTAAACTACATTTTAAATAAACCCCGTTGTGTATACTGAGAGTATTTGGATCCTTCTGGTTTGTTTATTTGTTGAAACTGAAAATTCCTATCTTATTCTAAAATCCGCGATGGAATAGAATTTGCCATTGATTAAAAATGGAGCAAACCACTAACGTAGGTAGTTGATTGACAGTCTTGTATTAATTCTGAAGGCATACACACTCATCTTAACGACATAACGTCTGTTTGAACCTAAGTTCAGATGACGACGTTTACACCGGAGTAGGTACCCCACTCTCCAAACTTCCACGCTACGTCAACGTGAGGACATTTGAGGTCATTGCAGATTTTACGTGAAACAGCGTCCTCGTCCTCGATTGACTTTGATTGGATCAGGTTTCGAATTTCCAATCCTAAAACTTAGAAACTAGGATGTAATCAGGTAAATGTACAAAATGTTCGATGTGGAACTAATATTAGATTTCAAAAGATTTTGTATTATTGAAGAAGAAATTAAAAATCCGATAAAAAGTTTTTCAAAATGATTTAAATATGGGCAAAATTTGAACACACTCTACCCTACAATAATGGACCGGACAGCAAGATGTGATGGTTTAAGGGAAATAATACACGCTATAATAGGGATACGGTCCCCCGCATGCTGCAATTATACTAGCAACCTCTCTGGGCATACTTTCAACAAGGTTTTGATACACAGCTATGGGCATTTGTGTCCATTCTTGCTGCAAGAATGTCTCCAGCTCAGCTGTAGATTTCGGACGGGGTTCCCTGGTCTGTAAGCATCGCTCTAACTCGTCCCACAAATGTTTTATGGGGTTTAGGTCGAGACTCAAGAAGGAGTTGTCCGATTGCGATAAAAACTGGTGGATGCGAAGAACATACATAGAAAAAAAAAAGATTTTTAAAATTTCAGAACAACTGAAGGATTTATTTTGACTGTTACAAAGGAAGGAAGTCAGTAAGGCGTCGATCCACCTCTGGTTTGGATGCAAACTGTCATTCGGTGTGGCATAGACTGAAAATTTTCCCGGATGGTGTCCTGCGGAATTTCTTGCCAAATTGTCTCCAACTGTCTAGCTGAATGGTTAATATTCCGGGATGGTTGCAATCGCTTTCCCATAACGTCCCAAATGTGCTCTATGGGAGAGAGATCAGGAGACCTAGCTGTCCAAGGAAGTGTTAGAAAAGCTTGAAGACAATGCATAGCAAATCTTCTTGGAGCGTTAATTTATTTTTTGTCATAGAACATCTTACGTCAGGGTGGATGCTCATTTTTATAGTGTGGCAATAAAAATGGTGAAATCGCCGAAGTATACTAACATTTCACGTGGACCAATCCAATGATAAATAAACGTATGAGCGTCTTATCCCGTCCAGTGGTCAAGCAGTTGAAAGTTCGTTTCCATCCGGCAAACGAAAGTTGCCTAAGGTGTCATGTTACCACTAATTTAAGTAACATGGTCTTGGGCAGATAAAGCTTACCACCTTCGCAGTTTTCTTTTACATTTATTCTATTGTTTTACTGACACAGAAGAGAAAAATACACCGAGGTAAATTACCGGAATTGAACCTGAATCGTGTACATCTCGCAGATCTATAGAACAGTGAGAAAACCTACTGAACCATGACATAAATAAACGAAATTCTGGAAGGACAAAAAAAATTTTGAAAGCTTTTCTTTAAGTATATTCTCCAGAAAGAAAGTCTCATCATTTTTAGTTCAATTACTTATGGCATTTTCAGTCAATTTAAATTTCGAGCCAAGTAAACCAGTCAGGAATTTAGTAAAACTAAAAATTTCATTTAAACACAGTTTAAAAACACAGCAGAGCAAGTACTACAAAAGTATGAATACAATAGAAAAAGGTGTTTACAAGTTTACAAAATATAAGTTTCATATGCGCCAGGAGTAAACACATATCGGGGTCTTACAGTTAAAAGAAAAAATGTCTCCATAAGGAGATAATTTAAAGTAACGAGAAAGCGTAAAATCGTAATTATGCATTTGGAAAATGAAGAACAAAATGCGTATATGTACTCGCTTTCAGAAATAAAAGTAAGGCTTATATAAACTTAATTTTTTGATAAAGAAAAATTGAGCTCAGTAATCCCTCTCTCCATTTTTTTTAAAATGTAATTACTGTCCTTATATTTAAACTTTGAAAACTTGCACCCGTTTTAATATGAAAACTAAAAAATGAAATAATAATCTTACTATTTCATACAAGAATTGTGAGATAACGGTGCTAGTTAATTTAAAATTTTTTTAAAGTATAATACCCTATACTTTAAATAAAACTTAACGCGAATGAGATCAAACTAATCTATTTTTTGCTGCAGTTGAAGTAGGCTAACTGTAAAAACTGTTTTACAGAAAATAGAATTTTCTGAAACACACATGCTAGAGTACTGGAATATTCCTGTTTCACTTTTATATATATAGCATTATTTATACCATTATTAATGCATGATGAAGCTATTGTGCTATCATTTTTATATAAACCTTTATTTCAGGTGTTCTTCACGAACGTAGCACTAACATATCAGGAATATACCTTATATCTAATTAAACGTATGATTAAATTCGTTTTATGTGGTTAATGTTAACTACTTTTCAACTTAGAGCGATGTTCAAGAATTTGACAGTGAAAACGATGGCTTAGATCGCTTTATTATGTTCTGAATAAATTACGACACGAACTAGTTCAGGGATGAATGTCAACCAAACAATATCGCTAGCTCGAAACCCGATCATATTGCTTGAAGCAATCTTGGATTATCACGTTAGGAAAATATCCAAACAAGTAAAATTTTCAAGCATAAAAAATGGCCAAAAACAAGTCAAATTTTCACAGAACCGTCATGTGACTACAAGTAGACATGTTGTCACATGACGGTTCTGTGAAAATTATATATATACTAGGGGGCCCGCCCCCTGCTCGCTGACGCTCGCCAACCCCCGGAGGATTGCTTCGCAATTCTCATTGGTTCGCTGCGCGAACATATGCTCGCTTCGCTCGCATCAATGAAGACACGTGTCCTAGCAGAAGGGATTGATTACAAAATATATTCCAAAAAAATATTTTTCAAATCTAAATTTGTTATATTACATAAAAGATATATACAGTACTTCTGGAATCAGAATTTAAATGAAAACTTTGAGCAAATTTTTACTCGCAATGTGAGTGCTGCTTTGGAAATTGAATACCCAGCATGTTTGTGTGTACATTTCCCCAGTACTCGAGCCACCCATACACTTTTTGACTGAGTTTGTTGTCGAAAGTTGTAGTGCACGCGTCTTGTTGTACTATAATTGTTAGCCTTGAAAAGGACCGTTTTTTAAACAGTCCTGAAAAGATCCTTCGCTTTCTTAGATTTCTATTACAAACCGCAACAGCTCGTCTAAAATTCATTTTTTTTTTCAATAAAATTTCATCCGATAACGCTATAGATTCAAATGACTCGCGAGGCTCCTAGTAAACAAACAATCGCACAGTGTTGCCAAAACGCGGGTAACAAATAACGTCTTTTTTGCGTGCCACGTAAGAGATATATATATATATATATATATATATATATATATATATATATATATATATATATATATATATATATATATATATATATATATATATATATATATATATATATATATATTTGAACATTATCCCCACACTTTTCAAAGAACTTGCCTGGATGACTTGGAGGGCACGTGATTAAGTGTGAATGGTATTTAACTGCTGCTGGAGAAGTTAAGTAATCATTCTTGCACTTACTTTTGCGAGTGATGGATAAGGCTGCTGATCTAAGCGAATTCGATAGAGGGCAGATCGTAATGGCCCGATGACTCGGAACGAGTATCACCGAGGTAGGTTGTTCACGATGTGCCGTTGTTAGTATTTATGCAAAGTGGATAAATGACGGTGTCACCAGCAGTAGACGCTAAGGTGTTGGTCGTCCACGCGTCATCAAAGAAAAAGGAAGTCGGAGACTCTCCCGTTTGGTAAAGCAAAATCGGCATCAGACAGTGGCTCAGCTGACAGCCCAATACAATGCAGGTCCAAGCGCAAGTGTTTCGGAACACACAGTTCAGCGGACACAGTTGGATATGGGACTGTGCAGCAGACGTCCCACTCGTGTGCCTCTCCTGACCAAGTGTCATCGTCAACTACGCCTACAGTGGGCCCGGGAACATCGAGACTGGACCATGGATGAGAGTTGCCTGGTCAGATGAATCCCGATTTCTCATTCATCCCGTCGATGGTTGTGTCAAGGTACGCCGTCTGCCAGGCGAACAGTTTCTTCCCTCTTGTACAGCAGGTCATACACAGGCTGGTGGTGGCAGTAATATGCTTAGGTGGACGTTCTCATGGGTGACTCTGGGACCCGTAGTTGTGGTAGAACAGACCATGAACGCTGCGAACTATCTGAACATCATTGCGGATCAGTTGCACCCTTACATGGCGTCTGTCTTCCCAACTGGAAATGGAATCTTCCAGCAGGACAACGCCCCTTGTTTCAAGGCTTGTATTGTGTCACAGTGTCTCGAGGAGCATACTGATGAATTCTACTTAATGTCCTCGCCACCTAACCTCGTCGGATATTAATCCAATAGAGCACATTTCGGATGTCATGGAGCGGCAGCTCAGAGCTCGATCACCATCATGTTCTGTCTCCAGTCATGTACCAAGAGCTTGTGGCATCTATGACCAGGCGAGTTGCAGCTGTTTTGCAGGCTAAAGGAGGCGCAACGCATTATTGAGTAGGTGGTCATAATGTATTGGCTCTTCAGTGTTTATATATATATATATATATATCTATATAAATAAGAATGGAGTGTTTGTTTGTACATTCAATATTTTCGACCCATTTCAAGTTTTCTATCCGTTTTGGACCCTTCTGATGCCGAATCCGCCTTTTTCTCGTTTGGTGTCTGTCTGTCTGTCTGTCTGTCTGTATGTTGTGCCCTATACACGTCCACGCGGTTTAAGATATTTTCATGAAAATTTGCATACAGTGAGTACTTATCTTCATTTAGTGAGTGGCATTGGTTGCGAAAGTCTGTCTGTCCGTCTTTCTGTTCTATGCTCGATTTTGTGTTTGTGTGTTTGTGTAGACATCACATGAATTGTATTCCAGATATTTGATTGCATTGTATTTTATTTTATACATTATCTATTAGTTTAGTGAATGCAATATTAAACATTTCTTTATTGTTATATTTAGTTGAGTTTCATGCTAAAACATCTGAGTAAGTATACTTAAATCAACCATAATTTGGTAGTTTTGGAAAAATTGGAATGTCTATTGAATATGACGATTACTTCGATTGCTTTACCAGTATTGCTGAAAAAGTAATTATTCTTCAAAATTTTTTTTTTTATGGAATTTCATCTCTGATACTTTATTTATTTCGAGTCTTATTTTTATTCTTTGCGCAATGAAAACGATTTCCGAATATTTGGGACAGACGATATTTTTCATTGAAACGAGAATGAACAAGATCGCGCGAGCAGTGATATTTTTTCTGGTTCTTTCGCTCTGAATTAATTTCACATTTCTAAATTTTGTACACTTTTAGTTGTAAGTTGTGGCAACTGTGCGAGATCAAGGGATAAAATTGAATCACAAATTAATATCTTTAGAACAATTTTTTGCGACATCTTTTATTTTGTTTTACTTCGCTGTTTCCTGTTTTAAATATTTATTATTTTAATAAATGTGTTTTCCTTCTCATCACAAGCAACAGCACCACAAAGTATTAGACTTAAAAATGTTAGGTAAGTCAGTATAAATTTCCAGTAAATTTTAAGTGTAGTTATGCCGTTATTTAAAGAATAATGCCGTTATTTAAAGAATAATGCCGTTATTGAAAGAATAATAATGTTTTTTAATCCAAAATGGAACTTTTTCCAACATTAAAAAATTCGTTATAATAATGACAGGAGAAGATTGCAAAATTTCACAATGTCGCATACCGGAGGCAAGAGTGCCACAAGTAAAAAAATATTGTTTTGTTGACTATGAGTGCGAGAGCACTCGCCGTAAATCGTAATTTTAATTAATTGAGTTGAACATGAAAAGAACTTAAGAAAGGGAATTCAAAATCTTCCTATAAATCGTCTTTTATAGTAGTAACCTTAGTATCTCCTTTCGTCATTTTGTAGCTTTGTCATACAGCAATTGTGCGATGTATGTGAAATGTATTACATGAATGGATATGCATGTGTAGGATTTGTGTCCAAAGTAAGTTGTAGAAAATATAAAGATGGCGAAAGATGTTAAAATAAATTTTTATTCTACAAAAAACGTAAGTCATTATATATTTTGATTATCTCTTCAATCTAGAGTAAACCAATTCAAACCGAGTAAGGTCGGGTATTTTGCTAGTGAATCTATATAAATAAGAATGGAGTGTTTGTTTGTACATTCAATATTTTCGACCCATTTCAAGTTTTCTATCCGTTTTGGACCCTTCTGATGCCGAATCCGCCTTTTTCTCGTTTGGTGTCTGTCTGTCTGTCCGTCCGTCTGTCTGTCTGTCTGTCTGTCTGTCTGTATGTTGTGCCCTATACACGTCCACGCGGTTTAAGATATTTTCATGAAAATTTGCATACAGTGAGTACTTATCTTCATTTAGTGAGTGGCATTGGTTGCGAAAGTCTGTCTGTCCGTCTTTCTGTTCTATGCTCGATTTTGTGTTTTGTGTGTTTGTGTAAACATCACATGAATTGTATTCCAGATATTTGATTGCATTGTATTTTATTTTATACATTATCTATTATTTTAGTGAATGCAATATAAAACATTTCTTTATTGTTATATTTAGTTGAGTTTCATGCTAAAACACCTGAGTAAGTATACTTAAATCAACCATAATTTGGTAGTTTTGGAAAAATTGGAATGTCTATTGAATATTACGATTAATTCGATTGCTTTACCAGTACTGCTGAAAAAGTAATTATTCTTCAGAATGTTTTTTTTTTTTTTATGGAATTTCATATCTGATTCTTCATTTATTTCGAGTCTTATTTTTATTCTTTGCGCAATGAAAACGATTTCCGAATATTTGGGGCAGACGATATTTTTCAATGAAACGAGAATGAACAAGATCGCGCGGGCAGTGATATTTTTTCTGATTCTTTCGCTCTGAATTAATTTCACATTTCTAAATTTTGTACACTTTTAGTTGTAAGTTGTGGCAACTGTGCGGGATCAAGAGATAAAATTGAATCACAAATTAATATCTTTAGAACAATTTTTTGCGACATCTTTTATTTTGTTTTACTTCGCTGTTTCCTGTTTTAAATATTTATTATTTTAATAAATGTGTTTTCCTTCTCATCACACGCAACAGCACCACAAAGTATTAGACCTAAAAATGTTAGGTAAGTCAGTATATTCAGTAAATTTAAAGTGTAGTTATGTCATTATTGAAAGAATAATGCCGATTTTTAAAGAATAATGCCGTTATTTAAAGAATATTGCCGTTATTTAAAGAATAATGCCGTTATTGAAAGAATAATAATGTTTATTAATCCAAACTGGAACTTTTTCCAACGTTAAAAAATTCGTTGAAATAATGACAGGAGAAGATTGCAAAATTTCACAATGTCGGGCGCATACAGGAGGCGGAGGCAAGAGTGCCACAAGTAAAAAAATATTGTTTTGTTGACTATGAGTGCGAGAGCACTCGCCGTAGATCGTAATTTTAATTAATTGAGTTGAACATGAAAAGAACTTAAGAAAGGGAATTCCAAATCTTCCTATAAATCGTCTTTTATAGTAGTAACCTTAGTATCTCCTTTCGTCATTTTGTAGCTTTGTCATACAGCAATTGTGCGATGTATGTGAAATGTATTACATGAATGGATATGCATGTGTAGGATCTGTGTCCAAAGTAAGTTGTAGAAAATATAAAGATGGCGAAAGATGTTAAAATAAATTTTTATTCTACAAAAAACGTAAGTCATTATATATTTTGATTATCTCTTCAATCTAGAGTAAACCAATTCAAACCGAGTAAGGTCGGGTATTTTGCTAGTATATATATATATATATATATATATATATATATATATATATATATATATCAGAGGTAATGTAAAAGTAGAGTAAGTAAATATAACATTTTTATGTTCGCCTGATCATGTTACCAAAACTAGTAATAGCCCTTACACTACTTTCGGCAGCTGAGTGGAACCGAGCCTTCAACGTATGATTGGTTCACGTTACGGGAGAAGACGCTCAGTATCTGATTGGCTCCCGCGTCACATTGGTAAACTGGCGATTTCGCCACCTTTTTCGCCTTTCTATTAAATTGCGCATTCAAACACCCATGCTATTATTCGAAGTTATATCTCCAAACTAAGTGATGAGATGCGTCAAATTGAACACACAAGCAAGTCAAATTTTAACAGAACAGTCACGTGACTACTAGTCACCTTGTTGGTCTCGTTTGTTGATGGTTGGTTTGGGGTTTTATGCAAGGGCCATATTTGGTCCTGGTGCTCCAGGCACAGAACATATAACGTCATGTAATGACATACACACACAGGAAGAAAGTTTTACTTACAATGAGAGAAATACAACCGAGGAGGAATCGAACTACAACTCGCAGGCTGTCAGTGCAGTGGGCCATACGTTTTAAAGCTTCCCTCAATAGCAATAATTCTGCTTATATTTCACGTCTATGAGTACAGCATGTGCGACAGATGCAGGACAAGGAAAGTTTTTCGCCCACTTTAGCACATCCCCATTTTTTTGTTTCGAAACATCAAAACGCCACCCACGCTTATCTACAGGTTTAATTGCAGCACAAGTAGTTGATTGATCCCACCGATTGAACCTTCAATCCTCCACTGAAAAAAGTTAATTCGGTGCAAAGCGAGCTTTATCGGACTCGGGCGGATAAAAAAAACTTAAAATGTTAATTAAAACTCACCTGTTTATATATTGTTTGATAGGGAAAACGCTCGCCAAAGCGCTCCACCCCACCCCACACGGAAGCTCGCTCCTTTCAAACATGAAAAGGAATTAGTTTGATTAATTTCGAACAAACTTCCACTTTCTCCACCCTTCACGTTGAAACATACGAGAAATCAATATTTTAATTAAAATGGTGCGCTTTTGTTTTTGGTTCTTTTTACGAAACCTCGAGGGCTTTTTACCTTGAGGGTGCATTTATGGATTTGGTTCAAAACTGTGCAGAAGTTCAATCCCTGCAGGGTCCACCTTTGCATCGATTGTGGATTTTTTTCCCCCTGCACTGCACCCTTTCGGGTCTTTTATGGAACATAACCGATCGATTAATTTTGTCCATCATTAGTGTGTTTTTCGTGCTGTTGTAGGTTTTTTCAGTTGTTCCGTTTTTAACCTTATTAATAAGCGCTGAGTGATCTGGGGGTTGAGAGCAGATTATCACAAATTAGTTGTTTTCGTTGGTAAATTTGATTTTTTTACAATGTATTATGCTTAGATCCAAAAACAGAAGACAGACTCTAGGTCTACGCACGATGAAGTACTATACGTAGACCCAGTATCAGATACATTAGGTTCATGCATAATGAAATATACTGCGTAGAGTTGGTACCAGACGATATAGACACTAAGTCTATACATAATGAATGATTCTGCACAAATCCAGTACAACACGACATAGACACTAGGTTCACGCATACCAAAGAATTATGTGTGGACTCAGAAAGACGATATATTCACTAAGTCTATACATAATGAATTATTCTTCACAAATAAAGTACAAAACGACATAGACACTAGGTCAACGCGTAATAAGGAAGTGAGGAGACCCAGTATCAGACGACATAGATACTATGTTCACGTATACCAAAGGATTGTGTGTAGACTCAGTACCAGACGACATAGATACTAGGTTCACGTATACCAAAGGATTGTGTGTAGACTCAGTACCAGACGACATAGATACTAGGTTCACGTATACCAAAGGATTGTGTGTAGATTCAGTACCAGACGACATAGATACTAGGTTCACGTATACCAAAGGATTGTTTGTAGACTCAGTACCAGACGACATAGACACTGAGTCTATACTTAATGAATGATTCTGCACAGATCCAGTACAACACGACATAGACAATATGTCAACGCATACCAAAGAATTATGTGTAGACAGTACCACACGACATAGTCACTAAGTCTACACATAATGAATGATTCTCCACAAATCCAGTACAACACGACATAGACACTAGGTTCACGCATACCAAAGAATTATGTGTGGACTCAGAAAGACGATATATAAGTATATACACTAAGATATATACACGATATATACACTAAGTCTATACATAATGAATTATTCTGCGCAAAGAAAGTACAAAACGACATAGACACTAGGTCAACGCGTAATAAGGGAGTGAGGAGACCCAGTATCAGACGACATAGATACTAGGTTCACGTATACCAAAGGATTGTGTGTAGACTCAGTACCAGACGACATAGATACTAGGTTCCAGTTATATCAAAGGATTGTGTGTAGACTCAGTACCAGACTACATAGATACTAGGTTCACGTATATCAAAGAATTTTTTGTAGACTCAGTACCAGACGACATAGATACTAGGTTCACGTATACCAAAGGATTGTGTGTAGACTCAGTAGCAGACGACATAGATACTAGGTTCATGTATACCAAAGGATTGTGTGTAGACTCAGTAGCAGACGACATAGATACTAGGTTCATGTATACCAAAGGATTGTGTGTAGACACAGTAGCAGACGACATAGATACTAGGTTCACGTATACTAAAGGATTGTGTGTAGACTCAGTAGGAGACGACATAGATACTAGGTTCACGTATACCAAAGGATTGTGTGTAGACTCAGTAGCAGACGACATAGATACTAGGTTCACGTATACCAAAGGATTGTGTGTAGACTCAGTACCAGAAGACATAGATACTAGGTTCATGTATACCAAAGGATTGTGTGTAGACTCAGTACCAGACGACATAGATACTAGGTTCACGTATACCAAAGGATTGTGTGTAGACTCAGTAGCAGACGACATAGATACTAGGTTCATGTATACCAAAGGATTGTGTGTAGATTCAGTACCAGACGACATAGATACTAGGTTTACGTATACCAAAGGATTGTTTGTAGACTCAGTACCAGACGACATAGACACTGAGTCTATACTTAATGAATGATTCTGCACAAATCCAGTACAACACGACATAGACAATATGTCAACGCATACCAAAGAATTATGTGTAGACTCAGTACTACACGACATAGTCACTAAGTCTACACATAATGAATGATTCTGCACAAATCCAGTACAACACGACATAGACACTAGGTTCACGCATACCAAAGAATTATGTGTGGACTCAGAAAGACGATATATAAGTATATACACTAAGATATATACACGATATACACACTAAGTCTATACATAATGAATTATTCTGCGCAAAGAAAGTACAAAACGACATAGACATTAGGTCAACGCGTAATAAGGGAGTGAGGAGACCCAGTATCAGACGACATAGATACTAGGTTCACGTATACCAAAGGATTGTGTGTAGACTAATTACAAGACGACATAGATACTAGGTTCATGTATACCAAAGGATTGTGTGTAGACTCAGTACCAGACTATATAGATACTAGGTTCACGTATATCAAAGAATTTTTTGTAGACTCAGTACCAGACGACATAGATACTAGGTTCACGTATACCAAAGGATTGTGTGTAGACTCAGTACCAGATGACATAGATACTAGGTTCATGTATACCAAAGGATTGTTTGTAGACTCAGTATCAGACGACATAGATACTAGGTTCACGTATACCAAAGGATTGTGTGTAGACTCAGTAGCAGACGACATAGATACTAGGTTCATGTATAACAAAGAATTGTGTGTAGACAGTAGCAGACGACATAGATACTAGGTTCACGTATATCAAAGAATTTTTTGTAGACTCAGTACCAGACGACATAGATACTAGGTTCACGTATACCAAAGGATTGTGTGTAGACTCAGTAGCAGACGACATAGATACTAGGTTCATGTATACCAAAGGATTGTGTGTAGACTCAGTAGCAGACGACATAGATACTAGGTTCATGTATACCAAAGGATTGTGTGTAGACTCAGTAGCAGACGACATAGATACTAGGTTCACGTATACTAAAGGATTGTGTGTAGACTCAGTAGGAGACGACATAGATACTAGGTTCACGTATACCAAAGGATAGTGTGTAGACTCAGTAGCAGACGACATAGATACTAGGTTCACGTATACCAAAGGATTGTGTGTAGACTCAGTACCAGAAGACATAGATACTAGGTTCATGTATACCAAAGGATTGTGTGTAGACTCAGTACCAGACGACATAGATACTAGGTTCACGTATACCAAAGGATTGTGTGTAGACTCAGTAGCAGACGACATAGATACTAGGTTCATGTATACCAAAGGATTGTGTGTAGATTCAGTACCAGACGACATAGATACTAGGTTTACGTATACCAAAGGATTGTTTGTAGACTCAGTACCAGACGACATAGACACTGAGTCTATACTTAATGAATGATTCTGCACAAATCCAGTACAACACGACATAGACAATATGTCAACGCATACCAAAGAATTATGTGTAGACTCAGTACTACACGACATAGTCACTAAGTCTACACATAATGAATGATTCTGCACAAATCCAGTACAACACGACATAGACACTAGGTTCACGCATACCAAAGAATTATGTGTGGACTCAGAAAGACGATATATAAGTATATACACTAAGATATATACACGATATACACACTAAGTCTATAAATAATGAATTATTCTGCGCAAAGAAAGTACAAAAGGACATAGACATTAGGTCAACGCGTAATAAGGGAGTGAGGAGACCCAGTATCAGACGACATAGATACTAGGTTCACGTATACCAAAGGATTGTGTGTAGACTAAGTACAAGACGACATAGATACTAGGTTCATGTATACCAAAGGATTGTGTGTAGACTCAGTACCAGACTATATAGATACTAGGTTCACGTATATCAAAGAATTTTTTGTAGACTCAGTACCAGACGACATAGATACTAGGTTCACGTATACCAAAGGATTGTGTGTAGACTCAGTACCATATGACATAGATACTAGGTTCATGTATACCAAAGGATTGTTTGTAGACTCAGTATCAGACGACATAGATACTAGGTTCACGTATACCAAAGGATTGTGTGTAGACTCAGTAGCAGACGACATAGATACTAGGTTCATGTATAACAAAGAATTGTGTGTAGACAGTAGCAGACGACATAGATACTAGGTTCACGTATACCAAAGGATTGTGTGTAGACTCAGTAGGAGACGACATAGATACTAGGTTCACGTATACCAAAGGATTGTGTGTAGACTCAGTAGCAGACAACATAGATAATAGGTTCACGTATACCAAAGGATTGTGTGTAGACTCAGTAGCAGACGACATAGATACTAGGTTCATGTATACCAAAGGATTGTGTGTAGACTCAGTAGCAAACGACATAGATACTAGGTTCACGTATACCAAAGGATTGTGTGTAGACTCAGTAGCAGACGACATAGATACTAGGTTCACGTATACCAAAGGATTGTGTGTAGACTCAGTACCAGACGACATAGATACTAGGTTTACGTATACCAAAGGATTGTGTGTAGACTCAGTACCAGACTATATAGATAGTAGGTTCACGTATATCAAAGAATTTTTTGTAGACTCAGTACCAGACGACATAGATACTAGGTTCACGTATACCAAAGGATTGTGTGTAGACTCAGTACCAGATGACATAGATACTAGGTTCATGTATACCAAAGGATTGTTTGTAGACTCAGTATCAGACGACATAGATACTAGGTTCACGTATACCAAAGGATTGTGTGTAGACTCAGTAGCAGACGACATAGATACTAGGTTCATGTATACCAAAGAATTGTGTGTAGACTCAGTAGCAGACGACATAGATACTAGGTTCACGTCTACCAAAGGATTGTGTGTAGACTCAGTAGGAGACGACATAGATACTAGGTTCGAGTATACCAAAGGATTGTGTGTAGACTCAGTAGCAGACGACATAGATACTAGGTTCACGTATACCAAAGGATTGTGTGTAGACTCAGTAGCAGACGACATAGATACTAGGTTCATGTATACCAAGGGATTGTGTGTAGACTCAGTAGCAGACGACATAGATACTAGGTTCACGTATACCAAAAGATTGTGTGTAGACTCAGTAGCAGACGACATAGATACTAGGTTCACGTATACCAAAGGATTGTGTGTAGACTCAGTACCAGACGACATAGATACTAGGCTTACGTATACCAAAGGATTGTGTGTAGACTCAGTACCAGACGACATAGATACTAGGTTCATGTATACCAAAGAATTGTTTGTAGACTCAGTACCAGACGACATAGATACTAGGTTCACGTATACCAAAGGATTGTGTGTAGACTCAGTACCAGACGACATACTAGGTTCACGTATACCAAAGGATTGTGTGTAGACTCAGTACCAGACGACATAGATACTAGGTTTACGTATACCAAAGGATTGTGTGTAGACTCAGTACCAGACGACATAGATACTAGGTTCATGTATACCAAAGAATTGTTTGTAGACTCAGTACCAGACGACATACTAGGTTCACGTATACCAAAGGATTGTGTGTAGACTCAGTACCAGACGACATACTAGGTTCACGTATACCAAAGGATTGTGTGTAGACTCAGTAGCAGTCGACATAGATACTAGGTTCACGTATACCAAAGGATTGTGTGTAGACTCAGTAGCAGACGACATAGATACTGGGTTCACGTATACCAAAGGATTGTGTGTAGACTCAGTAGCAGACGACATAGATACTAGGTTCACGTATACCAAAGGATTGTGTGTAGACTCAGTAGCAGACGACATAGATACTAGGTTCACGTATACCAAAGGATTGTGTGTAGACTCAGTAGCAGACGACATAGATACTAGGTTCATGTATAACAAAGAATTGTGTGTAGACAGTAGCAGACGACATAGATACTAGGTTCACGTATACCAAAGGATTGTGTGTAGACTCAGTAGGAGACGACATAGATACTAGGTTCACGTATACCAAAGGATTGTGTGTAGACTCAGTAGCAGACGACATAGATAATAGGTTCACGTATACCAAAGGATTGTGTGTAGACTCAGTAGCAGACGACATAGATACTAGGTTCATGTATACCAAAGGATTGTGTGTAGACTCAGTAGCAGACGACATAGATACTAGGTTCACGTATACCAAAGGATTGTGTGTAGACTCAGTAGCAGACGACATAGATACTAGGTTCACGTATACCAAAGGATTGTGTGTAGACTCAGTACCAGACGACATAGATACTAGGTTTACGTATACCAAAGGATTGTGTGTAGACTCAGTACCAGACTATATAGATACTAGGTTCACGTATATCAAAGAATTTTTTGTAGACTCAGTACCAGACGACATAGATACTAGGTTCACGTATACCAAAGGATTGTGTGTAGACTCAGTACCAGATGACATAGATACTAGGTTCATGTATACCAAAGGATTGTTTGTAGACTCAGTATCAGACGACATAGATACTAGGTTCACGTATACCAAAGGATTGTGTGTAGACTCAGTAGCAGACGACATAGATACTAGGTTCATGTATACCAAAGAATTGTGTGTAGACTCAGTAGCAGACGACATAGATACTAGGTTCACGTATACCAAAGGATTGTGTGTAGACTCAGTAGCAGACGACATAGATACTAGGTTCATGTATACCAAAGAATTGTGTGTAGACTCAGTATCAGACGACATAGATACTAGGTTCACGTATACCAAAGGATTGTGTGTAGACTCAGTAGCAGACGACATAGATACTAGGTTCACGTATACCAAAGGATTGAGTGTAGACTCAGTACCAGACGACATAGATACTAGGTTTACGTATACCAAAGGATTGTGTGTAGACTCAGTACCAGACGACATAGATACTAGGTTCATGTATACCAAAGAATTGTTTGTAGACTCAGTACCAGACGACATAGATACTAGGTTCACGTATACCAAAGGATTGTGTGTAGACTCAGTACCAGACGACATACTAGGTTCACGTATACCAAAGGATTGTGTGTAGACTCAGTACCAGACGACATAGATACTAGGTTTACGTATACCAAAGGATTGTGTGTAGACTCAGTACCAGACGACATAGATACTAGGTTCATGTATACCAAAGAATTGTTTGTAGACTCAGTACCAGACGACATACTAGGTTCACGTATACCAAAGGATTGTGTGTAGACTCAGTACCAGACGACATACTAGGTTCACGTATACCAAAGGATTGTGTGTAGACTCAGTAGCAGTCGACATAGATACTAGGTTCACGTATACCAAAGGATTGTGTGTAGACTCAGTAGCAGACGACATAGATACTGGGTTCACGTATACCAAAGGATTGTGTGTAGACTCAGTAGCAGACGACATAGATACTAGGTTCACGTATACCAAAGGATTGTGTGTAGACTCAGTAGCAGACGACATAGATACTAGGTTCACGTATACCAAAGGATTGTGTGTAGACTCAGTAGCAGACGACATAGATACTAGGTTCATGTATAACAAAGAATTGTGTGTAGACAGTAGCAGACGACATAGATACTAGGTTCACGTATACCAAAGGATTGTGTGTAGACTCAGTAGGAGACGACATAGATACTAGGTTCACGTATACCAAAGGATTGTGTGTAGACTCAGTAGCAGACGACATAGATAATAGGTTCACGTATACCAAAGGATTGTGTGTAGACTCAGTAGCAGACGACATAGATACTAGGTTCATGTATACCAAAGGATTGTGTGTAGACTCAGTAGCAGACGACATAGATACTAGGTTCACGTATACCAAAGGATTGTGTGTAGACTCAGTAGCAGACGACATAGATACTAGGTTCACGTATACCAAAGGATTGTGTGTAGACTCAGTACCAGACGACATAGATACTAGGTTTACGTATACCAAAGGATTGTGTGTAGACTCAGTACCAGACTATATAGATACTAGGTTCACGTATATCAAAGAATTTTTTGTAGACTCAGTACCAGACGACATAGATACTAGGTTCTCGTATACCAAAGGATTGTGTGTAGACTCAGTACCAGATGACATAGATACTAGGTTCATGTATACCAAAGGATTGTTTGTAGACTCAGTATCAGACGACATAGATACTAGGTTCACGTATACCAAAGGATTGTGTGTAGACTCAGTAGCAGACGACATAGATACTAGGTTCATGTATACCAAAGAATTGTGTGTAGACTCAGTAGCAGACGACATAGATACTAGGTTCACGTCTACCAAAGGATTGTGTGTAGACTCAGTTGGAGACGACATAGATACTAGGTTCACGTATACCAAAGGATTGTGTGTAGACTCAGTAGCAGACGACATAGATACTAGGTTCACGTATACCAAAGGATTGTGTGTAGACTCAGTAGCAGACGACATAGATACTAGGTTCATGTATACCAAGGGATTGTGTTTAGACTCAGTAGCAGACGACATAGATACTAGGTTCACGTATACCAAAAGATTGTGTGTAGACTCAGTAGCAGACGACATAGATACTAGGTTCACGTATACCAAAGGATTGTGTGTAGACTCAGTACCAGACGACATAGATACTAGGTTTACGTATACCAAAGGATTGTGTGTAGACTCAGTACCAGACGACATAGATACTAGGTTCATGTATACCAAAGAATTGTTTGTAGACTCAGTACCAGACGACATAGATACTAGGTTCACGTATTCCAAAGGATTGTGTGTAGACTCAGTACCAGACGACATACTAGGTTCACGTATACCAAAGGATTGTGTGTAGACTCAGTACCAGACGACATAGATACTAGGTTTACGTATACCAAAGGATTGTGTGTAGACTCAGTACCAGACGACATAGATACTAGGTTCATGTATACCAAAGAATTGTTTGTAGACTCAGTACCAGACGACATACTAGGTTCACGTATACCAAAGGATTGTGTGTAGACTCAGTACCAGACGACATACTAGGTTCACGTATACCAAAGGATTGTGTGTAGACTCAGTA
Source organism: Metellina segmentata (assembly GCA_947359465.1). Classification (NCBI taxonomy): domain Eukaryota; kingdom Metazoa; phylum Arthropoda; class Arachnida; order Araneae; family Tetragnathidae; genus Metellina; species Metellina segmentata. The sequence goes on from OX375880.1 coordinate 43,900,336, forward strand.
GCAGTCGACATAGATACTAGGTTCACGTATACCAAAGGATTGTGTGTAGACTCAGTAGCAGACGACATAGATACTGGGTTCACATATACCAAAGGATTGTGTGTAGACTCAGTAGCAGACGACATAGATATTAGGTTCACGTATACCAAAGGATTGTGTGTAGACTCAGTAGCAGACGACATAGATACTAGGTTCACGTATACCAAAGGATTGTGTGTAGACTCAGTAGCAGACGACATAGATACTAGGTTCACGTATACCAAAGGATTGTGTGTAGACTCAGTAGCAGACGACATAGATACTAGGTTTACGTATACCAAAGGATTGTGTGTAGACTCAGTAGCAGACGACATAGATACTAGGTTCATGTATACCAAAGGATTGTGTGTAGACTCAGTAGCAGACGACATAGATACTAGGTTCATGTATACCAAAGGATTGTGTGTAGACTCAGTAGCAGACGACATAGATACTAGGTTCACGTATACTAAAGGATTGTGTGTAGACTCAGTAGGAGACGACATAGATACTAGGTTCACGTATACCAAAGGATTGTGTGTAGACTCAGTAGCAGACGACATAGATACTAGGTTCACGTATACCAAAGGATTGTGTGTAGACTCAGTACCAGAAGACATAGATACTAGGTTCATGTATACCAAAGGATTGTGTGTAGACTCAGTACCAGACGACATAGATACTAGGTTCACGTATACCAAAGGATTGTTTGTAGACTCAGTACCAGACGACATAGACACTGAGTCTATACTTAATGAATGATTCTGCACAAATCCAGTACAACACGACATAGACAATATGTCAACGCATACCAAAGAATTATGTGTAGACTCAGTACTACACGACATAGTCACTAAGTCTACACATAATGAATGATTCTGCACAAATCCAGTACAACACGACATAGACACTAGGTTCACGCATACCAAAGAATTATGTGTGGACTCAGAAAGACGATATATAAGTATATACACTAAGATATATACACGATATACACACTAAGTCTATACATAATGAATTATTCTGCGCAAAGAAAGTACAAAACGACATAGACATTAGGTCAACGCGTAATAAGGGAGTGAGGAGACCCAGTATCAGACGACATAGATACTAGGTTCACGTATACCAAAGGATTGTGTGTAGACTAAGTACAAGACGACATAGATACTAGGTTCATGTATACCAAAGGATTGTGTGTAGACTCAGTACCAGACTATATAGATACTAGGTTCACGTATATCAAAGAATTTTTTGTAGACTCAGTACCAGACGACATAGATACTAGGTTCACGTATACCAAAGGATTGTGTGTAGACTCAGTACCAGATGACATAGATACTAGGTTCATTTATACCAAAGGATTGTTTGTAGACTCAGTATCAGACGACATAGATACTAGGTTCACGTATACCAAAGGATTGTGTGTAGACTCAGTAGCAGACGACATAGATACTAGGTTCATGTATAACAAAGAATTGTGTGTAGACAGTAGCAGACGACATAGATACTAGGTTCACGTATACCAAAGGACTGTGTGTAGACTCAGTAGGAGACGACATAGATACTAGGTTCACGTATACCAAAGGATTGTGTGTAGACTCAGTAGCAGACGACATAGATACTAGGTTCACGTATACCAAAGGATTGTGTGTAGACTCAGTAGCAGACGACATAGATACTAGGTTCATGTATACCAAAGGATTGTGTGTAGACTCAGTAGCAGACGACATAGATACTAGGTTCATGTATAACAAAGAATTGTGTGTAGACAGTAGCAGACGACATAGATACTAGGTTCACGTATACCAAAGGATTGTGTGTAGACTCAGTAGCAGACGACATAGATACTAGGTTCATGTATAACAAAGAATTGTGTGTAGACAGTAGCAGACGACATAGATACTAGGTTCACGTATACCAAAGGATTGTGTGTAGACTCAGTAGGAGACGACATAGATACTAGGTTCACGTATACCAAAGGATTGTGTGTAGACTCAGTAGCAGACGACATAGATACTAGGTTCACGTATACCAAAGGATTGTGTGTAGACTCAGTAGCAGACGACATAGATACTAGGTTCATGTATACCAAAGGATTGTGTGTAGATTCAGTAGCAGACGACATAGATACTAGGTTCACGTATACCAAAGGATTGTGTGTAGACTCAGTAGCAGACGACATAGATACTAGGTTCACGTATACCAAAGGATTGTGTGTAGACTCAGTACCAGACGACATAGATACTAGGTTCACGTATACCAAAGGATTGTGTGTAGACTCAGTACCAGATGACATAGATACTAGGTTCATGTATACCAAAGGATTGTTTGTAGACTCAGTATCAGACGACATAGATACTAGGTTCACGTATACCAAAGGATTGTGTGTAGACTCAGTAGCAGACGACATAGATACTAGGTTCATGTATACCAAAGAATTGTGTGTAGACTCAGTAGCAGACGACATAGATACTAGGTTCACGTATACCAAAGGATTGTGTGTAGACTCAGTAGGAGACGACATAGATACTAGGTTCACGTATACCAAAGGATTGTGTGTAGACTCAGTAGCAGACGACATAGATACTAGGTTCATGTATACCAAAGGATTGTGTGTAGACTCAGTAGCAGACGACATAGATACTAGGTTCATGTATAACAAAGAATTGTGTGTAGACAGTAGCAGACGACATAGATACTAGGTTCACGTATACCAAAGGATTGTGTGTAGACTCAGTAGGAGACGACATAGATACTAGGTTCACGTATACCAAAGGATTGTGTGTAGACTCAGTAGCAGACGACATAGATACTAGGTTCACGTATACCAAAGGATTGTGTGTAGACTCAGTAGCAGACGACATAGATACTAGGTTCATGTATACCAAAGGATTGTGTGTAGATTCAGTAGCAGACGACATAGATACTAGGTTCACGTATACCAAAGGATTGTGTGTAGACTCAGTAGCAGACGACATAGATACTAGGTTCACGTATACCAAAGGATTGTGTGTAGACTCAGTACCAGACGACATAGATACTAGGTTCACGTATACCAAAGGATTGTGTGTAGACTCAGTACCAGATGACATAGATACTAGGTTCATGTATACCAAAGGATTGTTTGTAGACTCAGTATCAGACGACATAGATACTAGGTTCACGTATACCAAAGGATTGTGTGTAGACTCAGTAGCAGACGACATAGATACTAGGTTCATGTATACCAAAGAATTGTGTGTAGACTCAGTAGCAGACGACATAGATACTAGGTTCACGTATACCAAAGGATTGTGTGTAGACTCAGTAGGAGACGACATAGATACTAGGTTCACGTATACCAAAGGATTGTGTGTAGACTCAGTAGCAGACGACATAGATACTAGGTTCACGTATACCAAAGGATTGTGTGTAGACACAGTAGCAGACGACATAGATACTAGGTTCATGTATACCAAAGGATTGTTTGTAGACTCAGTACCAGACGACATAGACACTGAGTCTATACTTAATGAATGATTCTGCACAGATCCAGTACAACACGACATAGACAATATGTCAACGCATACCAAAGAATTATGTGTAGACAGTACTACACGACATAGTCACTAAATCTACACATAATGAATGATTCTCCACAAATCCAGTACAACACGACATAGACATTAGGTTCACGCATACCAAAGAATTATGTGTGGACTCAGAAAGACGATATATAAGTATATACACTAAGATATATACACGATATATACACTAAGTCTATACATAATGAATTATTCTGCGCAAAGAAAGTACAAAACGACATAGACACTAGGTCAACGCGTAATAAGGGAGTGAGGAGACCCAGTATCAGACGACATAGATACTAGGTTCACGTATACCAAAGGATTGTGTGTAGACTAAGTACAAGACGACATAGATACTAGGTTCATGTATACCAAAGAATTGTTTGTAGACTCAGTACCAGACGACATAGATACTAGGTTCACGTATACCAAAGGATTGTGTGTAGACTCAGTACCAGACGACATACTAGGTTCACGTATACCAAAGGATTGTGTGTAGACTCAGTACCAGACGACATAGATACTAGGTTTACGTATACCAAAGGATTGTGTGTAGACTCAGTACCAGACGACATAGATACTAGGTTCATGTATACCAAAGAATTGTTTGTAGACTCAGTACCAGACGACATACTAGGTTCACGTATACCAAAGGATTGTGTGTAGACTCAGTACCAGACGACATACTAGGTTCACGTATACCAAAGGATTGTGTGTAGACTCAGTAGCAGTCGACATAGATACTAGGTTCACGTATACCAAAGGATTGTGTGTAGACTCAGTAGCAGACGACATAGATACTGGGTTCACGTATACCAAAGGATTGTGTGTAGACTCAGTAGCAGACGACATAGATATTAGGTTCACGTATACCAAAGGATTGTGTGTAGACTCAGTAGCAGACGACATAGATACTAGGTTCACGTATACCAAAGGATTGTGTGTAGACTCAGTAGCAGACGACATAGATACTAGGTTCACGTATACCAAAGGATTGTGTGTAGACTCAGTAGCAGACGACATAGATACTAGGTTTACGTATACCAAAGGATTGTGTGTAGACTCAGTAGCAGACGACATAGATACTAGGTTCATGTATACCAAAGGATTGTGTGTAGACTCAGTAGCAGACGACATAGATACTAGGTTCATGTATACCAAAGGATTGTGTGTAGACTCAGTAGCAGACGACATAGATACTAGGTTCACGTATACTAAAGGATTGTGTGTAGACTCAGTAGGAGACGACATAGATACTAGGTTCACGTATACCAAAGGATTGTGTGTAGACTCAGTAGCAGACGACATAGATACTAGGTTCACGTATACCAAAGGATTGTGTGTAGACTCAGTACCAGAAGACATAGATACTAGGTTCATGTATACCAAAGGATTGTGTGTAGACTCAGTACCAGACGACATAGATACTAGGTTCACGTATACCAAAGGATTGTTTGTAGACTCAGTACCAGACGACATAGACACTGAGTCTATACTTAATGAATGATTCTGCACAAATCCAGTACAACACGACATAGACAATATGTCAACGCATACCAAAGAATTATGTGTAGACTCAGTACTACACGACATAGTCACTAAGTCTACACATAATGAATGATTCTGCACAAATCCAGTACAACACGACATAGACACTAGGTTCACGCATACCAAAGAATTATGTGTGGACTCAGAAAGACGATATATAAGTATATACACTAAGATATATACACGATATACACACTAAGTCTATACATAATGAATTATTCTGCGCAAAGAAAGTACAAAACGACATAGACATTAGGTCAACGCGTAATAAGGGAGTGAGGAGACCCAGTATCAGACGACATAGATACTAGGTTCACGTATACCAAAGGATTGTGTGTAGACTAAGTACAAGACGACATAGATACTAGGTTCATGTATACCAAAGGATTGTGTGTAGACTCAGTACCAGACTATATAGATACTAGGTTCACGTATATCAAAGAATTTTTTGTAGACTCAGTACCAGACGACATAGATACTAGGTTCACGTATACCAAAGGATTGTGTGTAGACTCAGTACCAGATGACATAGATACTAGGTTCATTTATACCAAAGGATTGTTTGTAGACTCAGTATCAGACGACATAGATACTAGGTTCACGTATACCAAAGGATTGTGTGTAGACTCAGTAGCAGACGACATAGATACTAGGTTCATGTATAACAAAGAATTGTGTGTAGACAGTAGCAGACGACATAGATACTAGGTTCACGTATACCAAAGGACTGTGTGTAGACTCAGTAGGAGACGACATAGATACTAGGTTCACGTATACCAAAGGATTGTGTGTAGACTCAGTAGCAGACGACATAGATACTAGGTTCACGTATACCAAAGGATTGTGTGTAGACTCAGTAGCAGACGACATAGATACTAGGTTCATGTATACCAAAGGATTGTGTGTAGACTCAGTAGCAGACGACATAGATACTAGGTTCATGTATAACAAAGAATTGTGTGTAGACAGTAGCAGACGACATAGATACTAGGTTCACGTATACCAAAGGATTGTGTGTAGACTCAGTAGGAGACGACATAGATACTAGGTTCACGTATACCAAAGGATTGTGTGTAGACTCAGTAGCAGACGACATAGATACTAGGTTCACGTATACCAAAGGATTGTGTGTAGACTCAGTAGCAGACGACATAGATACTAGGTTCATGTATACCAAAGGATTGTGTGTAGATTCAGTAGCAGACGACATAGATACTAGGTTCACGTATACCAAAGGATTGTGTGTAGACTCAGTAGCAGACGACATAGATACTAGGTTCACGTATACCAAAGGATTGTGTGTAGACTCAGTACCAGACGACATAGATACTAGGTTTACGTATACCAAAGGATTGTGTGTAGACTCAGTACCAGACTATATAGATACTAGGTTCACGTATATCAAAGAATTTTTTGTAGACTCAGTACCAGACGACATAGATACTAGGTTCACGTATACCAAAGGATTGTGTGTAGACTCAGTACCAGATGACATAGATACTAGGTTCATGTATACCAAAGGATTGTGTGTAGACTCAGTATCAGACGACATAGATACTAGGTTCACGTATACCAAAGGATTGTGTGTAGACTCAGTAGCAGACGACATAGATACTAGGTTCATGTATACCAAAGGATTGTGTGTAGACTCAGTAGGAGACGACATAGATACTAGGTTCACGTATACCAAAGGATTGTGTGTAGACTCAGTAGCAGACGACATAGATACTACGTTCACGTATACCAAAGGATTGTGTGTAGACACAGTAGCAGACGACATAGATACTAGGTTCATGTATACCAAAGGATTGTTTGTAGACTCAGTACCAGACGACATAGACACTGAGTCTATACTTAATGAATGATTCTGCACAGATCCAGTACAACACGACATAGACAATATGTCAACGCATACCAAAGAATTATGTGTAGACAGTACTACACGACATAGTCACTAAATCTACACATAATGAATGATTCTCCACAAATCCAGTACAACACGACATAGACATTAGGTTCACGCATACCAAAGAATTATGTGTGGACTCAGAAAGACGATATATAAGTATATACACTAAGATATATACACGATATATACACTAAGTCTATACATAATGAATTATTCTGCGCAAAGAAAGTACAAAACGACATAGACACTAGGTCAACGCGTAATAAGGGAGTGAGGAGACCCAGTATCAGACGACATAGATACTAGGTTCACGTATACCAAAGGATTGTGTGTAGACTAAGTACAAGACGACATAGATACTAGGTTCATGTATACCAAAGAATTGTTTGTAGACTCAGTACCAGACGACATACTAGGTTCACGTATACCAAAGGATTGTGTGTAGACTCAGTACCAGACGACATACTAGGTTCACGTATACCAAAGGATTGTGTGTAGACTCAGTACCAGACGACATAGATACTAGGTTTACTTATACCAAAGGATTGTGTGTAGACTCAGTACCAGACGACATAGATACTAGGTTCATGTATACCAAAGAATTGTTTGTAGACTCAGTACCAGACGACATACTAGGTTCACGTATACCAAAGGATTGTGTGTAGACTCAGTACCAGACGACATACTAGGTTCACGTATACCAAAGGATTGTGTGTAGACTCAGTAGCAGTCGACATAGATACTAGGTTCACGTATACCAAAGGATTGTGTGTAGACTCAGTAGCAGACGACATAGATACTGGGTTCACGTATACCAAAGGATTGTGTGTAGACTCAGTAGCAGACGACATAGATATTAGGTTCACGTATACCAAAGGATTGTGTGTAGACTCAGTAGCAGACGACATAGATACTAGGTTCACGTATACCAAAGGATTGTGTGTAGACTCAGTAGCAGACGACATAGATACTAGGTTCACGTATACCAAAGGATTGTGTGTAGACTCAGTAGCAGACGACATAGATACTAGGTTTACGTATACCAAAGGATTGTGTGTAGACTCAGTAGCAGACGACATAGATACTAGGTTCATGTATACCAAAGGATTGTGTGTAGACTCAGTAGCAGACGACATAGATACTAGGTTCATGTATACCAAAGGATTGTGTGTAGACTCAGTAGCAGACGACATAGATACTAGGTTCACGTATACTAAAGGATTGTGTGTAGACTCAGTAGGAGACGACATAGATACTAGGTTCACGTATACCAAAGGATTGTGTGTAGACTCAGTAGCAGACGACATAGATACTAGGTTCACGTATACCAAAGGATTGTGTGTAGACTCAGTACCAGAAGACATAGATACTAGGTTCATGTATACCAAAGGATTGTGTGTAGACTCAGTACCAGACGACATAGATACTAGGTTCACGTATACCAAAGGATTGTTTGTAGACTCAGTACCAGACGACATAGACACTGAGTCTATACTTAATGAATGATTCTGCACAAATCCAGTACAACACGACATAGACAATATGTCAACGCATACCAAAGAATTATGTGTAGACTCAGTACTACACGACATAGTCACTAAGTCTACACATAATGAATGATTCTGCACAAATCCAGTACAACACGACATAGACACTAGGTTCACGCATACCAAAGAATTATGTGTGGACTCAGAAAGACGATATATAAGTATATACACTAAGATATATACACGATATACACACTAAGTCTATACATAATGAATTATTCTGCGCAAAGAAAGTACAAAACGACATAGACATTAGGTCAACGCGTAATAAGGGAGTGAGGAGACCCAGTATCAGACGACATAGATACTAGGTTCACGTATACCAAAGGATTGTGTGTAGACTAAGTACAAGACGACATAGATACTAGGTTCATGTATACCAAAGGATTGTGTGTAGACTCAGTACCAGACTATATAGATACTAGGTTCACGTATATCAAAGAATTTTTTGTAGACTCAGTACCAGACGACATAGATACTAGGTTCACGTATACCAAAGGATTGTGTGTAGACTCAGTACCAGATGACATAGATACTAGGTTCATTTATACCAAAGGATTGTTTGTAGACTCAGTATCAGACGACATAGATACTAGGTTCACGTATACCAAAGGATTGTGTGTAGACTCAGTAGCAGACGACATAGATACTAGGTTCATGTATAACAAAGAATTGTGTGTAGACAGTAGCAGACGACATAGATACTAGGTTCACGTATACCAAAGGACTGTGTGTAGACTCAGTAGGAGACGACATAGATACTAGGTTCACGTATACCAAAGGATTGTGTGTAGACTCAGTAGCAGACGACATAGATACTAGGTTCACGTATACCAAAGGATTGTGTGTAGACTCAGTAGCAGACGACATAGATACTAGGTTCATGTATACCAAAGGACTGTGTGTGTAGACTCAGTAGCAGACGACATAGATACTAGGTTCATGTATAACAAAGAATTGTGTGTAGACAGTAGCAGACGACATAGATACTAGGTTCACGTATACCAAAGGATTGTGTGTAGACTCAGTAGGAGACGACATAGATACTAGGTTCACGTATACCAAAGGATTGTGTGTAGACTCAGTAGCAGACGACATAGATACTAGGTTCACGTATACCAAAGGATTGTGTGTAGACTCAGTAGCAGACGACATAGATACTAGGTTCATGTATACCAAAGGATTGTGTGTAGATTCAGTAGCAGACGACATAGATACTAGGTTCACGTATACCAAAGGATTGTGTGTAGACTCAGTAGCAGACGACATAGATACTAGGTTCACGTATACCAAAGGATTGTGTGTAGACTCAGTACCAGACGACATAGATACTAGGTTTACGTATACCAAAGGATTGTGTGTAGACTCAGTACCAGACTATATAGATACTAGGTTCACGTATATCAAAGAATTTTTTGTAGACTCAGTACCAGACGACATAGATACTAGGTTCACGTATACCAAAGGATTGTGTGTAGACTCAGTACCAGATGACATAGATACTAGGTTCATGTATACCAAAGGATTGTTTGTAGACTCAGTATCAGACGACATAGATACTAGGTTCACGTATACCAAAGGATTGTGTGTAGACTCAGTAGCAGACGACATAGATACTAGGTTCATGTATACCAAAGAATTGTGTGTAGACTCAGTAGCAGACGACATAGATACTAGGTTCACGTATACCAAAGGATTGTGTGTAGACTCAGTAGGAGACGACATAGATACTAGGTTCACGTATACCAAAGGATTGTGTGTAGACTCAGTAGCAGACGACATAGATACTAGGTTCACGTATACCAAAGGATTGTGTGTAGACACAGTAGCAGACGACATAGATACTAGGTTCATGTATACCAAAGGATTGTTTGTAGACTCAGTACCAGACGACATAGACACTGAGTCTATACTTAATGAATGATTCTGCACAGATCCAGTACAACACGACATAGACAATATGTCAACGCATACCAAAGAATTATGTGTAGACAGTACTACACGACATAGTCACTAAATCTACACATAATGAATGATTCTCCACAAATCCAGTACAACACGACATAGACATTAGGTTCACGCATACCAAAGAATTATGTGTGGACTCAGAAAGACGATATATAAGTATATACACTAAGATATATACACGATATATACACTAAGTCTATACATAATGAATTATTCTGCGCAAAGAAAGTACAAAACGACATAGACACTAGGTCAACGCGTAATAAGGGAGTGAGGAGACCCAGTATCAGACGACCTAGGTACTAGGTTCACGTATACCAAAGGATTGTGTGTAGACTCAGTACCAGACGACATAGATACTAGGTTCACGTATACCAATGGATTGTGTGTAGACTCAGTACCAGACGACATAGATAATAGGTTCATGTATACCAAAGGATTGTGTGTAGACTCAGTACCAGACGACATAGATACTAGGTTCACGTATACCAAAGGATTGTGTGTAGACTCAGTAGCAGACGACATAGATACTAGGTTCATGTATACCAAAGGATTGTGTGTAGACTCAGTAGCAGACGACATAGATACTAGGTTCATGTATACCAAAGGATTGTGTGTAGACTCAGTAGCAGACGACATAGATACTAGGTTCACGTATACCAAAGGATTGTGTGTAGACTCAGTACCAGAAGACATAGATACTAGGTTCATGTATACCAAAGGATTGTGTGTAGACTCAGTACCAGACGACATAGATACTAGGTTCACGTATACCAAAGGATTGTGTGTGTAGACTCAGTAGCAGACGACATAGATACTAGGTTCATGTATACCAAAGGATTGTGTGTAGATTCAGTACCAGACGACATAGATACTAGGTTTACGTATACCAAAGGATTGTTTGTAGACTCAGTACCAGAAGACATAGACACTGAGTCTATACTTAATGAATGATTCTGCACAAATCCAGTACAACACGACATAGACAATATGTCAACGCATACCAAAGAATTATGTGTAGACTCAGTACTACACGACATAGTCACTAAGTCTACACATAATGAATGATTCTGCACAAATCCAGTACAACACGACATAGATACTAGGTTCACGTATACCAAAGGATTGTGTGTAGACTAAGTACAAGACGACATAGATACTAGGTTCACGTATACCAAAGGATTGTGTGTAGACTCAGTAGGAGACGACATAGATACTAGGTTCACGTATACCAAAGGATTGTGTGTAGACTCAGTAGCAGACGACATAGATACTAGGTTCACGTATACCAAAGGATTGTGTGTAGACACAGTAGCAGACGACATAGATACTAGGTTCATGTATACCAAAGGATTGTTTGTAGACTCAGTACCAGACGACATAGACACTGAGTCTATACTTAATGAATGATTCTGCACAGATCCAGTACAACACGACATAGACAATATGTCAACGCATACCAAAGAATTATGTGTAGACAGTACTACACGACATAGTCACTAAATCTACACATAATGAATGATTCTCCACAAATCCAGTACAACACGACATAGACATTAGGTTCACGCATACCAAAGAATTATGTGTGGACTCAGAAAGACGATATATAAGTATATACACTAAGATATATACACGATATATACACTAAGTCTATACATAATGAATTATTCTGCGCAAAGAAAGTACAAAACGACATAGACACTAGGTCAACGCGTAATAAGGGAGTGAGGAGACCCAGTATCAGACGACCTAGGTACTAGGTTCACGTATACCAAAGGATTGTGTGTAGACTCAGTACCAGACGACATAGATACTAGGTTCACGTATACCAATGGATTGTGTGTAGACTCAGTACCAGACGACATAGATAATAGGTTCATGTATACCAAAGGATTGTGTGTAGACTCAGTACCAGACGACATAGATACTAGGTTCACGTATACCAAAGGATTGTGTGTAGACTCAGTAGCAGACGACATAGATACTAGGTTCATGTATACCAAAGGATTGTGTGTAGACTCAGTAGCAGACGACATAGATACTAGGTTCATGTATACCAAAGGATTGTGTGTAGACTCAGTAGCAGACGACATAGATACTAGGTTCACGTATACTAAAGGATTGTGTGTAGACTCAGTAGGAGACGACATAGATACTAGGTTCACGTATACCAAAGGATTGTGTGTAGACTCAGTAGCAGACGACATAGATACTAGGTTCACGTATACCAAAGGATTGTGTGTAGACTCAGTACCAGAAGACATAGATACTAGGTTCATGTATACCAAAGGATTGTGTGTAGACTCAGTACCAGACGACATAGATACTAGGTTCACGTATACCAAAGGATTGTGTGTGTAGACTCAGTAGCAGACGACATAGATACTAGGTTCATGTATACCAAAGGATTGTGTGTAGATTCAGTACCAGACGACATAGATACTAGGTTTACGTATACCAAAGGATTGTTTGTAGACTCAGTACCAGAAGACATAGACACTGAGTCTATACTTAATGAATGATTCTGCACAAATCCAGTACAACACGACATAGACAATATGTCAACGCATACCAAAGAATTATGTGTAGACTCAGTACTACACGACATAGTCACTAAGTCTACACATAATGAATGATTCTGCACAAATCCAGTACAACACGACATAGATACTAGGTTCACGTATACCAAAGGATTGTGTGTAGACTAAGTACAAGACGACATAGATACTAGGTTCATGTATACCAAAGGATTGTGTGTAGACTCAGTACCAGACTATATAGATACTAGGTTCACGTATATCAAAGAATTTTTTGTAGACTCAGTACCAGACGACATAGATACTAGGTTCACGTATACCAAAGGATTGTGTGTAGACTCAGTACCAGATGACATAGATACTAGGTTCATGTATACCAAAGGATTGTTTGTAGACTCAGTATCAGACGACATAGATACTAGGTTCACGTATACCAAAGGATTGTGTGTAGACTCAGTAGCAGACGACATAGATACTAGGTTCATGTATAACAAAGAATTGTGTGTAGACAGTAGCAGACGACATAGATACTAGGTTCACGTATACCAAAGGATTGTGTGTAGACTCAGTAGGAGACGACATAGATACTAGGTTCACGTATACCAAAGGATTGTGTGTAGACTCAGTAGCAGACGACATAGATACTAGGTTCACGTATACCAAAGGATTATGTGTAGACTCAGTAGCAGACGACATAGATACTAGGTTCATGTATACCAAAGGATTGTGTGTAGACTCAGTAGCAGACGACATAGATACTAGGTTCACGTATACCAAAGGATTGTGTGTAGACTCAGTAGCAGACGACATAGATACTAGGTTCACGTATACCAAAGGATTGTGTGTAGACTCAGTACCAGACGACATAGATACTAGGTTTACGTATACCAAAGGATTGTGTGTAGACTCAGTAGCAGACGACATAGATACTAGGTTCATGTATACCAAAGAATTGTGTGTAGACTCAGTAGCAGACGACATAGATACTAGGTTCACGTATACCAAAGGATTGTGTGTAGACTCAGTAGGAGACGACATAGATACTAGGTTCACGTATACCAAAGGATTGTGTGTAGACTCAGTAGCAGACGACATAGATACTAGGTTCACGTATACCAAAGGATTGTGTGTAGACTCAGTAGCAGACGACATAGATACTAGGTTCATGTATACCAAGGGATTGTGTGTAGACTCAGTAGCAGACGACATAGATACTAGGTTCACGTATACCAAAAGATTGTGTGTAGACTCAGTAGCAGACGACATAGATACTAGGTTCACGTATACCAAAGGATTGTGTGTAGACTCAGTACCAGACGACATAGATACTAGGTTTACGTATACCAAAGGATTGTGTGTAGACTCAGTACCAGACGACATAGATACTAGGTTCATGTATACCAAAGAATTGTTTGTAGACTCAGTACCAGACGACATAGATACTAGGTTCATGTATACCAAAGGATTGTGTGTAGACTCAGTAGCAGACGACATAGATACTAGGTTCATGTATACCAAAGGATTGTGTGTAGACTCAGTAGCAGACGACATAGATACTAGGTTCACGTATACTAAAGGATTGTGTGTAGACTCAGTAGGAGACGACATAGATACTAGGTTCACGTATACCAAAGGATTGTGTGTAGACTCAGTAGCAGACGACATAGATACTAGGTTCACGTATACCAAAGGATTGTGTGTAGACTCAGTACCAGAAGACATAGATACTAGGTTCATGTATACCAAAGGATTGTGTGTAGACTCAGTACCAGACGACATAGATACTAGGTTCACGTATACCAAAGGATTGTTTGTAGACTCAGTACCAGACGACATAGACACTGAGTCTATACTTAATGAATGATTCTGCACAAATCCAGTACAACACGACATAGACAATATGTCAACGCATACCAAAGAATTATGTGTAGACTCAGTACTACACGACATAGTCACTAAGTCTACACATAATGAATGATTCTGCACAAATCCAGTACAACACGACATAGACACTAGGTTCACGCATACCAAAGAATTATGTGTGGACTCAGAAAGACGATATATAAGTATATACACTAAGATATATACACGATATACACACTAAGTCTATACATAATGAATTATTCTGCGCAAAGAAAGTACAAAACGACATAGACATTAGGTCAACGCGTAATAAGGGAGTGAGGAGACCCAGTATCAGACGACATAGATACTAGGTTCACGTATACCAAAGGATTGTGTGTAGACTAAGTACAAGACGACATAGATACTAGGTTCATGTATACCAAAGGATTGTGTGTAGACTCAGTACCAGACTATATAGATACTAGGTTCACGTATATCAAAGAATTTTTTGTAGACTCAGTACCAGACGACATAGATACTAGGTTCACGTATACCAAAGGATTGTGTGTAGACTCAGTACCAGATGACATAGATACTAGGTTCATTTATACCAAAGGATTGTTTGTAGACTCAGTATCAGACGACATAGATACTAGGTTCACGTATACCAAAGGATTGTGTGTAGACTCAGTAGCAGACGACATAGATACTAGGTTCATGTATAACAAAGAATTGTGTGTAGACAGTAGCAGACGACATAGATACTAGGTTCACGTATACCAAAGGATTGTGTGTAGACTCAGTAGGAGACGACATAGATACTAGGTTCACGTATACCAAAGGATTGTGTGTAGACTCAGTAGCAGACGACATAGATACTAGGTTCACGTATACCAAAGGATTGTGTGTAGACTCAGTAGCAGACGACATAGATACTAGGTTCATGTATACCAAAGGATTGTGTGTAGACTCAGTAGCAGACGACATAGATACTAGGTTCATGTATAACAAAGAATTGTGTGTAGACAGTAGCAGACGACATAGATACTAGGTTCACGTATACCAAAGGATTGTGTGTAGACTCAGTAGGAGACGACATAGATACTAGGTTCACGTATACCAAAGGATTGTGTGTAGACTCAGTAGCAGACGACATAGATACTAGGTTCACGTATACCAAAGGATTGTGTGTAGACTCAGTAGCAGACGACATAGATACTAGGTTCATGTATACCAAAGGATTGTGTGTAGACTCAGTAGCAGACGACATAGATACTAGGTTCACGTATACCAAAGGATTGTGTGTAGACTCAGTAGCAGACGACATGGATACTAGGTTTACGTATACCAAAGGATTGTGTGTAGACTCAGTACCAGACTATATAGATACTAGGTTCACGTATATCAAAGAATTTTTTGTAGACTCAGTACCAGACGACATAGATACTAGGTTCACGTATACCAAAGGATTGTGTGTAGACTCAGTACCAGATGACATAGATACTAGGTTCATGTATACCAAAGGATTGTTTGTAGACTCAGTATCAGACGACATAGATACTAGGTTCACGTATACCAAAGGATTGTGTGTAGACTCAGTAGCAGACGACATAGATACTAGGTTCATGTATACCAAAGAATTGTGTGTAGACTCAGTAGCAGACGACATAGATACTAGGTTCACGTATACCAAAGGATTGTGTGTAGACTCAGTAGGAGACGACATAGATACTAGGTTCACGTATACCAAAGGATTGTGTGTAGACTCAGTAGCAGACGACATAGATACTAGGTTCACGTATACCAAAGGATTGTGTGTAGACACAGTAGCAGACGACATAGATACTAGGTTCATGTATACCAAAGGATTGTGTGTAGATTCAGTACCAGACGACATAGATACTAGGTTCACGTATACCAAAGGATTGTTTGTAGACTCAGTACCAGACGACATAGACACTGAGTCTATACTTAATGAATGATTCTGCACAGATCCAGTACAACACGACATAGACAATATGTCAACGCATACCAAAGAATTATGTGTAGACAGTACTACACGACATAGTCACTAAATCTACACATAATGAATGATTCTCCACAAATCCAGTACAACACGACATAGACACTAGGTTCACGCATACCAAAGAATTATGTGTGGACTCAGAAAGACGATATATAAGTATATACACTAAGATATATACACGATATATACACTAAGTCTATACATAATGAATTATTCTGCGCAAAGAAAGTACAAAACGACATAGACACTAGGTCAACGCGTAATAAGGGAGTGAGGAGACCCAGTATCAGACGACCTAGGTACTAGGTTCACGTATACCAAAGGATTGTGTGTAGACTCAGTACCAGACGACATAGATACTAGGTTCACGTATACCAATGGATTGTGTGTAGACTCAGTAGCAGACGACATAGATACTAGGTTCATGTATACCAAAGGATTGTGTGTAGACTCAGTAGCAGACGACATAGATACTAGGTTCATGTATACCAAAGGATTGTGTGTAGACTCAGTAGCAGACGACATAGATACTAGGTTCACGTATACTAAAGGATTGTGTGTAGACTCAGTAGGAGACGACATAGATACTAGGTTCACGTATACCAAAGGATTGTGTGTAGACTCAGTTGCAGACGACATAGATACTAGGTTCACGTATACCAAAGGATTGTGTGTAGACTCAGTACCAGAAGACATAGATACTAGGTTCATGTATACCAAAGGATTGTGTGTAGACTCAGTACCAGACGACATAGATACTAGGTTCACGTATACCAAAGGATTGTGTGTAGACTCAGTAGCAGACGACATAGATACTAGGTTCATGTATACCAAAGGATTGTGTGTAGATTCAGTACCAGACGACATAGATACTAGGTTTACGTATACCAAAGGATTGTTTGTAGACTCAGTACCAGAAGACATAGACACTGAGTCTATACTTAATGAATGATTCTGCACAAATCCAGTACAACACGACATAGACAATATGTCAACGCATACCAAAGAATTATGTGTAGACTCAGTACTACACGACATAGTCACTAAGTCTACACATAATGAATGATTCTGCACAAATCCAGTACAACACGACATAGACACTAGGTTCACGCATACCAAAGAATTATGTGTGGACTCAGAAAGACGATATATAAGTATATACACTAAGATATATACACGATATACACACTATGTCTATACATAATGAATTATTCTGCGCAAAGAAAGTACAAAACGACATAGACATTAGGTCAACGCGTAATAAGGGAGTGAGGAGACCCAGTATCAGACGACATAGATACTAGGTTCACGTATACCAAAGGATTGTGTGTAGACTAAGTACAAGACGACATAGATACTAGGTTCATGTATACCAAAGGATTGTGTGTAGACTCAGTACCAGACTATATAGATACTAGGTTCACGTATATCAAAGAATTTTTTGTAGACTCAGTACCAGACGACATAGATACTAGGTTCACGTATACCAAAGGATTGTGTGTAGACTCAGTACCAGATGACATAGATACTAGGTTCATGTATACCAAAGGATTGTTTGTAGACTCAGTATCAGACGACATAGATACTAGGTTCACGTATACCAAAGGATTGTGTGTAGACTCAGTAGCAGACGACATAGATACTAGGTTCATGTATAACAAAGAATTGTGTGTAGACAGTAGCAGACGACATAGATACTAGGTTCACGTATACCAAAGGATTGTGTGTAGACTCAGTAGGAGACGACATAGATACTAGGTTCACGTATACCAAAGGATTGTGTGTAGACTCAGTAGCAGACGACATAGATACTAGGTTCACGTATACCAAAGGATTGTGTGTAGACTCAGTAGCAGACGACATAGATACTAGGTTCATGTATACCAAAGGATTGTGTGTAGACTCAGTAGCAGACGACATAGATACTGGGTTCACGTATACCAAAGGATTGTGTGTAGACTCAGTAGCAGACGACATAGATACTAGGTTCACGTATACCAAAGGATTGTGTGTAGACTCAGTACCAGACGACATAGATACTAGGTTTACGTATACCAAAGGATTGTGTGTAGACTCAGTACCAGACTATATAGATACTAGGTTCACGTATATCAAAGAATTTTTTGTAGACTCAGTACCAGACGACATAGATACTAGGTTCACGTATACCAAAGGATTGTGTGTAGACTCAGTACCAGATGACATAGATACTAGGTTCATGTATACCAAAGGATTGTTTGTAGACTCAGTAGCAGACGACATAGATACTAGGTTCACGTATACCAAAGGATTGTGTGTAGACTCAGTAGCAGACGACATAGATACTAGGTTCATGTATACCAAGGGATTGTGTGTAGACTCAGTAGCAGACGACATAGATACTAGGTTCACGTATACCAAAAGATTGTGTGTAGACTCAGTAGCAGACGACATAGATACTAGGTTCACGTATACCAAAGGATTGTGTGTAGACTCAGTACCAGACGACATAGATACTAGGTTTACGTATACCAAAGGATTGTGTGTAGACTCAGTACCAGACGACATAGATACTAGGTTCATGTATACCAAAGAATTGTTTGTAGACTCTGTACCAGACGACATAGATACTAGGTTCACGTATACCAAAGGATTGTGTGTAGACTCAGTACCAGACGACATACTAGGTTCACGTATACCAAAGGATTGTGTGTAGACTCAGTACCAGACGACATAGATACTAGGTTTACGTATACCAAAGGATTGTGTGTAGACTCAGTACCAGACGACATAGATACTAGGTTCATGTATACCAAAGAATAGTTTGTAGACTCAGTACCAGACGACATACTAGGTTCACGTATACCAAAGGATTGTGTGTAGACTCAGTACCAGATGACATAGATACTAGGTTCATGTATACCAAAGGATTGTTTGTAGACTCAGTATCAGACGACATAGATACTAGGTTCACGTATACCAAAGGATTGTGTGTAGACTCAGTAGCAGACGACATAGATACTAGGTTCATGTATAACAAAGAATTGTGTGTAGACAGTAGCAGACGACATAGATACTAGGTTCACGTATACCAAAGGATTGTGTGTAGACTCAGTAGGAGACGACATAGATACTAGGTTCACGTATACCAAAGGATTGTGTGTAGACTCAGTAGCAGACGACATAGATACTAGGTTCACGTATACCAAAGGATTGTGTGTAGACTCAGTAGCAGACGACATAGATACTAGGTTCATGTATACCAAAGGATTGTGTGTAGACTCAGTAGCAGACGACATAGATACTAGGTTCATGTATAACAAAGAATTGTGTGTAGACAGTAGCAGACGACATAGATACTAGGTTCACGTATACCAAAGGATTGTGTGTAGACTCAGTAGGAGACGACATAGATACTAGGTTCACGTATACCAAAGGATTGTGTGTAGACTCAGTAGCAGACGACATAGATACTAGGTTCACGTATACCAAAGGATTGTGTGTAGACTCAGTAGCAGACGACATAGATACTAGGTTCATGTATACCAAAGGATTGTGTGTAGACTCAGTAGCAGACGACATAGATACTAGGTTCACGTATACCAAAGGATTGTGTGTAGACTCAGTAGCAGACGACATAGATACTAGGTTCACGTATACCAAAGGATTGTGTGTAGACTCAGTACCAGACGACATAGATACTAGGTTTACGTATACCAAAGGATTGTGTGTAGACTCAGTACCAGACTATATAGATACTAGGTTCACGTATATCAAAGAATTTTTTGTAGACTCAGTACCAGACGACATAGATACTAGGTTCACGTATACCAAAGGATTGTGTGTAGACTCAGTACCAGATGACATAGATACTAGGTTCATGTATACCAAAGGATTGTTTGTAGACTCAGTATCAGACGACATAGATACTAGGTTCACGTATACCAAAGGATTGTGTGTAGACTCAGTAGCAGACGACATAGATACTAGGTTCATGTATACCAAAGAATTGTGTGTAGACTCAGTAGCAGACGACATAGATACTAGGTTCACGTATACCAAAGGATTGTGTGTAGACTCAGTAGGAGACGACATAGATACTAGGTTCACGTATACCAAAGGATTGTGTGTAGACTCAGTAGCAGACGACATAGATACTAGGTTCACGTATACCAAAGGATTGTGTGTAGACTCAGTAGCAGACGACATAGATACTAGGTTCATGTATACCAAAGGATTGTGTGTAGACTCAGTAGCAGACGACATAGATACTAGGTTCACGTATACCAAAAGATTGTGTGTAGACTCAGTAGCAGACGACATAGATACTAGGTTCACGTATACCAAAGGATTGTGTGTAGACTCAGTACCAGACGACATACTAGGTTCACGTATACCAAAGGATTGTGTGTAGACTCAGTAGCAGACGACATAGATACTAGGTTCACGTATACCAAAGGATTGTGTGTAGACTCAGTAGCAGACGACATAGATACTAGGTTCATGTATACCAAGGGATTGTGTGTAGACTCAGTAGCAGACGACATAGATACTAGGTTCACGTATACCAAAAGATTGTGTGTAGACTCAGTAGCAGACGACATAGATACTAGGTTCACGTATACCAAAGGATTGTGTGTAGACTCAGTACCAGACGACATAGATACTAGGTTTACGTATACCAAAGGATTGTGTGTAGACTCAGTACCAGACGACATAGATACTAGGTTCATGTATACCAAAGAATTGTTTGTAGACTCAGTACCAGACGACATAGATACTAGGTTCACGTATACCAAAGGATTGTGTGTAGACTCAGTACCAGACGACATACTAGGTTCACGTATACCAAAGGATTGTGTGTAGACTCAATACCAGACGACATAGATACTAGGTTTACGTATACCAAAGGATTGTGTGTAGACTCAGTACCAGACGACATAGATACTAGGTTCATGTATACCAAAGAATTGTTTGTAGACTCAGTACCAGACGACATACTAGGTTCACGTATACCAAAGGATTGTGTGTAGACTCAGTACCAGACGACATACTAGGTTCACGTATACCAAAGGATTGTGTGTAGACTCAGTAGCAGTCGACATAGATACTAGGTTCACGTATACCAAAGGATTGTGTGTAGACTCAGTAGCAGACGACATAGATACTGGGTTCACGTATACCAAAGGATTGTGTGTAGACTCAGTAGCAGACGACATAGATACTAGGTTCATGTATACCAAAGGATTGTATGTAGACTCAGTAGCAGACGACATAGATAGTAGGTTCACGTATACCAAAGGATTGTGTGTAGACTCAGTACCAGAAGACATAGATACTAGGTTCATGTATACCAAAGGATTGTGTGTAGACTCAGTACCAGACGACATAGATACTAGGTTCACGTATACCAACGGATTGTGTGTAGACTCAGTAGCAGACGACATAGATACTAGGTTCATGTATACCAAAGGATTGTAAGTAGATTCAGTACCAGACGACGTAGATACTAGGTTCACGTATACCAAAGGATTGTTTGTAGACTCAGTACCAGACGACATAGACACTGAGTCTATACTTAATGAATGATTCTGCACAAATCCAGTACAACACGACATAGACAATATGTCAACGCATACCAAAGAATTATGTGTAGACTCAGTACTACACGACATAGTCACTAATTCTACACATAATGAATGATTCTGCACAAATCCAGTACAACACGACATAGACACTAGGTTCACGCATACCAAAGAATTATGTGTGGACTCAGAAAGACGATATATAAGTATATACACTAAGATATATACACGATATACACACTAAGTCTATACATAATGAATTATTCTGCGCAAAGAAAGTACAAAACGACATAGACATTAGGTCAACGCGTAATAAGGGAGTGAGGAGACCCAGTATCAGACGACATAGATACTAGGTTCACGTATACCAAAGGATTGTGTGTAGACTAAGTACAAGACGACATAGATACTAGGTTCATGTATACCAAAGGATTGTGTGTAGACTCAGTACCAGACTATATAGATACTAGGTTCACGTATATCAAAGAATTTTTTGTAGACTCAGTACCAGACGACATAGATACTAGGTTCACGTATACCAAAGGATTGTGTGTAGACTCAGTACCAGATGACATAGATACTAGGTTCATGTATACCAAAGGATTGTTTGTAGACTCAGTATCAGACGACATAGATACTAGGTTCACGTATACCAAAGGATTGTGTGTAGACTCAGTAGCAGACGACATAGATACTAGGTTCATGTATAACAAAGAATTGTGTGTAGACAGTAGCAGACGACATAGATACTAGGTTCACGTATACCAAAGGATTGTGTGTAGACTCAGTAGGAGACGACATAGATACTAGGTTCACGTATACCAAAGGATTGTGTGTAGACTCACTAGCAGACGACATAGATACTAGGTTCACGTATACCAAAGGATTGTGTGTAGACTCAGTAGCAGACGACATAGATACTAGGTTCACGTATACCAAAGGATTGTGTGTAGACTCAGTACCAGACGACATGGATACTAGGTTTACGTATACCAAAGGATTGTGTGTAGACTCAGTACCAGACTATATAGATACTAGGTTCACGTATATCAAAGAATTTTTTGTAGACTCAGTACCAGACGACATAGATACTAGGTTCACGTATACCAAAGGATTGTGTGTAGACTCAGTACCAGATGACATAGATACTAGGTTCATGTATACCAAAGGATTGTTTGTAGACTCAGTATCAGACGACATAGATACTAGGTTCACGTATACCAAAGGATTGTGTGTAGACTCAGTAGCAGACGACATAGATACTAGGTTCATGTATACCAAAGAATTGTGTGTAGACTCAGTAGCAGACGACATAGATACTAGGTTCACGTATACCAAAGGATTGTGTGTAGACTCAGTAGGAGACGACATAGATACTAGGTTCACGTATACCAAAGGATTGTGTGTAGACTCAGTAGCAGACGACATAGATACTAGGTTCACGTATACCAAAGGATTGTGTGTAGACACAGTAGCAGACGACATAGATACTAGGTTCATGTATACCAAAGGATTGTGTGTAGATTCAGTACCAGACGACATAGATACTAGGTTCACGTATACCAAAGGATTGTTTGTAGACTCAGTACCAGACGACATAGACACTGAGTCTATACTTAATGAATGATTCTGCACAGATCCAGTACAACACGACATAGACAATATGTCAACGCATACCAAAGAATTATGTGTAGACAGTACTACACGACATAGTCACTAAATCTACACATAATGAATGATTCTCCACAAATCCAGTACAACACGACATAGACACTAGGTTCACGCATACCAAAGAATTATGTGTGGACTCAGAAAGACGATATATAAGTATATACACTAAGATATATACACGATATATACACTAAGTCTATACATAATGAATTATTCTGCGCAAAGAAAGTACAAAACGACATAGACACTAGGTCAACGCGTAATAAGGGAGTGAGGAGACCCAGTATCAGACGACCTAGGTACTAGGTTCACGTATACCAAAGGATTGTGTGTAGACTCAGTACCAGACGACATAGATACTAGGTTCACGTATACCAATGGATTGTGTGTAGACTCAGTAGCAGACGACATAGATACTAGGTTCATGTATACCAAAGGATTGTGTGTAGACTCAGTAGCAGACGACATAGATACTAGGTTCATGTATACCAAAGGATTGTGTGTAGACTCAGTAGCAGACGACATAGATACTAGGTTCACGTATACTAAAGGATTGTGTGTAGACTCAGTAGGAGACGACATAGATACTAGGTTCACGTATACCAAAGGATTGTGTGTAGACTCAGTTGCAGACGACATAGATACTAGGTTCACGTATACCAAAGGATTGTGTGTAGACTCAGTACCAGAAGACATAGATACTAGGTTCATGTATACCAAAGGATTGTGTGTAGACTCAGTACCAGACGACATAGATACTAGGTTCACGTATACCAAAGGATTGTGTGTAGACTCAGTAGCAGACGACATAGATACTAGGTTCATGTATACCAAAGGATTGTGTGTAGATTCAGTACCAGACGACATAGATACTAGGTTTACGTATACCAAAGGATTGTTTGTAGACTCAGTACCAGAAGACATAGACACTGAGTCTATACTTAATGAATGATTCTGCACAAATCCAGTACAACACGACATAGACAATATGTCAACGCATACCAAAGAATTATGTGTAGACTCAGTACTACACGACATAGTCACTAAGTCTACACATAATGAATGATTCTGCACAAATCCAGTACAACACGACATAGACACTAGGTTCACGCATACCAAAGAATTATGTGTGGACTCAGAAAGACGATATATAAGTATATACACTAAGATATATACACGATATACACACTAAGTCTATACATAATGAATTATTCTGCGCAAAGAAAGTACAAAACGACATAGACATTAGGTCAACGCGTAATAAGGGAGTGAGGAGACCCAGTATCAGACGACATAGATACTAGGTTCACGTATACCAAAGGATTGTGTGTAGACTAAGTACAAGACGACATAGATACTAGGTTCATGTATACCAAAGGATTGTGTGTAGACTCAGTACCAGACTATATAGATACTAGGTTCACGTATATCAAAGAATTTTTTGTAGACTCAGTACCAGACGACATAGATACTAGGTTCACGTATACCAAAGGATTGTGTGTAGACTCAGTACCAGATGACATAGATACTAGGTTCATGTATACCAAAGGATTGTTTGTAGACTCAGTATCAGACGACATAGATACTAGGTTCACGTATACCAAAGGATTGTGTGTAGACTCAGTAGCAGACGACATAGATACTAGGTTCATGTATAACAAAGAATTGTGTGTAGACAGTAGCAGACGACATAGATACTAGGTTCACGTATACCAAAGGATTGTGTGTAGACTCAGTAGGAGACGACATAGATACTAGGTTCACGTATACCAAAGGATTGTGTGTAGACTCAGTAGCAGACGACATAGATACTAGGTTCACGTATACCAAAGGATTGTGTGTAGACTCAGTAGCAGACGACATAGATACTAGGTTCATGTATACCAAAGGATTGTGTGTAGACTCAGTAGCAGACGACATAGATACTGGGTTCACGTATACCAAAGGATTGTGTGTAGACTCAGTAGCAGACGACATAGATACTAGGTTCACGTATACCAAAGGATTGTGTGTAGACTCAGTACCAGACGACATAGATACTAGGTTTACGTATACCAAAGGATTGTGTGTAGACTCAGTACCAGACTATATAGATACTAGGTTCACGTATATCAAAGAATTTTTTGTAGACTCAGTACCAGACGACATAGATACTAGGTTCAAGTATACCAAAGGATTGTGTGTAGACTCAGTACCAGATGACATAGATACTAGGTTCATGTATACCAAAGGATTGTTTGTAGACTCAGTAGCAGACGACATAGATACTAGGTTCACGTATACCAAAGGATTGTGTGTAGACTCAGTAGCAGACGACATAGATACTAGGTTCATGTATACCAAGGGATTGTGTGTAGACTCAGTAGCAGACGACATAGATACTAGGTTCACGTATACCAAAAGATTGTGTGTAGACTCAGTAGCAGACGACATAGATACTAGGTTCACGTATACCAAAGGATTGTGTGTAGACTCAGTACCAGACGACATAGATACTAGGTTTACGTATACCAAAGGATTGTGTGTAGACTCAGTACCAGACGACATAGATACTAGGTTCATGTATACCAAAGAATTGTTTGTAGACTCTGTACCAGACGACATAGATACTAGGTTCACGTATACCAAAGGATTGTGTGTAGACTCAGTACCAGACGACATACTAGGTTCACGTATACCAAAGGATTGTGTGTAGACTCAGTACCAGACGACATAGATACTAGGTTTACGTATACCAAAGGATTGTGTGTAGACTCAGTACCAGACGACATAGATACTAGGTTCATGTATACCAAAGAATAGTTTGTAGACTCAGTACCAGACGACATACTAGGTTCACGTATACCAAAGGATTGTGTGTAGACTCAGTACCAGATGACATAGATACTAGGTTCATGTATACCAAAGGATTGTTTGTAGACTCAGTATCAGACGACATAGATACTAGGTTCACGTATACCAAAGGATTGTGTGTAGACTCAGTAGCAGACGACATAGATACTAGGTTCATGTATAACAAAGAATTGTGTGTAGACAGTAGCAGACGACATAGATACTAGGTTCACGTATACCAAAGGATTGTGTGTAGACTCAGTAGCAGACGACATAGATACTAGGTTCATGTATACCAAAGGATTGTGTGTAGACTCAGTAGCAGACGACATAGATACTAGGTTCACGTATACTAAAGGATTGTGTGTAGACTCAGTAGGAGACGACATAGATACTAGGTTCACGTATACCAAAGGATTGTGTGTAGACTCAGTTGCAGACGACATAGATACTAGGTTCACGTATACCAAAGGATTGTGTGTAGACTCAGTACCAGAAGACATAGATACTAGGTTCATGTATACCAAAGGATTGTGTGTAGACTCAGTACCAGACGACATAGATACTAGGTTCACGTATACCAAAGGATTGTGTGTAGACTCAGTAGCAGACGACATAGATACTAGGTTCATGTATACCAAAGGATTGTGTGTAGATTCAGTACCAGACGACATAGATACTAGGTTTACGTATACCAAAGGATTGTTTGTAGACTCAGTACCAGAAGACATAGACACTGAGTCTATACTTAATGAATGATTCTGCACAAATCCAGTACAACACGACATAGACAATATGTCAACGCATACCAAAGAATTATGTGTAGACTCAGTACTACACGACATAGTCACTAAGTCTACACATAATGAATGATTCTGCACAAATCCAGTACAACACGACATAGACACTAGGTTCACGCATACCAAAGAATTATGTGTGGACTCAGAAAGACGATATATAAGTATATACACTAAGATATATACACGATATACACACTAAGTCTATACATAATGAATTATTCTGCGCAAAGAAAGTACAAAACGACATAGACATTAGGTCAACGCGTAATAAGGGAGTGAGGAGACCCAGTATCAGACGACATAGATACTAGGTTCACGTATACCAAAGGATTGTGTGTAGACTAAGTACAAGACGACATAGATACTAGGTTCATGTATACCAAAGGATTGTGTGTAGACTCAGTACCAGACTATATAGATACTAGGTTCACGTATATCAAAGAATTTTTTGTAGACTCAGTACCAGACGACATAGATACTAGGTTCACGTATACCAAAGGATTGTGTGTAGACTCAGTACCAGATGACATAGATACTAGGTTCATGTATACCAAAGGATTGTTTGTAGACTCAGTATCAGACGACATAGATACTAGGTTCACGTATACCAAAGGATTGTGTGTAGACTCAGTAGCAGACGACATAGATACTAGGTTCATGTATAACAAAGAATTGTGTGTAGACAGTAGCAGACGACATAGATACTAGGTTCACGTATACCAAAGGATTGTGTGTAGACTCAGTAGGAGACGACATAGATACTAGGTTCACGTATACCAAAGGATTGTGTGTAGACTCAGTAGCAGACGACATAGATACTAGGTTCACGTATACCAAAGGATTGTGTGTAGACTCAGTAGCAGACGACATAGATACTAGGTTCATGTATACCAAAGGATTGTGTGTAGACTCAGTAGCAGACGACATAGATACTGGGTTCACGTATACCAAAGGATTGTGTGTAGACTCAGTAGCAGACGACATAGATACTAGGTTCACGTATACCAAAGGATTGTGTGTAGACTCAGTACCAGACGACATAGATACTAGGTTTACGTATACCAAAGGATTGTGTGTAGACTCAGTACCAGACTATATAGATACTAGGTTCACGTATATCAAAGAATTTTTTGTAGACTCAGTACCAGACGACATAGATACTAGGTTCAAGTATACCAAAGGATTGTGTGTAGACTCAGTACCAGATGACATAGATACTAGGTTCATGTATACCAAAGGATTGTTTGTAGACTCAGTAGCAGACGACATAGATACTAGGTTCACGTATACCAAAGGATTGTGTGTAGACTCAGTAGCAGACGACATAGATACTAGGTTCATGTATACCAAGGGATTGTGTGTAGACTCAGTAGCAGACGACATAGATACTAGGTTCACGTATACCAAAAGATTGTGTGTAGACTCAGTAGCAGACGACATAGATACTAGGTTCACGTATACCAAAGGATTGTGTGTAGACTCAGTACCAGACGACATAGATACTAGGTTTACGTATACCAAAGGATTGTGTGTAGACTCAGTACCAGACGACATAGATACTAGGTTCATGTATACCAAAGAATTGTTTGTAGACTCTGTACCAGACGACATAGATACTAGGTTCACGTATACCAAAGGATTGTGTGTAGACTCAGTACCAGACGACATACTAGGTTCACGTATACCAAAGGATTGTGTGTAGACTCAGTACCAGACGACATAGATACTAGGTTTACGTATACCAAAGGATTGTGTGTAGACTCAGTACCAGACGACATAGATACTAGGTTCATGTATACCAAAGAATAGTTTGTAGACTCAGTACCAGACGACATACTAGGTTCACGTATACCAAAGGATTGTGTGTAGACTCAGTACCAGATGACATAGATACTAGGTTCATGTATACCAAAGGATTGTTTGTAGACTCAGTATCAGACGACATAGATACTAGGTTCACGTATACCAAAGGATTGTGTGTAGACTCAGTAGCAGACGACATAGATACTAGGTTCATGTATAACAAAGAATTGTGTGTAGACAGTAGCAGACGACATAGATACTAGGTTCACGTATACCAAAGGATTGTGTGTAGACTCAGTAGGAGACGACATAGATACTAGGTTCACGTATACCAAAGGATTGTGTGTAGACTCAGTAGCAGACGACATAGATACTAGGTTCACGTATACCAAAGGATTGTGTGTAGACTCAGTAGCAGACGACATAGATACTAGGTTCATGTATACCAAAGGATTGTGTGTAGACTCAGTAGCAGACGACATAGATACTAGGTTCATGTATAACAAAGAATTGTGTGTAGACAGTAGCAGACGACATAGATACTAGGTTCACGTATACCAAAGGATTGTGTGTAGACTCAGTAGGAGACGACATAGATACTAGGTTCACGTATACCAAAGGATTGTGTGTAGACTCAGTAGCAGACGACATAGATACTAGGTTCACGTATACCAAAGGATTGTGTGTAGACTCAGTAGCAGACGACATAGATACTAGGTTCATGTATACCAAAGGATTGTGTGTAGACTCAGTAGCAGACGACATAGATACTAGGTTCACGTATACCAAAGGATTGTGTGTAGACTCAGTAGCAGACGACATAGATACTAGGTTCACGTATACCAAAGGATTGTGTGTAGACTCAGTACCAGACGACATAGATACTAGGTTTACGTATACCAAAGGATTGTGTGTAGACTCAGTACCAGACTATATAGATACTAGGTTCACGTATATCAAAGAATTTTTTGTAGACTCAGTACCAGACGACATAGATACTAGGTTCACGTATACCAAAGGATTGTGTGTAGACTCAGTACCAGATGACATAGATACTAGGTTCATGTATACCAAAGGATTGTTTGTAGACTCAGTATCAGACGACATAGATACTAGGTTCACGTATACCAAAGGATTGTGTGTAGACTCAGTAGCAGACGACATAGATACTAGGTTCATGTATACCAAAGAATTGTGTGTAGACTCAGTAGCAGACGACATAGATACTAGGTTCACGTATACCAAAGGATTGTGTGTAGACTCAGTAGGAGACGACATAGATACTAGGTTCACGTATACCAAAGGATTGTGTGTAGACTCAGTAGCAGACGACATAGATACTAGGTTCACGTATACCAAAGGATTGTGTGTAGACTCAGTAGCAGACGACATAGATACTAGGTTCATGTATACCAAAGGATTGTGTGTAGACTCAGTAGCAGACGACATAGATACTAGGTTCACGTATACCAAAAGATTGTGTGTAGACTCAGTAGCAGACGACATAGATACTAGGTTCACGTATACCAAAGGATTGTGTGTAGACTCAGTACCAGACGACATACTAGGTTCACGTATACCAAAGGATTGTGTGTAGACTCAGTAGCAGACGACATAGATACTAGGTTCACGTATACCAAAGGATTGTGTGTAGACTCAGTAGCAGACGACATATATACTAGGTTCATGTATACCAAGGGATTGTGTGTAGACTCAGTAGCAGACGACATAGATACTAGGTTCACGTATACCAAAAGATTGTGTGTAGACTCAGTAGCAGACGACATAGATACTAGGTTCACGTATACCAAAGGATTGTGTGTAGACTCAGTACCAGACGACATAGATACTAGGTTTACGTATACCAAAGGATTGTGTGTAGACTCAGTACCAGACGACATAGATACTAGGTTCATGTATACCAAAGAATTGTTTGTAGACTCAGTACCAGACGACATAGATACTAGGTTCACGTATACCAAAGGATTGTGTGTAGACTCAGTACCAGACGACATACTAGGTTCACGTATACCAAAGGATTGTGTGTAGACTCAATACCAGACGACATAGATACTAGGTTTACGTATACCAAAGGATTGTGTGTAGACTCAGTACCAGACGACATAGATACTAGGTTCATGTATACCAAAGAATTGTTTGTAGACTCAGTACCAGACGACATACTAGGTTCACGTATACCAAAGGATTGTGTGTAGACTCAGTACCAGACGACATACTAGGTTCACGTATACCAAAGGATTGTGTGTAGACTCAGTAGCAGTCGACATAGATACTAGGTTCACGTATACCAAAGGATTGTGTGTAGACTCAGTAGCAGACGACATAGATACTGGGTTCACGTATACCAAAGGATTGTGTGTAGACTCAGTAGCAGACGACATAGATACTAGGTTCATGTATACCAAAGGATTGTATGTAGACTCAGTAGCAGACGACATAGATAGTAGGTTCACGTATACCAAAGGATTGTGTGTAGACTCAGTACCAGAAGACATAGATACTAGGTTCATGTATACCAAAGGATTGTGTGTAGACTCAGTACCAGACGACATAGATACTAGGTTCACGTATACCAACGGATTGTGTGTAGACTCAGTAGCAGACGACATAGATACTAGGTTCATGTATACCAAAGGATTGTAAGTAGATTCAGTACCAGACGACGTAGATACTAGGTTCACGTATACCAAAGGATTGTTTGTAGACTCAGTACCAGACGACATAGACACTGAGTCTATACTTAATGAATGATTCTGCACAAATCCAGTACAACACGACATAGACAATATGTCAACGCATACCAAAGAATTATGTGTAGACTCAGTACTACACGACATAGTCACTAATTCTACACATAATGAATGATTCTGCACAAATCCAGTACAACACGACATAGACACTAGGTTCACGCATACCAAAGAATTATGTGTGGACTCAGAAAGACGATATATAAGTATATACACTAAGATATATACACGATATACACACTAAGTCTATACATAATGAATTATTCTGCGCAAAGAAAGTACAAAACGACATAGACATTAGGTCAACGCGTAATAAGGGAGTGAGGAGACCCAGTATCAGACGACATAGATACTAGGTTCACGTATACCAAAGGATTGTGTGTAGACTAAGTACAAGACGACATAGATACTAGGTTCATGTATACCAAAGGATTGTGTGTAGACTCAGTACCAGACTATATAGATACTAGGTTCACGTATATCAAAGAATTTTTTGTAGACTCAGTACCAGACGACATAGATACTAGGTTCACGTATACCAAAGGATTGTGTGTAGACTCAGTACCAGATGACATAGATACTAGGTTCATGTATACCAAAGGATTGTTTGTAGACTCAGTATCAGACGACATAGATACTAGGTTCACGTATACCAAAGGATTGTGTGTAGACTCAGTAGCAGACGACATAGATACTAGGTTCATGTATAACAAAGAATTGTGTGTAGACAGTAGCAGACGACATAGATACTAGGTTCACGTATACCAAAGGATTGTGTGTAGACTCAGTAGGAGACGACATAGATACTAGGTTCACGTATACCAAAGGATTGTGTGTAGACTCAGTAGCAGACGACATAGATACTAGGTTCACGTATACCAAAGGATTGTGTGTAGACTCAGTAGCAGACGACATAGATACTAGGTTCATGTATACCAAAGGATTGTGTGTAGACTCAGTAGCAGACGACATAGATACTGGGTTCACGTATACCAAAGGATTGTGTGTAGACTCAGTAGCAGACGACATAGATACTAGGTTCACGTATACCAAAGGATTGTGTGTAGACTCAGTACCAGACGACATAGATACTAGGTTTACGTATACCAAAGGATTGTGTGTAGACTCAGTACCAGACTATATAGATACTAGGTTCACGTATATCAAAGAATTTTTTGTAGACTCAGTACCAGACGACATAGATACTAGGTTCACGTATACCAAAGGATTGTGTGTAGACTCAGTACCAGATGACATAGATACTAGGTTCATGTATACCAAAGGATTGTTTGTAGACTCAGTATCAGACGACATAGATACTAGGTTCACGTATACCAAAGGATTGTGTGTAGACTCAGTAGCAGACGACATAGATACTAGGTTCATGTATACCAAAGAATTGTGTGTAGACTCAGTAGCAGACGACATAGATACTAGGTTCACGTATACCAAAGGATTGTGTGTAGACTCAGTAGGAGACGACATAGATACTAGGTTCACGTATACCAAAGGATTGTGTGTAGACTCAGTAGCAGACGACATAGATACTAGGTTCACGTATACCAAAGGATTGTGTGTAGACACAGTAGCAGACGACATAGATACTAGGTTCATGTATACCAAAGGATTGTGTGTAGATTCAGTACCAGACGACATAGATACTAGGTTCACGTATACCAAAGGATTGTTTGTAGACTCAGTACCAGACGACATAGACACTGAGTCTATACTTAATGAATGATTCTGCACAGATCCAGTACAACACGACATAGACAATATGTCAACGCATACCAAAGAATTATGTGTAGACAGTACTACACGACATAGTCACTAAATCTACACATAATGAATGATTCTCCACAAATCCAGTACAACACGACATAGACACTAGGTTCACGCATACCAAAGAATTATGTGTGGACTCAGAAAGACGATATATAAGTATATACACTAAGATATATACACGATATATACACTAAGTCTATACATAATGAATTATTCTGCGCAAAGAAAGTACAAAACGACATAGACACTAGGTCAACGCGTAATAAGGGAGTGAGGAGACCCAGTATCAGACGACCTAGGTACTAGGTTCACGTATACCAAAGGATTGTGTGTAGACTCAGTACCAGACGACATAGATACTAGGTTCACGTATACCAATGGATTGTGTGTAGACTCAGTAGCAGACGACATAGATACTAGGTTCACGTATACTAAAGGATTGTGTGTAGACTCAGTAGGAGACGACATAGATACTAGGTTCACGTATACCAAAGGATTGTGTGTAGACTCAGTTGCAGACGACATAGATACTAGGTTCACGTATACCAAAGGATTGTGTGTAGACTCAGTACCAGAAGACATAGATACTAGGTTCATGTATACCAAAGGATTGTGTGTAGACTCAGTACCAGACGACATAGATACTAGGTTCACGTATACCAAAGGATTGTGTGTAGACTCAGTAGCAGACGACATAGATACTAGGTTCATGTATACCAAAGGATTGTGTGTAGATTCAGTACCAGACGACATAGATACTAGGTTTACGTATACCAAAGGATTGTTTGTAGACTCAGTACCAGAAGACATAGACACTGAGTCTATACTTAATGAATGATTCTGCACAAATCCAGTACAACACGACATAGACAATATGTCAACGCATACCAAAGAATTATGTGTAGACTCAGTACTACACGACATAGTCACTAAGTCTACACATAATGAATGATTCTGCACAAATCCAGTACAACACGACATAGACACTAGGTTCACGCATACCAAAGAATTATGTGTGGACTCAGAAAGACGTTATATAAGTATATACACTAAGATATATACACGATATACACACTAAGTCTATACATAATGAATTATTCTGCGCAAAGAAAGTACAAAACGACATAGACATTAGGTCAACGCGTAATAAGGGAGTGAGGAGACCCAGTATCAGACGACATAGATACTAGGTTCACGTATACCAAAGGATTGTGTGTAGACTAAGTACAAGACGACATAGATACTAGGTTCATGTATACCAAAGGATTGTGTGTAGACTCAGTACCAGACTATATAGATACTAGGTTCACGTATATCAAAGAATTTTTTGTAGACTCAGTACCAGACGACATAGATACTAGGTTCACGTATACCAAAGGATTGTGTGTAGACTCAGTACCAGATGACATAGATACTAGGTTCATGTATACCAAAGGATTGTTTGTAGACTCAGTATCAGACGACATAGATACTAGGTTCACGTATACCAAAGGATTGTGTGTAGACTCAGTAGCAGACGACATAGATACTAGGTTCATGTATAACAAAGAATTGTGTGTAGACAGTAGCAGACGACATAGATACTAGGTTCACGTATACCAAAGGATTGTGTGTAGACTCAGTAGGAGACGACATAGATACTAGGTTCACGTATACCAAAGGATTGTGTGTAGACTCAGTAGCAGACGACATAGATACTAGGTTCATGTATACCAAAGGATTGTGTGTAGACTCAGTAGCAGACGACATAGATACTGGGTTCACGTATACCAAAGGATTGTGTGTAGACTCAGTAGCAGACGACATAGATACTAGGTTCACGTATACCAAAGGATTGTGTGTAGACTCAGTACCAGACGACATAGATACTAGGTTTACGTATACCAAAGGATTGTGTGTAGACTCAGTACCAGACTATATAGATACTAGGTTCACGTATATCAAAGAATTTTTTGTAGACTCAGTACCAGACGACATAGATACTAGGTTCACGTATACCAAAGGATTGTGTGTAGACTCAGTACCAGATGACATAGATACTAGGTTCATGTATACCAAAGGATTGTTTGTAGACTCAGTAGCAGACGACATAGATACTAGGTTCACGTATACCAAAGGATTGTGTGTAGACTCAGTAGCAGACGACATAGATACTAGGTTCATGTATACCAAGGGATTGTGTGTAGACTCAGTAGCAGACGACATAGATACTAGGTTCACGTATACCAAAAGATTGTGTGTAGACTCAGTAGCAGACGACATAGATACTAGGTTCACGTATACCAAAGGATTGTGTGTAGACTCAGTACCAGACGACATAGATACTAGGTTTACGTATACCAAAGGATTGTGTGTAGACTCAGTACCAGACGACATAGATACTAGGTTCATGTATACCAAAGAATTGTTTGTAGACTCAGTACCAGACGACATAGATACTAGGTTCACGTATACCAAAGGATTGTGTGTAGACTCAGTACCAGACGACATACTAGGTTCACGTATACCAAAGGATTGTGTGTAGACTCAGTACCAGACGACATAGATACTAGGTTTACGTATACCAAAGGATTGTGTGTAGACTCAGTACCAGACGACATAGATACTAGGTTCATGTATACCAAAGAATAGTTTGTAGACTCAGTACCAGACGACATACTAGGTTCACGTATACCAAAGGATTGTGTGTAGACTCAGTACCAGATGACATAGATACTAGGTTCATGTATACCAAAGGATTGTTTGTAGACTCAGTATCAGACGACATAGATACTAGGTTCACGTATACCAAAGGATTGTGTGTAGACTCAGTAGCAGACGACATAGATACTAGGTTCATGTATAACAAAGAATTGTGTGTAGACAGTAGCAGACGACATAGATACTAGGTTCACGTATACCAAAGGATTGTGTGTAGACTCAGTAGGAGACGACATAGATACTAGGTTCACGTATACCAAAGGATTGTGTGTAGACTCAGTAGCAGACGACATAGATACTAGGTTCACGTATACCAAAGGATTGTGTGTAGACTCAGTAGCAGACGACATAGATACTAGGTTCATGTATACCAAAGGATTGTGTGTAGACTCAGTAGCAGACGACATAGATACTAGGTTCATGTATAACAAAGAATTGTGTGTAGACAGTAGCAGACGACATAGATACTAGGTTCACGTATACCAAAGGATTGTGTGTAGACTCA
Organism: Metellina segmentata; assembly: GCA_947359465.1. NCBI lineage: Eukaryota > Metazoa > Arthropoda > Arachnida > Araneae > Tetragnathidae > Metellina > Metellina segmentata. Next base: position 43,937,728 of record OX375880.1, read on the forward strand.
GTAGGAGACGACATAGATACTAGGTTCACGTATACCAAAGGATTGTTTGTAGACTCAGTACCAGACGACATAGACACTGAGTCTATACTTAATGAATGATTCTGCACAGATCCAGTACAACACGACATAGACAATATGTCAACGCATACCAAAGAATTATGTGTAGACAGTACTACACGACATAGTCACTAAATCTACACATAATGAATGATTCTCCACAAATCCAGTACAACACGACATAGACACTAGGTTCACGCATACCAAAGAATTATGTGTGGACTCAGAAAGACGATATATAAGTATATACACTAAGATATATACACGATATATACACTAAGTCTATACATAATGAATTATTCTGCGCAAAGAAAGTACAAAACGACATAGACACTAGGTCAACGCGTAATAAGGGAGTGAGGAGACCCAGTATCAGACGACCTAGGTACTAGGTTCACGTATACCAAAGGATTGTGTGTAGACTCAGTACCAGACGACATAGATACTAGGTTCACGTATACCAATGGATTGTGTGTAGACTCAGTAGCAGACGACATAGATACTAGGTTCATGTATACCAAAGGATTGTGTGTAGACTCAGTAGCAGACGACATAGATACTAGGTTCATGTATACCAAAGGATTGTGTGTAGACTCAGTAGCAGACGACATAGATACTAGGTTCACGTATACTAAAGGATTGTGTGTAGACTCAGTAGGAGACGACATAGATACTAGGTTCACGTATACCAAAGGATTGTGTGTAGACTCAGTTGCAGACGACATAGATACTAGGTTCACGTATACCAAAGGATTGTGTGTAGACTCAGTACCAGAAGACATAGATACTAGGTTCATGTATACCAAAGGATTGTGTGTAGACTCAGTACCAGACGACATAGATACTAGGTTCACGTATACCAAAGGATTGTGTGTAGACTCAGTAGCAGACGACATAGATACTAGGTTCATGTATACCAAAGGATTGTGTGTAGATTCAGTACCAGACGACATAGATACTAGGTTTACGTATACCAAAGGATTGTTTGTAGACTCAGTACCAGAAGACATAGACACTGAGTCTATACTTAATGAATGATTCTGCACAAATCCAGTACAACACGACATAGACAATATGTCAACGCATACCAAAGAATTATGTGTAGACTCAGTACTACACGACATAGTCACTAAGTCTACACATAATGAATGATTCTGCACAAATCCAGTACAACACGACATAGACACTAGGTTCACGCATACCAAAGAATTATGTGTGGACTCAGAAAGACGATATATAAGTATATACACTAAGATATATACACGATATACACACTAAGTCTATACATAATGAATTATTCTGCGCAAAGAAAGTACAAAACGACATAGACATTAGGTCAACGCGTAATAAGGGAGTGAGGAGACCCAGTATCAGACGACATAGATACTAGGTTCACGTATACCAAAGGATTGTGTGTAGACTAAGTACAAGACGACATAGATACTAGGTTCATGTATACCAAAGGATTGTGTGTAGACTCAGTACCAGACTATATAGATACTAGGTTCACGTATATCAAAGAATTTTTTGTAGACTCAGTACCAGACGACATAGATACTAGGTTCACGTATACCAAAGGATTGTGTGTAGACTCAGTACCAGATGACATAGATACTAGGTTCATGTATACCAAAGGATTGTTTGTAGACTCAGTATCAGACGACATAGATACTAGGTTCACGTATACCAAAGGATTGTGTGTAGACTCAGTAGCAGACGACATAGATACTAGGTTCATGTATAACAAAGAATTGTGTGTAGACAGTAGCAGACGACATAGATACTAGGTTCACGTATACCAAAGGATTGTGTGTAGACTCAGTAGGAGACGACATAGATACTAGGTTCACGTATACCAAAGGATTGTGTGTAGACTCAGTTGCAGACGACATAGATACTAGGTTCACGTATACCAAAGGATTGTGTGTAGACTCAGTAGCAGACGACATAGATACTAGGTTCATGTATACCAAAGGATTGTGTGTAGACTCAGTAGCAGACGACATAGATACTGGGTTCACGTATACCAAAGGATTGTGTGTAGACTCAGTAGCAGACGACATAGATACTAGGTTCACGTATACCAAAGGATTGTGTGTAGACTCAGTACCAGACGACATAGATACTAGGTTTACGTATACCAAAGGATTGTGTGTAGACTCAGTACCAGACTATATAGATACTAGGTTCACGTATATCAAAGAATTTTTTGTAGACTCAGTACCAGACGACATAGATACTAGGTTCACGTATACCAAAGGATTGTGTGTAGACTCAGTACCAGATGACATAGATACTAGGTTCATGTATACCAAAGGATTGTTTGTAGACTCAGTAGCAGACGACATAGATACTAGGTTCACGTATACCAAAGGATTGTGTGTAGACTCAGTAGCAGACGACATAGATACTAGGTTCATGTATACCAAGGGATTGTGTGTAGACTCAGTAGCAGACGACATAGATACTAGGTTCACGTATACCAAAGGATTGTGTGTAGACTCAGTACCAGACGACATAGATACTAGGTTTACGTATACCAAAGGATTGTGTGTAGACTCAGTACCAGACGACATAGATACTAGGTTCATGTATACCAAAGAATTGTTTGTAGACTCAGTACCAGACGACATAGATACTAGGTTCACGTATACCAAAGGATTGTGTGTAGACTCAGTACCAGACGACATACTAGGTTCACGTATACCAAAGGATTGTGTGTAGACTCAGTACCAGACGACATAGATACTAGGTTTACGTATACCAAAGGATTGTGTGTAGACTCAGTACCAGACGACATAGATACTAGGTTCATGTATACCAAAGAATAGTTTGTAGACTCAGTACCAGACGACATACTAGGTTCACGTATACCAAAGGATTGTGTGTAGACTCAGTACCAGATGACATAGATACTAGGTTCATGTATACCAAAGGATTGTTTGTAGACTCAGTATCAGACGACATAGATACTAGGTTCACGTATACCAAAGGATTGTGTGTAGACTCAGTAGCAGACGACATAGATACTAGGTTCATGTATAACAAAGAATTGTGTGTAGACAGTAGCAGACGACATAGATACTAGGTTCACGTATACCAAAGGATTGTGTGTAGACTCAGTAGGAGACGACATAGATACTAGGTTCACGTATACCAAAGGATTGTGTGTAGACTCAGTAGCAGACGACATAGATACTAGGTTCACGTATACCAAAGGATTGTGTGTAGACTCAGTAGCAGACGACATAGATACTAGGTTCATGTATACCAAAGGATTGTGTGTAGACTCAGTAGCAGACGACATAGATACTAGGTTCATGTATAACAAAGAATTGTGTGTAGACAGTAGCAGACGACATAGATACTAGGTTCACGTATACCAAAGGATTGTGTGTAGACTCAGTAGGAGACGACATAGATACTAGGTTCACGTATACCAAAGGATTGTGTGTAGACTCAGTAGCAGACGACATAGATACTAGTTTCACGTATACCAAAGGATTGTGTGTAGACTCAGTAGCAGACGACATAGATACTAGGTTCATGTATACCAAAGGATTGTGTGTAGACTCAGTAGCAGACGACATAGATACTAGGTTCACGTATACCAAAGGATTGTGTGTAGACTCAGTAGCAGACGACATAGATACTAGGTTCACGTATACCAAAGGATTGTGTGTAGACTCAGTACCAGACGACATAGATACTAGGTTTACGTATACCAAAGGATTGTGTGTAGACTCAGTACCAGACTATATAGATACTAGGTTCACGTATATCAAAGAATTTTTTGTAGACTCAGTACCAGACGACATAGATACTAGGTTCACGTATACCAAAGGATTGTGTGTAGACTCAGTACCAGATGACATAGATACTAGGTTCATGTATACCAAAGGATTGTTTGTAGACTCAGTATCAGACGACATAGATACTAGGTTCACGTATACCAAAGGATTGTGTGTAGACTCAGTAGCAGACGACATAGATACTAGGTTCATGTATACCAAAGAATTGTGTGTAGACTCAGTAGCAGACGACATAGATACTAGGTTCACGTATACCAAAGGATTGTGTGTAGACTCAGTAGGAGACGACATAGATACTAGGTTCACGTATACCAAAGGATTGTGTGTAGACTCAGTAGCAGACGACATAGATACTAGGTTCACGTATACCAAAGGATTGTGTGTAGACTCAGTAGCAGACGACATAGATACTAGGTTCATGTATACCAAAGGATTGTGTGTAGACTCAGTAGCAGACGACATAGATACTAGGTTCACGTATACCAAAAGATTGTGTGTAGACTCAGTAGCAGACGACATAGATACTAGGTTCACGTATACCAAAGGATTGTGTGTAGACTCAGTACCAGACGACATACTAGGTTCACGTATACCAAAGGATTGTGTGTAGACTCAGTAGCAGACGACATAGATACTAGGTTCACGTATACCAAAGGATTGTGTGTAGACTCAGTAGCAGACGACATAGATACTAGGTTCATGTATACCAAGGGATTGTGTGTAGACTCAGTAGCAGACGACATAGATACTAGGTTCACGTATACCAAAAGATTGTGTGTAGACTCAGTAGCAGACGACATAGATACTAGGTTCACGTATACCAAAGGATTGTGTGTAGACTCAGTACCAGACGACATAGATACTAGGTTTACGTATACCAAAGGATTGTGTGTAGACTCAGTACCAGACGACATAGATACTAGGTTCATGTATACCAAAGAATTGTTTGTAGACTCAGTACCAGACGACATAGATACTAGGTTCACGTATACCAAAGGATTGTGTGTAGACTCAGTACCAGACGACATACTAGGTTCACGTATACCAAAGGATTGTGTGTAGACTCAGTACCAGACGACATAGATACTAGGTTTACGTATACCAAAGGATTGTGTGTAGACTCAGTACCAGACGACATAGATACTAGGTTCATGTATACCAAAGAATTGTTTGTAGACTCAGTACCAGACGACATACTAGGTTCACGTATACCAAAGGATTGTGTGTAGACTCAGTACCAGACGACATACTAGGTTCACGTATACCAAAGGATTGTGTGTAGACTCAGTAGCAGTCGACATAGATACTAGGTTCACGTATACCAAAGGATTGTGTGTAGACTCAGTAGCAGACGACATAGATACTGGGTTCACGTATACCAAAGGATTGTGTGTAGACTCAGTAGCAGACGACATAGATACTAGGTTCATGTATACCAAAGGATTGTATGTAGACTCAGTAGCAGACGACATAGATAGTAGGTTCACGTATACCAAAGGATTGTGTGTAGACTCAGTACCAGAAGACATAGATACTAGGTTCATGTATACCAAAGGATTGTGTGTAGACTCAGTACCAGACGACATAGATACTAGGTTCACGTATACCAAAGAATTGTGTGTAGACTCAGTAGCAGACGACATAGATACTAGGTTCATGTATACCAAAGGATTGTAAGTAGATTCAGTACCAGACGACGTAGATACTAGGTTCACGTATACCAAAGGATTGTTTGTAGACTCAGTACCAGACGACATAGACACTGAGTCTATACTTAATGAATGATTCTGCACAAATCCAGTACAACACGACATAGACAATATGTCAACGCATACCAAAGAATTATGTGTAGACTCAGTACTACACGACATAGTCACTAATTCTACACATAATGAATGATTCTGCACAAATCCAGTACAACACGACATAGACACTAGGTTCACGCATACCAAAGAATTATGTGTGGACTCAGAAAGACGATATATAAGTATATACACTAAGATATATACACGATATACACACTAAGTCTATACATAATGAATTATTCTGCGCAAAGAAAGTACAAAACGACATAGACATTAGGTCAACGCGTAATAAGGGAGTGAGGAGACCCAGTATCAGACGACATAGATACTAGGTTCACGTATACCAAAGGATTGTGTGTAGACTAAGTACAAGACGACATAGATACTAGGTTCATGTATACCAAAGGATTGTGTGTAGACTCAGTACCAGACTATATAGATACTAGGTTCACGTATATCAAAGAATTTTTTGTAGACTCAGTACCAGACGACATAGATACTAGGTTCACGTATACCAAAGGATTGTGTGTAGACTCAGTACCAGATGACATAGATACTAGGTTCATGTATACCAAAGGATTGTTTGTAGACTCAATATCAGACGACATAGATACTAGGTTCACGTATACCAAAGGATTGTGTGTAGACTCAGTAGCAGACGACATAGATACTAGGTTCATGTATAACAAAGAATTGTGTGTAGACAGTAGCAGACGACATAGATACTAGGTTCACGTATACCAAAGGATTGTGTGTAGACTCAGTAGGAGACGACATAGATACTAGGTTCACGTATACCAAAGGATTGTGTGTAGACTCAGTAGCAGACGACATAGATACTAGGTTCACGTATACCAAAGGATTGTGTGTAGACTCAGTAGCATACGACATAGATACTAGGTTCATGTATACCAAATTATTGTGTGTAGACTCAGTAGCAGACGACATAGATATTAGGTTCATGTATAACAAAGAATTGTGTGTAGACAGTAGCAGACGACGTAGATACTAGGTTCACGTATACCAAAGGATTGTGTGTAGACTCAGTAGGAGACGACATTGATACTAGGTTCACGTATACCAAAGGATTGTGTGTAGACTCAGTAGCAGACGACATAGATACTAGGTTCACGTATACCAAAGGATTGTGTGTAGACTCAGTAGCAGACGACATAGATACTAGGTTCATGTATACCAAAGGATTGTGTGTAGACTCAGTAGCAGACGACATAGATACTAGGTTCACGTATACCAAAGGATTGTGTGTAGACTCAGTAGCAGACGACATAGATACTAGGTTCACGTATACCAAAGGATTGTGTGTAGACTCAGTACCAGATGACATAGATACTAGGTTTACGTATACCAAAGGATTGTGTGTAGACTCAGTACCAGACTATATAGATACTAGGTTCACGTATATCAAAGAATTTTTTGTAGACTCAGTACCAGACGACATAGATACTAGGTTCACGTATACCAAAGGATTGTGTGTAGACTCAGTACCAGATGACATAGATACTAGGTTCATGTATACCAAAGGATTGTTTGTAGACTCAGTATCAGACGACATAGATACTAGGTTCACGTATACCAAAGGATTGTGTGTAGACTCAGTACCAGACGACATAGATACTAGGTTCATGTATACCAAAGAATTGTGTGTAGACTCAGTAGCAGACGACATAGATACTAGGTTCACGTATACCAAAGGATTGTGTGTAGACTCAGTAGGAGACGACATAGATACTAGGTTCACGTATACCAAAGGATTGTGTGTAGACTCAGTACCAGACGACATAGATACTAGGTTCATGTATACCAAAGAATTGTTTGTAGACTCAGTACCAGACGACATAGATACTAGGTTCACGTATACCAAAGGATTGTGTGTAGACTCAGTACCAGACGACATACTAGGTTCACGTATACCAAAGGATTGTGTGTAGACTCAGTAGCAGACGACATAGATACTAGGTTCACGTATACCAAAGGATTGTGTGTAGACTCAGTAGCAGACGACATAGATACTAGGTTCATGTATACCAAGGGATTGTGTGTAGACTCAGTAGCAGACGACATAGATACTAGGTTCACGTATACCAAAAGATTGTGTGTAGACTCAGTAGCAGACGACATAGATACTAGGTTCACGTATACCAAAGGATTGTGTGTAGACTCAGTGCCAGACGACATAGATACTAGGTTTACGTATACCAAAGGATTGTGTGTAGACTCAGTACCAGACGACATAGATACTAGGTTCATGTATACCAAAGAATTGTTTGTAGACTCAGTACCAGACGACATAGATACTAGGTTCACGTATACCAAAGGATTGTGTGTAGACTCAGTACCAGACGACATACTAGGTTCACGTATACCAAAGGATTGTGTGTAGACTCAGTACCAGACGACATAGATACTAGGTTTACGTATACCAAAGGATTGTGTGTAGACTCAGTACCAGACGACATAGATACTAGGTTCATGTATACCAAAGAATTGTTTGTAGACTCAGTACAAGACGACATACTAGGTTCACGTATACCAAAGGATTGTGTGTAGACTCAGTACCAGACGACATACTAGGTTCACGTATACCAAAGGATTGTGTGTAGACTCAGTAGCAGTCGACATAGATACTAGGTTCACGTATACCAAAGGATTGTGTGTAGACTCAGTAGCAGACGACATAGATACTGGGTTCACGTATACCAAAGGATTGTGTGTAGACTCAGTAGCAGACGACATAGATACTAGGTTCATGTATACCAAAGGATTGTATGTAGACTCAGTAGCAGACGACATAGATAGTAGGTTCACGTATACCAAAGGATTGTGTGTAGACTCAGTACCAGAAGACATAGATACTAGGTTCATGTATACCAAAGGATTGTGTGTAGACTCAGTACCAGACGACATAGATACTAGGTTCACGTATACCAAAGGATTGTGTGTAGACTCAGTAGCAGACGACATAGATACTAGGTTCATGTATACCAAAGGATTGTAAGTAGATTCAGTACCAGACGACGTAGATACTAGGTTCACGTATACCAAAGGATTGTTTGTAGACTCAGTACCAGACGACATAGACACTGAGTCTATACTTAATGAATGATTCTGCACAAATCCAGTACAACACGACATAGACAATATGTCAACGCATACCAAAGAATTATGTGTAGACTCAGTACTACACGACATAGTCACTAATTCTACACATAATGAATGATTCTGCACAAATCCAGTACAACACGACATAGACACTAGGTTCACGCATACCAAAGAATTATGTGTGGACTCAGAAAGACGATATATAAGTATATACACTAAGATATATACACGATATACACACTAAGTCTATACATAATGAATTATTCTGCGCAAAGAAAGTACAAAACGACATAGACATTAGGTCAACGCGTAATAAGGGAGTGAGGAGACCCAGTATCAGACGACATAGATACTAGGTTCACGTATACCAAAGGATTGTGTGTAGACTAAGTACAAGACGACATAGATACTAGGTTCATGTATACCAAAGGATTGTGTGTAGACTCAGTACCAGACTATATAGATACTAGGTTCACGTATATCAAAGAATTTTTTGTAGACTCAGTACCAGACGACATAGATACTAGGTTCACGTATACCAAAGGATTGTGTGTAGACTCAGTACCAGATGACATAGATACTAGGTTCATGTATACCAAAGGATTGTTTGTAGACTCAGTATCAGACGACATAGATACTAGGTTCACGTATACCAAAGGATTGTGTGTAGACTCAGTAGCAGACGACATAGATACTAGGTTCATGTATAACAAAGAATTGTGTGTAGACAGTAGCAGACGACATAGATACTAGGTTCACGTATACCAAAGGATTGTGTGTAGACTCAGTAGGAGACGACATAGATACTAGGTTCACGTATACCAAAGGATTGTGTGTAGACTCAGTAGCAGACGACATAGATACTAGGTTCACGTATACCAAAGGATTGTGTGTAGACTCAGTAGCATACGACATAGATACTAGGTTCATGTATACCAAAGGATTGTGTGTAGACTCAGTAGCAGACGACATAGATATTAGGTTCATGTATAACAAAGAATTGTGTGTAGACAGTAGCAGACGACGTAGATACTAGGTTCACGTATACCAAAGGATTGTGTGTAGACTCAGTAGGAGACGACATAGATACTAGGTTCACGTATACCAAAGGATTGTGTGTAGACTCAGTAGCAGACGACATAGATACTAGGTTCACGTATACCAAAGGATTGTGTGTAGACTCAGTAGCAGGCGACATAGATACTAGGTTCATGTATACCAAAGGATTGTGTGTAGACTCAGTAGCAGACGACATAGATACTAGGTTCACGTATACCAAAGGATTGTGTGTAGACTCAGTAGCAGACGACATAGATACTAGGTTCACGTATACCAAAGGATTGTGTGTAGACTCAGTACCAGATGACATAGATACTAGGTTTACGTATACCAAAGGATTGTGTGTAGACTCAGTACCAGACTATATAGATACTAGGTTCACGTATATCAAAGAATTTTTTGTAGACTCAGTACCAGACGACATAGATACTAGGTTCACGTATACCAAAGGATTGTGTGTAGACTCAGTACCAGATGACATAGATACTAGGTTCATGTATACCAAAGGATTGTTTGTAGACTCAGTATCAGACGACATAGATACTAGGTTCACGTATACCAAAGGATTGTGTGTAGACTCAGTAGCAGACGACATAGATACTAGGTTCATGTATACCAAAGAATTGTGTGTAGACTCAGTAGCAGACGACATAGATACTAGGTTCACGTATACCAAAGGATTGTGTGTAGACTCAGTAGGAGACGACATAGATACTAGGTTCACGTATACCAAAGGATTGTGTGTAGACTCAGTAGCAGACGACATAGATACTAGGTTCACGTATACCAAAGGATTGTGTGTAGACTCAGTAGCAGACGACATAGATACTAGGTTCATGTATACCAAGGGATTGTGTGTAGACTCAGTAGCAGACGACTTAGATACTAGGTTCACGTATACCAAAAGATTGTGTGTAGACTCAGTAGCAGACGACATAGATACTATGTCACGTATACCAAAGGATTGTGTGTAGACTCAGTACCAGACGACATAGATACTAGGTTCATGTATACCAAGGGATTGTGTGTAGACTCAGTAGCAGACGACATAGATACTAGGTTCACGTATACCAAAAGATTGTGTGTAGACTCAGTAGCAGACGACATAGATACTAGGTTCACGTATACCAAAGGATTGTGTGTAGACTCAGTGCCAGACGACATAGATACTAGGTTTACGTATACCAAAGGATTGTGTGTAGACTCAGTACCAGACGACATAGATACTAGGTTCATGTATACCAAAGAATTGTTTGTAGACTCAGTACCAGACGACATAGATACTAGGTTCACGTATACCAAAGGATTGTGTGTAGACTCAGTACCAGACGACATACTAGGTTCACGTATACCAAAGGATTGTGTGTAGACTCAGTACCAGACGACATAGATACTAGGTTTACGTATACCAAAGGATTGTGTGTAGACTCAGTACCAGACGACATAGATACTAGGTTCATGTATACCAAAGAATTGTTTGTAGACTCAGTACAAGACGACATACTAGGTTCACGTATACCAAAGGATTGTGTGTAGACTCAGTACCAGACGACATACTAGGTTCACGTATACCAAAGGATTGTGTGTAGACTCAGTAGCAGTCGACATAGATACTAGGTTCACGTATACCAAAGGATTGTGTGTAGACTCAGTAGCAGACGACATAGATACTGGGTTCACGTATACCAAAGGATTGTGTGTAGACTCAGTAGCAGACGACATAGATACTAGGTTCATGTATACCAAAGGATTGTATGTAGACTCAGTAGCAGACGACATAGATAGTAGGTTCACGTATACCAAAGGATTGTGTGTAGACTCAGTACCAGAAGACATAGATACTAGGTTCATGTATACCAAAGGATTGTGTGTAGACTCAGTACCAGACGACATAGATACTAGGTTCACGTATACCAAAGGATTGTGTGTAGACTCAGTAGCAGACGACATAGATACTAGGTTCATGTATACCAAAGGATTGTAAGTAGATTCAGTACCAGACGACGTAGATACTAGGTTCACGTATACCAAAGGATTGTTTGTAGACTCAGTACCAGACGACATAGACACTGAGTCTATACTTAATGAATGATTCTGCACAAATCCAGTACAACACGACATAGACAATATGTCAACGCATACCAAAGAATTATGTGTAGACTCAGTACTACACGACATAGTCACTAATTCTACACATAATGAATGATTCTGCACAAATCCAGTACAACACGACATAGACACTAGGTTCACGCATACCAAAGAATTATGTGTGGACTCAGAAAGACGATATATAAGTATATACACTAAGATATATACACGATATACACACTAAGTCTATACATAATGAATTATTCTGCGCAAAGAAAGTACAAAACGACATAGACATTAGGTCAACGCGTAATAAGGGAGTGAGGAGACCCAGTATCAGACGACATAGATACTAGGTTCACGTATACCAAAGGATTGTGTGTAGACTAAGTACAAGACGACATAGATACTAGGTTCATGTATACCAAAGGATTGTGTGTAGACTCAGTACCAGACTATATAGATACTAGGTTCACGTATATCAAAGAATTTTTTGTAGACTCAGTACCAGACGACATAGATACTAGGTTCACGTATACCAAAGGATTGTGTGTAGACTCAGTACCAGATGACATAGATACTAGGTTCATGTATACCAAAGGATTGTTTGTAGACTCAGTATCAGACGACATAGATACTAGGTTCACGTATACCAAAGGATTGTGTGTAGACTCAGTAGCAGACGACATAGATACTAGGTTCATGTATAACAAAGAATTGTGTGTAGACAGTAGCAGACGACATAGATACTAGGTTCACGTATACCAAAGGATTGTGTGTAGACTCAGTAGGAGACGACATAGATACTAGGTTCACGTATACCAAAGGATTGTGTGTAGACTCAGTAGCAGACGACATAGATACTAGGTTCACGTATACCAAAGGATTGTGTGTAGACTCAGTAGCATACGACATAGATACTAGGTTCATGTATACCAAAGGATTGTGTGTAGACTCAGTAGCAGACGACATAGATATTAGGTTCATGTATAACAAAGAATTGTGTGTAGACAGTAGCAGACGACGTAGATACTAGGTTCACGTATACCAAAGGATTGTGTGTAGACTCAGTAGGAGACGACATAGATACTAGGTTCACGTATACCAAAGGATTGTGTGTAGACTCAGTAGCAGACGACATAGATACTAGGTTCACGTATACCAAAGGATTGTGTGTAGACTCAGTAGCAGGCGACATAGATACTAGGTTCATGTATACCAAAGGATTGTGTGTAGACTCAGTAGCAGACGACATAGATACTAGGTTCACGTATACCAAAGGATTGTGTGTAGACTCAGTAGCAGACGACATAGATACTAGGTTCACGTATACCAAAGGATTGTGTGTAGACTCAGTACCAGATGACATAGATACTAGGTTTACGTATACCAAAGGATTGTGTGTAGACTCAGTACCAGACTATATAGATACTAGGTTCACGTATATCAAAGAATTTTTTGTAGACTCAGTACCAGACGACATAGATACTAGGTTCACGTATACCAAAGGATTGTGTGTAGACTCAGTACCAGATGACATAGATACTAGGTTCATGTATACCAAAGGATTGTTTGTAGACTCAGTATCAGACGACATAGATACTAGGTTCACGTATACCAAAGGATTGTGTGTAGACTCAGTAGCAGACGACATAGATACTAGGTTCATGTATACCAAAGAATTGTGTGTAGACTCAGTAGCAGACGACATAGATACTAGGTTCACGTATACCAAAGGATTGTGTGTAGACTCAGTAGGAGACGACATAGATACTAGGTTCACGTATACCAAAGGATTGTGTGTAGACTCAGTAGCAGACGACATAGATACTAGGTTCACGTATACCAAAGGATTGTGTGTAGACTCAGTAGCAGACGACATAGATACTAGGTTCATGTATACCAAGGGATTGTGTGTAGACTCAGTAGCAGACGACTTAGATACTAGGTTCACGTATACCAAAAGATTGTGTGTAGACTCAGTAGCAGACGACATAGATACTATGTCACGTATACCAAAGGATTGTGTGTAGACTCAGTACCAGACGACATAGATACTAGGTTTACGTATACCAAAGGATTGTGTGTAGACTCAGTACCAGACGACATAGATACTAGGTTCATGTATACCAAAGAATTGTTTGTAGACTCATTACCAGACGACATAGATACTAGGTTCACGTATACCAAAGGATTGTGTGTAGACTCAGTACCAGACGACATACTAGGTTCACGTATACCAAAGGATTGTGTGTAGACTCAGTACCAGACGACATAGATACTAGGTTTACGTATACCAAAGGATTGTGTGTAGACTCAGTACCAGACGATATAGATACTAGGTTCATGTATACCAAAGAATTGTTTGTAGACTCAGTACCAGACGACATACTAGGTTCACGTATACCAAAGGATTGTGTGTAGACTCAGTACCAGACGACATACTAGGTTCACGTATACCAAAGGATTGTGTGTAGACTCAGTAGCAGTCGACATAGATACTAGGTTCACGTATACCAAAGGATTGTGTGTAGACTCAGTAGCAGACGACATAGATACTGGGTTCACGTATACCAAAGGATTGTGTGTAGACTCAGTACCAGACGACATAGATACTAGGTTCACGTATACCAAAGGATTGTGTGTAGACTCAGTAGCAGACGACATAGATACTAGGTTCACGTATACCAAAGGATTGTGTGTAGACTCAGTAGCAGACGACATAGATACTAGGTTCACGTATACCAAAGGATTGTGTGTAGACTCAGTAGCAGACGACATAGATACTAGGTTCACGTATACCAAAGGATTGTGTGTAGACTCAGTAGCAGACGACATAGATACTAGGTTCATGTATACCAAAGGATTGTGTGTAGACTCAGTAGCAGACGACATAGATACTAGGTTCATGTATACCAAAGGATTGTGTGTAGACTCAGTAGCAGACGACATAGATACTAGGTTCACGTATACTAAAGGATTGTGTGTAGACTCAGTAGGAGACGACATAGATACTAGGTTCACGTATACCAAAGGATTGTGTGTAGACTCAGTAGCAGACGACATAGATACTAGGTTCACGTATACCAAAGGATTGTGTGTAGACTCAGTACCAGAAGACATAGATACTAGGTTCATGTATACCAAAGGATTGTGCGTAGACTCAGTACCAGACGACATAGATACTAGGTTCACGTATACCAAATGATTGTGTGTAGACTCAGTAGCAGACGACATAGATACTAGGTTCATGTATACCAAAGGATTGTGTGTAGATTCAGTACCAGACGACGTAGATACTAGGTTCACGTATACCAAAGGATTGTTTGTAGACTCAGTACCAGACGACATAGACACTGAGTCTATACTTAATGAATGATTCTGCACAAATCCAGTACAACACGACATAGACAATATGTCAACGCATACCAAAGAATTATGTGTAGACTCAGTACTACACGACATAGTCACTAAGTCTACACATAATGAATGATTCTGCACAAATCCAGTACAACACGACATAGACACTAGGTTCACGCATACCAAAGAATTATGTGTGGACTCAGAAAGACGATATATAAGTATATACACTAAGATATATACACGATATACACACTAAGTCTATACATAATGAATTATTCTGCGCAAAGAAAGTACAAAACGACATAGACATTAGGTCAACGCGTAATAAGGGAGTGAGGAGACCCAGTATCAGACGACATAGATACTAGGTTTACGTATACCAAAGGATTGTGTGTAGACTAAGTACAAGACGACATAGATACTAGGTTCATGTATACCAAAGGATTGTGTGTAGACTCAGTACCAGACTATATAGATACTAGGTTCACGTATATCAAAGAATTTTTTGTAGACTCAGTACCAGACGACATAGATACTAGGTTCACGTATACCAAAGGATTGTGTGTAGACTCAGTACCAGATGACATAGATACTAGGTTCATGTATACCAAAGGATTGTTTGTAGACTCAGTATCAGACGACATAGATACTAGGTTCACGTATACCAAAGGATTGTGTGTAGACTCAGTAGCAGACGACATAGATACTAGGTTCATGTATAACAAAGAATTGTGTGTAGACAGTAGCAGACGACATAGATACTAGGTTCACGTATACCAAAGGATTGTGTGTAGACTCAGTAGGAGACGACATAGATACTAGGTTCACGTATACCAAAGGATTGTGTGTAGACTCAGTAGCAGACGACATAGATACTAGGTTCACGTATACCAAAGGATTGTGTGTAGACTCAGTAGCATACGACATAGATACTAGGTTCATGTATACCAAAGGATTGTGTGTAGACTCAGTAGCAGACGACATAGATATTAGGTTCATGTATAACAAAGAATTGTGTGTAGACAGTAGCAGACGACGTAGATACTAGGTTCACGTATACCAAAGGATTGTGTGTAGACTCAGTAGGAGACGACATAGATACTAGGTTCACGTATACCAAAGGATTGTGTGTAGACTCAGTAGCAGACGACATAGATACTAGGTTCACGTATACCAAAGGATTGTGTGTAGACTCAGTAGCAGACGACATAGATACTAGGTTCATGTATACCAAAGGATTGTGTGTAGACTCAGTAGCAGACGACATAGATACTAGGTTCACGTATACCAAAGGATTGTGTGTAGACTGAGTAGCAGACGACATAGATACTAGGTTCACGTATACCAAAGGATTGTGTGTAGACTCAGTACCAGATGACATAGATACTAGGTTTACGTATACCAAAGGATTGTGTGTAGACTCAGTACCAGACTATATAGATACTAGGTTCACGTATATCAAAGAATTTTTTGTAGACTCAGTACCAGACGACATAGATACTAGGTTCACGTATACCAAAGGATTGTGTGTAGACTCAGTACCAGATGACATAGATACTAGGTTCATGTATACCAAAGGATTGTTTGTAGACTCAGTATCAGACGACATAGATACTAGGTTCACGTATACCAAAGGATTGTGTGTAGACTCAGTAGCAGACAACATAGATACTAGGTTCATGTATACCAAAGAATTGTGTGTAGACTCAGTAGCAGACGACATAGATACTAGGTTCACGTATACCAAAGGATTGTGTGTAGACTCAGTAGGAGACGACATAGATACTAGGTTCACGTATACCAAAGGATTGTGTGTAGACTCAGTAGCAGACGACATAGATACTAGGTTCACGTATACCAAAGGATTGTGTGTAGACTCAGTAGCAGACGACATAGATACTAGGTTCATGTATACCAAGGGATTGTGTGTAGACTCAGTAGCAGACGACTTAGATACTAGGTTCACGTATACCAAAAGATTGTGTGTAGACTCAGTAGCAGACGACATAGATACTATGTTCACGTATACCAAAGGATTGTGTGTAGACTCAGTACCAGACGACATAGATACTAGGTTTACGTATACCAAAGGATTGTGTGTAGACTCAGTACCAGACGACATAGATACTAGGTTCATGTATACCAAAGAATTGTTTGTAGACTCATTACCAGACGACATAGATACTAGGTTCACGTATACCAAAGGATTGTGTGTAGACTCAGTACCAGACGACATACTAGGTTCACGTATACCAAAGGATTGTGTGTAGACTCAGTACCAGACGACATAGATACTAGGTTTACGTATACCAAAGGATTGTGTGTAGACTCAGTACCAGACGATATAGATACTAGGTTCATGTATACCAAAGAATTGTTTGTAGACTCAGTACCAGACGACATACTAGGTTCACGTATACCAAAGGATTGTGTGTATACTCAGTACCAGACGACATACTAGGTTCACGTATACCAAAGGATTGTGTGTAGACTCAGTAGCAGTCGACATAGATACTAGGTTCACGTATACCAAAGGATTGTGTGTAGACTCAGTAGCAGACGACATAGATACTGGGTTCACGTATACCAAAGGATTGTGTGTAGACTCAGTAGCAGACGACATAGATACTAGGTTCACGTATACCAAAGGATTGTGTGTAGACTCAGTAGCAGACGACATAGATACTAGGTTCACGTATACCAAAGGATTGTGTGTAGACTCAGTAGCAGACGACATAGATACTAGGTTCATGTATACCAAAGGATTGTGTGTAGACTCAGTAGCAGACGACATAGATACTAGGTTCATGTATACCAAAGGATTGTGTGTAGACTCAGTAGCAGACGACATAGATACTAGGTTCACGTATACTAAAGGATTGTGTGTAGACTCAGTAGGAGACGACATAGATACTAGGTTCACGTATACCAAAGGATTGTGTGTAGACTCAGTAGCAGACGACATAGATACTAGGTTCACGTATACCAAAGGATTGTGTGTAGACTCAGTACCAGAAGACATAGATACTAGGTTCATGTATACCAAAGGATTGTGTGTAGACTCAGTACCAGACGACATAGATACTAGGTTCACGTATACCAAAGGATTGTGTGTAGACTCAGTAGCAGACGACATAGATACTAGGTTCATGTATACCAAAGGATTGTGTGTAGATTCAGTACCAGACGACGTAGATACTAGGTTCACGTATACCAAAGGATTGTTTGTAGACTCAGTACCAGACGACATAGACACTGAGTCTATACTTAATGAATGATTCTGCACAAATCCAGTACAACACGACATAGACAATATGTCAACGCATACCAAAGAATTATGTGTAGACTCAGTACTACACGACATAGTCACTAAGTCTACACATAATGAATGATTCTGCACAAATCCAGTACAACACGACATAGACACTAGGTTCACGCATACCAAAGAATTATGTGTGGACTCAGAAAGACGATATATAAGTATATACACTAAGATATATACACGATATACACACTAAGTCTATACATAATGAATTATTCTGCGCAAAGAAAGTACAAAACGACATAGACATTAGGTCAACGCGTAATAAGGGAGTGAGGAGACCCAGTATCAGACGACATAGATACTAGGTTCACGTATACCAAAGGATTGTGTGTAGACTAAGTACAAGACGACATAGATACTAGGTTCATGTATACCAAAGGATTGTGTGTAGACTCAGTACCAGACTATATAGATACTAGGTTCACGTATATCAAAGAATTTTTTGTAGACTCAGTACCAGACGACATAGATACTAGGTTCATGTATAACAAAGAATTGTGTGTAGACAGTAGCAGACGACATAGATACTAGGTTCACGTATACCAAAGGATTGTGTGTAGACTCAGTAGGAGACGACATAGATACTAGGTTCACGTATACCAAAGGATTGTGTGTAGACTCAGTAGCAGACGACATAGATACTAGGTTCACGTATACCAAAGGATTGTGTGTAGACTCAGTACCAGATGACATAGATACTAGGTTCATGTATACCAAAGGATTGTTTGTAGACTCAGTATCAGACGACATAGATACTAGGTTCACGTATACCAAAGGATTGTGTGTAGACTCAGTAGCAGACGACATAGATACTAGGTTCATGTATACCAAAGAATTGTGTGTAGACTCAGTAGCAGACGACATAGATACTAGGTTCACGTATACCAAAGGATTGTGTGTAGACTCAGTAGGAGACGACATAGATACTAGGTTCACGTATACCAAAGGATTGTGTGTAGACTCAGTAGCAGACGACATAGATACTAGGTTCACGTATACCAAAGGATTGTGTGTAGACTCAGTAGCAGACGACATAGATACTAGGTTCATGTATACCAAGGGATTGTGTGTAGACTCAGTAGCAGACGACTTAGATACTAGGTTCACGTATACCAAAAGATTGTGTGTAGACTCAGTAGCAGACGACATAGATACTATGTTCACGTATACCAAAGGATTGTGTGTAGACTCAGTACCAGACGACATAGATACTAGGTTTACGTATACCAAAGGATTGTGTGTAGACTCAGTACCAGACGACATAGATACTAGGTTCATGTATACCAAAGAATTGTTTGTAGACTCATTACCAGACGACATAGATACTAGGTTCACGTATACCAAAGGATTGTGTGTAGACTCAGTACCAGACGACATACTAGGTTCACGTATACCAAAGGATTGTGTGTAGACTCAGTACCAGACGACATAGATACTAGGTTTACGTATACCAAAGGATTGTGTGTAGACTCAGTACCAGACGATATAGATACTAGGTTCATGTATACCAAAGAATTGTTTGTAGACTCAGTACCAGACGACATACTAGGTTCACGTATACCAAAGGATTGTGTGTATACTCAGTACCAGACGACATACTAGGTTCACGTATACCAAAGGATTGTGTGTAGACTCAGTAGCAGTCGACATAGATACTAGGTTCACGTATACCAAAGGATTGTGTGTAGACTCAGTAGCAGACGACATAGATACTGGGTTCACGTATACCAAAGGATTGTGTGTAGACTCAGTAGCAGACGACATAGATACTAGGTTCACGTATACCAAAGGATTGTGTGTAGACTCAGTAGCAGACGACATAGATACTAGGTTCACGTATACCAAAGGATTGTGTGTAGACTCAGTAGCAGACGACATAGATACTAGGTTCATGTATACCAAAGGATTGTGTGTAGACTCAGTAGCAGACGACATAGATACTAGGTTCATGTATACCAAAGGATTGTGTGTAGACTCAGTAGCAGACGACATAGATACTAGGTTCACGTATACTAAAGGATTGTGTGTAGACTCAGTAGGAGACGACATAGATACTAGGTTCACGTATACCAAAGGATTGTGTGTAGACTCAGTAGCAGACGACATAGATACTAGGTTCACGTATACCAAAGGATTGTGTGTAGACTCAGTACCAGAAGACATAGATACTAGGTTCATGTATACCAAAGGATTGTGTGTAGACTCAGTACCAGACGACATAGATACTAGGTTCACGTATACCAAAGGATTGTGTGTAGACTCAGTAGCAGACGACATAGATACTAGGTTCATGTATACCAAAGGATTGTGTGTAGATTCAGTACCAGACGACGTAGATACTAGGTTCACGTATACCAAAGGATTGTTTGTAGACTCAGTACCAGACGACATAGACACTGAGTCTATACTTAATGAATGATTCTGCACAAATCCAGTACAACACGACATAGACAATATGTCAACGCATACCAAAGAATTATGTGTAGACTCAGTACTACACGACATAGTCACTAAGTCTACACATAATGAATGATTCTGCACAAATCCAGTACAACACGACATAGACACTAGGTTCACGCATACCAAAGAATTATGTGTGGACTCAGAAAGACGATATATAAGTATATACACTAAGATATATACACGATATACACACTAAGTCTATACATAATGAATTATTCTGCGCAAAGAAAGTACAAAACGACATAGACATTAGGTCAACGCGTAATAAGGGAGTGAGGAGACCCAGTATCAGACGACATAGATACTAGGTTCACGTATACCAAAGGATTGTGTGTAGACTAAGTACAAGACGACATAGATACTAGGTTCATGTATACCAAAGGATTGTGTGTAGACTCAGTACCAGACTATATAGATACTAGGTTCACGTATATCAAAGAATTTTTTGTAGACTCAGTACCAGACGACATAGATACTAGGTTCATGTATAACAAAGAATTGTGTGTAGACAGTAGCAGACGACATAGATACTAGGTTCACGTATACCAAAGGATTGTGTGTAGACTCAGTAGGAGACGACATAGATACTAGGTTCACGTATACCAAAGGATTGTGTGTAGACTCAGTAGCAGACGACATAGATACTAGGTTCACGTATACCAAAGGATTGTGTGTAGACTCAGTACCAGATGACATAGATACTAGGTTCATGTATACCAAAGGATTGTTTGTAGACTCAGTATCAGACGACATAGATACTAGGTTCACGTATACCAAAGGATTGTGTGTAGACTCAGTAGCAGACGACATAGATACTAGGTTCATGTATACCAAAGAATTGTGTGTAGACTCAGTAGCAGACGACATAGATACTAGGTTCACGTATACCAAAGGATTGTGTGTAGACTCAGTAGGAGACGACATAGATACTAGGTTCACGTATACCAAAGGATTGTGTGTAGACTCAGTAGCAGACGACATAGATACTAGGTTCACGTATACCAAAGGATTGTGTGTAGACTCAGTAGCAGACGACATAGATACTAGGTTCATGTATACCAAGGGATTGTGTGTAGACTCAGTAGCAGACGACTTAGATACTAGGTTCACGTATACCAAAAGATTGTGTGTAGACTCAGTAGCAGACGACATAGATACTATGTTCACGTATACCAAAGGATTGTGTGTAGACTCAGTACCAGACGACATAGATACTAGGTTTACGTATACCAAAGGATTGTGTGTAGACTCAGTACCAGACGACATAGATACTAGGTTCATGTATACCAAAGAATTGTTTGTAGACTCATTACCAGACGACATAGATACTAGGTTCACGTATACCAAAGGATTGTGTGTAGACTCAGTACCAGACGACATACTAGGTTCACGTATACCAAAGGATTGTGTGTAGACTCAGTACCAGACGACATAGATACTAGGTTTACGTATACCAAAGGATTGTGTGTAGACTCAGTACCAGACGATATAGATACTAGGTTCATGTATACCAAAGAATTGTTTGTAGACTCAGTACCAGACGACATACTAGGTTCACGTATACCAAAGGATTGTGTGTAGACTCAGTACCAGACGACATACTAGGTTCACGTATACCAAAGGATTGTGTGTAGACTCAGTAGCAGTCGACATAGATACTAGGTTCACGTATACCAAAGGATTGTGTGTAGACTCAGTAGCAGACGACATAGATACTGGGTTCACGTATACCAAAGGATTGTGTGTAGACTCAGTACCAGACGACATAGATACTAGGTTCACGTATACCAAAGGATTGTGTGTAGACTCAGTAGCAGACGACATAGATACTAGGTTCACGTATACCAAAGGATTGTGTGTAGACTCAGTAGCAGACGACATAGATACTAGGTTCACGTATACCAAAGGATTGTGTGTAGACTCAGTAGCAGACGACATAGATACAAGGTTCACGTATACCAAAGGATTGTGTGTAGACTCAGTAGCAGACGACATAGATACTAGGTTCATGTATACCAAAGGATTGTGTGTACACTCAGTAGCAGACGACATAGATACTAGGTTCATGTATACCAAAGGATTGTGTGTAGACTCAGTAGCAGACGACATAGATACTAGGTTCACGTATACTAAAGGATTGTGTGTAGACTCAGTAGGAGACGACATAGATACTAGGTTCACGTATACCAAAGGATTGTGTGTAGACTCAGTAGCAGACGACATAGATACTAGGTTCACGTATACCAAAGGATTGTGTGTAGACTCAGTACCAGAAGACATAG
The DNA here is from genome assembly GCA_947359465.1 of Metellina segmentata. NCBI lineage: Eukaryota > Metazoa > Arthropoda > Arachnida > Araneae > Tetragnathidae > Metellina > Metellina segmentata. The sequence goes on from OX375880.1 coordinate 43,961,102, forward strand.
ATACTAGGTTCATGTATACCAAAGGATTGTGTGTAGACTCAGTACCAGACGACATAGATACTAGGTTCACGTATACCAAAGGATTGTGTGTAGACTCAGTAGCAGACGACATAGATACTAGGTTCATGTATACCAAAGGATTGTGTGTAGATTCAGTACCAGACGACGTAGATACTAGGTTCACGTATACCAAAGGATTGTGTGTAGACTCAGTAGCAGACGACATAGATACTAGGTTCACGTATACCAAAGGATTGTGTGTAGACTCAGTAGCAGACGACATAGATACTAGGTTCATGTATACCAAAGGATTGTGTGTAGACTCAGTAGCAGACGACATAGATACTAGGTTCACGTATACCAAAGGATTGTGTGTAGACTCAGTAGCAGACGACATAGATACTAGGTTCACGTATACCAAAGGATTGTGTGTAGACTCAGTACCAGATGACATAGATACTAGGTTTACGTATACCAAAGGATTGTGTGTAGACTCAGTACCAGACTATATAGATACTAGGTTCACGTATATCAAAGAATTTTTTGTAGACTCAGTACCAGACGACATAGATACTAGGTTCACGTATACCAAAGGATTGTGTGTAGACTCAGTACCAGATGACATAGATACTAGGTTCATGTATACCAAAGGATTGTTTGTAGACTCAGTATCAGACGACATAGATACTAGGTTCACGTATACCAAAGGATTGTGTGTAGACTCAGTAGCAGACGACATAGATACTAGGTTCATGTATACCAAAGAATTGTGTGTAGACTCAGTAGCAGACGACATAGATACTAGGTTCACGTATACCAAAGGATTGTGTGTAGACTCAGTAGGAGACGACATAGATACTAGGTTCACGTATACCAAAGGATTGTGTGTAGACTCAGTAGCAGACGACATAGATACTAGGTTCACGCATACCAAAGGATTGTGTGTAGACTCAGTAGCAGACGACATAGATACTAGGTTCATGTATACCAAGGGATTGTGTGTAGACTCAGTAGCAGACGACTTAGATACTAGGTTCACGTATACCAAAAGATTGTGGGTAGACTCAGTAGCAGACGACATAGATACTATGTTCACGTATACCAAAGGATTGTGTGTAGACTCAGTACCAGACGACATAGATACTAGGTTTACGTATACCAAAGGATTGTGTGTAGACTCAGTACCAGACGACATAGATACTAGGTTCATGTATACCAAAGAATTGTTTGTAGACTCATTACCAGACGACATAGATACTAGGTTCACGTATACCAAAGGATTGTGTGTAGACTCAGTACCAGACGACATACTAGGTTCACGTATACCAAAGGATTGTGTGTAGACTCAGTACCAGACGACATAGATACTAGGTTTACGTATACCAAAGGATTGTGTGTAGACTCAGTACCAGACGATATAGATACTAGGTTCATGTATACCAAAGAATTGTTTGTAGACTCAGTACCAGACGACATACTAGGTTCACGTATACCAAAGGATTGTGTGTAGACTCAGTACCAGACGACATACTAGGTTCACGTATACCAAAGGATTGTGTGTAGACTCAGTAGCAGTCGACATAGATACTAGGTTCACGTATACCAAAGGATTGTGTGTAGACTCAGTAGCAGACGACATAGATACTGGGTTCACGTATACCAAAGGATTGTGTGTAGACTCAGTAGCAGACGACATAGATACTAGGTTCACGTATACCAAAGGATTGTGTGTAGACTCAGTAGCAGACGACATAGATACTAGGTTCACGTATACCAAAGGATTGTGTGTAGACTCAGTAGCAGACGACATAGATACTAGGTTCACGTATACCAAAGGATTGTGTGTAGACTCAGTAGCAGACGACATAGATACTAGGTTCACGTATACCAAAGGATTGTGTGTAGACTCAGTAGCAGACGACATAGATACTAGGTTCATGTATACCAAAGGATTGTGTGTAGACTCAGTAGCAGACGACATAGATACTAGGTTCATGTATACCAAAGGATTGTGTGTAGACTCAGTAGCAGACGACATAGATACTAGGTTCACGTATACTAAAGGATTGTGTGTAGACTCAGTAGGAGACGACATAGATACTAGGTTCACGTATACCAAAGGATTGTGTGTAGACTCAGTAGCAGACGACATAGATACTAGGTTCACGTATACCAAAGGATTGTGTGTAGACTCAGTACCAGAAGACATAGATACTAGGTTCATGTATACCAAAGGATTGTGTGTAGACTCAGTACCAGACGACATAGATACTAGGTTCACGTATACCAAAGGATTGTGTGTAGACTCAGTAGCAGACGACATAGATACTAGGTTCATGTATACCAAAGGATTGTGTGTAGATTCAGTACCAGACGACGTAGATACTAGGTTCACGTATACCAAAGGATTGTTTGTAGACTCAGTACCAGACGACATAGACACTGAGTCTATACTTAATGAATGATTCTGCACAAATCCAGTACAACACGACATAGACAATATGTCAACGCATACCAAAGAATTATGTGTAGACTCAGTACTACACGACATAGTCACTAAGTCTACACATAATGAATGATTCTGCACAAATCCAGTACAACACGACATAGACACTAGGTTCACGCATACCAAAGAATTATGTGTGGACTCAGAAAGACGATATATAAGTATATACACTAAGATATATACACGATATACACACTAAGTCTATACATAATGAATTATTCTGCGCAAAGAAAGTACAAAACGACATAGACATTAGGTCAACGCGTAATAAGGGAGTGAGGAGACCCAGTATCAGACGACATAGATACTAGGTTCACGTATACCAAAGGATTGTGTGTAGACTAAGTACAAGACGACATAGATACTAGGTTCATGTATACCAAAGGATTGTGTGTAGACTCAGTACCAGACTATATAGATACTAGGTTCACGTATATCAAAGAATTTTTTGTAGACTCAGTACCAGACGACATAGATACTAGGTTCACGTATACCAAAGGATTGTGTGTAGAATCAGTACCAGATGACATAGATACTAGGTTCATGTATACCAAAGGATTGTTTGTAGACTCAGTATCAGACGACATAGATACTAGGTTCACGTATACCAAAGGATTGTGTGTAGACTCAGTAGCAGACGACATAGATACTAGGTTCATGTATAACAAAGAATTGTGTGTAGACAGTAGCAGACGACATAGATACTAGGTTCACGTATACCAAAGGATTGTGTGTAGACTCAGTAGGAGACGACATAGATACTAGGTTCACGTATACCAAAGGATTGTGTGTAGACTCAGTAGCAGACGACATAGATACTAGGTTCACGTATACCAAAGGATTGTGTGTAGACTCAGTACCAGATGACATAGATACTAGGTTCATGTATACCAAAGGATTGTTTGTAGACTCAGTATCAGACGACATAGATACTAGGTTCACGTATACCAAAGGATTGTGTGTAGACTCAGTAGCAGACGACATAGATACTAGGTTCATGTATACCAAAGAATTGTGTGTAGACTCAGTAGCAGACGACATAGATACTAGGTTCACGTATACCAAAGGATTGTGTGTAGACTCAGTAGGAGACGACATAGATACTAGGTTCACGTATACCAAAGGATTGTGTGTAGACTCAGTAGCAGACGACATAGATACTAGGTTCACGTATACCAAAGGATTGTGTGTAGACTCAGTAGCAGACGACATAGATACTAGGTTCATGTATACCAAGGGATTGTGTGTAGACTCAGTAGCAGACGACTTAGATACTAGGTTCACGTATACCAAAAGATTGTGTGTAGACTCAGTAGCAGACGACATAGATACTATGTTCACGTATACCAAAGGATTGTGTGTAGACTCAGTACCAGACGACATAGATACTAGGTTTACGTATACCAAAGGATTGTGTGTAGACTCAGTACCAGACGACATAGATACTAGGTTCACGTATACCAAAGGATTGTGTGTAGACTCAGTAGGAGACGACATAGATACTAGGTTCACGTATACCAAAGGATTGTGTGTAGACTCAGTAGCAGACGACATAGATACTAGGTTCACGCATACCAAAGGATTGTGTGTAGACTCAGTAGCAGACGACATAGATACTAGGTTCATGTATACCAAGGGATTGTGTGTAGACTCAGTAGCAGACGACTTAGATACTAGGTTCACGTATACCAAAAGATTGTGTGTAGACTCAGTAGCAGACGACATAGATACTATGTTCACGTATACCAAAGGATTGTGTGTAGACTCAGTACCAGACGACATAGATACTAGGTTTACGTATACCAAAGGATTGTGTGTAGACTCAGTACCAGACGACATAGATACTAGGTTCATGTATACCAAAGAATTGTTTGTAGACTCATTACCAGACGACATAGATACTAGGTTCACGTATACCAAAGGATTGTGTGTAGACTCAGTACCAGACGACATACTAGGTTCACGTATACCAAAGGATTGTGTGTAGACTCAGTACCAGACGACATAGATACTAGGTTTACGTATACCAAAGGATTGTGTGTAGACTCAGTACCAGACGATATAGATACTAGGTTCATGTATACCAAAGAATTGTTTGTAGACTCAGTACCAGACGACATACTAGGTTCACGTATACCAAAGGATTGTGTGTAGACTCAGTACCAGACGACATACTAGGTTCACGTATACCAAAGGATTGTGTGTAGACTCAGTAGCAGTCGACATAGATACTAGGTTCACGTATACCAAAGGATTGTGTGTAGACTCAGTAGCAGACGACATAGATACTGGGTTCACGTATACCAAAGGATTGTGTGTAGACTCAGTAGCAGACGACATAGATACTAGGTTCACGTATACCAAAGGATTGTGTGTAGACTCAGTAGCAGACGACATAGATACTAGGTTCACGTATACCAAAGGATTGTGTGTAGACTCAGTAGCAGACGACATAGATACTAGGTTCACGTATACCAAAGGATTGTGTGTAGACTCAGTAGCAGACGACATAGATACTAGGTTCACGTATACCAAAGGATTGTGTGTAGACTAAGTACAAGACGACATAGATACTAGGTTCATGTATACCAAAGGATTGTGTGTAGACTCAGTACCAGACTATATAGATACTAGGTTCACGTATATCAAAGAATTTTTTGTAGACTCAGTACCAGACGACATAGATACTAGGTTCACGTATACCAAAGGATTGTGTGTAGAATCAGTACCAGATGACATAGATACTAGGTTCATGTATACCAAAGGATTGTTTGTAGACTCAGTATCAGACGACATAGATACTAGGTTCACGTATACCAAAGGATTGTGTGTAGACTCAGTAGCAGACGACATAGATACTAGGTTCATGTATAACAAAGAATTGTGTGTAGACAGTAGCAGACGACATAGATACTAGGTTCACGTATACCAAAGGATTGTGTGTAGACTCAGTAGGAGACGACATAGATACTAGGTTCACGTATACCAAAGGATTGTGTGTAGACTCAGTAGCAGACGACATAGATACTAGGTTCACGTATACCAAAGGATTGTGTGTAGACTCAGTACCAGATGACATAGATACTAGGTTCATGTATACCAAAGGATTGTTTGTAGACTCAGTATCAGACGACATAGATACTAGGTTCACGTATACCAAAGGATTGTGTGTAGACTCAGTAGCAGACGACATAGATACTAGGTTCATGTATACCAAAGGATTGTGTGTAGACTCAGTAGCAGACGACATAGATACTAGGTTCATGTATACCAAAGGATTGTGTGTAGACTCAGTAGCAGACGACATAGATACTAGGTTCACGTATACTAAAGGATTGTGTGTAGACTCAGTAGGAGACGACATAGATACTAGGTTCACGTATACCAAAGGATTGTGTGTAGACTCAGTAGCAGACGACATAGATACTAGGTTCACGTATACCAAAGGATTGTGTGTAGACTCAGTACCAGAAGACATAGATACTAGGTTCATGTATACCAAAGGATTGTGTGTAGACTCAGTACCAGACGACATAGATACTAGGTTCACGTATACCAAAGGATTGTGTGTAGACTCAGTAGCAGACGACATAGATACTAGGTTCATGTATACCAAAGGATTGTGTGTAGATTCAGTACCAGACGACGTAGATACTAGGTTCACGTATACCAAAGGATTGTTTGTAGACTCAGTACCAGACGACATAGACACTGAGTCTATACTTAATGAATGATTCTGCACAAATCCAGTACAACACGACATAGACAATATGTCAACGCATACCAAAGAATTATGTGTAGACTCAGTACTACACGACATAGTCACTAAGTCTACACATAATGAATGATTCTGCACAAATCCAGTACAACACGACATAGACACTAGGTTCACGCATACCAAAGAATTATGTGTGGACTCAGAAAGACGATATATAAGTATATACACTAAGATATATACACGATATACACACTAAGTCTATACATAATGAATTATTCTGCGCAAAGAAAGTACAAAACGACATAGACATTAGGTCAACGCGTAATAAGGGAGTGAGGAGACCCAGTATCAGACGACATAGATACTAGGTTCACGTATACCAAAGGATTGTGTGTAGACTAAGTACAAGACGACATAGATACTAGGTTCATGTATACCAAAGGATTGTGTGTAGACTCAGTACCAGACTATATAGATACTAGGTTCACGTATATCAAAGAATTTTTTGTAGACTCAGTACCAGACGACATAGATACTAGGTTCACGTATACCAAAGGATTGTGTGTAGAATCAGTACCAGATGACATAGATACTAGGTTCATGTATACCAAAGGATTGTTTGTAGACTCAGTATCAGACGACATAGATACTAGGTTCACGTATACCAAAGGATTGTGTGTAGACTCAGTAGCAGACGACATAGATACTAGGTTCATGTATAACAAAGAATTGTGTGTAGACAGTAGCAGACGACATAGATACTAGGTTCACGTATACCAAAGGATTGTGTGTAGACTCAGTAGGAGACGACATAGATACTAGGTTCACGTATACCAAAGGATTGTGTGTAGACTCAGTAGCAGACGACATAGATACTAGGTTCACGTATACCAAAGGATTGTGTGTAGACTCAGTACCAGATGACATAGATACTAGGTTCATGTATACCAAAGGATTGTTTGTAGACTCAGTATCAGACGACATAGATACTAGGTTCACGTATACCAAAGGATTGTGTGTAGACTCAGTAGCAGACGACATAGATACTAGGTTCATGTATACCAAAGAATTGTGTGTAGACTCAGTAGCAGACGACATAGATACTAGGTTCACGTATACCAAAGGATTGTGTGTAGACTCAGTAGGAGACGACATAGATACTAGGTTCACGTATACCAAAGGATTGTGTGTAGACTCAGTAGCAGACGACATAGATACTAGGTTCACGTATACCAAAGGATTGTGTGTAGACTCAGTAGCAGACGACATAGATACTAGGTTCATGTATACCAAGGGATTGTGTGTAGACTCAGTAGCAGACGACTTAGATACTAGGTTCACGTATACCAAAAGATTGTGTGTAGACTCAGTAGCAGACGACATAGATACTATGTTCACGTATACCAAAGGATTGTGTGTAGACTCAGTACCAGACGACATAGATACTAGGTTTACGTATACCAAAGGATTGTGTGTAGACTCAGTACCAGACGACATAGATACTAGGTTTACGTATACCAAAGGATTGTGTGTAGACTCAGTACCAGACTATATAGATACTAGGTTCACGTATATCAAAGAATTTTTTGTAGACTCAGTACCAGACGACATAGATACTAGGTTCACGTATACCAAAGGATTGTGTGTAGACTCAGTACCAGATGACATAGATACTAGGTTCATGTATACCAAAGGATTGTTTGTAGACTCAGTATCAGACGACATAGATACTAGGTTCACGTATACCAAAGGATTGTGTGTAGACTCAGTAGCAGACGACATAGATACTAGGTTCATGTATACCAAAGAATTGTGTGTAGACTCAGTAGCAGACGACATAGATACTAGGTTCACGTATACCAAAGGATTGTGTGTAGACTCAGTAGGAGACGACATAGATACTAGGTTCACGTATACCAAAGGATTGTGTGTAGACTCAGTAGCAGACGACATAGATACTAGGTTCACGTATACCAAAGGATTGTGTGTAGACTCAGTAGCAGACGACATAGATACTAGGTTCATGTATACCAAGGGATTGTGTGTAGACTCAGTAGCAGACGACTTAGATACTAGGTTCACGTATACCAAAAGATTGTGTGTAGACTCAGTAGCAGACGACATAGATACTATGTTCACGTATACCAAAGGATTGTGTGTAGACTCAGTACCAGACGACATAGATACTAGGTTTACGTATACCAAAGGATTGTGTGTAGACTCAGTACCAGACGACATAGATACTAGGTTCATGTATACCAAAGAATTGTTTGTAGACTCATTACCAGACGACATAGATACTAGGTTCACGTATACCAAAGGATTGTGTGTAGACTCAGTACCAGACGACATACTAGGTTCACGTATACCAAAGGATTGTGTGTAGACTCAGTACCAGACGACATAGATACTAGGTTTACGTATACCAAAGGATTGTGTGTAGACTCAGTACCAGACGATATAGATACTAGGTTCATGTATACCAAAGAATTGTTTGTAGACTCAGTACCAGACGACATACTAGGTTCACGTATACCAAAGGATTGTGTGTAGACTCAGTACCAGACGACATACTAGGTTCACGTATACCAAAGGATTGTGTGTAGACTCAGTAGCAGTCGACATAGATACTAGGTTCACGTATACCAAAGGATTGTGTGTAGACTCAGTAGCAGACGACATAGATACTGGGTTCACGTATACCAAAGGATTGTGTGTAGACTCAGTAGCAGACGACATAGATACTAGGTTCACGTATACCAAAGGATTGTGTGTAGACTCAGTAGCAGACGACATAGATACTAGGTTCACGTATACCAAAGGATTGTGTGTAGACTCAGTAGCAGACGACATAGATACTAGGTTCACGTATACCAAAGGATTGTGTGTAGACTCAGTAGCAGACGACATAGATACTAGGTTCACGTATACCAAAGGATTGTGTGTAGACTCAGTAGCAGACGACATAGATACTAGGTTCATGTATACCAAAGGATTGTGTGTAGACTCAGTAGCAGACGACATAGATACTAGGTTCATGTATACCAAAGGATTGTGTGTAGACTCAGTAGCAGACGACATAGATACTAGGTTCACGTATACTAAAGGATTGTGTGTAGACTCAGTAGGAGACGACATAGATACTAGGTTCACGTATACCAAAGGATTGTGTGTAGACTCAGTAGCAGACGACATAGATACTAGGTTCACGTATACCAAAGGATTGTGTGTAGACTCAGTACCAGAAGACATAGATACTAGGTTCATGTATACCAAAGGATTGTGTGTAGACTCAGTACCAGACGACATAGATACTAGGTTCACGTATACCAAAGGATTGTGTGTAGACTCAGTAGCAGACGACATAGATACTAGGTTCATGTATACCAAAGGATTGTGTGTAGATTCAGTACCAGACGACGTAGATACTAGGTTCACGTATACCAAAGGATTGTTTGTAGACTCAGTACCAGACGACATAGACACTGAGTCTATACTTAATGAATGATTCTGCACAAATCCAGTACAACACGACATAGACAATATGTCAACGCATACCAAAGAATTATGTGTAGACTCAGTACTACACGACATAGTCACTAAGTCTACACATAATGAATGATTCTGCACAAATCCAGTACAACACGACATAGACACTAGGTTCACGCATACCAAAGAATTATGTGTGGACTCAGAAAGACGATATATAAGTATATACACTAAGATATATACACGATATACACACTAAGTCTATACATAATGAATTATTCTGCGCAAAGAAAGTACAAAACGACATAGACATTAGGTCAACGCGTAATAAGGGAGTGAGGAGACCCAGTATCAGACGACATAGATACTAGGTTCACGTATACCAAAGGATTGTGTGTAGACTAAGTACAAGACGACATAGATACTAGGTTCATGTATACCAAAGGATTGTGTGTAGACTCAGTACCAGACTATATAGATACTAGGTTCACGTATATCAAAGAATTTTTTGTAGACTCAGTACCAGACGACATAGATACTAGGTTCATGTATACCAAAGGATTGTGTGTAGATTCAGTACCAGACGACGTAGATACTAGGTTCACGTATACCAAAGGATTGTGTGTAGACTCAGTAGCAGACGACATAGATACTAGGTTCACGTATACCAAAGGATTGTGTGTAGACTCAGTAGCAGACGACATAGATACTAGGTTCATGTATACCAAAGGATTGTGTGTAGACTCAGTAGCAGACGACATAGATACTAGGTTCACGTATACCAAAGGATTGTGTGTAGACTCAGTAGCAGACGACATAGATACTAGGTTCACGTATACCAAAGGATTGTGTGTAGACTCAGTACCAGATGACATAGATACTAGGTTTACGTATACCAAAGGATTGTGTGTAGACTCAGTACCAGACTATATAGATACTAGGTTCACGTATATCAAAGAATTTTTTGTAGACTCAGTACCAGACGACATAGATACTAGGTTCACGTATACCAAAGGATTGTGTGTAGACTCAGTACCAGATGACATAGATACTAGGTTCATGTATACCAAAGGATTGTTTGTAGACTCAGTATCAGACGACATAGATACTAGGTTCACGTATACCAAAGGATTGTGTGTAGACTCAGTAGCAGACGACATAGATACTAGGTTCATGTATACCAAAGAATTGTGTGTAGACTCAGTAGCAGACGACATAGATACTAGGTTCACGTATACCAAAGGATTGTGTGTAGACTCAGTAGGAGACGACATAGATACTAGGTTCACGTATACCAAAGGATTGTGTGTAGACTCAGTAGCAGACGACATAGATACTAGGTTCACGTATACCAAAGGATTGTGTGTAGACTCAGTAGCAGACGACATAGATACTAGGTTCATGTATACCAAGGGATTGTGTGTAGACTCAGTAGCAGACGACTTAGATACTAGGTTCACGTATACCAAAAGATTGTGTGTTGACTCAGTAGCAGACGACATAGATACTATGTTCACGTATACCAAAGGATTGTGTGTAGACTCAGTACCAGACGACATAGATACTAGGTTTACGTATACCAAAGGATTGTGTGTAGACTCAGTACCAGACGACATAGATACTAGGTTCATGTATACCAAAGAATTGTTTGTAGACTCATTACCAGACGACATAGATACTAGGTTCACGTATACCAAAGGATTGTGTGTAGACTCAGTACCAGACGACATACTAGGTTCACGTATACCAAAGGATTGTGTGTAGACTCAGTACCAGACGACATAGATACTAGGTTTACGTATACCAAAGGATTGTGTGTAGACTCAGTACCAGACGATATAGATACTAGGTTCATGTATACCAAAGAATTGTTTGTAGACTCAGTACCAGACGACATACTAGGTTCACGTATACCAAAGGATTGTGTGTAGACTCAGTACCAGACGACATACTAGGTTCACGTATACCAAAGGATTGTGTGTAGACTCAGTAGCAGTCGACATAGATACTAGGTTCACGTATACCAAAGGATTGTGTGTAGACTCAGTAGCAGACGACATAGATACTGGGTTCACGTATACCAAAGGATTGTGTGTAGACTCAGTAGCAGACGACATAGATACTAGGTTCACGTATACCAAAGGATTGTGTGTAGACTCAGTAGCAGACGACATAGATACTAGGTTCACGTATACCAAAGGATTGTGTGTAGACTCAGTAGCAGACGACATAGATACTAGGTTCACGTATACCAAAGGATTGTGTGTAGACTCAGTAGCAGACGACATAGATACTAGGTTCACGTATACCAAAGGATTGTGTGTAGACTCAGTAGCAGACGACATAGATACTAGGTTCATGTATACCAAAGGATTGTGTGTAGACTCAGTAGCAGACGACATAGATACTAGGTTCATGTATACCAAAGGATTGTGTGTAGACTCAGTAGCAGACGACATAGATACTAGGTTCACGTATACTAAAGGATTGTGTGTAGACTCAGTAGGAGACGACATAGATACTAGGTTCACGTATACCAAAGGATTGTGTGTAGACTCAGTAGCAGACGACATAGATACTAGGTTCACGTATACCAAAGGATTGTGTGTAGACTCAGTACCAGAAGACATAGATACTAGGTTCATGTATACCAAAGGATTGTGTGTAGACTCAGTACCAGACGACATAGATACTAGGTTCACGTATACCAAAGGATTGTGTGTAGACTCAGTAGCAGACGACATAGATACTAGGTTCATGTATACCAAAGGATTGTGTGTAGATTCAGTACCAGACGACGTAGATACTAGGTTCACGTATACCAAAGGATTGTTTGTAGACTCAGTACCAGACGACATAGACACTGAGTCTATACTTAATGAATGATTCTGCACAAATCCAGTACAACACGACATAGACAATATGTCAACGCATACCAAAGAATTATGTGTAGACTCAGTACTACACGACATAGTCACTAAGTCTACACATAATGAATGATTCTGCACAAATCCAGTACAACACGACATAGACACTAGGTTCACGCATACCAAAGAATTATGTGTGGACTCAGAAAGACGATATATAAGTATATACACTAAGATATATACACGATATACACACTAAGTCTATACATAATGAATTATTCTGCGCAAAGAAAGTACAAAACGACATAGACATTAGGTCAACGCGTAATAAGGGAGTGAGGAGACCCAGTATCAGACGACATAGATACTAGGTTCACGTATACCAAAGGATTGTGTGTAGACTAAGTACAAGACGACATAGATACTAGGTTCATGTATACCAAAGGATTGTGTGTAGACTCAGTACCAGACTATATAGATACTAGGTTCACGTATATCAAAGAATTTTTTGTAGACTCAGTACCAGACGACATAGATACTAGGTTCACGTATACCAAAGGATTGTGTGTAGAATCAGTACCAGATGACATAGATACTAGGTTCATGTATACCAAAGGATTGTTTGTAGACTCAGTATCAGACGACATAGATACTAGGTTCACGTATACCAAAGGATTGTGTGTAGACTCAGTAGCAGACGACATAGATACTAGGTTCATGTATAACAAAGAATTGTGTGTAGACAGTAGCAGACGACATAGATACTAGGTTCACGTATACCAAAGGATTGTGTGTAGACTCAGTAGGAGACGACATAGATACTAGGTTCACGTATACCAAAGGATTGTGTGTAGACTCAGTAGCAGACGACATAGATACTAGGTTCACGTATACCAAAGGATTGTGTGTAGACTCAGTACCAGATGACATAGATACTAGGTTCATGTATACCAAAGGATTGTTTGTAGACTCAGTATCAGACGACATAGATACTAGGTTCACGTATACCAAAGGATTGTGTGTAGACTCAGTAGCAGACGACATAGATACTAGGTTCATGTATACCAAAGAATTGTGTGTAGACTCAGTAGCAGACGACATAGATACTAGGTTCACGTATACCAAAGGATTGTGTGTAGACTCAGTAGGAGACGACATAGATACTAGGTTCACGTATACCAAAGGATTGTGTGTAGACTCAGTAGCAGACGACATAGATACTAGGTTCACGTATACCAAAGGATTGTGTGTAGACTCAGTAGCAGACGACATAGATACTAGGTTCATGTATACCAAGGGATTGTGTGTAGACTCAGTAGCAGACGACTTAGATACTAGGTTCACGTATACCAAAAGATTGTGTGTAGACTCAGTAGCAGACGACATAGATACTATGTTCACGTATACCAAAGGATTGTGTGTAGACTCAGTACCAGACGACATAGATACTAGGTTTACGTATACCAAAGGATTGTGTGTAGACTCAGTACCAGACGACATAGATACTAGGTTCATGTATACCAAAGAATTGTTTGTAGACTCATTACCAGACGACATAGATACTAGGTTCACGTATACCAAAGGATTGTGTGTAGACTCAGTACCAGACGACATACTAGGTTCACGTATACCAAAGGATTGTGTGTAGACTCAGTACCAGACGACATAGATACTAGGTTTACGTATACCAAAGGATTGTGTGTAGACTCAGTACCAGACGATATAGATACTAGGTTCATGTATACCAAATAATTGTTTGTAGACTCAGTACCAGACGACATACTAGGTTCACGTATACCAAAGGATTGTGTGTAGACTCAGTACCAGACGACATACTAGGTTCACGTATACCAAAGGATTGTGTGTAGACTCAGTAGCAGTCGACATAGATACTAGGTTCACGTATACCAAAGGATTGTGTGTAGACTCAGTAGCAGACGACATAGATACTGGGTTCACGTATACCAAAGGATTGTGTGTAGACTCAGTACCAGACGACATAGATACTAGGTTCACGTATACCAAAGGATTGTGTGTAGACTCAGTAGCAGACGACATAGATACTAGGTTCACGTATACCAAAGGATTGTGTGTAGACTCAGTAGCAGACGACATAGATACTAGGTTCACGTATACCAAAGGATTGTGTGTAGACTCAGTAGCAGACGACATAGATACAAGGTTCACGTATACCAAAGGATTGTGTGTAGACTCAGTAGCAGACGACATAGATACTAGGTTCATGTATACCAAAGGATTGTGTGTAGACTCAGTAGCAGACGACATAGATACTAGGTTCATGTATACCAAAGGATTGTGTGTAGACTCAGTAGCAGACGACATAGATACTAGGTTCACGTATACTAAAGGATTGTGTGTAGACTCAGTAGGAGACGACATAGATACTAGGTTCACGTATACCAAAGGATTGTGTGTAGACTCAGTAGCAGACGACATAGATACTAGGTTCACGTATACCAAAGGATTGTGTGTAGACTCAGTACCAGAAGACATAGATACTAGGTTCATGTATACCAAAGGATTGTGTGTAGACTCAGTAGCAGACGACATAGATACTAGGTTCATGTATACCAAAGAATTGTTTGTAGACTCATTACCAGACGACATAGATACTAGGTTCACGTATACCAAAGGATTGTGTGTAGACTCAGTACCAGACGACATACTAGGTTCACGTATACCAAAGGATTGTGTGTAGACTCAGTACCAGACGACATAGATACTAGGTTTACGTATACCAAAGGATTGTGTGTAGACTCAGTACCAGACGATATAGATACTAGGTTCATGTATACCAAAGAATTGTTTGTAGACTCAGTACCAGACGACATACTAGGTTCACGTATACCAAAGGATTGTGTGTAGACTCAGTACCAGACGACATACTAGGTTCACGTATACCAAAGGATTGTGTGTAGACTCAGTAGCAGTCGACATAGATACTAGGTTCACGTATACCAAAGGATTGTGTGTAGACTCAGTAGCAGACGACATAGATACTGGGTTCACGTATACCAAAGGATTGTGTGTAGACTCAGTAGCAGACGACATAGATACTAGGTTCACGTATACCAAAGGATTGTGTGTAGACTCAGTAGCAGACGACATAGATACTAGGTTCACGTATACCAAAGGATTGTGTGTAGACTCAGTAGCAGACGACATAGATACTAGGTTCACGTATACCAAAGGATTGTGTGTAGACTCAGTAGCAGACGACATAGATACTAGGTTCACGTATACCAAAGGATTGTGTGTAGACTCAGTAGCAGACGACATAGATACTAGGTTCATGTATACCAAAGGATTGTGTGTAGACTCAGTAGCAGACGACATAGATACTAGGTTCATGTATACCAAAGGATTGTGTGTAGACTCAGTAGCAGACGACATAGATACTAGGTTCACGTATACTAAAGGATTGTGTGTAGACTCAGTAGGAGACGACATAGATACTAGGTTCACGTATACCAAAGGATTGTGTGTAGACTCAGTAGCAGACGACATAGATACTAGGTTCACGTATACCAAAGGATTGTGTGTAGACTCAGTACCAGAAGACATAGATACTAGGTTCATGTATACCAAAGGATTGTGTGTAGACTCAGTACCAGACGACATAGATACTAGGTTCACGTATACCAAAGGATTGTGTGTAGACTCAGTAGCAGACGACATAGATACTAGGTTCATGTATACCAAAGGATTGTGTGTAGATTCAGTACCAGACGACGTAGATACTAGGTTCACGTATACCAAAGGATTGTTTGTAGACTCAGTACCAGACGACATAGACACTGAGTCTATACTTAATGAATGATTCTGCACAAATCCAGTACAACACGACATAGACAATATGTCAACGCATACCAAAGAATTATGTGTAGACTCAGTACTACACGACATAGTCACTAAGTCTACACATAATGAATGATTCTGCACAAATCCAGTACAACACGACATAGACACTAGGTTCACGCATACCAAAGAATTATGTGTGGACTCAGAAAGACGATATATAAGTATATACACTAAGATATATACACGATATACACACTAAGTCTATACATAATGAATTATTCTGCGCAAAGAAAGTACAAAACGACATAGACATTAGGTCAACGCGTAATAAGGGAGTGAGGAGACCCAGTATCAGACGACATAGATACTAGGTTCACGTATACCAAAGGATTGTGTGTAGACTAAGTACAAGACGACATAGATACTAGGTTCATGTATACCAAAGGATTGTGTGTAGACTCAGTACCAGACTATATAGATACTAGGTTCACGTATATCAAAGAATTTTTTGTAGACTCAGTACCAGACGACATAGATACTAGGTTCATGTATACCAAAGGATTGTGTGTAGATTCAGTACCAGACGACGTAGATACTAGGTTCACGTATACCAAAGGATTGTGTGTAGACTCAGTAGCAGACGACATAGATACTAGGTTCACGTATACCAAAGGATTGTGTGTAGACTCAGTAGCAGACGACATAGATACTAGGTTCATGTATACCAAAGGATTGTGTGTAGACTCAGTAGCAGACGACATAGATACTAGGTTCACGTATACCAAAGGATTGTGTGTAGACTCAGTAGCAGACGACATAGATACTAGGTTCACGTATACCAAAGGATTGTGTGTAGACTCAGTACCAGATGACATAGATACTAGGTTTACGTATACCAAAGGATTGTGTGTAGACTCAGTACCAGACTATATAGATACTAGGTTCACGTATATCAAAGAATTTTTTGTAGACTCAGTACCAGACGACATAGATACTAGGTTCACGTATACCAAAGGATTGTGTGTAGACTCAGTACCAGATGACATAGATACTAGGTTCATGTATACCAAAGGATTGTTTGTAGACTCAGTATCAGACGACATAGATACTAGGTTCACGTATACCAAAGGATTGTGTGTAGACTCAGTAGCAGACGACATAGATACTAGGTTCATGTATACCAAAGAATTGTGTGTAGACTCAGTAGCAGACGACATAGATACTAGGTTCACGTATACCAAAGGATTGTGTGTAGACTCAGTAGGAGACGACATAGATACTAGGTTCACGTATACCAAAGGATTGTGTGTAGACTCAGTAGCAGACGACATAGATACTAGGTTCACGTATACCAAAGGATTGTGTGTAGACTCAGTAGCAGACGACATAGATACTAGGTTCATGTATACCAAGGGATTGTGTGTAGACTCAGTAGCAGACGACTTAGATACTAGGTTCACGTATACCAAAAGATTGTGTGTAGACTCAGTAGCAGACGACATAGATACTATGTTCACGTATACCAAAGGATTGTGTGTAGACTCAGTACCAGACGACATAGATACTAGGTTTACGTATACCAAAGGATTGTGTGTAGACTCAGTACCAGACGACATAGATACTAGGTTCATGTATACCAAAGAATTGTTTGTAGACTCATTACCAGACGACATAGATACTAGGTTCACGTATACCAAAGGATTGTGTGTAGACTCAGTACCAGACGACATACTAGGTTCACGTATACCAAAGGATTGTGTGTAGACTCAGTACCAGACGACATAGATACTAGGTTTACGTATACCAAAGGATTGTGTGTAGACTCAGTACCAGACGATATAGATACTAGGTTCATGTATACCAAAGAATTGTTTGTAGACTCAGTACCAGACGACATACTAGGTTCACGTATACCAAAGGATTGTGTGTAGACTCAGTACCAGACGACATACTAGGTTCACGTATACCAAAGGATTGTGTGTAGACTCAGTAGCAGTCGACATAGATACTAGGTTCACGTATACCAAAGGATTGTGTGTAGACTCAGTAGCAGACGACATAGATACTGGGTTCACGTATACCAAAGGATTGTGTGTAGACTCAGTAGCAGACGACATAGATACTAGGTTCACGTATACCAAAGGATTGTGTGTAGACTCAGTAGCAGACGACATAGATACTAGGTTCACGTATACCAAAGGATTGTGTGTAGACTCAGTAGCAGACGACATAGATACTAGGTTCACGTATACCAAAGGATTGTGTGTAGACTCAGTAGCAGACGACATAGATACTAGGTTCACGTATACCAAAGGATTGTGTGTAGACTCAGTAGCAGACGACATAGATACTAGGTTCATGTATACCAAAGGATTGTGTGTAGACTCAGTAGCAGACGACATAGATACTAGGTTCATGTATACCAAAGGATTGTGTGTAGACTCAGTAGCAGACGACATAGATACTAGGTTCACGTATACTAAAGGATTGTGTGTAGACTCAGTAGGAGACGACATAGATACTAGGTTCACGTATACCAAAGGATTGTGTGTAGACTCAGTAGCAGACGACATAGATACTAGGTTCACGTATACCAAAGGATTGTGTGTAGACTCAGTACCAGAAGACATAGATACTAGGTTCATGTATACCAAAGGATTGTGTGTAGACTCAGTACCAGACGACATAGATACTAGGTTCACGTATACCAAAGGATTGTGTGTAGACTCAGTAGCAGACGACATAGATACTAGGTTCATGTATACCAAAGGATTGTGTGTAGATTCAGTACCAGACGACGTAGATACTAGGTTCACGTATACCAAAGGATTGTTTGTAGACTCAGTACCAGACGACATAGACACTGAGTCTATACTTAATGAATGATTCTGCACAAATCCAGTACAACACGACATAGACAATATGTCAACGCATACCAAAGAATTATGTGTAGACTCAGTACTACACGACATAGTCACTAAGTCTACACATAATGAATGATTCTGCACAAATCCAGTACAACACGACATAGACACTAGGTTCACGCATACCAAAGAATTATGTGTGGACTCAGAAAGACGATATATAAGTATATACACTAAGATATATACACGATATACACACTAAGTCTATACATAATGAATTATTCTGCGCAAAGAAAGTACAAAACGACATAGACATTAGGTCAACGCGTAATAAGGGAGTGAGGAGACCCAGTATCAGACGACATAGATACTAGGTTCACGTATACCAAAGGATTGTGTGTAGACTAAGTACAAGACGACATAGATACTAGGTTCATGTATACCAAAGGATTGTGTGTAGACTCAGTACCAGACTATATAGATACTAGGTTCACGTATATCAAAGAATTTTTTGTAGACTCAGTACCAGACGACATAGATACTAGGTTCACGTATACCAAAGGATTGTGTGTAGAATCAGTACCAGATGACATAGATACTAGGTTCATGTATACCAAAGGATTGTTTGTAGACTCAGTATCAGACGACATAGATACTAGGTTCACGTATACCAAAGGATTGTGTGTAGACTCAGTAGCAGACGACATAGATACTAGGTTCATGTATAACAAAGAATTGTGTGTAGACAGTAGCAGACGACATAGATACTAGGTTCACGTATACCAAAGGATTGTGTGTAGACTCAGTAGGAGACGACATAGATACTAGGTTCACGTATACCAAAGGATTGTGTGTAGACTCAGTAGCAGACGACATAGATACTAGGTTCACGTATACCAAAGGATTGTGTGTAGACTCAGTACCAGATGACATAGATACTAGGTTCATGTATACCAAAGGATTGTTTGTAGACTCAGTATCAGACGACATAGATACTAGGTTCACGTATACCAAAGGATTGTGTGTAGACTCAGTAGCAGACGACATAGATACTAGGTTCATGTATACCAAAGAATTGTGTGTAGACTCAGTAGCAGACGACATAGATACTAGGTTCACGTATACCAAAGGATTGTGTGTAGACTCAGTAGGAGACGACATAGATACTAGGTTCACGTATACCAAAGGATTGTGTGTAGACTCAGTAGCAGACGACATAGATACTAGGTTCACGTATACCAAAGGATTGTGTGTAGACTCAGTAGCAGACGACATAGATACTAGGTTCATGTATACCAAGGGATTGTGTGTAGACTCAGTAGCAGACGACTTAGATACTAGGTTCACGTATACCAAAAGATTGTGTGTAGACTCAGTAGCAGACGACATAGATACTATGTTCACGTATACCAAAGGATTGTGTGTAGACTCAGTACCAGACGACATAGATACTAGGTTTACGTATACCAAAGGATTGTGTGTAGACTCAGTACCAGACGACATAGATACTAGGTTCATGTATACCAAAGAATTGTTTGTAGACTCATTACCAGACGACATAGATACTAGGTTCACGTATACCAAAGGATTGTGTGTAGACTCAGTACCAGACGACATACTAGGTTCACGTATACCAAAGGATTGTGTGTAGACTCAGTACCAGACGACATAGATACTAGGTTTACGTATACCAAAGGATTGTGTGTAGACTCAGTACCAGACGATATAGATACTAGGTTCATGTATACCAAATAATTGTTTGTAGACTCAGTACCAGACGACATACTAGGTTCACGTATACCAAAGGATTGTGTGTAGACTCAGTACCAGACGACATACTAGGTTCACGTATACCAAAGGATTGTGTGTAGACTCAGTAGCAGTCGACATAGATACTAGGTTCACGTATACCAAAGGATTGTGTGTAGACTCAGTAGCAGACGACATAGATACTGGGTTCACGTATACCAAAGGATTGTGTGTAGACTCAGTACCAGACGACATAGATACTAGGTTCACGTATACCAAAGGATTGTGTGTAGACTCAGTAGCAGGCGACATAGATACTAGGTTCACGTATACCAAAGGATTGTGTGTAGACTCAGTAGCAGACGACATAGATACTAGGTTCACGTATACCAAAGGATTGTGTGTAGACTCAGTAGCAGACGACATAGATACAAGGTTCACGTATACCAAAGGATTGTGTGTAGACTCAGTAGCAGACGACATAGATACTAGGTTCATGTATACCAAAGGATTGTGTGTAGACTCAGTAGCAGACGACATAGATACTAGGTTCATGTATACCAAAGGATTGTGTGTAGACTCAGTAGCAGACGACATAGATACTAGGTTCACGTATACTAAAGGATTGTGTGTAGACTCAGTAGGAGACGACATAGATACTAGGTTCACGTATACCAAAGGATTGTGTGTAGACTCAGTAGCAGACGACATAGATACTAGGTTCACGTATACCAAAGGATTGTGTGTAGACTCAGTACCAGAAGACATAGATACTAGGTTCATGTATACCAAAGGATTGTGTGTAGACTCAGTACCAGACGACATAGATACTAGGTTCACGTATACCAAAGGATTGTGTGTAGACTCAGTAGCAGACGACATAGATACTAGGTTCATGTATACCAAAGGATTGTGTGTAGATTCAGTACCAGACGACGTAGATACTAGGTTCACGTATACCAAAGGATTGTTTGTAGACTCAGTACCAGACGACATAGACACTGAGTCTATACTTAATGAATGATTCTGCACAAATCCAGTACAACACGACATAGACAATATGTCAACGCATACCAAAGAATTATGTGTAGACTCAGTACTACACGACATAGTCACTAAGTCTACACATAATGAATGATTCTGCACAAATCCAGTACAACACGACATAGACACTAGGTTCACGCATACCAAAGAATTATGTGTGGACTCAGAAAGACGATATATAAGTATATACACTAAGATATATACACGATATACACACTAAGTCTATACATAATGAATTATTCTGCGCAAAGAAAGTACAAAACGACATAGACATTAGGTCAACGCGTAATAAGGGAGTGAGGAGACCCAGTATCAGACGACATAGATACTAGGTTCACGTATACCAAAGGATTGTGTGTAGACTAAGTACAAGACGACATAGATACTAGGTTCATGTATACCAAAGGATTGTGTGTAGACTCAGTACCAGACTATATAGATACTAGGTTCACGTATATCAAAGAATTTTTTGTAGACTCAGTACCAGACGACATAGATACTAGGTTCACGTATACCAAAGGATTGTGTGTAGACTCAGTACCAGATGACATAGATACTAGGTTCATGTATACCAAAGGATTGTTTGTAGACTCAGTATCAGACGACATAGATACTAGGTTCACGTATACCAAAGGATTGTGTGTAGACTCAGTAGCAGACGACATAGATACTAGGTTCATGTATAACAAAGAATTGTGTGTAGACAGTAGCAGACGACATAGATACTAGGTTCACGTATACCAAAGGATTGTGTGTAGACTCAGTAGGAGACGACATAGATACTAGGTTCACGTATACCAAAGGATTGTGTGTAGACTCAGTAGCAGACGACATAGATACTAGGTTCACGTATACCAAAGGATTGTGTGTAGACTCAGTAGCAGGCGACATAGATACTAGGTTCATGTATACCAAAGGATTGTGTGTAGACTCAGTAGCAGACGACATAGATACTAGGTTCATGTATAACAAAGAATTGTGTGTAGACAGTAGCAGACGACATAGATACTAGGTTCACGTATACCAAAGGATTGTGTGTAGACTCAGTACCAGATGACATAGATACTAGGTTCATGTATACCAAAGGATTGTTTGTAGACTCAGTATCAGACGACATAGATACTAGGTTCACGTATACCAAAGGATTGTGTGTAGACTCAGTAGCAGACGACATAGATACTAGGTTCATGTATAACAAAGAATTGTGTGTAGACAGTAGCAGACGACATAGATACTAGGTTCACGTATACCAAAGGATTGTGTGTAGACTCAGTAGGAGACGACATAGATACTAGGTTCACGTATACCAAAGGATTGTGTGTAGACTCAGTAGCAGACGACATAGATACTAGGTTCACGTATACCAAAGGATTGTGTGTAGACTCAGTACCAGATGACATAGATACTAGGTTCATGTATACCAAAGGATTGTTTGTAGACTCAGTATCAGACGACATAGATACTAGGTTCACGTATACCAAAGGATTGTGTGTAGACTCAGTAGCAGACGACATAGATACTAGGTTCAAGTATACCAAAGAATTGTGTGTAGACTCAGTAGCAGACGACATAGATACTAGGTTCACGTATACCAAAGGATTGTGTGTAGACTCAGTAGGAGACGACATAGATACTAGGTTCACGTATACCAAAGGATTGTGTGTAGACTCAGTAGCAGACGACATAGATACTAGGTTCACGTATACCAAAGGATTGTGTGTAGACTCAGTAGCAGACGACATAGATACTAGGTTCATGTATACCAAGGGATTGTGTGTAGACTCAGTAGCAGACGACTTAGATACTAGGTTCACGTATACCAAAAGATTGTGTGTAGACTCAGTAGCAGACGACATAGATACTATGTTCACGTATACCAAAGGATTGTGTGTAGACTCAGTACCAGACGACATAGATACTAGGTTTACGTATACCAAAGGATTGTGTGTAGACTCAGTACCAGACGACATAGATACTAGGTTCATGTATACCAAAGAATTGTTTGTAGACTCATTACCAGACGACATAGATACTAGGTTCACGTATACCAAAGGATTGTGTGTAGACTCAGTACCAGACGACATACTAGGTTCACGTATACCAAAGGATTGTGTGTAGACTCAGTACCAGACGACATAGATACTAGGTTTACGTATACCAAAGGATTGTGTGTAGACTCAGTACCAGACGATATAGATACTAGGTTCATGTATACCAAAGAATTGTTTGTAGACTCAGTACCAGACGACATACTAGGTTCACGTATACCAAAGGATTGTGTGTAGACTCAGTACCAGACGACATACTAGGTTCACGTATACCAAAGGATTGTGTGTAGACTCAGTAGCAGTCGACATAGATACTAGGTTCACGTATACCAAAGGATTGTGTGTAGACTCAGTAGCAGACGACATAGATACTGGGTTCACGTATACCAAAGGATTGTGTGTAGACTCAGTACCAGACGACATAGATACTAGGTTCACGTATACCAAAGGATTGTGTGTAGACTCAGTAGCAGACGACATAGATACTAGGTTCACGTATACCAAAGGATTGTGTGTAGACTCAGTAGCAGACGACATAGATACTAGGTTCACGTATACCAAAGGATTGTGTGTAGACTCAGTAGCAGACGACATAGATACTAGGTTCACGTATACCAAAGGATTGTGTGTAGACTCAGTAGCAGACGACATAGATACTAGGTTCATGTATACCAAAGGATTGTGTGTAGACTCAGTAGCAGACGACATAGATACTAGGTTCATGTATACCAAAGGATTGTGTGTAGACTCAGTAGCAGACGACATAGATACTAGGTTCACGTATACTAAAGGATTGTGTGTAGACTCAGTAGGAGACGACATAGATACTAGGTTCACGTATACCAAAGGATTGTGTGTAGACTCAGTAGCAGACGACATAGATACTAGGTTCACGTATACCAAAGGATTGTGTGTAGACTCAGTACCAGAAGACATAGATACTAGGTTCATGTATACCAAAGGATTGTGTGTAGACTCAGTACCAGACGACATAGATACTAGGTTCACGTATACCAAAGGATTGTGTGTAGACTCAGTAGCAGACGACATAGATACTAGGTTCATGTATACCAAAGGATTGTGTGTAGATTCAGTACCAGACGACGTAGATACTAGGTTCACGTATACCAAAGGATTGTTTGTAGACTCAGTACCAGACGACATAGACACTGAGTCTATACTTAATGAATGATTCTGCACAAATCCAGTACAACACGACATAGACAATATGTCAACGCATACCAAAGAATTATGTGTAGACTCAGTACTACACGACATAGTCACTAAGTCTACACATAATGAATGATTCTGCAAAAATCCAGTACAACACGACATAGACACTAGGTTCACGCATACCAAAGAATTATGTGTGGACTCAGAAAGACGATATATAAGTATATACACTAAGATATATACACGATATACACACTAAGTCTATACATAATGAATTATTCTGCGCAAAGAAAGTACAAAACGACATAGACATTAGGTCAACGCGTAATAAGGGAGTGAGGAGACCCAGTATCAGACGACATAGATACTAGGTTCACGTATACCAAAGGATTGTGTGTAGACTAAGTACAAGACGACATAGATACTAGGTTCATGTATACCAAAGGATTGTGTGTAGACTCAGTACCAGACTATATAGATACTAGGTTCACGTATATCAAAGAATTTTTTGTAGACTCAGTACCAGACGACATAGATACTAGGTTCACGTATACCAAAGGATTGTGTGTAGACTCAGTACCAGATGACATAGATACTAGGTTCATGTATACCAAAGGATTGTTTGTAGACTCAGTATCAGACGACATAGATACTAGGTTCACGTATACCAAAGGATTGTGTGTAGACTCAGTAGCAGACGACATAGATACTAGGTTCATGTATAACAAAGAATTGTGTGTAGACAGTAGCAGACGACATAGATACTAGGTTCACGTATACCAAAGGATTGTGTGTAGACTCAGTAGGAGACGACATAGATACTAGGTTCACGTATACCAAAGGATTGTGTGTAGACTCAGTAGCAGACGACATAGATACTAGGTTCACGTATACCAAAGGATTGTGTGTAGACTCAGTAGCAGGCGACATAGATACTAGGTTCATGTATACCAAAGGATTGTGTGTAGACTCAGTAGCAGACGACATAGATACTAGGTTCATGTATAACAAAGAATTGTGTGTAGACAGTAGCAGACGACATAGATACTAGGTTCACGTATACCAAAGGATTGTGTGTAGACTCAGTAGGAGACGACATAGATACTAGGTTCACGTATACCAAAGGATTGTGTGTAGACTCAGTAGCAGACGACATAGATACTAGGTTCACGTATACCAAAGGATTGTGTGTAGACTCAGTAGCAGACGACATAGATACTAGGTTCATGTATACCAAAGGATTGTGTGTAGACTCAGTAGCAGACGACATAGATACTAGGTTCACGTATACCAAAGGATTGTGTGTAGACTCAGTAGCAGACGACATAGATACTAGGTTCACGTATACCAAAGGATTGTGTGTAGACTCAGTACCAGACGACATAGATACTAGGTTTACGTATACCAAAGGATTGTGTGTAGACTCAGTACCAGACTATATAGATACTAGGTTCACGTATATCAAAGAATTTTTTGTAGACTCAGTACCAGACGACATAGATACTAGGTTCACGTATACCAAAGGATTGTTTGTAGACTCAGTACCAGAAGACATAGACACTGAGTCTATACTTAATGAATGATTCTGCACAAATCCAGTACAACACGACATAGACAATATGTCAACGCATACCAAAGAATTATGTGTAGACTCAGTACTACACGACATAGTCACTAAGTCTACACATAATGAATGATTCTGCACAAATCCAGTACAACACGACATAGACACTAGGTTCACGCATACCAAAGAATTATGTGTGGACTCAGAAAGACGATATATAAGTATATACACTAAGATATATACACGATATACACACTAAGTCTATACATAATGAATTATTCTGCGCAAAGAAAGTACAAAACGACATAGACATTAGGTCAAAGCGTAATAAGGGAGTGAGGAGACCCAGTATCAGACGACATAGATACTAGGTTCACGTATACCAAAGGATTGTGTGTAGACTAAGTACAAGACGACATAGATACTAGGTTCATGTATACCAAAGGATTGTGTGTAGACTCAGTACCAGACTATATAGATACTAGGTTCACGTATATCAAAGAATTTTTTGTAGACTCAGTACCAGACGACATAGATACTAGGTTCACGTATACCAAAGGATTGTGTGTAGACTCAGTACCAGATGACATAGATACTAGGTTCATGTATACCAAAGGATTGTTTGTAGACTCAGTATCAGACGACATAGATACTAGGTTCACGTATACCAAAGGATTGTGTGTAGACTCAGTAGCAGACGACATAGATACTAGGTTCATGTATAACAAAGAATTATGTGTAGACAGTAGCAGACGACATAGATACTAGGTTCACGTATACCAAAGGATTGTGTGTAGACTCAGTAGGAGACGACATAGATACTAGGTTCACGTATACCAAAGGATTGTGTGTAGACTCAGTAGCAGACGACATAGATACTAGGTTCACGTATACCAAAGGATTGTGTGTAGACTCAGTAGCAGACGACATAGATACTAGGTTCATGTATACCAAAGTATTGTGTGTAGACTCAGTAGCAGACGACATAGATACTAGGTTCACGTATACCAAAGGATTGTGTGTAGACTCAGTAGCAGACGACATAGATACTAGGTTCACGTATACCAAAGGATTGTGTGTAGACTCAGTACCAGACGACATAGATACTAGGTTTACGTATACCAAAGGATTGTGTGTAGACTCAGTACCAGACTATATAGATACTAGGTTCACGTATATCAAAGAATTTTTTGTAGACTCAGTACCAGACGACATAGATACTAGGTTCACGTATACCAAAGGATTGTGTGTAGACTCAGTACCAGATGACATAGATACTAGGTTCATGTATACCAAAGGATTGTTTGTAGACTCAGTATCAGACGACATAGATACTAGGTTCACGTATACCAAAGGATTGTGTGTAGACTCAGTAGCAGACGACATAGATACTAGGTTCATGTATACCAAAGAATTGTGTGTAGACTCAGTAGCAGACGACATAGATACTAGGTTCACGTATACCAAAGGATTGTGTGTAGACTCAGTAGGAGACGACATAGATACTAGGTTCACGTATACCAAAGGATTGTGTGTAGACTCAGTAGCAGACGACATAGATACTAGGTTCACGTATACCAAAGGATTGTGTGTAGACTCAGTAGCAGACGACATAGATACTAGGTTCATGTATACCAAGGGATTGTGTGTAGACTCAGTAGCAGACGACATAGATACTAGGTTCACGTATACCAAAAGATTGTGTGTAGACTCAGTAGCAGACGACATAGATACTAGGTTCACGTATACCAAAGGATTGTGTGTAGACTCAGTACCAGACGACATAGATACTAGGTTTACGTATACCAAAGGATTGTGTGTAGACTCAGTACCAGACGACATAGATACTAGGTTCATGTATACCAAAGAATTGTTTGTAGACTCAGTACCAGACGACATAGATACTAGGTTCACGTATACCAAAGGATTGTGTGTAGACTCAGTACCAGACGACATACTAGGTTCACGTATACCAAAGGATTGTGTGTAGACTCAGTACCAGACGACATAGATACTAGGTTTACGTATACCAAAGGATTGTGTGTAGACTCAGTACCAGACGACATAGATACTAGGTTCATGTATACCAAAGAATTGTTTGTAGACTCAGTACCAGACGACATACTAGGTTCACGTATACCAAAGGATTGTGTGTAGACTCAGTACCAGACGACATACTAGGTTCACGTATACCAAAGGATTGTGTGTAGACTCAGTAGCAGTCGACATAGATACTAGGTTCACGTATACCAAAGGATTGTGTGTAGACTCAGTAGCAGACGACATAGATACTGGGTTCACGTATACCAAAGGATTGTGTGTAGACTCAGTAGCAGACGACATAGATACTAGGTTCACGTATACCAAAGGATTGTGTGTAGACTCAGTAGCAGACGACATAGATACTAGGTTCACGTATACCAAAGGATTGTGTGTAGACTCAGTAGCAGACGACATAGATACTAGGTTCACGTATACCAAAGGATTGTGTGTAGACTCAGTAGCAGACGACATAGATACTAGGTTCACGTATACCAAAGGATTGTGTGTAGACTCAGTAGCAGACGACATAGATACTAGGTTCATGTATACCAAAGGATTGTGTGTAGACCCAGTAGCAGACGACATAGATACTAGGTTCATGTATACCAAAGGATTGTGTGTAGACTCAGTAGCAGACGACATAGATACTAGGTTCACGTATACTAAAGGATTGTGTGTAGACTCAGTAGGAGACGACATAGATACTAGGTTCACGTATACCAAAGGATTGTGTGTAGACTCAGTAGCAGACGACATAGATACTAGGTTCACGTATACCAAAGGATTGTGTGTAGACTCAGTAGCAGACGACATAGATACTAGGTTCATGTATACCAAAGGATTGTGTGTAGACTCAGTAGCAGACGACATAGATACTAGGTTCACGTATACCAAAGGATTGTGTGTAGACTCAGTAGCAGACGACATAGATACTAGGTTCACGTATACCAAAGGATTGTGTGTAGACTCAGTACCAGACGACATAGATACTAGGTTTACGTATACCAAAGGATTGTGTGTAGACTCAGTACCAGACTATATAGATACTAGGTTCACGGATATCAAAGAATTTTTTGTAGACTCAGTACCAGACGACATAGATACTAGGTTCACGTATACCAAAGGATTGTTTGTAGACTCAGTACCAGAAGACATAGACACTGAGTCTATACTTAATGAATGATTCTGCACAAATCCAGTACAACACGACATAGACAATATGTCAACGCATACCAAAGAATTATGTGTAGACTCAGTACTACACGACATAGTCACTAAGTCTACACATAATGAATGATTCTGCACAAATCCAGTACAACACGACATAGACACTAGGTTCACGCATACCAAAGAATTATGTGTGGACTCAGAAAGACGATATATAAGTATATACACTAAGATATATACACGATATACACACTAAGTCTATACATAATGAATTATTCTGCGCAAAGAAAGTACAAAACGACATAGACATTAGGTCAACGCGTAATAAGGGAGTGAGGAGACCCAGTATCAGACGACATAGATACTAGGTTCACGTATACCAAAGGATTGTGTGTAGACTAAGTACAAGACGACATAGATACTAGGTTCATGTATACCAAAGGATTGTGTGTAGACTCAGTACCAGACTATATAGATACTAGGTTCACGTATATCAAAGAATTTTTTGTAGACTCAGTACCAGACGACATAGATACTAGGTTCACGTATACCAAAGGATTGTGTGTAGACTCAGTACCAGATGACATAGATACTAGGTTCATGTATACCAAAGGATTGTTTGTAGACTCAGTATCAGACGACATAGATACTAGGTTCACGTATACCAAAGGATTGTGTGTAGACTCAGTAGCAGACGACATAGATACTAGGTTCATGTATAACAAAGAATTGTGTGTAGACAGTAGCAGACGACATAGATACTAGGTTCACGTATACCAAAGGATTGTGTGTAGACTCAGTAGGAGACGACATAGATACTAGGTTCACGTATACCAAAGGATTGTGTGTAGACTCAGTAGCAGACGACATAGATACTAGGTTCACGTATACCAAAGGATTGTGTGTAGACTCAGTAGCAGACGACATAGATACTAGGTTCATGTATACCAAAGTATTGTGTGTAGACTCAGTAGCAGACGACATAGATACTAGGTTCACGTATACCAAAGGATTGTGTGTAGACTCAGTAGCAGACGACATAGATACTAGGTTCACGTATACCAAAGGATTGTGTGTAGACTCAGTACCAGACGACATAGATACTAGGTTTACGTATACCAAAGGATTGTGTGTAGACTCAGTACCAGACTATATAGATACTAGGTTCACGTATATCAAAGAATTTTTTGTAGACTCAGTACCAGACGACATAGATACTAGGTTCACGTATACCAAAGGATTGTGTGTAGACTCAGTACCAGATGACATAGATACTAGGTTCATGTATACCAAAGGATTGTTTGTAGACTCAGTATCAGACGACATAGATACTAGGTTCACGTATACCAAAGGATTGTGTGTAGACTCAGTAGCAGACGACATAGATACTAGGTTCATGTATACCAAAGAATTGTGTGTAGACTCAGTAGCAGACGACATAGATACTAGGTTCACGTATACCAAAGGATTGTGTGTAGACTCAGTAGGAGACGACATAGATACTAGGTTCACGTATACCAAAGGATTGTGTGTAGACTCAGTAGCAGACGACATAGATACTAGGTTCACGTATACCAAAGGATTGTGTGTAGACTCAGTAGCAGACGACATAGATACTAGGTTCATGTATACCAAGGGATTGTGTGTAGACTCAGTAGCAGACGACATAGATACTAGGTTCACGTATACCAAAAGATTGTGTGTAGACTCAGTAGCAGACGACATAGATACTAGGTTCACGTATACCAAAGGATTGTGTGTAGACTCAGTACCAGACGACATAGATACTAGGTTTACGTATACCAAAGGATTGTGTGTAGACTCAGTACCAGACGACATAGATACTAGGTTCATGTATACCAAAGAATTGTTTGTAGACTCAGTACCAGACGACATAGATACTAGGTTCACGTATACCAAAGGATTGTGTGTAGACTCAGTACCAGACGACATACTAGGTTCACGTATACCAAAGGATTGTGTGTAGACTCAGTACCAGACGACATAGATACTAGGTTTACGTATACCAAAGGATTGTGTGTAGACTCAGTACCAGACGACATAGATACTAGGTTCATGTATACCAAAGAATTGTTTGTAGACTCAGTACCAGACGACATACTAGGTTCACGTATACCAAAGGATTGTGTGTAGACTCAGTACCAGACGACATACTAGGTTCACGTATACCAAAGGATTGTGTGTAGACTCAGTAGCAGTCGACATAGATACTAGGTTCACGTATACCAAAGGATTGTGTGTAGACTCAGTAGCAGACGACATAGATACTGGGTTCACGTATACCAAAGGATTGTGTGTAGACTCAGTAGCAGACGACATAGATACTAGGTTCACGTATACCAAAGGATTGTGTGTAGACTCAGTAGCAGACGACATAGATACTAGGTTCACGTATACCAAAGGATTGTGTGTAGACTCAGTAGCAGACGACATAGATACTAGGTTCACGTATACCAAAGGATTGTGTGTAGACTCAGTAGCAGACGACATAGATACTAGGTTCACGTATACCAAAGGATTGTGTGTAGACTCAGTAGCAGACGACATAGATACTAGGTTCATGTATACCAAAGGATTGTGTGTAGACCCAGTAGCAGACGACATAGATACTAGGTTCATGTATACCAAAGGATTGTGTGTAGACTCAGTAGCAGACGACATAGATACTAGGTTCACGTATACTAAAGGATTGTGTGTAGACTCAGTAGGAGACGACATAGATACTAGGTTCACGTATACCAAAGGATTGTGTGTAGACTCAGTAGCAGACGACATAGATACTAGGTTCACGTATACCAAAGGATTGTGTGTAGACTCAGTAGCAGACGACATAGATACTAGGTTCATGTATACCAAAGGATTGTGTGTAGACTCAGTAGCAGACGACATAGATACTAGGTTCACGTATACCAAAGGATTGTGTGTAGACTCAGTAGCAGACGACATAGATACTAGGTTCACGTATACCAAAGGATTGTGTGTAGACTCAGTACCAGACGACATAGATACTAGGTTTACGTATACCAAAGGATTGTGTGTAGACTCAGTACCAGACTATATAGATACTAGGTTCACGGATATCAAAGAATTTTTTGTAGACTCAGTACCAGACGACATAGATACTAGGTTCACGTATACCAAAGGATTGTTTGTAGACTCAGTACCAGAAGACATAGACACTGAGTCTATACTTAATGAATGATTCTGCACAAATCCAGTACAACACGACATAGACAATATGTCAACGCATACCAAAGAATTATGTGTAGACTCAGTACTACACGACATAGTCACTAAGTCTACACATAATGAATGATTCTGCACAAATCCAGTACAACACGACATAGACACTAGGTTCACGCATACCAAAGAATTATGTGTGGACTCAGAAAGACGATATATAAGTATATACACTAAGATATATACACGATATACACACTAAGTCTATACATAATGAATTATTCTGCGCAAAGAAAGTACAAAACGACATAGACATTAGGTCAACGCGTAATAAGGGAGTGAGGAGACCCAGTATCAGACGACATAGATACTAGGTTCACGTATACCAAAGGATTGTGTGTAGACTAAGTACAAGACGACATAGATACTAGGTTCATGTATACCAAAGGATTGTGTGTAGACTCAGTACCAGACTATATAGATACTAGGTTCACGTATATCAAAGAATTTTTTGTAGACTCAGTACCAGACGACATAGATACTAGGTTCACGTATACCAAAGGATTGTGTGTAGACTCAGTACCAGATGACATAGATACTAGGTTCATGTATACCAAAGGATTGTTTGTAGACTCAGTATCAGACGACATAGATACTAGGTTCACGTATACCAAAGGATTGTGTGTAGACTCAGTAGCAGACGACATAGATACTAGGTTCATGTATAACAAAGAATTGTGTGTAGACAGTAGCAGACGACATAGATACTAGGTTCACGTATACCAAAGGATTGTGTGTAGACTCAGTAGGAGACGACATAGATACTAGGTTCACGTATACCAAAGGATTGTGTGTAGACTCAGTAGCAGACGACATAGATACTAGGTTCACGTATACCAAAGGATTGTGTGTAGACTCAGTAGCAGACGACATAGATACTAGGTTCATGTATACCAAAGTATTGTGTGTAGACTCAGTAGCAGACGACATAGATACTAGGTTCACGTATACCAAAGGATTGTGTGTAGACTCAGTAGCAGACGACATAGATACTAGGTTCACGTATACCAAAGGATTGTGTGTAGACTCAGTACCAGACGACATAGATACTAGGTTTACGTATACCAAAGGATTGTGTGTAGACTCAGTACCAGACTATATAGATACTAGGTTCACGTATATCAAAGAATTTTTTGTAGACTCAGTACCAGACGACATAGATACTAGGTTCACGTATACCAAAGGATTGTGTGTAGACTCAGTACCAGATGACATAGATACTAGGTTCATGTATACCAAAGGATTGTTTGTAGACTCAGTATCAGACGACATAGATACTAGGTTCACGTATACCAAAGGATTGTGTGTAGACTCAGTAGCAGACGACATAGATACTAGGTTCATGTATACCAAAGAATTGTGTGTAGACTCAGTAGCAGACGACATAGATACTAGGTTCACGTATACCAAAGGATTGTGTGTAGACTCAGTAGGAGACGACATAGATACTAGGTTCACGTATACCAAAGGATTGTGTGTAGACTCAGTAGCAGACGACATAGATACTAGGTTCACGTATACCAAAGGATTGTGTGTAGACTCAGTAGCAGACGACATAGATACTAGGTTCATGTATACCAAGGGATTGTGTGTAGACTCAGTAGCAGACGACATAGATACTAGGTTCACGTATACCAAAAGATTGTGTGTAGACTCAGTAGCAGACGACATAGATACTAGGTTCACGTATACCAAAGGATTGTGTGTAGACTCAGTACCAGACGACATAGATACTAGGTTTACGTATACCAAAGGATTGTGTGTAGACTCAGTACCAGACGACATAGATACTAGGTTCATGTATACCAAAGAATTGTTTGTAGACTCAGTACCAGACGACATAGATACTAGGTTCACGTATACCAAAGGATTGTGTGTAGACTCAGTACCAGACGACATACTAGGTTCACGTATACCAAAGGATTGTGTGTAGACTCAGTACCAGACGACATAGATACTAGGTTTACGTATACCAAAAGATTGTGTGTAGACTCAGTACCAGACGACATAGATACTAGGTTCATGTATACCAAAGAATTGTTTGTAGACTCAGTACCAGACGACATACTAGGTTCACGTATACCAAAGGATTGTGTGTAGACTCAGTACCAGACGACATACTAGGTTCACGTATACCAAAGGATTGTGTGTAGACTCAGTAGCAGTCGACATAGATACTAGGTTCACGTATACCAAAGGATTGTGTGTAGACTCAGTAGCAGACGACATAGATACTGGGTTCACGTATACCAAAGGATTGTGTGTAGACTCAGTAGCAGACGACATAGATACTAGGTTCACGTATACCAAAGGATTGTGTGTAGACTCAGTAGCAGACGACATAGATACTAGGTTCACGTATACCAAAGGATTGTGTGTAGACTCAGTAGCAGACGACATAGATACTAGCTTCACGTATACCAAAGGATTGTGTGTAGACTCAGTAGCAGACGACATAGATACTAGGTTCACGTATACCAAAGGATTGTGTGTAGACTCAGTAGCAGACGACATAGATACTAGGTTCATGTATACCAAAGGATTGTGTGTAGACCCAGTAGCAGACGACATAGATACTAGGTTCATGTATACCAAAGGATTGTGTGTAGACTCAGTAGCAGACG
Organism: Metellina segmentata; assembly: GCA_947359465.1. NCBI lineage: Eukaryota > Metazoa > Arthropoda > Arachnida > Araneae > Tetragnathidae > Metellina > Metellina segmentata. Next base: position 43,997,041 of record OX375880.1, read on the forward strand.
ACATAGATACTAGGTTCACGTATACTAAAGGATTGTGTGTAGACTCAGTAGGAGACGACATAGATACTAGGTTCACGTATACCAAAGGATTGTGTGTAGACTCAGTAGCAGACGACATAGATACTAGGTTCACGTATACCAAAGGATTGTGTGTAGACTCAGTACCAGAAGACATAGATACTAGGTTCATGTATAACAAAGAATTGTGTGTAGACAGTAGCAGACGACATAGATACTAGGTTCACGTATACCAAAGGATTGTGTGTAGACTCAGTAGGAGACGACATAGATACTAGGTTCACGTATACCAAAGGATTGTGTGTAGACTCAGTAGCAGACGACATAGATACTAGGTTCACGTATACCAAAGGATTGTGTGTAGACTCAGTAGCAGACGACATAGATACTAGGTTCATGTATACCAAAGTATTGTGTGTAGACTCAGTAGCAGACGACATAGATACTAGGTTCACGTATACCAAAGGATTGTGTGTAGACTCAGTAGCAGACGACATAGATACTAGGTTCACGTATACCAAAGGATTGTGTGTAGACTCAGTACCAGACGACATAGATACTAGGTTTACGTATACCAAAGGATTGTGTGTAGACTCAGTACCAGACTATATAGATACTAGGTTCACGTATATCAAAGAATTTTTTGTAGACTCAGTACCAGACGACATAGATACTAGGTTCACGTATACCAAAGGATTGTGTGTAGACTCAGTACCAGATGACATAGATACTAGGTTCATGTATACCAAAGGATTGTTTGTAGACTCAGTATCAGACGACATAGATACTAGGTTCACGTATACCAAAGGATTGTGTGTAGACTCAGTAGCAGACGACATAGATACTAGGTTCATGTATACCAAAGAATTGTGTGTAGACTCAGTAGCAGACGACATAGATACTAGGTTCACGTATACCAAAGGATTGTGTGTAGACTCAGTAGGAGACGACATAGATACTAGGTTCACGTATACCAAAGGATTGTGTGTAGACTCAGTAGCAGACGACATAGATACTAGGTTCACGTATACCAAAGGATTGTGTGTAGACTCAGTAGCAGACGACATAGATACTAGGTTCATGTATACCAAGGGATTGTGTGTAGACTCAGTAGCAGACGACATAGATACTAGGTTCACGTATACCAAAAGATTGTGTGTAGACTCAGTAGCAGACGACATAGATACTAGGTTCACGTATACCAAAGGATTGTGTGTAGACTCAGTACCAGACGACATAGATACTAGGTTTACGTATACCAAAGGATTGTGTGTAGACTCAGTACCAGACGACATAGATACTAGGTTCATGTATACCAAAGAATTGTTTGTAGACTCAGTACCAGACGACATAGATACTAGGTTCACGTATACCAAAGGATTGTGTGTAGACTCAGTACCAGACGACATACTAGGTTCACGTATACCAAAGGATTGTGTGTAGACTCAGTACCAGACGACATAGATACTAGGTTTACGTATACCAAAGGATTGTGTGTAGACTCAGTACCAGACGACATAGATACTAGGTTCATGTATACCAAAGAATTGTTTGTAGACTCAGTACCAGACGACATACTAGGTTCACGTATACCAAAGGATTGTGTGTAGACTCAGTACCAGACGACATACTAGGTTCACGTATACCAAAGGATTGTGTGTAGACTCAGTAGCAGTCGACATAGATACTAGGTTCACGTATACCAAAGGATTGTGTGTAGACTCAGTAGCAGACGACATAGATACTGGGTTCACGTATACCAAAGGATTGTGTGTAGACTCAGTAGCAGACGACATAGATACTAGGTTCACGTATACCAAAGGATTGTGTGTAGACTCAGTAGCAGACGACATAGATACTAGGTTCACGTATACCAAAGGATTGTGTGTAGACTCAGTAGCAGACGACATAGATACTAGGTTCACGTATACCAAAGGATTGTGTGTAGACTCAGTAGCAGACGACATAGATACTAGGTTCACGTATACCAAAGGATTGTGTGTAGACTCAGTAGCAGACGACATAGATACTAGGTTCATGTATACCAAAGGATTGTGTGTAGACCCAGTAGCAGACGACATAGATACTAGGTTCATGTATACCAAAGGATTGTGTGTAGACTCAGTAGCAGACGACATAGATACTAGGTTCACGTATACTAAAGGATTGTGTGTAGACTCAGTAGGAGACGACATAGATACTAGGTTCACGTATACCAAAGGATTGTGTGTAGACTCAGTAGCAGACGACATAGATACTAGGTTCACGTATACCAAAGGATTGTGTGTAGACTCAGTACCAGAAGACATAGATACTAGGTTCATGTATACCAAAGGATTGTGTGTAGACTCAGTACCAGACGACATAGATACTAGGTTCACGTATACCAAAGGATTGTGTGTAGACTCAGTAGCAGACGACATAGATACTAGGTTCATGTATACCAAAGGATTGTGTGTAGATTCAGTACGAGACGACGTAGATACTAGGTTCACGTATACCAAAGGATTGTTTGTAGACTCAGTACCAGACGACATAGACACTGAGTCTATACTTAATGAATGATTCTGCACAAATCCAGTACAACACGACATAGACACTAGGTTCATGCATACCAAAGAATTATGTGTGGACTCAGAAAGACGATATATAAGTATATACACTAAGATATATACACGATATACACACTAAGTCTATACATAATGAATTATTCTGTGCAAAGAAAGTACAAAACGACATAGACATTAGGTCAACGCGTAATAAGGGAGTGAGGAGACCCAGTATCAGACGACATAGATACTAGGTTCACGTATACCAAAGGATTGTGTGTAGACTAAGTACAAGACGACATTAATACTAGGTTCATGTATACCAAAGGATTGTGTGTAGACTCAGTACCAGACTATATAGATACTAGGTTCACGTATATCAAAGAATTTTTTGTAGACTCAGTACCAGACGACATAGATACTAGGTTCACGTATACCAAAGGATTGTGTGTAGACTCAGTACCAGATGACATAGATACTAGGTTCATGTATACCAAAGGATTGTTTGTAGACTCAGTATCAGACGACATAGATACTAGGTTCACGTATACCAAAGGATTGTGTGTAGACTCAGTAGCAGACGACATAGATACTAGGTTCATGTATAACAAAGAATTGTGTGTAGACAGTAGCAGACGACATAGATACTAGGTTCACGTATACCAAAGGATTGTGTGTAGACTCAGTAGGAGACGACATAGATACTAGGTTCACGTATACCAAAGGATTGTGTGTAGACTCAGTAGCAGACGACATAGATACTAGGTTCACGTATACCAAAGGATTGTGTGTAGACTCAGTAGCAGACGACATAGATACTAGGTTCATGTATACCAAAGGATTGTGTGTAGACTCAGTACCAGACGACATAGATACTAGGTTTACGTATACCAAAGGATTGTGTGTAGACTCAGTACCAGACGACATAGATACTAGGTTCATGTATACCAAAGAATTGTTTGTAGACTCAGTACCAGACGACATAGATACTAGGTTCACGTATACCAAAGGATTGTATGTAGACTCAGTACCAGACGACATACTAGGTTCACGTATACCAAAGGATTGTGTGTAGACTCAGTACCAGACGACATAGATACTAGGTTTACGTATACCAAAGGATTGTGTGTAGACTCAGTACCAGACGACATAGATACTAGGTTCATGTATACCAAAGAATTGTTTGTAGACTCAGTACCAGACGACATACTAGGTTCACGTAAACCAAAGGATTGTGTGTAGACTCAGTACCAGACGACATACTAGGTTCACGTATACCAAAGGATTGTGTGTAGACTCAGTAGCAGTCGACATAGATACTAGGTTCACGTATACCAAAGGATTGTGTGTAGACTCAGTAGCAGACGACATAGATACTGGGTTCACGTATACCAAAGGATTGTGTGTAGACTCAGTAGCAGACGACATAGATACTAGGTTCACGTATACCAAAGGATTGTGTGTAGACTCAGTAGCAGACGACATAGATACTAGGTTCACGTATACCAAAGGATTGTGTGTAGACTCAGTAGCAGACGACATAGATACTAGGTTCACGTATACCAAAGGATTGTGTGTAGACTCAGTAGCAGACGACATAGATACTAGGTTCACGTATACCAAAGGATTGTGTGTAGACTCAGTAGCAGACGACATAGATACTAGGTTCATGTATACCAAAGGATTGTGTGTAGACCCAGTAGCAGACGACATAGATACTAGGTTCATGTATACCAAAGGATTGTGTGTAGACTCAGTAGCAGACGACATAGATACTAGGTTCACGTATACGAAAGGATTGTGTGTAGACTCAGTAGGAGACGACATAGATACTAGGTTCACGTATACCAAAGGATTGTGTGTAGACTCAGTAGCAGACGACATAGATACTAGGTTCACGTATACCAAAGGATTGTGTGTAGACTCAGTAGCAGACGACATAGATACTAGGTTCATGTATACCAAAGGATTGTGTGTAGACTCAGTACCAGACGACATAGATACTAGGTTCACGTATACCAAAGGATTGTGTGTAGACTCAGTAGCAGACGACATAGATACTAGGTTCATGTATACCAAAGGATTGTGTGTAGATTCAGTACCAGACGACGTAGATACTGAGTCTATACTTAATGAATGATTCTGCACAAATCCAGTACAACACGACATAGACACTAGGTTCACGCATACCAAAGAATTATGTGTGGACTCAGAAAGACGATATATAAGTATATACACTAAGATATATACACGATATACACACTAAGTCTATACATAATGAATTATTCTGCGCAAAGAAAGTACTAAACGACATAGACATTAGGTCAACGCGTAATAAGGGAGTGAGGAGACCCAGTACCAGACGACATAGATACTAGGTTTACGTATACCAAAGGATTGTGTGTAGACTCAGTACCAGACGACATAGATACTAGGTTCATGTATACCAAAAAATTGTTTGTAGACTCAGTACCAGACGACATAGATACTAGGTTCACGTATACCAAAGGATTGTGTGTAGACTCAGTACCAGACGACATACTAGGTTCACGTATACCAAAGGATTGTGTGTAGACTCAGTACCAGACGACATAGATACTAGGTTTACGTATACCAAAGGATTGTGTGTAGACTCAGTACCAGACGACATAGATACTAGGTTCATGTATACCAAAGAATTGTTTGTAGACTCAGTACCAGACGACATACTAGGTTCACGTATACCAAAGGATTGTGTGTAGACTCAGTACCAGACGACATACTAGGTTCACGTATACCAAAGGATTGTGTGTAGACTCAGTAGCAGTCGACATAGATACTAGGTTCACGTATACCAAAGGATTGTGTGTAGACTCAGTAGCAGACGACATAGATACTGGGTTCACGTATACCAAAGGATTGTGTGTAGACTCAGTAGCAGACGACATAGATACTAGGTTCACGTATACCAAAGGATTGTGTGTAGACTCAGTAGCAGACGACATAGATACTAGGTTCACGTATACCAAAGGATTGTGTGTAGACTCAGTAGCAGACGACATAGATACTAGGTTCACGTATACCAAAGGATTGTGTGTAGACTCAGTAGCAGACGACATAGATACTAGGTTCACGTATACCAAAGGATTGTGTGTAGACTCAGTAGCAGACGACATAGATACTAGGTTCATGTATACCAAAGGATTGTGTGTAGACCCAGTAGCAGACGACATAGATACTAGGTTCATGTATACCAAAGGATTGTGTGTAGACTCAGTAGCAGACGACATAGATACTAGGTTCACGTATACTAAAGGATTGTGTGTAGACTCAGTAGGAGACGACATAGATACTAGGTTCACGTATACCAAAGGATTGTGTGTAGACTCAGTAGCAGACGACATAGATACTAGGTTCACGTATACCAAAGGATTGTGTGTAGACTCAGTACCAGAAGACATAGATACTAGGTTCATGTATACCAAAGGATTGTGTGTAGACTCAGTACCAGACGACATAGATACTAGGTTCACGTATACCAAAGGATTGTGTGTAGACTCAGTAGCAGACGACATAGATACTAGGTTCATGTATACCAAAGGATTGTTTGTAGACTCAGTACCAGACGACATAGACACTGAGTCTATACTTAATGAATGATTCTGCACAAATCCAGTACAACACGACATAGACACTAGGTTCACGCATACCAAAGAATTATGTGTGGACTCAGAAAGACGATATATAAGTATATACACTAAGATATATACACGATATACACACTAAGTCTATACATAATGAATTATTCTGCGCAAAGAAAGTACAAAACGACATAGACATTAGGTCAACGCGTAATAAGGGAGTGAGGAGACCCAGTATCAGACGACATAGATACTAGGTTCACGTATACCAAAGGATTGTGTGTAGACTAAGTACAAGACGACATTAATACTAGGTTCATGTATACCAAAGGATTGTGTGTAGACTCAGTACCAGACTATATAGATACTAGGTTCACGTATATCAAAGAATTTTTTGTAGACTCAGTACCGGACGACATAGATACTAGGTTCACGTATACCAAAGGATTGTGTGTAGACTCAGTACCAGATGACATAGATACTAGGTTCATGTATACCAAAGGATTGTTTGTAGACTCAGTATCAGACGACATAGATACTAGGTTCACGTATACCAAAGGATTGTGTGTAGACTCAGTAGCAGACGACATAGATACTAGGTTCATGTATAACAAAGAATTGTGTGTAGACAGTAGCAGACGACATAGATACTAGGTTCACGTATACCAAAGGATTGTGTGTAGACTCAGTAGGAGACGACATAGATACTAGGTTCACGTATACCAAAGGATTGTGTGTAGACTCAGTAGCAGACGACATAGATACTAGGTTCACGTATACCAAAGGATTGTGTGTAGACTCAGTAGCAGACGACATAGATACTAGGTTCATGTATACCAAAGGATTGTGTGTAGACTCAGTAGCAGACGACATAGATACTAGGTTCATGTATAACAAAGAATTGTGTGTAGACAGTAGCAGACGACATAGATACTAGGTTCACGTATACCAAAGGATTGTGTGTAGACTCAGTAGGAGACGACATAGATACTAGGTTCACGTATACCAAAGGATTGTGTGTAGACTCAGTAGCAGACGACATAGATACTAGGTTCACGTATACCAAAGGATTGTGTGTAGACTCAGTAGCAGACGACATAGATACTAGGTTCATGTATACCAAAGGATTGTGTGTAGACTCAGTAGCAGACGACATAGATACTAGGTTCACGTATACCAAAGGATTGTGTGTAGACTCAGTAGCAGACGACATAGATACTAGGTTCACGTATACCAAAGGATTGTGTGTAGACTCAGTACCAGACGACATAGATACTAGGTTTACGTATACCAAAGGATTGTGTGTAGACTCAGTACCAGACTATATAGATACTAGGTTCACGTATATCAAAGAATTTTTTGTAGACTCAGTACCAGACGACATAGATACTAGGTTCACGTATACCAAAGGATTGTGTGTAGACTCAGTACCAGATGACATAGATACTAGGTTCATGTATACCAAAGGATTGTTTGTAGACTCAGTATCAGACGACATAGATACTAGGTTCACGTATAACAAAGGATTGTGTGTAGACTCAGTAGCAGACGACATAGATACTAGGTTCATGTATACCAAAGAATTGTGTGTAGACTCAGTAGCAGACGACATAGATACTAGGTTCACGTATACCAAAGGATTGTGTGTAGACTCAGTAGGAGACGACATAGATACTAGGTTCACGTATACCAAAGGATTGTGTGTAGACTCAGTAGCAGACGACATAGATACTAGGTTCACGTATACCAAAGGATTGTGTGTAGACTCAGTAGCAGACGACATAGATACTAGGTTCATGTATACCAAAGGATTGTGTGTAGACTCAGTAGCAGACGACATAGATACTAGGTTCACGTATACCAAAAGATTGTGTGTAGACTCAGTAGCAGACGACATAGATACTAGGTTCACGTATACCAAAGGATTGTGTGTAGACTCAGTACCAGACGACATTGATACTAGGTTTACGTATACCAAAGGATTGTGTGTAGACTCAGTACCAGACGACATAGATACTAGGTTCATGTATACCAAAGAATTGTTTGTAGACTCAGTACCAGACGACATAGATACTAGGTTCACGTATACCAAAGGATTGTGTGTAGACTCAGTACCAGACGACATACTAGGTTCACGTATACCAAAGGATTGTGTGTAGACTCAGTAGCAGACGACATAGATACTAGGTTCACGTATACCAAAGGATTGTGTGTAGACTCAGTAGCAGACGACATAGATACTAGGTTCATGTATACCAAGGGATTGTGTGTAGACTCAGTAGCAGACGACATAGATACTAGGTTCACGTATACCAAAAGATTGTGTGTAGACTCAGTAGCAGACGACATAGATACTAGGTTCACGTATACCAAAGGATTGTGTGTAGACTCAGTACCAGACGACATAGATACTAGGTTTACGTATACCAAAGGATTGTGTGTAGACTCAGTACCAGACGACATTGATACTAGGTTCATGTATACCAAAGAATTGTTTGTAGACTCAGTACCAGACGACATAGATACTAGGTTCACGTATACCAAAGGATTGTGTGTAGACTCAGTACCAGACGACATACTAGGTTCACGTATACCAAAGGATTGTGTGTAGACTCAGTACCAGACGACATAGATACTAGGTTTACGTATACCAAAGGATTGTGTGTAGACTCAGTACCAGACGACATAGATACTAGGTTCATGTATACCAAAGGATTGTTTGTAGACTCAGTACCAGACGACATAGACACTGAGTCTATACTTAATGAATGATTCTGCACAAATCCAGTACAACACGACATAGACACTAGGTTCACGCATACCAAAGAATTATGTGTGGACTCAGAAAGACGATATATAAGTATATACACTAAGATATATACACGATATACACACTAAGTCTATACATAATGAATTATTCTGCGCAAAGAAAGTACAAAACGACATAGACATTAGGTCAACGCGTAATAAGGGAGTGAGGAGACCCAGTATCAGACGACATAGATACTAGGTTCACGTATACCAAAGGATTGTGTGTAGACTAAGTACAAGACGACATTAATACTAGGTTCATGTATACCAAAGGATTGTGTGTAGACTCAGTACCAGACTATATAGATACTAGGTTCACGTATATCAAAGAATTTTTTGTAGACTCAGTACCAGACGACATAGATACTAGGTTCACGTATACCAAAGGATTGTGTGTAGACTCAGTACCAGATGACATAGATACTAGGTTCATGTATACCAAAGGATTGTTTGTAGACTCAGTATCAGACGACATAGATACTAGGTTCACGTATACCAAAGGATTGTGTGTAGACTCAGTAGCAGACGACATAGATACTAGGTTCATGTATAACAAAGAATTGTGTGTAGACAGTAGCAGACGACATAGATACTAGGTTCACGTATACCAAAGGATTGTGTGTAGACTCAGTAGGAGACGACATAGATACTAGGTTCACGTATACCAAAGGATTGTGTGTAGACTCAGTAGCAGACGACATAGATACTAGGTTCACGTATACCAAAGGATTGTGTGTAGACTCAGTAGCAGACGACATAGATACTAGGTTCATGTATACCAAAGGATTGTGTGTAGACTCAGTAGCAGACGACATAGATACTAGATTCATGTATAACAAAGAATTGTGTGTAGACAGTAGCAGACGACATAGATACTAGGTTCACGTATACCAAAGGATTGTGTGTAGACTCAGTAGGAGACGACATAGATACTAGGTTCACGTATACCAAAGGATTGTGTGTAGACTCAGTAGCAGACGACATAGATACTAGGTTCACGTATACCAAAGGATTGTGTGTAGACTCAGTAGCAGACGACATAGATACTAGGTTCATGTATACCAAAGGATTGTGTGTAGACTCAGTAGCAGACGACATAGATACTAGGTTCACGTATACCAAAGGATTGTGTGTAGACTCAGTAGCAGACGACATAGATACTAGGTTCACGTATACCAAAGGATTGTGTGTAGACTCAGTACCAGACGACATAGATACTAGGTTTACGTATACCAAAGGATTGTGTGTAGACTCAGTACCAGACTATATAGATACTAGGTTCACGTATATCAAAGAATTTTTTGTAGACTCAGTACCAGACGACATAGATACTAGGTTCACGTATACCAAAGGATTGTGTGTAGACTCAGTACCAGATGACATAGATACTAGGTTCATGTATACCAAAGGATTGTTTGTAGACTCAGTATCAGACGACATAGATACTAGGTTCACGTATACCAAAGGATTGTGTGTAGACTCAGTAGCAGACGACATAGATACTAGGTTCATGTATACCAAAGAATTGTGTGTAGACTCAGTAGCAGACGACATAGATACTAGGTTCACGTATACCAAAGGATTGTGTGTAGACTCAGTAGGAGACGACATAGATACTAGGTTCATGTATACCAAAGGATTGTGTGTAGACTCAGTAGCAGACGACATAGATACTAGGTTCATGTATAACAAAGAATTGTGTGTAGACAGTAGCAGACGACATAGATACTAGGTTCACGTATACCAAAGGATTGTGTGTAGACTCAGTAGGAGACGACATAGATACTAGGTTCACGTATACCAAAGGATTGTGTGTAGACTCAGTAGCAGACGACATAGATACTAGGTTCACGTATACCAAAGGATTGTGTGTAGACTCAGTAGCAGACGACATAGATACTAGGTTCATGTATACCAAAGGATTGTGTGTAGACTCAGTAGCAGACGACATAGATACTAGGTTCACGTATACCAAAGGATTGTGTGTAGACTCAGTAGCAGACGACATAGATACTAGGTTCACGTATACCAAAGGATTGTGTGTAGACTCAGTACCAGACGACATAGATACTAGGTTTACGTATACCAAAGGATTGTGTGTAGACTCAGTACCAGACTATATAGATACTAGGTTCACGTATATCAAAGAATTTTTTGTAGACTCAGTACCAGACGACATAGATACTAGGTTCACGTATACCAAAGGATTGTGTGTAGACTCAGTACCAGATGACATAGATACTAGGTTCATGTATACCAAAGGATTGTTTGTAGACTCAGTATCAGACGACATAGATACTAGGTTCACGTATACCAAAGGATTGTGTGTAGACTCAGTAGCAGACGACATAGATACTAGGTTCATGTATACCAAAGAATTGTGTGTAGACTCAGTAGCAGACGACATAGATACTAGGTTCACGTATACCAAAGGATTGTGTGTAGACTCAGTAGGAGACGACATAGATACTAGGTTCACGTATACCAAAGGATTGTGTGTAGACTCAGTAGCAGACGACATAGATACAAGGTTCACGTATACCAAAAGATTGTGTGTAGACTCAGTAGCAGACGACATAGATACTAGGTTCACGTATACCAAAGGATTGTGTGTAGACTCAGTACCAGACGACATTGATACTAGGTTTACGTATACCAAAGGATTGTGTGTAGACTCAGTACCAGACGACATAGATACTAGGTTCATGTATACCAAAGAATTGTTTGTAGACTCAGTACCAGACGACATAGATACTAGGTTCACGTATACCAAAGGATTGTGTGTAGACTCAGTACCAGACGACATACTAGGTTCACGTATACCAAAGGATTGTGTGTAGACTCAGTAGCAGACGACATAGATACTAGGTTCACGTATACCAAAGGATTGTGTGTAGACTCAGTAGCAGACGACATAGATACTAGGTTCATGTATACCAAGGGATTGTGTGTAGACTCAGTAGCAGACGACATAGATACTAGGTTCACGTATACCAAAAGATTGTGTGTAGACTCAGTAGCAGACGACATAGATACTAGGTTCACGTATACCAAAGGATTGTGTGTAGACTCAGTACCAGACGACATAGATACTAGGTTTACGTATACCAAAGGATTGTGTGTAGACTCAGTACCAGACGACATAGATACTAGGTTCATGTATACCAAAGAATTGTTTGTAGACTCAGTACCAGACGACATAGATACTAGGTTCACGTATACCAAAGGATTGTGTGTAGACTCAGTACCAGACGACATACTAGGTTCACGTATACCAAAGGATTGTGTGTAGACTCAGTACCAGACGACATAGATACTAGGTTTACGTATACCAAAGGATTGTGTGTAGACTCAGTACCAGACGACATAGATACTAGGTTCATGTATACCAAAGGATTGTTTGTAGACTCAGTACCAGACGACATAGACACTGAGTCTATACTTAATGAATGATTCTGCACAAATCCAGTACAACACGACATAGACACTAGGTTCACGCATACCAAAGAATTATGTGTGGACTCAGAAAGACGATATATAAGTATATACACTAAGATATATACACGATATACACACTAAGTCTATACATAATGAATTATTCTGCGCAAAGAAAGTACAAAACGACATAGACATTAGGTCAACGCGTAATAAGGGAGTGAGGAGACCCAGTATCAGACGACATAGATACTAGGTTCACGTATACCAAAGGATTGTGTGTAGACTAAGTACAAGACGACATTAATACTAGGTTCATGTATACCAAAGGATTGTGTGTAGACTCAGTACCAGACTATATAGATACTAGGTTCACGTATATCAAAGAATTTTTTGTAGACTCAGTACCAGACGACATAGATACTAGGTTCACGTATACCAAAGGATTGTGTGTAGACTCAGTACCAGATGACATAGATACTAGGTTCATGTATACCAAAGGATTGTTTGTAGACTCAGTATCAGACGACATAGATACTAGGTTCACGTATACCAAAGGATTGTGTGTAGACTCAGTAGCAGACGACATAGATACTAGGTTCATGTATAACAAAGAATTGTGTGTAGACAGTAGCAGACGACATAGATACTAGGTTCACGTATACCAAAGGATTGTGTGTAGACTCAGTAGGAGACGACATAGATACTAGGTTCACGTATACCAAAGGATTGTGTGTAGACTCAGTAGCAGACGACATAGATACTAGGTTCACGTATACCAAAGGATTGTGTGTAGACTCAGTAGCAGACGACATAGATACTAGGTTCATGTATACCAAAGGATTGTGTGTAGACTCAGTAGCAGACGACATAGATACTAGGTTCATGTATAACAAAGAATTGTGTGTAGACAGTAGCAGACGACATAGATACTAGGTTCACGTATACCAAAGGATTGTGTGTAGACTCAGTAGGAGACGACATAGATACTAGGTTCACGTATACCAAAGGATTGTGTGTAGACTCAGTAGCAGACGACATAGATACTAGGTTCACGTATACCAAAGGATTGTGTGTAGACTCAGTAGCAGACGACATAGATACTAGGTTCATGTATACCAAAGGATTGTGTGTAGACTCAGTAGCAGACGACATAGATACTAGGTTCACGTATACCAAAGGATTGTGTGTAGACTCAGTAGCAGACGACATAGATACTAGGTTCACGTATACCAAAGGATTGTGTGTAGACTCAGTACCAGACGACATAGATACTAGGTTTACGTATACCAAAGGATTGTGTGTAGACTCAGTACCAGACTATATAGATACTAGGTTCACGTATATCAAAGAATTTTTTGTAGACTCAGTACCAGACGACATAGATACTAGGTTCACGTATACCAAAGGATTGTGTGTAGACTCAGTACCAGATGACATAGATACTAGGTTCATGTATACCAAAGGATTGTTTGTAGACTCAGTATCAGACGACATAGATACTAGGTTCACGTATACCAAAGGATTGTGTGTAGACTCAGTAGCAGACGACATAGATACTAGGTTCATGTATACCAAAGAATTGTGTGTAGACTCAGTAGCAGACGACATAGATACTAGGTTCACGTATACCAAAGGATTGTGTGTAGACTCAGTAGGAGACGACATAGATACTAGGTTCACGTATACCAAAGGATTGTGTGTAGACTCAGTAGCAGACGACATAGATACTAGGTTCACGTATACCAAAGGATTGTGTGTAGACTCAGTAGCAGACGACATAGATACTAGGTTCATGTATACCAAAGGATTGTGTGTAGACTCAGTAGCAGACGACATAGATACTAGGTTCACGTATACCAAAAGATTGTGTGTAGACTCAGTAGCAGACGACATAGATACTAGGTTCACGTATACCAAAGGATTGTGTGTAGACTCAGTAGCAGACGACATAGATACTAGGTTCATGTATACCAAGGGATTGTGTGTAGACTCAGTAGCAGACGACATAGATACTAGGTTCACGTATACCAAAAGATTGTGTGTAGACTCAGTAGCAGACGACATAGATACTAGGTTCACGTATACCAAAGGATTGTGTGTAGACTCAGTACCAGACGACATAGATACTAGGTTTACGTATACCAAAGGATTGTGTGTAGACTCAGTACCAGACGACATAGATACTAGGTTCATGTATACCAAAGAATTGTTTGTAGACTCAGTACCAGACGACATAGATACTAGGTTCACGTATACCAAAGGATTGTGTGTAGACTCAGTACCAGACGACATACTAGGTTCACGTATACCAAAGGATTGTGTGTAGACTCAGTACCAGACGACATAGATACTAGGTTTACGTATACCAAAGGATTGTGTGTAGACTCAGTACCAGACGACATAGATACTAGGTTCATGAATACCAAAGGATTGTTTGTAGACTCAGTACCAGACGACATAGACACTGAGTCTATACTTAATGAATGATTCTGCACAAATCCAGTACAACACGACATAGACACTAGGTTCACGCATACCAAAGAATTATGTGTGGACTCAGAAAGACGATATATAAGTATATACACTAAGATATATACACGATATACACACTAAGTCTATACATAATGAATTATTCTGCGCAAAGAAAGTACAAAACGACATAGACATTAGGTCAACGCGTAATAAGGGAGTGAGGAGACCCAGTATCAGACGACATAGATACTAGGTTCACGTATACCAAAGGATTGTGTGTAGACTAAGTACAAGACGACATTAATACTAGGTTCATGTATACCAAAGGATTGTGTGTAGACTCAGTACCAGACTATATAGATACTAGGTTCACGTATATCAAAGAATTTTTTGTAGACTCAGTACCAGACGACATAGATACTAGGTTCACGTATACCAAAGGATTGTGTGTAGACTCAGTACCAGATGACATAGATACTAGGTTCATGTATACCAAAGGATTGTTTGTAGACTCAGTATCAGACGACATAGATACTAGGTTCACGTATACCAAAGGATTGTGTGTAGACTCAGTAGCAGACGACATAGATACTAGGTTCATGTATAACAAAGAATTGTGTGTAGACAGTAGCAGACGACATAGATACTAGGTTCACGTATACCAAAGGATTGTGTGTAGACTCAGTAGGAGACGACATAGATACTAGGTTCACGTATACCAAAGGATTGTGTGTAGACTCAGTAGCAGACGACATAGATACTAGGTTCACGTATACCAAAGGATTGTGTGTAGACTCAGTAGCAGACGACATAGATACTAGGTTCATGTATACCAAAGGATTGTGTGTAGACTCAGTAGCAGACGACATAGATACTAGGTTCATGTATAACAAAGAATTGTGTGTAGACAGTAGCAGACGACATAGATACTAGGTTCACGTATACCAAAGGATTGTGTGTAGACTCAGTAGGAGACGACATAGATACTAGGTTCACGTATACCAAAGGATTGTGTGTAGACTCAGTAGCAGACGACATAGATACTAGGTTCACGTATACCAAAGGATTGTGTGTAGACTCAGTAGCAGACGACATAGATACTAGGTTCATGTATACCAAAGGATTGTGTGTAGACTCAGTAGCAGACGACATAGATACTAGGTTCACGTATACCAAAGGATTGTGTGTAGACTCAGTAGCAGACGACATAGATACTAGGTTCACGTATACCAAAGGATTGTGTGTAGACTCAGTACCAGACGACATAGATACTAGGTTTACGTATACCAAAGGATTGTGTGTAGACTCAGTACCAGACTATATAGATACTAGGTTCACGTATATCAAAGAATTTTTTGTAGACTCAGTACCAGACGACATAGATACTAGGTTCACGTATACCAAAGGATTGTGTGTAGACTCAGTACCAGATGACATAGATACTAGGTTCATGTATACCAAAGGATTGTTTGTAGACTCAGTATCAGACGACATAGATACTAGGTTCACGTATACCAAAGGATTGTGTGTAGACTCAGTAGCAGACGACATAGATACTAGGTTCATGTATACCAAAGAATTGTGTGTAGACTCAGTAGCAGACGACATAGATACTAGGTTCACGTATACCAAAGGATTGTGTGTAGACTCAGTAGGAGACGACATAGATACTAGGTTCACGTATACCAAAGGATTGTGTGTAGACTCAGTAGCAGACGACATAGATACTAGGTTCACGTATACCAAAGGATTGTGTGTAGACTCAGTAGCAGACGACATAGATACTAGGTTCATGTATACCAAAGGATTGTGTGTAGACTCAGTAGCAGACGACATAGATACTAGGTTCACGTATACCAAAAGA
Source organism: Metellina segmentata (assembly GCA_947359465.1). Taxonomy (NCBI): domain Eukaryota; kingdom Metazoa; phylum Arthropoda; class Arachnida; order Araneae; family Tetragnathidae; genus Metellina; species Metellina segmentata. The sequence goes on from OX375880.1 coordinate 44,013,813, forward strand.
TTGTGTGTAGACTCAGTAGCAGACGACATAGATACTAGGTTCACGTATACCAAAGGATTGTGTGTAGACTCAGTACCAGACGACATTGATACTAGGTTTACGTATACCAAAGGATTGTGTGTAGACTCAGTACCAGACGACATAGATACTAGGTTCATGTATACCAAAGAATTGTTTGTAGACTCAGTACCAGACGACATAGATACTAGGTTCACGTATACCAAAGGATTGTGTGTAGACTCAGTACCAGACGACATACTAGGTTCACGTATACCAAAGGATTGTGTGTAGACTCAGTAGCAGACGACATAGATACTAGGTTCACGTATACCAAAGGATTGTGTGTAGACTCAGTAGCAGACGACATAGATACTAGGTTCATGTATACCAAGGGATTGTGTGTAGACTCAGTAGCAGACGACATAGATACTAGGTTCACGTATACCAAAAGATTGTGTGTAGACTCAGTAGCAGACGACATAGATACTAGGTTCACGTATACCAAAGGATTGTGTGTAGACTCAGTACCAGACGACATAGATACTAGGTTTACGTATACCAAAGGATTGTGTGTAGACTCAGTACCAGACGACATAGATACTAGGTTCATGTATACCAAAGAATTGTTTGTAGACTCAGTACCAGACGACATAGATACTAGGTTCACGTATACCAAAGGATTGTGTGTAGACTCAGTACCATATGACATACTAGGTTCACGTATACCAAAGGATTGTGTGTAGACTCAGTACCAGACGACATAGATACTAGGTTTACGTATACCAAAGGATTGTGTGTAGACTCAGTACCAGACGACATAGATACTAGGTTCATGTATACCAAAGAATTGTTTGTAGACTCAGTACCAGACGACATACTAGGTTCACGTATACCAAAGGATTGTGTGTAGACTCAGTACCAGACGACATACTAGGTTCACGTATACCAAAGGATTGTGTGTAGACTCAGTAGCAGTCGACATAGATACTAGGTTCACGTATACCAAAGGATTGTGTGTAGACTCAGTAGCAGACGACATAGATACTGGGTTCACGTATACCAAAGGATTGTGTGTAGACTCAGTAGCAGACGACATAGATACTAGGTTCATGTATACCAAAGGATTGTATGTAGACTCAGTAGCAGACGACATAGATAGTAGGTTCACGTATACCAAAGGATTGTGTGTAGACTCAGTACCAGAAGACATAGATACTAGGTTCATGTATACCAAAGGATTGTGTGTAGACTCAGTACCAGACGACATAGATACTAGGTTCACGTATACCAAAGGATTGTGTGTAGACTCAGTAGCAGACGACATAGATACTAGGTTCATGTATACCAAAGGATTGTTAGTAGATTCAGTACCAGACGACGTAGATACTAGGTTCACGTATACCAAAGGATTGTTTGTAGACTCAGTACCAGACGACATAGACACTGAGTCTATACTTAATGAATGATTCTGCACAAATCCAGTACAACACGACATAGACAATATGTCAACGCATACCAAAGAATTATGTGTAGACTCAGTACTACACGACATAGTCACTAATTCTACACATAATGAATGATTCTGCACAAATCCAGTACAACACGACATAGACACTAGGTTCACGCATACCAAAGAATTATGTGTGGACTCAGAAAGACGATATATAAGTATATACACTAAGATATATACACGATATACACACTAAGTCTATACATAATGAATTATTCTGCGCAAAGAAAGTACAAAACGACATAGACATTAGGTCAACGCGTAATAAGGGAGTGAGGAGACCCAGTATCAGACGACATAGATACTAGGTTCACGTATACCAAAGGATTGTGTGTAGACTAAGTACAAGACGACATAGATACTAGGTTCATGTATACCAAAGGATTGTGTGTAGACTCAGTACCAGACTATATAGATACTAGGTTCACGTATATCAAAGAATTTTTTGTAGACTCAGTACCAGACGACATAGATACTAGGTTCACGTATACCAAAGGATTGTGTGTAGACTCAGTACCAGATGACATAGATACTAGGTTCATGTATACCAAAGGATTGTTTGTAGACTCAGTATCAGACGACATAGATACTAGGTTCACGTATACCAAAGGATTGTGTGTAGACTCAGTAGCAGACGACATAGATACTAGGTTCATGTATAACAAAGAATTGTGTGTAGACAGTAGCAGACGACATAGATACTAGGTTCACGTATACCAAAGGATTGTGTGTAGACTCAGTAGGAGACGACATAGATACTAGGTTCACGTATACCAAAGGATTGTGTGTAGACTCAGTAGCAGACGACATAGATACTAGGTTCACGTATACCAAAGGATTGTGTGTAGACTCAGTAGCATACGACATAGATACTAGGTTCATGTATACCAAAGGATTGTGTGTAGACTCAGTAGCAGACGACATAGATATTAGGTTCATGTATAACAAAGAATTGTGTGTAGACAGTAGCAGACGACGTAGATACTAGGTTCACGTATACCAAAGGATTGTGTGTAGACTCAGTAGGAGACGACATAGATACTAGGTTCACGTATACCAAAGGATTGTGTGTAGACTCAGTAGCAGACGACATAGATACTAGGTTCACGTATACCAAAGGATTGTGTGTAGACTCAGTAGCAGACGACATAGATACTAGGTTCATGTATACCAAAGGATTGTGTGTAGACTCAGTAGCAGACGACATAGATACTAGGTTCACGTATACCAAAGGATTGTGTGTAGACTCAGTAGCAGACGACATAGATACTAGGTTCACGTATACCAAAGGATTGTGTGTAGACTCAGTAGCAGACGACATAGATACTAGGTTCACGTATACCAAAGGATTGTGTGTAGACTCAGTACCAGATGACATAGATACTAGGTTTACGTATACCAAAGGATTGTGTGTAGACTCAGTACCAGACTATATAGATACTAGGTTCACGTATATCAAAGAATTTTTTGTAGACTCAGTACCAGACGACATAGATACTAGGTTCACGTATACCAAAGGATTGTGTGTAGACTCAGTACCAGATGACATAGATACTAGGTTCATGTATACCAAGGGATTGTGTGTAGACTCAGTAGCAGACGACATAGATACTAGGTTCACGTATACCAAAAGATTGTGTGTAGACTCAGTAGCAGACGACATAGATACTAGGTTCACGTATACCAAAGGATTGTGTGTAGACTCAGTACCAGACGACATAGATACTAGGTTTACGTATACCAAAGGATTGTGTGTAGACTCAGTACCAGACGACATAGATACTAGGTTCATGTATACCAAGGGATTGTGTGTAGACTCAGTAGCAGACGACATAGATACTAGGTTCACGTATACCAAAAGATTGTGTGTAGACTCAGTAGCAGACGACATAGATACTAGGTTCACGTATACCAAAGGATTGTGTGTAGACTCAGTACCAGACGACATAGATACTAGGTTTACGTATACCAAAGGATTGTGTGTAGACTCAGTACCAGACGACATAGATACTAGGTTCATGTATACCAAAGAATTGTTTGTAGACTCAGTACCAGACGACATAGATACTAGGTTCACGTATACCAAAGGATTGTGTGTAGACTCAGTACCATATGACATACTAGGTTCACGTATACCAAAGGATTGTGTGTAGACTCAGTACCAGACGACATAGATACTAGGTTTACGTATACCAAAGGATTGTGTGTAGACTCAGTACCAGACGACATAGATACTAGGTTCATGTATACCAAAGAATTGTTTGTAGACTCAGTACCAGACGACATACTAGGTTCACGTATACCAAAGGATTGTGTGTAGACTCAGTACCAGACGACATACTAGGTTCACGTATACCAAAGGATTGTGTGTAGACTCAGTAGCAGTCGACATAGATACTAGGTTCACGTATACCAAAGGATTGTGTGTAGACTCAGTAGCAGACGACATAGATACTGGGTTCACGTATACCAAAGGATTGTGTGTAGACTCAGTAGCAGACGACATAGATACTAGGTTCATGTATACCAAAGGATTGTATGTAGACTCAGTAGCAGACGACATAGATAGTAGGTTCACGTATACCAAAGGATTGTGTGTAGACTCAGTACCAGAAGACATAGATACTAGGTTCATGTATACCAAAGGATTGTGTGTAGACTCAGTACCAGACGACATAGATACTAGGTTCACGTATACCAAAGGATTGTGTGTAGACTCAGTAGCAGACGACATAGATACTAGGTTCATGTATACCAAAGGATTGTAAGTAGATTCAGTACCAGACGACGTAGATACTAGGTTCACGTATACCAAAGGATTGTTTGTAGACTCAGTACCAGACGACATAGACACTGAGTCTATACTTAATGAATGATTCTGCACAAATCCAGTACAACACGACATAGACAATATGTCAACGCATACCAAAGAATTATGTGTAGACTCAGTACTACACGACATAGTCACTAATTCTACACATAATGAATGATTCTGCACAAATCCAGTACAACACGACATAGACACTAGGTTCACGCATACCAAAGAATTATGTGTGGACTCAGAAAGACGATATATAAGTATATACACTAAGATATATACACGATATACACACTAAGTCTATACATAATGAATTATTCTGCGCAAAGAAAGTACAAAACGACATAGACATTAGGTCAACGCGTAATAAGGGAGTGAGGAGACCCAGTATCAGACGACATAGATACTAGGTTCACGTATACCAAAGGATTGTGTGTAGACTAAGTACAAGACGACATAGATACTAGGTTCATGTATACCAAAGGATTGTGTGTAGACTTAGTACCAGACTATATAGATACTAGGTTCACGTATATCAAAGAATTTTTTGTAGACTCAGTACCAGACGACATAGATACTAGGTTCACGTATACCAAAGGATTGTGTGTAGACTCAGTACCAGATGACATAGATACTAGGTTCATGTATACCAAAGGATTGTTTGTAGACTCAGTATCAGACGACATAGATACTAGGTTCACGTATACCAAAGGATTGTGTGTAGACTCAGTAGCAGACGACATAGATACTAGGTTCATGTATAACAAAGAATTGTGTGTAGACAGTAGCAGACGACATAGATACTAGGTTCACGTATACCAAAGGATTGTGTGTAGACTCAGTAGGAGACGACATAGATACTAGGTTCACGTATACCAAAGGATTGTGTGTAGACTCAGTAGCAGACGACATAGATACTAGGTTCACGTATACCAAAGGATTGTGTGTAGACTCAGTAGCATACGACATAGATACTAGGTTCATGTATACCAAAGGATTGTGTGTAGACTCAGTAGCAGACGACATAGATATTAGGTTCATGTATAACAAAGAATTGTGTGTAGACAGTAGCAGACGACGTAGATACTAGGTTCACGTATACCAAAGGATTGTGTGTAGACTCAGTAGGAGACGACATAGATACTAGGTTCACGTATACCAAAGGATTGTGTGTAGACTCAGTAGCAGACGACATAGATACTAGGTTCACGTATACCAAAGGATTGTGTGTAGACTCAGTAGCAGACGACATAGATACTAGGTTCATGTATACCAAAGGATTGTGTGTAGACTCAGTAGCAGACGACATAGATACTAGGTTCACGTATACCAAAGGATTGTGTGTAGACTCAGTAGCAGACGACATAGATACTAGGTTCACGTATACCAAAGGATTGTGTGTAGACTCAGTAGCAGACGACATAGATACTAGGTTCACGTATACCAAAGGATTGTGTGTAGACTCAGTACCAGATGACATAGATACTAGGTTTACGTATACCAAAGGATTGTGTGTAGACTCAGTACCAGACTATATAGATACTAGGTTCACGTATATCAAAGAATTTTTTGTAGACTCAGTACCAGACGACATAGATACTAGGTTCACGTATACCAAAGGATTGTGTGTAGACTCAGTACCAGATGACATAGATACTAGGTTCATGTATACCAAGGGATTGTGTGTAGACTCAGTAGCAGACGACATAGATACTAGGTTCACGTATACCAAAAGATTGTGTGTAGACTCAGTAGCAGACGACATAGATACTAGGTTCACGTATACCAAAGGATTGTGTGTAGACTCAGTACCAGACGACATAGATACTAGGTTTACGTATACCAAAGGATTGTGTGTAGACTCAGTACCAGACGACATAGATACTAGGTTCATGTATACCAAAGAATTGTTTGTAGACTCAGTACCAGACGACATAGATACTAGGTTCACGTATACCAAAGGATTGTGTGTAGACTCAGTACCAGACGACATACTAGGTTCACGTATACCAAAGGATTGTGTGTAGACTCAGTACCAGACGACATAGATACTAGGTTTACGTATACCAAAGGATTGTGTGTAGACTCAGTACCAGACGACATAGATACTAGGTTCATGTATACCAAAGAATTGTTTGTAGACTCAGTACCCGACGACATACTAGGTTCACGTATACCAAAGGATTGTGTGTAGACTCAGTACCAGACGACATACTAGGTTCACGTATACCAAAGGATTGTGTGTAGACTCAGTAGCAGTCGACATAGATACTAGGTTCACGTATACCAAAGGATTGTGTGTAGACTCAGTAGCAGACGACATAGATACTGGGTTCACGTATACCAAAGGATTGTGTGTAGACTCAGTAGCAGACGACATAGATAGTAGGTTCACGTATACCAAAGGATTGTGTGTAGACTCAGTACCAGAAGACATAGATACTAGGTTCATGTATACCAAAGGATTGTGTGTAGACTCAGTACCAGACGACATAGATACTAGGTTCACGTATACCAAAGGATTGTGTGTAGACTCAGTACCAGACGACATAGATACTAGGTTTACGTATACCAAAGGATTGTGTGTAGACTCAGTACCAGACGACATAGATACTAGGTTCATGTATACCAAAGAATTGTTTGTAGACTCAGTACCCGACGACATACTAGGTTCACGTATACCAAAGGATTGTGTGTAGACTCAGTACCAGACGACATACTAGGTTCACGTATACCAAAGGATTGTGTGTAGACTCAGTAGCAGTCGACATAGATACTAGGTTCACGTATACCAAAGGATTGTGTGTAGACTCAGTAGCAGACGACATAGATACTGGGTTCACGTATACCAAAGGATTGTGTGTAGACTCAGTAGCAGACGACATAGATAGTAGGTTCACGTATACCAAAGGATTGTGTGTAGACTCAGTACCAGAAGACATAGATACTAGGTTCATGTATACCAAAGGATTGTGTGTAGACTCAGTACCAGACGACATAGATACTAGGTTCACGTATACCAAAGGATTGTGTGTAGACTCAGTAGCAGACGACATAGATACTAGGTTCATGTATACCAAAGGATTGTAAGTAGATTCAGTACCAGACGACGTAGATACTAGGTTCACGTATACCAAAGGATTGTTTGTAGACTCAGTACCAGACGACATAGACACTGAGTCTATACTTAATGAATGATTCTGCACAAATCCAGTACAACACGACATAGACAATATGTCAACGCATACCAAAGAATTATGTGTAGACTCAGTACTACACGACATAGTCACTAATTCTACACATAATGAATGATTCTGCACAAATCCAGTACAACACGACATAGACACTAGGTTCACGCATACCAAAGAATTATGTGTGGACTCAGAAAGACGATATATAAGTATATACACTAAGATATATACACGATATACACACTAAGTCTATACATAATGAATTATTCTGCGCAAAGAAAGTACAAAACGACATAGACATTAGGTCAACGCGTAATAAGGGAGTGAGGAGACCCAGTATCAGACGACATAGATACTAGGTTCACGTATACCAAAGGATTGTGTGTAGACTAAGTACAAGACGACATAGATACTAGGTTCATGTATACCAAAGGATTGTGTGTAGACTCAGTACCAGACTATATAGATACTAGGTTCACGTATATCAAAGAATTTTTTGTAGACTCAGTACCAGACGACATAGATACTAGGTTCACGTATACCAAAGGATTGTGTGTAGACTCAGTACCAGATGACATAGATACTAGGTTCATGTATACCAAAGGATTGTTTGTAGACTCAGTATCAGACGACATAGATACTAGGTTCACGTATACCAAAGGATTGTGTGTAGACTCAGTAGCAGACGACATAGATACTAGGTTCATGTATAACAAAGAATTGTGTGTAGACAGTAGCAGACGACATAGATACTAGGTTCACGTATACCAAAGGATTGTGTGTAGACTCAGTAGGAGACGACATAGATACTAGGTTCACGTATACCAAAGGATTGTGTGTAGACTCAGTAGCAGACGACATAGATACTAGGTTCACGTATACCAAAGGATTGTGTGTAGACTCAGTAGCATACAACATAGATACTAGGTTCATGTATACCAAAGGATTGTGTGTAGACTCAGTAGCAGACGACATAGATATTAGGTTCATGTATAACAAAGAATTGTGTGTAGACAGTAGCAGACGACGTAGATACTAGGTTCACGTATACCAAAGGATTGTGTGTAGACTCAGTAGGAGACGACATAGATACTAGGTTCACGTATACCAAAGGATTGTGTGTAGACTCAGTAGCAGACGACATAGATACTAGGTTCACGTATACCAAAGGATTGTGTGTAGACTCAGTAGCAGACGACATAGATACTAGGTTCATGTATACCAAAGGATTGTGTGTAGACTCAGTAGCAGACGACATAGATACTAGGTTCACGTATACCAAAGGATTGTGTGTAGACTCAGTAGCAGACGACATAGATACTAGGTTCACGTATACCAAAGGATTGTGTGTAGACTCAGTACCAGATGACATAGATACTAGGTTTACGTATACCAAAGGATTGTGTGTAGACTCAGTACCAGACTATATAGATACTAGGTTCACGTATATCAAAGAATTTTTTGTAGACTCAGTACCAGACGACATAGATACTAGGTTCACGTATACCAAAGGATTGTGTGTAGACTCAGTACCAGATGACATAGATACTAGGTTCATGTATACCAAAGGATTGTTTGTAGACTCAGTATCAGACGACATAGATACTAGGTTCACGTATACCAAAGGATTGTGTGTAGACTCAGTAGCAGACGACATAGATACTAGGTTCATGTATACCAAAGAATTGTGTGTAGACTCAGTAGCAGACGACATAGATACTAGGTTCACGTATACCAAAGGATTGTGTGTAGACTCAGTAGCAGACGACATAGATACTAGGTTCACGTATACCAAAAGATTGTGTGTAGACTCAGTAGCAGACGACATAGATACTATGTTCACGTATACCAAAGGATTGTGTGTAGACTCAGTACCAGACGACATAGATACTAGGTTTACGTATACCAAAGGATTGTGTGTAGACTCAGTACCAGACGACATAGATACTAGGTTCATGTATACCAAAGAATTGTTTGTAGACTCAGTACCAGACGACATACTAGGTTCACGTATACCAAAGGATTGTGTGTAGACTCAGTACCAGACGACATACTAGGTTCACGTATACCAAAGGATTGTGTGTAGACTCAGTAGCAGTCGACATAGATACTAGGTTCACGTATACCAAAGGATTGTGTGTAGACTCAGTAGCAGACGACATAGATACTGGGTTCACGTATACCAAAGGATTGTGTGTAGACTCAGTAGCAGACGACATAGATACTAGGTTCACGTATACCAAAGGATTGTGTGTAGACTCAGTAGCAGACGACATAGATACTAGGTTCACGTATACCAAAGGATTGTGTGTAGACTCAGTAGCAGACGACATAGATACTAGGTTCACGTATACCAAAGGATTGTGTGTAGACTCAGTAGCAGACGACATAGATACTAGGTTCACGTATACCAAAGGATTGTGTGTAGACTCAGTAGCAGACGACATAGATACTAGGTTCATGTATACCAAAGGATTGTGTGTAGACTCAGTAGCAGACGACATAGATACAAGGTTCATGTATACCAAAGGATTGTGTGTAGACTCAGTAGCAGACGACATAGATACTAGGTTCACGTATACTAAAGGATTGTGTGTAGACTCAGTAGGAGACGACATAGATACTAGGTTCACGTATACCAAAGGATTGTGTGTAGACTCAGTAGCAGACGACATAGATACTAGGTTCACGTATACCAAAGGATTGTGTGTAGACTCAGTACCAGAAGACATAGATACTAGGTTCATGTATACCAAAGGATTGTGTGTAGACTCAGTACCAGACGACATAGATACTAGGTTCACGTATACCAAAGGATTGTGTGTAGACTCAGTAGCAGACGACATAGATACTAGGTTCATGTATACCAAAGGATTGTGTGTAGATTCAGTACCAGACGACGTAGATACTAGGTTCACGTATACCAAAGGATTGTTTGTAGACTCAGTACCAGACAACATAGACACTGAGTCTATACTTAATGAATGATTCTGCACAAATCCAGTACAACACGACATAGACAATATGTCAACGCATACCAAAGAATTATGTGTAGACTCAGTACTACACGACATAGTCACTAAGTCTACACATAATGAATGATTCTGCACAAATCCAGTACAACACGACATAGACACTAGGTTCACGCATACCAAAGAATTATGTGTGGACTCAGAAAGACGATATATAAGTATATACACTAAGATATATACACGATATACACACTAAGTCTATACATAATGAATTATTCTGCGCAAAGAAAGTACAAAACGACATAGACATTAGGTCAACGCGTAATAAGGGAGTGAGGAGACCCAGTATCAGACGACATAGATACTAGGTTCACGTATACCAAAGGATTGTGTGTAGACTAAGTACAAGACGACATAGATACTAGGTTCATGTATACCAAAGGATTGTGTGTAGACTCAGTACCAGACTATATAGATACTAGGTTCACGTATATCAAAGAATTTTTTGTAGACTCAGTACCAGACGACATAGATACTAGGTTCACGTATACCAAAGGATTGTGTGTAGACTCAGTACCAGATGACATAGATACTAGGTTCATGTATACCAAAGGATTGTTTGTAGACTCAGTATCAGACGACATAGATACTAGGTTCACGTATACCAAAGGATTGTGTGTAGACTCAGTAGCAGACGACATAGATACTAGGTTCATGTATAACAAAGAATTGTGTGTAGACAGTAGCAGACGACATAGATACTAGGTTCACGTATACCAAAGGATTGTGTGTAGACTCAGTAGGAGACGACATAGATACTAGGTTCACGTATACCAAAGGATTGTGTGTAGACTCAGTAGCAGACGACATAGATACTAGGTTCACGTATACCAAAGGATTGTGTGTAGACTCAGTAGCAGACGACATAGATACTAGGTTCACGTATACCAAAGGATTGTGTGTAGACTCAGTACCAGATGACATAGATACTAGGTTTACGTATACCAAAGGATTGTGTGTAGACTCAGTACCAGACTATATAGATACTAGGTTCACGTATATCAAAGAATTTTTTGTAGACTCAGTACCAGACGACATAGATACTAGGTTCACGTATACCAAAGGATTGTGTGTAGACTCAGTAGCAGACGACATAGATACTAGGTTCATGTATACCAAAGAATTGTGTGTAGACTCAGTAGCAGACGACATAGATACTAGGTTCACGTATACCAAAGGATTGTGTGTAGACTCAGTAGGAGACGACATAGATACTAGGTTCACGTATACCAAAGGATTGTGTGTAGACTCAGTAGCAGACGACATAGATACTAGGTTCACGTATACCAAAGGATTGTGTGTAGACTCAGTAGCAGACGACATAGATACTAGGTTCACGTATACCAAAGGATTGTGTGTAGACTCAGTAGCAGACGACATAGATACTAGGTTCATGTATACCAAGGGATTGTGTGTAGACTCAGTAGCAGACGACATAGATACTAGGTTCACGTATACCAAAAGATTGTGTGTAGACTCAGTAGCATACGACATAGATACTATGTTCACGTATACCAAAGGATTGTGTGTAGACTCAGTACCAGACGACATAGATACTAGGTTTACGTATACCAAAGGATTGTGTGTAGACTCAGTACCAGACGACATAGATACTAGGTTCATGTATACCAAAGAATTGTTTGTAGACTCATTACCAGACGACATAGATACTAGGTTCACGTATACCAAAGGATTGTGTGTAGACTCAGTACCAGACGACATACTAGGTTCACGTATACCAAAGGATTGTGTGTAGACTCAGTACCAGACGACATAGATACTAGGTTTACGTATACCAAAGGATTGTGTGTAGACTCAGTACCAGACGACATAGATACTAGGTTCATGTATACGAAAGAATTGCTTGTAGACTCAGTACCAGACGACATACTAGGTTCACGTATACCAAAGGATTGTGTGTAGACTCAGTACCAGACGACATACTAGGTTCACGTATACCAAAGGATTGTGTGTAGACTCAGTAGCAGTCGACATAGATACTAGGTTCACGTATACCAAAGGATTGTGTGTAGACTCAGTAGCAGACGACATAGATACTGGGTTCACGTATACCAAAGGATTGTGTGTAGACTCAGTAGCAGACGACATAGATACTAGGTTCATGTATACCAAAGGATTGTGTGTAGACTCAGTAGCAGACGACATAGATACTAGGTTCATGTATACCAAAGGATTGTGTGTAGACTCAGTAGCAGACGACATAGATACTAGGTTCACGTATACTAATGGATTGTGTGTAGACTCAGTAGGAGACGACATAGATACTAGGTTCACGTATACCAAAGGATTGTGTGTAGACTCAGTAGCAGACGACATAGATACTAGGTTCACGTATACCAAAGGATTGTGTGTAGACTCAGTACCAGAAGACATAGATACTAGGTTCACGTATACCAAAGGATTGTGTGTAGACTCAGTAGCAGACGACATAGATACTGGGTTCACGTATACCAAAGGATTGTGTGTAGACTCAGTAGCAGACGACATAGATACTAGGTTCATGTATACCAAAGGATTGTGTGTAGACTCAGTAGCAGACGACATAGATACTAGGTTCATGTATACCAAAGGATTGTGTGTAGACTCAGTAGCAGACGACATAGATACTAGGTTCACGTATACTAATGGATTGTGTGTAGACTCAGTAGGAGACGACATAGATACTAGGTTCACGTATACCAAAGGATTGTGTGTAGACTCAGTAGCAGACGACATAGATACTAGGTTCACGTATACCAAAGGATTGTGTGTAGACTCAGTACCAGAAGACATAGATACTAGGTTCATGTATACCAAAGGATTGTGTGTAGACTCAGTACCAGACGACATAGATACTAGGTTCACGTATACCAAAGGATTGTGTGTAGACTCAGTAGCAGACGACATAGATACTAGGTTCATGTATACCAAAGGATTGTGTGTAGATTCAGTACCAGACGACGTAGATACTAGGTTCACGTATACCAAAGGATTGTTTGTAGACTCAGTACCAGACGACATAGACACTGAGTCTATACTTAATGAATGATTCTGCACAAATCCAGTACAACACGACATAGACAATATGTCAACGCATACCAAAGAATTATGTGTAGACTCAGTACTACACGACATAGTCACTAAGTCTACACATAATGAATGATTCTGCACAAATCCAGTACAACACGACATAGACACTAGGTTCACGCATACCAAAGAATTATGTGTGGACTCAGAAAGACGATATATAAGTATATACACTAAGATATATACACGATATACACACTAAGTCTATACATAATGAATTATTCTGCGCAAAGAAAGTACAAAACGACATAGACATTAGGTCAACGCGTAATAAGGGAGTGAGGAGACCCAGTATCAGACGACATAGATACTAGGTTCACGTATACCAAAGGATTGTGTGTAGACTAAGTACAAGACGACATAGATACTAGGTTCATGTATACCAAAGGATTGTGTGTATACTCAGTACCAGACGACATAGATACTAGGTTCACGTATACCAAAGGATTGTGTGTAGACTCAGTACCAGATGACATAGATACTAGGTTCATGTATACCAAAGGATTGTTTGTAGACTCAGTATCAGACGACATAGATACTAGGTTCACGTATACGAAAGGATTGTGTGTAGACTCAGTAGCAGACGACATAGATACTAGGTTCATGTATAACAAAGAATTGTGTGTAGACAGTAGCAGACGACATAGATACTAGGTTCACGTATACCAAAGGATTGTGTGTAGACTCAGTAGGAGACGACATAGATACTAGGTTCACGTATACCAAAGGATTGTGTGTAGACTCAGTAGCAGACGACATAGATACTAGGTTCACGTATACCAAAGGATTGTGTGTAGACTCAGTAGCAGACGACATAGATACTAGGTTCACGTATACCAAAGGATTGTGTGTAGACTCAGTAGCAGACGACATAGATACTAGGTTCATGTATACCAAAGAATTGTGTGTAGACTCAGTAGCAGACGACATAGATACTAGGTTCACTTATACCAAAGGATTGTGTGTAGACTCAGTACCAGACGACATAGATACTAGGTTTACGTATACCAAAGGATTGTGTGTAGACTCAGTACCAGACGACATAGATACTAGGTTCATGTATACCAAAGAATTGTTTGTAGACTCATTACCAGACGACATAGATACTA